>JAYKKI010000028.1:22795000-23425000 GCA_039881145.1 Druceiella hillmani | reverse complement strand
TGGAAGTCAACAGGATGGTTCTGTATTATTTCGTGAAAATACCTTTCTAAGAAATTTTCTTCTGAAATCCATGCGACAGTTTAAATATTAATATTCAGAACATTTTTCCATCCTACATTTTTCCTCATTTTTTTGACAATATAAACAATATTAATAACCCTATAAAAATGTGAATAATAATTACGATCGAAAATATTACCATCGTCATTATCATAATTTTGAAAAAGATTTCTCCGAAAATTTAAATAATTCCTAATTCGGGTACAATTAGGTATTTCTTGAAATTAATTAATTTAAAATGTAGAATACCAGAATTTTTATTATACAATGAAACAATTTCTGAGAGACAAATGTGAAAAAACAATTTCAACTTCATCTAAGAAATCTATTTCACAATTGCATTGAGAGGATTGATTTTATTGTTGCCAGATACTATTGGCTCATATTTTTACTATATATAGGTTACATTGTAAGAATATAGCTTAAATATCCAATACTAGTTGTTGCTTCTGCATTGTCTATAAATATGATCGAAGATAGAATATAATAATAAAAACAAAGTGAAATATTATAAAAATGACCATCTCACTCTAGATAATTTTTTTCAGAAATGTAATTTTTCTGATATTACTAATTTATATAAAATTATTACGTAAATGAATAAAATGTGTATTTATTTGAGCTTATGCTATAAGGAGCAAATACTTTTAATTAGTACTAATAAGTGAAGTGATTAATAACTATATCTCAAGATATTATTTTCAAATAAAGCAATACTGCAAATATTGTACATGAAATATAAGCCCTTCTCACGTATTGTAATTCCGGGAGGTGAAGAATATTTTTTTAATTCGGTAACGACTAGTAGCTTGATGCTCACATAAAATAATTTTCATATGTATATATAATCTTTAACATCTTTATATCAACTATTGTCGCCATGAAACATATTTTTAAATATACTTTTTGAAGAGAGTACATATGGATTTATTAAACTCAGTTGTAAACAGTGTATAAGATAGGTCTTTATTGTGAAACGCATTAGAATTAAGTCTTAAATTTCTTTGCTGAAACTACAGTACTTGGCAGAATAAAGTTTGGAATTTTACTGTTAATTTTTTAAAAGAACCACGATTCTCACATGTATAATTAAATAACACAAGCGTGCAGCGTTTGGTCTACATGAAAAACAAATTCATTTGTTTATTACTAATATCTTGAAAAACACGGTTATTAATTTTAAATCAATAATCAATTCTAAACACTTAAAATACGTCGAACAATTTCTGATAGTTTTTTTAGAGCAGACATAAGCTGCCGTTGCTCACCTAAAAATAACATAGGAGCGAAAGCCACCTTTGGCTATAAATAATAGCTAGTTTTAGGAATTGAGTTGCGATAACTTACACTTGTGCCCGTGTCTTTGTTTTGTACGTCGACAATGGATGACATTGAAACGACACGTGTCACTTTTGGCGCGTGTGCAGGTTAATGTTTTGCAAACACTTTATGAATACTTGCAAAAATACATAAAAGGTTCTTTGATTCGTATCGCAGTGGACACGTAATTTCTTATGTGTTGATAATGTTTACACGTTTATATTACAGTGTAGAATTTAAAAATATACAAAATATTTCAAAAGCTAACCTTGTTCTTTTATCGTCATTTGTTTTTTCCTATAATGTTAGATTCATACATTATTATTAGATAAAAGTTAGATTTATATGTGTTTAATGGAAATTGTCAAATTATGTGGAAATATATTCCCTCATTTTTGTGCACTTTGGTATTTCAGTAGTGCAAGCACACGTCGATCTTCATTATTGAAATTTCCAAATTATATTTAAATATATTATTTTATGCACTTTGGTACCTCAGTACTGCAAGCACACGTAAATCTTCATTACTGAAGTGCTCAATTTATGTGGAAATATATTATTTTGTTTTTATGCACTTTGGTATCTCAGTACTGCAAGTACACGTCAATATTCATTACTGAAGTTTTCAAGTAATGTAGAAATATATTATTTTGTTTTTAAGCACTTTGGTATCTCAGTAGTTCAAGCACGTCGATTGTCAACTGGAGAACCATTTAAAGGTGATTTTAACCGCCTCTTGGGAAAGTAATATTTTTTAACTGGATAATAGCTGAAATCTTGTAAATGGTTAATTATTTTTCGAGTACTCCATTGAACTAATTGGACCTGGTCTGGTCAGTTCAATGGAATATGCGACTAGTAATTAATGATAAGGGTATTTGATTTAATATGTACACCTTATTTTACTTCACAAGTTATTTATACTACTTGCCATTTGTCAATAAAATCAGATTAAAATTAGACACAATAACAAATTTTGATGAATAAATTTATATATTTTGTTAAAATTTGTTTTCAGTTAATTGCACTAAAATATAAATTAATTCACCTAAAAATTACGTACGAGTATAAGTATTACCCGGTAAGTAAAAATTATGCGGTTATAAGGAAGTTTAGACAAATTTTCAAGAATTTTGTAAAATTTTCATTTCATGATCGTATTACATCAAACATCCTAGAAATTAATACGGGGTTTGACACAAAATCAAATTCAATTCAATTACAAAGAAAAATATTCGTGTATTTTTATCGTAACCTCTGTCAGTAAAAAAACCTATGCTAGATTTTGAGAAGTATTTGGCATCCAATATTCTTATATTCGTACATAACAAGTATTATAATGAATTTAATTGACTTCAATGGTTATTGAATTGAACATCTTAATATGACAGTGACTGTAAATAATACAGTGGCGTATAAATCATTTGAATTGTAGAAGAAGAATTACATCCGAATGTACGCGCATTAATTTTATATTGGTATGATTTGATAACCATAAAAACTAGCATGAACAACTAAACACGTTTGGTATTTACAATATAAGCGAAATCGGAAAACAGTGATTAATGTAAAATAAATATGGTAATTATAATATAAAATAAATAGGGCAATCAGACGAGTTAAAATATATTAACATATAAATGTAGGATCTTTATTTAAAATATCATCAAGCTAATACTTCCACAGAAAGGAACAGAATGTTTAATGGCTTGGGAATATTTCTTTTCTATTCTATTTGGCATAATTCTAGAAGAAGCTCACTCAAGACAACGATCTTTCATCATATTAATGTTTATTCTAACCGATTAGTTTTAGTACCCCAAACCTATAATTAATGAATTATCGATTTCGTTACCTGCGATTTTTATTTAATTTTCCAAAATTATTAAAAATTCAATTTATCTTTAATTAATACCTGACCTCAATTTAACATACCGCGAGCCGTATCAGTTAAAAGAGAAAGTTAAAATGATAAAGATTAGATAATTTTTTATTTATTTACTTGTTTATTTATTTACATACTTTAATGTTTACAGTTTATGCACATGGCGGACTTATTGATACGAGAGCAATCTCTCACAGCCAACTAGAACACCAACCAGCCCCACTTGACGAGCGACTCGAACCTGGATCTCCGCTGTGCGCCGCACCATCTAAGCCTTGTGATAAATCTAATACATCACAGCAACAACGACTTTATTTATGTATTTGAGTTTACTGTGTGACTGGAAAACTTCAATGATGGACTTTGAACTTTTCTCAGCAGTAATTTTTAAATATCAAAAAGTATCAAGCATCATAAAGCAATGTAGTTTCTCTCGGGTCAAAAATATCAGAATGCACTAAGCCCGGCCTTTTTGTGGTTTTTGGATCTTTATATTTATGAGGTAATCGCGTTAAATTGTGTTCTAGAATTGTAAATTTAGATATATTATCATTCTATGGTACTCGTAATTGCACGCCGTCAGTATTTTCTAGAATTATTTCTAGATCTTTGAAATTAAGATATCCTAAACGCTGGTACCATGGAAAAATATTCATTTAGTCGACATCCAATATGCACGTAAGATTACCATGTATATTTATTCTGTATATATTTTTTATTATAAGGCATTCATTATTATCAATCTTTATTCTGCCACCGTTTTTAATGAGTTGGCTAGCCATAAGTATGGTGCTAACTAAACACACATTTATACACTTTACTAAATCTAAAGTGTAAAAATATGTGTTTAATGTTTATATTATGTGTTTTATTTTCTGTTTGCAGTCTTTAACTATCTGTAGCTTATTTCTTTTAGCTTAATACAAAGAAATTTTTAGTTTCCCTCTAGTTGCATTAAGTGTCAGATATTTTGATAAGTTTATGAAATCAACATAAGTCATTTAAATTAATTAGTTTCCTACCTAGAAAGAATGATCATTGTTAAACCTAGAAAGAATGATCATTTACAGAGAACTGTAGTTTACTGCCAATATATCAGTCGAGGAACATATGATAATGGACTAAACGACGTTACTATATAATAGTTTAAAAGGGAATGAAATGGTTAATAATTTTCAATAACCTTTAACCTCTATTTAGTATTGTTTCAAAATCTGCAGTAAGTTTTGTATAAAATTTGGGACAAAGTTCTAGACCCCTTGTATGATTTTAATGTAAGTATCATATCATTCACTCTTCAATTAATGTTTAATAAGATTTAAAGATGTCGCTGAGAATGTGCTGAATGTCGTTTTATATTCGCTGATTAAATGTGAAGCCATTCACAAGAGTACTACTCAATTGTATTGGTGGGTATTGTGCCTCACAATAAAACATTAACCATGTGCGACATATTTAGTTTGGGGTGCGTATTTCGTGAGTTAGATTTTGTCATGTGCACTACATATTTATACATAAAGAGTAATAAATTATTAAATATAAACATAGCTAAATAACTTATTATTATAAAATTTTCAACTTTTATCAAATTTTATCTTGGAGTGAGCGAAAGAATCCAAAAGCACGTTGTGCATATTTATTTTATTAAACAAATTTTTTACGAGCCATGTACCGCAAAACGCCAAGGTTTTGAACATGTTTCACTAGGATCCAATGTAAAATTATCTCAATTCATCAATGAACCAATGATAGCACCTATGTAGCTTAGACAAGTCTCTCAATTTTCCTATCTGCTGAGTTAGTTATTATATAATATTGGAGCATCAAAGAGCAAACACTTTAATTTCTAGCTTTATGGGAAAGTAAATCTTATTATAACCAGTTAAAAAAATTAATTCTATAGTTTTTTTATAATGCGATTTGTGCCATATCATGTTTTTTCGAAGTGAGCATGAAACAAAAAACCTTTTTTAATGAGTTTCATCTGTGAAGTTGACGATTTATCTCTTTCACGACAAAATATTTGTTCTTTTTCTCGTAATATTTTGAATAATCATTCTCAGTATACATTTATTCTCTATAACTCATATTAATGATTTTCCTGACAGTAGAAATTCTTATAGTCCATTTTAACTACTATTTTTTTCTCGCCAGACCATTTCCTTTCACACCATTAATTTATCAAAATTGGCTGATCCAATGACTTATTTCGTGAGATAACACTACTATTTGTATATTATGTTTTTATTTCCACACTAAAATAAATTTCTCCATTGAATAAATTTGTTTCAAGCAGGAACTGTGAACCTAGACAATAATAATTTTGGGTGTGTTGTTTCGGTACAAAGTAATATTAATATTAAACTTTTAAAATATTCATTAATACATTTATTCCAACCAAGCACTCTTTTCTATCAAATTAGTTGGAAGTCGTCCACAATCTAGGTCATAAATAATAGAAAATAAGGCTGAATAAAATTATTTTTTATAACGTAACTGAAATAGAAGAAGAATACTGCTTTCGCTCGGAAAACTTAATCTATTTTAGTCGATAATACACTAGTGTAAAATTATTTTTCATCTTTTCAATTTAAAGTTTTTTTCTGATGGCATTAAAGAGATACCATACACACAAAATATTGTCCATTTTCTAGTCCTATTGCGGCTGGTAACTCCAAATCAATTATTCTTGTACATTCATCGTAGATAAGTACTTTAAAATTGGTTTTAAAATATTATTTTTAAGCTATAAAATAAGGTATTTTAGACTATTTTTTATCATTTAAACCACGTGAAACCTAATTCCATGCGAGCAAAATTGTTATTTGGAAGATGTAATTTAAAAATAAAAAAACTTTATAAAATGCTTCTAATATGTTGAGTAATATAATAATAATATATAGTATAATAAGTATATGAGTAAATTTTATAATATCTATTTATCATATTCCTTTGTTTGCACTAATTACAAATATAAAAATTAAATCACAAAAACAGACTTAGACGAACGTAAATATATCTATCTACTAGTTTGTTTCGTTCTGGATACGAATTCAAGGTTAATTTTATGTGCACTTTTAATTTTTGTTATCAACTTACGTACATGTTAAAACATTCTTTATGGTGTAAATTTGATACCAAAATAAATATCTTCAATTGATGCAACCCTGTTTTAATAGTTTAAACAACCTTTTAGTAAGAATTAAATCCTGGTCGTTTATCTCTCAGTAGAAGATAACGTTATTGTAATCTATTTCTTTACATGCCTTGAAATTTGCATTAAAAATATAGTGATGTTCTAAGAAACAAAAATTTCGCCTCTTTTATTTAACTACCTGCTAATATCAATATAAGTGAAATTATAAAAACTGTAGTAATATTTAAAATAAATTAACTTTAAATCAGATGATTTGACATAACTAAGCGCTTGCCTTAGAACAGACCAAGAAATATCAGCTAATTACTTCGGCAATTGATTTATACAGTTAATTGATTAAAATATACCAGAACGTATTATTCTTGACAAATAAATTAATCCAAACGTCTAAATGTTGGGATTAATTTATTTAAAGTGAATAGTTTCGGTTTTCTAAAACCGAAACTATTCACTTTGAAATATAATTGCAAAGTTTATATGCTAACAATTCAAACATATTCCGCCAAATGAAAAAGAAAAGTTTTCCCTGAAAATTCCTTCATAATAATAGTTTCACATCTATATATTGTAAAATTAGTAAGTCTTGAACAATTATGACTTCTCGCTCTATTAAGCCCATAAACACATAAGAATCTCCGTACATAAACATAATTAATTAAATATTCCCAGCATACCTTATAAAAGACTATTGATCACCTAAATTCTCGAATTGTAAGTGAACAAAAAAACTAAAAAATTATATTTATATATATATATATATATATATATATATATATATATATATATATATACCTGTTTTACAGTATGCATACGCGGCCCCTGTTTTATTTTCATTCCATAGAATTGTCAAACTGACAATTGACAAACGACCCATTCTTCAATATAACTTCGCTCACATACTTCTCACTAGTTGCATGTCCTATGCCATAAGTTTCTAATAAAATATTTTAGATATTCTCTTGACTAAGCCAGGGGACGTCCGATCAAATCCTTGAATTGTGCACACTTATTTGTCATCAGCAGTAGCATCAAAATTTTGGAAGAAAATAAACGTTTAACTTTATACTATAAAGTATAACTTTCATTTCTTGTTCAAAATAGTCAAGCTGATCGTGATTACAGAATGTCAGTTTCTTTTTGTTACAATAACCATCTCCTCCACCTCGATTTTATTTATTTTTCATTGTAAAACTATATTTACCAACTCATTAATATGCTGCCACAATTAATTTTGAAAATTTTTCCTCATCAACATACATTACCACTAGCTTAAGTGCAAGAATTTGATTGTCATTTCTAGTTTTTTCATAGATGCTTGTTAACTTCACCCAAATTTTCTAAGTATTTTTTTTATAAATAATGGAATCCATATTCTATCACCTATATATATATCAATGATAAAACATAGGCCTTTTACGCCAATTTACTTTTATTGTTTCCATTTCGTGAGCCTTTTATCTCGGGTAACATTTTAAATATTTAACAAGATGAACCTTAACATTTTTTTGAAATACACAAGAGATTTTTTCAATTAAATCGTTTAATATTACTTCCGGGTACTTACTATTATTTTCAAAATATGCAAATAAAATTATTTAATATCAATCACCCTCCCCTATTAAAAAAATTATTTAAAAATTTATCAACCAGTAAAACATTTATATTATTTAAATGTTAAATTCCAAATTAAATTATTCTGAAGATGTAATAAAACAATTATACTACAAATAAATAACTTCGAAACTAAAATACTGCCATTTTTATTACCATATTGGCTAACAAATTACAATTACCAACTTCAAGAAAGTTAATTTTGCTTTCTCTTGTATTGTTATCAATGTTATAGCAAATTTTATTATTTCATTCAAATTAAAAAATGCGTTACCTTTGAAGAAGGAAACTTTACTCTTTTAGTGTACATTACACTTAAATTAGCTTCATAAATATTTCAAATGTCATTAACCCAGTTTCAATCCTTATATGCCTAGTATTTTTTGTATTATATTACTTTCAAATAATGCCAAATGTTTTCTTTATTTTTGTTGACTAAATTGAAATATCAAGTAACATTAAAAATAATCTCTTAACATTTTCAATGAAAACACAGACAAATAGTTCCCGACAAATAATACTTAATTTGACTTCAACAGAAGAAAACCGCAAGAAAAATAAATTCTCATTTTACTTTATTCGGCGAGCAAAATTTGCTGACTCCGTACTCTGCTCCACTTTTGTCATTTATTCGAGAATGGATCTTAAATTCTTAAACTGCACTAATTCATGGAGTAAGCTCAATACACAAAAAGAATTTAGGCGATCGACCGAAAAATATCATACGTTATAAAAAGATTTGTTGGTCTTAAATTATTATGACACTCTTAAAATGTGAAAAGCGATCATTTTATATACATTATTTAAATAATCAATTGTAATAGTGGATCAGTAAAATTGCATCAATTTAAATATGCTAAAAATAATTCTTATATTTTCACAGTATTATTTTAATTAACTATTTCACCGTTTGTGATTTGTGCTTAAATAAGTTACTTAAGAAACTTCACCATCATTGAAAATATACATTCAAATGAAAACCCTTACAGTATTTAATACACTTACTTTTTTAAATCATCAAAGTCGTCTGTTGGACTTTTAATGGTAACAGTGCGATACGAACGCCCAACACAAAAAGAAGTATTTTTAATTGCAATACAGTTTCTTTTTTCACTTGAATTTATCGCTCCCAAGTGGTTGAGTTAACGCTCTGAAGTACCTAAGTAGTAGAGGCATTTTTAATGCAATATTTTCTACGAGAATTAAGTTTAATAAATAAATTTGATTATTATATCTTCAATTAATTTTAATGGATGAACATAGTAAATTAAATGTATATAGCTAAAACATTAAATCTAATTATAAAATTGTAAATTCTATCTAGCGCATGTCAACTTAAATAAACTATCCAGTCACGTTACATATTCTTTCTCGTAAAACCCAAGCCCGTATGTTTGTTTTTGGTATATTGGTGCAAAATATTATTTGGTATATTGGTGCAGAGGTTATTTTCTTTATAGAGCTCATAAAATATTTCTTTTATTCTCATAAATTACTAACTAATCACCGAAATATATACTAAAGACTGGAATACAAAAAAAATAGATATTGAGTCAACTTGATATAAAACATGTCTATTTAAAATAGTCTGTTGCTTTCTTTTAAAACATATCCTTCGAAAAATGTGTTTTTTTCTGAGTTGTGAAATAAATATAAATTATTCCATTGAGATAAAACAATTATGTGAGATAAGAAGAATTAAATTCTTATTTATGTTTGTATGGAAATAATTGTTTTTTTAGAAAAGATAAAACTTCCTCATTTAATTTTTCTTTAATATTTAAAACAATTTTGTATGGGGATCAGATCAGATCAACATGTAACGCAACAGATTGTATTCTTTTTTATTTTTTTCTTATATTTCTCGAATTTATATAATTTTTCTATCTACTTAATTTTTTTTGTTATATTTTTTCACAAAACCTACTTTTAAGTCAATTTCAAAATTTAATTTCATGATTTTATCATATGTTCCTGATGTTATTTTGAAATTAGTTTTAATTTAATACAGTGAAATTTTGTCAAATTTATGGTTAAATACTAGTGAAACATAAATTATTTTTTTCTTGTCTCTTTTATTTGTCTAGAAATCGCGAATAACTTTTTTGTTGCGAAGTAAGGCAGGCGATTTGTTATACGAGAAGTTTCAATAGAATTTGTGACATTCTCTAGGTCACGAAGCTTTTAATAATGACGGTTCTAAAGAATAGACTAATAAAAACGAACTCAATAAATTATGTACGTCTTTATGTCACATACGTAATGTAGTACTTAAAAAAGTAAATACGTATGCTTTTTGTGTATATTAGACATTTCTTATTTTATAAACACATAAGTTAAGAAATTGAGCGCGCTAATTTTGGCTATGGTATTTTTACTATTACTAAATTTTTATTTTGGATCACACATAATATCATAAATATCAACTGCAATAATCAATCGCTTAGATTTGAACTTATCTACTTGAATATTTGTACTTTAAAATTGGTTCACCTAAACTTTTGGAATAGTTTTTCTTTAATATTAGCTGAAATTCGAAGTTCTAACTTATTAAAACTAATTAATATATATTTTAAAAGGAAATCACTTTTTACACAGATTAGTTTTTTAAAACAGATTAGTTGCATCTAAAATTCGTTAAAAAATAAATAAGTAAACTCGTTCAATATTGCAATAATCCATATTCCTTACACATATAGCATCATTTTGTTTTAAAGCTGTGATGTTAACTTGCTATTAAAATTTACTTGTAATTAAATTTTTATGTATGAATATATATTTGACATACCGCCAATATAAACAATTTCACTTGTTTGATTGGTACTTAACACCTACTATTTTATTTTTGTTTATGTAATGAAGAAATACATGAGTTTCATAAATATGTTTGTTAATTATTGCCTGAACTCTCTACTGTGTATAAAAAGTACTATATTTAAATAAATTATTCTATAGAACAAACTTTTTCATCGAAATGTTGATTGGTGGAATAAACAAGAAACATAGATAAAAATAATGGGGTAACTTCAATTTGAGGTATTATTTAATAGAAAATAAGTGTAGAAATAAAAGTCAATACCAACCAATTTCAAAGTTTCTTTTTTCATGTAGAAGTCAAAGGTAACATTATTTAGTAAAGCAATTAGACAATTTTAAAGTTATGAAACTTAGCTTCAAATTTTTTAAAATTTGGTCATAATTGTTGGCAAACTCTATAAATTATAATTGATTTTCAAGTAAATGCTATAAAATTAAATATCACTATAAGATATATGTTAAAACCTAAAGTTAAAATTTTACTAATCTTGCTTTATCAAGTCCTGAGGTATTGGCCCAAAAGTCACTAACTTTTGTAATTAAAAACTAAGACGATATTGATAGAGGATAAGTTAGAATAGACACAGTCATTTATCAAACTTATTTTTTTCTGTAGTTAAAATTTGTTTTATAATTATAGGGAACAAAACTCCTTCAATAACTTCATATAAGCATTGAAGCTATTTTATAAACATGTTTATATATTTAATATTGTTATAGGAAATTAACTAGTAATAAAATAGTTAGGTTGTTAAAACCGAATTAAAAGTGGAATGGTTCATGTAAGTAGCGCACGATGTGCGTATAGCTGCTTAATTGCCTGGACACTACCTTGCAGTTTATTTCCCGTTTAGAATTATTTTATACAAATGTATCCCAAAATTTTGTATGCCTCGATTTTGATATTATCCCTTTTATATAAAAATGTACTAACGTATCTTGTCACTGAGTTTTATCAGTCTAGAAGAACGCATATAGTATACGTTAGGTAAATTATTTGTATTCTCATATATCTTTAGGAAGTGATGAGGTAGTAGGTCGCAAAGTGTATCGAAATTTGTAAGTCAATAAATTATTCTATATGCAGTCAACTTAATAAACTTATGCAGTAAAGTTCTTAATTCGGTTATCTCTAGCATCCCGCCTTACTTTACGACGCCATGTAGAAATGCATCAAAAGTGCAGAAAATCTGAGGAGTTAATAAATCTTACCCTATCCTTATGTTACATCTTAAAGCGCTACCGAGAAAATACCTCACGAATTCATTCCGAAATGCTGTTTACCATCTATATTGTGTGAAGACTAACTGATTTATTGAAACCGTGGAAAATAACTTACTTTTTACTTCTTTAGCTATTTAGTTAGTTATTTGTCTCGAACTAAATGCCATAACAAAACGATCAAAACAGAAAATACTTGCGCGTTGAGTAGATTTAAAATGACATTTTTTATCATTTCTATTCTTTACCACTTTATTCAAAGTGGTCATTTAAATTATTTTTATTGTTTTTAGAGTTTTGAACCAAAAAAGTAATAATTAAGAAACTGAAGAAGGCTCAGTATTATATTTATAACTAACTACAATTATCTATATGACAATGAAAATACAATTAATTACTTTTCAAGTTGTTAAATAATAATCGAATAAGTCGTAGTCTCTTTTACTTTACACAAATCGGGCATATATTCAAAGAAAATAAACTTAACACCCCGACTTATGAATCAATGTTGCACGCTGTCTTTGGTCGCAATAATTCAATTCATTCTTTTGCTGACAAAAAACTTATTGAAGTTGAAAACGGTCATATAGATAATCGAAATCTATTCAATACTGACATAAATAATGTACATAACTATATCGAAGAGCACAGAAAGCTAGGAAAGAGTATCTTTGCAAGTTCTCTACGTCTTCGCTTAATGAACATTTAATTAAAAGGCAAAGAAATATAATTTCAAGGTATAGGAGTAATCGTTATGATCCTGTAAATTACACAGAACAAACCCCGTTTTATATAAAGAACCGATTAGCTGTTGGACAAAAAAAGAAATATATATAACCCGCAAATAGTAAAAGATGTAGGACTAAAATTAATAGATGAAAAAGTTTAAGTGACGCACATAGAAAGCCCTTTACTAAATTATATAAATTACTACAGGTTTCTCTTGATTCTAACCCAAGCAAAAAACTAGCGGAGGAAATGAAATTAACGCTACACTAACGTGGTACACTACCATTTCAATTAGGTAATTTAAAATTAAAAAAAAAATGGGTTTTACCATTTCATAGTATTGAAGAACCTCCGAAGGAAATCTAATGAAAAATAAGCGGAAAGAAAATACTCATAGACGGTTTTTTATCAAGAACAAACAAGAGGCCTGCATCTAAGGAGGATGGTATTATGGCAGCCAGAACTGCTGACTTTGCATCGTGTATTCTCAGTATCCAGAAAACGGAATGATGTTTCCAGTTAGCGTAAACACTTTCATAAACATCTACAGAATCGTCTTCCAAACAACTATATGACCAGCCAGCTCCGTTCGCCATTCAACTGTAGTCTATGAATCTACTGTCGTATCTTGACACAGATTAATTATGTATTTATTGTTAACGTACTAAATTAACCGTTTATTATTGAGAGTACTTGTAGTTTATTATTGAGAGTACTTGAGTAGTTGTGGAACATAATCATATGAAGTGTTAAAAGTAAATAAAGTATATTTTGGGTTTTCCGGATTTACCGATGTAGCTTAAAAGGATTTTTAAAGAGCTCCATATTGAAAGGGAAAATATAATCCGCTATACTCGTACAAACTTACTCAAAAAGTACAAGCAGAAAAAAATTCTAAAAATAATTCATTTTGGATTAAAAGAAGCCATTTCACACATTTCTTCAAAACATTTTTAAGAGCATTAAGAGCCACATACTCTTCCCACATAGACCTTTAGAGCCGCGCAGACTCTTACAGGAAGTGTAAAATTTTAGAAGAATTCGAGAAAATTGTTTTCAAAATATTAATTTTGAGAATTTTACGTTTAAGTAATACATTTTTTGTTAAAACAATTGTTAGGAATAGATAGAATTTGTCATAAGAGGATTCCTTACCCATTTAGACACATATATAAATATTTAAGAGTGTACAGGGTTTGTAATGACCTATTTACATATGTTGTATTACTTTTTTCATGTTAACATAGTGCCTGGGATATCTTTAGTAGACGTTAAATTATCGTGAACATATGAAAAACTATAAAATGTAAACGTATCGCTATAGTTATCCAGTAAATGTCTAGTAACATATATCTTCATAATTTTTACCTTACTAGTTTTGGAGACTTTTATGTTATTTTATATTATAAATATTTTTTGTGGATATTTTTAAATATAGGCACAGAATTATGTTTAATAAAAATCTGTACAACATCATTTAGAAATCATTTTAACTCGCTGTTTTTTTTCAATTTACATTCCACGCAACACGAGAAATTTAAAAATAATCCAGTATTTTAATAGCTAAACAGATTTATTGAAATGATTGATTATAAATTCTAGATTATATTTATAAACATTTCTTAATATTATTTAGTGAAATATATGTGAGTTAATATTCTTTACAACTGTCCTAAATTTCAAATTTCCACATTAAACGGTTTCTGATAAAAAGAGCGTTAAGAAATAGATTGACGGACGCACTGATTTGATAAATTTGTTTTTTTTCCTCATTGCATCGTGTTTAATAAACATCCATAAATTTCATTAATCAAACAAGTGGCTACGTTATTATTGATTTCAATAATTATAAGGCTACTATTAAGCAGGATATTAATTCTACGTTGTAGCTTTCAGACGACAGCTATAAGACGTATTAAGCCAAATCTCATCATCATGCATACATTTCTTTAAATTTATTCACTGATACTTTTAAATAGCTATATACCTATAAATAAGGCCTTACTCACTATGATATTGGTTGTTGGCGCTCGATAGCCTACCTTATTTGCTTTATAACTTTCTTAATTCTAAATATTTTAACATTAATATCGGCAGAATATTCTCCAAGTGTTCTGAGAGGAAAAATGATCGTTACAGGCTAACGACAAATTCCAAATTAATAAAAGTTTAAATAAAACCACTTCGTATTAAGCACATTACGGTTTCATTGGCCTCTATCATACTTTCATAGTTATTTTCAGGTAGTTACATACTTCCATAGTTCCATTTTACAGTAGAAAATGTGTCAAAGCTAACCGTGTATAATAAATATATGGTACATATTGTCTATTGCACAATTATTTTGAAAGAATGTTTAGTAGATATAAAGTAATATGTGCACAAATGTGCAGCTTATTTGGTTTGGGAACTGGAGGAACATTGTGACAGAAGGTATGCCTGAAGACCCGCCAGAAGGCGTGCCTTCGTGCACGAAATACTCAAAAGGTACTCATTATAAATCAATATTAATATGTATTGTTTAAGAAATCGTGGCAAAAAACTGAAATCATTTAGCTTTAATTCATAGAACTTATTATATGATATATATAATTTAAATTTCTTGAATAGTTAAACTGACTAAAAGATTAAAAGATTTTACCATCGATAGTCTATTCCATCCAATGTAAAAAAGTACCATAGAAAAAAAACTTTCCCCAGAATTTATCAGTTATTAGCAAACTCTAAACAGAAGAGCTTTGTGACTCCATTTACTAATTATATGCCAAACAATATGTGAACGCAAATATACGTTAGTTTAGACATACAAAACTAAATATAAAGTATGAAAAATAATAACTCATTATTTAAAAATACTTCATTTTATTACATCCTAATTTTATAACAATATATCACAAGATATATTTAATTTGAGTTTGTAATTACTATTAATAATTTATTTCTAAGTAACGTTTCCTAAAAAAATCGAAAATGGCCTACGCCACCTGTTCGTAGCAATGTTTACTCACAGGCCACTTACCCAAATACTTACCTACACTTAGGAGGGCACCCGCATTGACCCAGCTTATGCTCCATTGCTACCTCCGTTCTAGCCACACCCCGAACGTTCATTTTATCCCACTACCTGATGTTGACGTGATAAATGCTCGAAATTTATTACAAATACCTATTCAAAATGCTATTAAAAAATTATGTAGAAATTTCAGCAAAACATAAAGTTTTTGGAAAGATAGCGTTACATTTCAGCGACAAGTTTATTTTCTTCAAATATAAATAGGGGTTGTAAACATGAAATCATTATGAGTCGCTTTTCTTCCTTTGCTAATTCATATTTAACTATTTTGTTCTAACATCGGCCACGTATGAATATATAATTTTATATAACTGAGAAATTAAAATATCGAGAATTTATTTACACAAAGTAATGAAATTAACAGTATCCATTACCATAATGAAGTCTCATTATTTCAACTGGAATTGCAACAAATATGTAAATATTCGGAATTTGGAATATAGAGCAAACTTTGCATCATTAATTCATTCGCTCAAGGTAATTTGAGCCATTTTTGTTCTTATATTTCAACACACACTTAACAGATCCCGGATGTGTATGATCTGTAAGAAGCCAGGTAGGGGACATTTTTTATTATTATCTATTAATCTGAATAAGAATGAAAAAAATGTCGTGTGGAGTTGTATCGGGTCACGCTGCCGTTGGTTTAAGGTGAAACGTCTATGTCAGCAGGTCATTTTGAAAAATAATGAATCTTAAATTCAAAAAATTTTAATACAAAACAAATACTGAACGGTAGGTATTTATTTATTCCGATTAATATTTGACAACAATTTTGTTCAATACTGGCATGCGATGTAATAGGGAATATTACGAACATCAATGTGTCTAGTGACGTACAACATATAGTAGTATGCCCAGTGTTGTCGGTTATAATTGAATTCATTCATTACCACCTACCTAGGAACCTAGGTATCGACTATTAAAACTAGTTGCCGACTTCGAAGTGGCTTGCCCCATCTTCATCGACTTCGACACCGACGACGCTTCACTTGCAGAAGCCCCTGGCTCGCATCGACAGTGTGAGAAGCTGATGGTTGGCCATTTGCTCGTATTAGTCGCGCATTTGTTTCACGGTTGGCACCCTGCTATCTTGCCCGCGATAAAATTTGAAATCGTTTCTGTCGTTGGTGACATACAGACCATCAATCGATGTGATTCTGTTGAGTGCAATGTATACAACCTTGATCTCTTGTGACTTATCGTAGTTGAAAGCGACTTTGGCGAATGTGCCACCTTGTGATTTATGGCTGGTTATCGCAGTTGCTGACACAACCAGGAACAGGTCACGTCTACATTTCACAGTCCCGCCGAGCAGGATGTACCAAACTTTGGTCACGATGGATAACCACTTTAAATCTGACATATCACGCTTGCACATAACATGCGGCTTTACTTTTACTCTACATAATTGGTCCATGCTTGGATTTGGAAACTCCAGCCAAAGATAGATTCTCTTCCGAATCCCAGTTGAGGTTATTGGTCGATATTCATCATCTACCTCTACCATTTCGTAGTTTGCCACCTGCTCGTCTTCAGTGAAATATTCTATTTTCTTACTTGTGCCAATCGTATCATTCACGAGACCATCTTCAATATCTAATTCATGGTAATCATAAATTAACAGCCGACAGCTAGTTTTAAACTATATCGCAAGACGCCCGACTCGACAACGCCAATATTATGCAAGTTGTGCCGAGCAGTCTCGACCCCCGTTAGTGTATTGTAACCAATAATCTTGTCGTTGGCGATGCTCTTAAACTTAGACACGAAAGCATTTTTATATGCGTCAATATTACGGTTACAATAAAAGAGCCTAACATTAGCAAGTAATTCCTCTTTGCAACATACTTCATCTATAATGATTATCTTACCGTTGCCAATCTTATCTATAGGGCGAAAAGGTGGAATAATTTTGTCTCTCCACCTGCTCGAGTGGATAGTAATTGAGCGATTGCCACAGCTCCACTCCATAGATCACGCTGTGCAATTTGTGGTTACAAATTATGAATATATACTCACAAAGTCATTTCAGATCTATTTGTAGACCTAATAGTCAAACACACAAGAGTTCAAAATGAACTTTAAATTCTTACAAATATAATCCTTTTCCTTTTCCTTTTTCGTGCATAAATACATTCTATCAATCAATACTACTTTTTCACAGGATATTCGGTTAGATATTACGGTTTAATGTTATGACTTAATCCAAACTATCGAAAACTTTCCCATAGTTGAAATATATAGTATAAAACTAAAATCGTTGGCAAATACGGTAAGAACGCGGTCGGATATGCAAATATCGTCAAACATAGGCATGAAATTTTTGTCACTTACCATAAATTAAACATTTGAAGTTCGAAAAGATTTCTAAAATAACCCATACAATTCGTTTTGATAATTTAGTTTTTATATGATATAGATATAGCAACGGTGAAATTAAATTATTATTACGATAACAATCTTTTCGAGTCAACATTAAAAAGTATGTAAAAATCAGTTCTCATGTGGGCCGCAAAATATTGTATTTACTATAAAATTAAAAACCAATAGAATTAATAGAAGAAATAAAAATATTACAATTTCTACATTTTTTGTTACACGAATATTTCATATTAACGTTTTAAATGTATACCTAAGATATCACATTTAAAATTTCAGGGTCCGTAAGTTATGAATTTTGTTGGAAAAATATATAAACGATCTTATTTATGAGTTCAATATGGACATAAAAAAGAGATTTATGATTTCCTAAAATATTTCAGTACCAGGATGTCCTAATCCACTGTTCAACAGTTTACATTTAACGTTTATCCATGGTTGATTAATCATTATGGAATCTTTCATTATGCTCGTTATTGATTGAAAGTTTTTTTCGGAAACAAAATCCAGTTCGAGTCTAACAAGTTAATCCTTTACCTTTACAGAACGCCATAAAGTCACTGATCAAGTATCTGACCTTGTTGAAAGAAAATGCTGAACAGCATTTTTAGTTTTTCAACGACATTTCATTTTGGTCGAATACCGCATCTTTTAATAAGTCTTCATCTTGTGGTACAAAAAATATTCACTCTGATTTTTTTCATTATTATCCTGGGGAATTTTTCGTCTAAATGTAAAAATCCTCAATCACCGTTATCCAATATTTATATAAAATGTTTAATGATAACTGGTCCTAACTGTAATGTTCGTCGAAGTAGATCTTTTGATTTTGCTAAATTTGAAAACAAAACAAATCTTTGTGCAAGAAGAATTGAGGTACTGTTGGGCCAATCTTCGCAAAAAAGAGTAACAATACCTTGAAGAACTAATTTACAGTCCTAATTTTCATATCTTTTCATATTTTCCATTAACTTTCGACATCTATGGGTAATGGCTAATTACTATATTTTTCCAATGAATAGATCAACAAAACTGAGAGAGACGAAAAAAAGAATTACGGTTTTTTAATAAAAGTATGTAATATATACTAACCTACATGGCTGGCATGTATTACATTTTCTCTTTTTGTAATAAAAATTGTGTTGTCCAACGTAACCTAAACTCAGAAATCTATACCTACTTCTTGAAGTCAAATATTTAACAAATATATTAATTCTAAATCTTTCTAATTCTATAAACCACTGTTTGCTTATAATAAATATCCGTATTTTGAAGAAGGTAATAAAAAGTTTGACAGAGACCGGTTTAAGTTTTTAAAGGGAATATACTGCAGAAACTCAAATTTTTTCTAGTCTTTGGAGCCTCCGTTCTAGTAAAGAACCGGTGATTACAGTAATTAAAACGTCAGAGATAACATTGCAATCAACCGAAATGATTATGATCGACTATACTTTAGGTAAAGGCATTGACGAATTTATCATTACTTGGAAGGATGTCAGTTAGTAATAAAATGTGGTTTGTTAATTTCCAGAGATGGTTAAAAATAATAAAATAGTTTTGAATTTACGTCAACCTTAACATGATATTACAATCGTGACTCATTTTTACACACCGAGGGAAAATGGGCTACCGCTTCATAGGTAACAATTATGTCAATATTGAAGAGATCCTCTATTGAATCTTTGAACCCTTATTTATATGATCTAAACCAATTTTAATTTAACTTTAAATTTACTTGACCATCGTGTGTATAAACCACTCAAAGATGATTTATTCACATACGTATACGAAAATTAGGATAAAAAATGAATGACATTTTTAGATTCTGTACTTTAAAAGAGTTACTATATGTTTTGTGGTTATTCTCCAATAAACTGAACAAGTACATAACAAATCAGCAAGATAGTTTTAATGTCATAATTTTTATTAACGACAGTTTAATAGAAACGCGTGAAAATTTTTGAACTCAAGAACCTCAACTGCTGTTAGGTCACCGCTATTAGATCACGAAATTATAATTTCAACGTTTGCATGTCAGAAACTTGTATCATTTGCTTAAAAGTAACTAACGTCGTCAGATTTTATTCACTCCTTTTTTTAACAATTCTATTCGTATTAAAAGCTACGGTTACAAAAATATTATTTTATGATCTATGAAAATATTTTATAAAAAGTCAAAAACATCGATAAAATAACGTTACAGTAGTTAAGTGACTATTAAAAATTTGAATTGATTACATTAACGGTCAAAGCGTAAGTTGATGAACAAATCAATTCGCAGGTTTTTTTTTAAAAACTAATAATATTTTTTAATTCCAATTTTTGCTCACCTCTCAATAAATATCACTCATCTCTGCCACCTAATTATTAAATTATTAAAAACAGGATTTTATACGCTTTTTCCTATTTTCCTTGATATTTTTCTCTATCGCCTTTTTGTGATTTCTCATCATTCAACATTTTAGAAGAGCAAGTAGTAATTAGGATAATATGGATTATGATAAAATGACGTAATTGTTTATAATGAATAGTAGGAATGAACTTCAATATTAAGTATATCAGACATATAGGAATTTAAAAAATTATGGACACATTTAAAGTTCATGAATGCAGTGTCTAATAAGAAACGACGAAATAGAATTGTGAATGGAAATAAAAAACGCTTGCGATATAAGACATCGGTAAATATTTATTTACATAAAATTTGTAATATTTAAACGTACATTGTACAGGTTTTAAAATATTTATATTGATTTTCATTACACACAAACACACACATATATATATATATATATATATATATATATATATATATATATATATATATATATATATATATATATATATGTATATATATATATATATATATATATATATATATATATATATATATATATATGTATATATATATATATATAAATATATTTATATACAACATCTAACGCATTTTTATGAACCGTATCAGTTTTGCATTAAACTACAAGTTAAATGCCGTTATGCTGGTCTTTTCCAATGTTTGGCAAAATTGAAATATTGTCTGGGAGAGACATTTTCAGTGCATTTTGCGTCACCTTGATCTTTTTTAGGATTTCTGTGGGCGGCCAATTTCACAGCCAATTCATACATTATAGTTCATATACTCAATTAGTAGCTTTAATAACCAAATTGAATAAGATTATTTTAGAATAGTGATTAAAATTTGTATATGTATGTTTTAATAAAAAAAATAATTTACAGAAACAAAAAAATATTCAGAGTTATTTGAAGTATTACATTCGATTATTTTGTAAATGCTTGATGTTTTAATGGCGTTCAAAGCAATACTACTCGAAACCAGTGAAGGATGTTTTAATGGATGTATGACCTAATCACGTTCGTAGGAGTAATTTGTTTCTTCGAAATTGGGCAGTAACTACTTGAAAAATATAATATCATATTTTATTACTTCCAGTCAGTTCTATGACAACTATATGAACACGTGAATATAACAAAACCATAACAGTAGCCTGCTGATTACCGTAGACATATATATATATATATATATATATATATATATATATATATATATATGTATGTATGTATGTATATGTATATATATATATATATATATATATATACATATATTTTTCGGGAAGAAGTTTCTATAACTTTGTCGGAAGTGGTATTTAATGAAAGATATTAAAAATAGATATTTTGTTTAGAAATTTGTATAAGATTTTCTTCCTACTCCAAGTTTTTACTATCCCGTCTAATGGTAACAATGTGAAAAAAGAAAAACCTGTTTTATCCGCACGAAGAATAACAAGGTTACGAAAAATATCGGGAAATAGGCAAAGAAGAAATATGACCCACACCGTATTAAGCATAAAGTACAATATTCATTCAAAATTGTTTTTAATAACGAATTGCGTAAAATTAGGATTATATTTTGATGACTTATTAATAAATTTTTCTTTTAAACACAAGCATATTATTTTTAACTATTACATTTATGCTATTAGCGTGCAGCGAGGCTTCAAATGAGTTTTTTAATAAATTAATTAATTCACTTTTCTTTTATATAAATGTAAAAAAGTAAAAGGCAAAAGATTTGGCAGAAGTTCAAATCCTTTGACAGAGCGTTTGTGTTTGAATGTGCACATTGTTTGGTTGACACATCTAGCAATTGTACTAAAAATAATAAAATCTAAACACGAAATGTCAAGAAAAATATATAAATAAATTTAAAAACACACATCTAAATAACTGGAAAAATATATACTCGGTAATTTCAGCGAGGCTGGCTCTTTCCAATTCTAAAATTATGTATTTCGGATAAATTATTAAAGGGATAAATAGAACATTGCGGAATTAGCTTTTACAAGTGAACCTAAAAATATAGGGTAGGCAGAGTGCATTCTCAGCTACCTAGAATTAAAGCAAGGAAACACTGTATTTGAGCAAAATAATAATGTGTTTTCTCCATGGTAATTTAATGGAAGACATTAAGATACGCTGTTAATGTGTGAAATATGACAACCGGTTGTTTATATGTAACAAAACAATGCAAATGATACATCAAGAGTTATTAGCAGCATTTTGTTTTATATCTGACAGAGCACAAAAAGATAACTTTACCACGCAGAATCATTTATATGTAGAATCTGAAGTATTATGTGTTAGTACATAACAGTATATAAATAATAGCGGCTGTAATGAACAATAGCAATTTAGTATATAATCTCTATTCCAGTCCCAAGCCAGGGAGTATCCCAAGTGGACATTATCAGAAAAGAAAAGAATCCACGGAAACATTCTCGATAGACTTGGACTTCATTGTTTACAACTTCGTAATTTTTTTTCATCTCCAATAAAAATTGTTCTTAATTATCTAAAATTATTGTTCACAAGTTAATGCTATCCTTGACTCAATTTTTAAGCTATTAAAAAAACTATCAAATAGACTTTTTGGTTGTAATGCTGAAACCAAATCTCTTTTCCAGCTTTGTAATTAATCTGACATGTAATTTAAATTCTTTAGCCATACCTATACCACGACATCTAACAATTTTTTTAGTGCATTTGAATAAATATTCAACATTCAAAAGTAAAACTAAAATTTCAGTGCGATCATATAAGTTTTTTTCTAAACCATTAATGAAAATTCTATGAAATCGATACGTCGTCATAAGTTTTATAAGAAATATAAATTAGAATGGCTTTAATAGTTGTTTAAAGTAATTTTATTTTAAAAAACGCGAAAAAAATAATTTCGGCATTTTTAGTAATATCAATCAAAACATTATACCTAACATTCTATAAATTTCTTTGAATGTTGTATAATTATTAAAAATTTGGAACAAAAATAGTAAATAGATAATTTCCTCTCTGTCTAAAGTTGGTTATCAACAATATATAGAAGCGAAGCGATAGTGGAAGCAGCGACAAGCCGTTAAGGAGTTCCATTCTCTTTATCCGAAGTCAAACATCAGATCTTGGAAAATAACAACTATCAATACCATCCGTTAAGAAGTTGCATTGTTCATCTCCAGAACTTGTCACCAGACCTTGACCTGATCGATGGTGTAGTTATTTTGCAAAGTAAAAACTGCCTATAGCAAATATCTCGAATCACGATTGATTTATTACCATCCGTTAATCCGAAGTCAAACATCAGATCTTGGAAAATAACAACTATCAATACAATCCGTTAAGAAGTTCCATTGTTCATCTCCGGAACCCATCATCAGATTCTTATCTAGTTGATGATGTAGTTATTTTGCAAAGTAACTACTACCAATAACAAGTATCTTGAATTACATTTGAGTTACTAGCATCAGTTAAGAATTCCATAAAAGGTAATACAAACATTATATTACTAGGCAATACTTTGCACATTTATGTACAGAACAAAGTGTAGCTTGGTATTTAAGTCACAATTATTATAATATTTAAATATAGTCATTCACTACAAAAATGTATAAAATAAGTACTGAATAGAGATTATACTGCACAACCTTCACAATTATAATTTAATAATTAATTAATTTATACAAGATTATATCAATTTGCTCCTTTTGCATTATTATGAAATCATTGATTTCAAATTTTAAAATTATTTCACCAGATGAAGATAATTTTTTCATTCATATTTATAAAACACTAGTAGTCGCCCAATGTTCAGAATTCGACCGCAATTCATTATTTTTTTAAATTTTAACGTTATATAAATTTTAGATGTGCCGAAATCCTTCTCCATATAAACTTTAACTATGCCAAATCTCACACTCTTCTGTTGGCGTAATATTCCTAAAAAGGGGTACAACGTTTTTTATTTACATATTAATATATTGATTCACCTCACTATGTTAGAATCAGTTGATAAATTTGATCACAAAGGCATAGTTACCTTGCCTTATAGTACAAAATATTTTTTATTTTATTTGTAATTAATCATAGTTCAGTGGTATGATTTTTTATTTCTATTTCCTGTTTTGAAATAACTTTTAAATTTAAAATATTTATACTTTTATTAGAAAATATGACAAAGCAATATAGATTAATTTTATAAATAGTATCCAGTTATAGCGCCAAATAAGTATATGTGCATAACAAAAGTCGCGCATATCCAATCAATGAATACTGAGGAAGGTTATGTAATTTATATTGGACATGTTCCATTTTAATGGTAGTGTGTTAAAAGTACGTAGAAATTAACAAAGTATAAATATGGATAAATTCAATCATTGCATAACTTCTTGAACATTCAAAAGTTTAAGACAGTTTCTCAATAATTATTACTTAGTTAACAACCATTTTAGTTAACATTTTGAGTGAATTAAGCGTTTGATCATACTTACTTTCAAATGAAGATAACTATACGAGAACTAAATAATATACATTCTCTTTTTTATGAAGAAGTAATATAAGAAAATGTTATTAACATTATTAAAATAAGGAGTAATAATTTACGCGGTAAATATCAATATTTACCAGAGATAAAATAATTTGGTCTCAATGCATTAATATTATTAGATATTTATGGAAACCGAAGTAATAACAAAATTTAGAACTGTATCAAAATTTATACAAAGTAATTAATAATTTATTAGTATGTAATTGCAAAACATCATCAATTCTGCAAACCTAGTTACAAGTTTTAATGTAAAGTATTTGTGTTCTGTTACCTAGAACCTTTAAGTCTTTTTCAAATTTTTATAAAATTAAATCAAATAAATATATGTTCCTTAAGAACGTTACTAACTAAACCACATTCAAATAAAAAATTATGTATAATCAAAATAATTTTAGGATATTAAAATTTTGGAGAAAAAGTTAAAAGAATAATTATAAAAGAAAATTTTCACCAATAGAGGATTTTAATTTTGATTTATGGTTTCCCAACAACTAACATTCAATGAAAGGCGAAAAGCATATAACTTGGAAATTGAGATCGCAAGCATATCCTTTATTGAAGTTATTCCTTATCTAATTCACATATGTATACCTAGGAGTGGCGTGGAAAACGCCATATCATATTCGCTGATTGGAAATGAAGTAATCCACCAGAGGACTGTTCGGTCACATTACACATGTGCAATATACTTATACGCTACCCACAATAATTATTATGTTCTATTGAAAGTGTTTTTGCATGCGTATACTGTAGTATTCAAACTCGTAGTGATTTATAAAAAGGTTACCTTTAATAGACACCATTGTCACCAACTTTTTTCATTTTAAAAAGATTGTAAAGATTATTGCAGGTGCTATATGTAGTAATAATGTATTGAATTTCCAAACGATACACAGCTTAGATAAGACGTATAGCACAAAAGCTGCAAACGTAAAGATTTACTTTAAGTTTAAAGTTGCTTAATGTATCTGCTTAATTATTATAGGAACAAGAATGTTCTATAGAAAAAAATTAGAACAAAAATCTGTTGTAGAGTTGTAGAGTAGTTAAAGATTAAATATTATATCGTGGAAAAAATGCAATGTAATCAAATGTAATCTGGAAAAAATGAAATGTAATTTAAGATTTATTAAATTGCCTTTTAAACTTTTCAAATCCTTGCACAATTAATCGGGCTACAAATTATTTTAAAAGTGATATTACAGAGATATTACAAAAAAACAACGTAATTCGCATTGAATTTTACCGTCGAATATCCACAATTTCACTTCTACTATTTAGTAAAAAAAAATATCTATACCGATATTTTCTTCTTATTCGCTTTGATATATATCAAAATCGAATATATCATATTCCACTCTAGTTTTAAATTTCAGTACATATAATAATTTAATATTTTGAGCTCAATTTGCTGTATTCAAATACAATGGCACCTAATCTTGATGTTATCCATTAAGTGGCTACCGGAAACACGGCTTATTATATCACCAGGAAACGGCTTTATTTGCTCTAACCCTAGATAGGCAGAAAGTCTCCTCGCCTCCGCTAAATTTATTGGCTCCGCTTATAAAAGCTAACTGTGTAATTTTCTACTTACGAATATCTGTTTAATTATTTATTCGAAATACAAGCTTTTAAAATGTTCTTGTCTAATATAATTACAAGCTAGTTAATAAAATAATAATTACATTATATTATTTATCCTATCCCTATATACATTTAATATTATCGATTTAATTTATCTATGGTTATTATGGTTTTATTTGATCAAAAAGAAAACGAAAATACCCTTACCTCTGAAATGAGATTCTATTATTCACAAATTTTATTAACTTTTATATGTAGTCAATAAGATAAATCTTTAAATATATAAGCACCGTCGGTGTCTAACATTTTCGCCAAGGTGTGGGTAGAACTAAAGTTTCGTCCTTATAGAAATCTTTGGATTTTGACCGCAAAACCGTTGAAGTTCGATTTTTATATAACTCGTCTTTAAATTTTAGAGCACCTAAATTATCAAGACAAAAAGCGAAGCACATGGTAATTGCATGGCTAAAGATCTGGAGAGTACGGTGGGTGCAGTAGCATGCTCCGTCCAAGTGAAAGTACTTTTTCATGCGTTATTTTTGCTGTAAATAAGCTTTGCTTTGATTTGAAGGAAGTTAAGCGGTAACTTTCTCAATTGTTCACAATAAACCATAGCGGTAACTGTCCAGTAAAACTAATAGTCCTATTAGTTTTAAAATGTTTCCACTTAATAACTCCATTTATACCCCACAATGCATTCAAAATTATCCTTTATCCAATATTATGTTTTAATCTAGGTACACGTTTTTCTCCATTTCCTAGCCACTGGTGTACTGCGCTAAAAATCAACATAAGCCATCCACTTTTCATGTCCTGTTACCAGATACTTCAGCCTCTTGTTGGTACGATAGGAACTCAGTAGCTCCAAGCACACATTAGCTTTCCTCTGAAGTTGAAACAGGGTTAGCTCATGTGGTGGTAACGGAATATTTCCACTTCTTTCTCAAAGCATGAAGATGTTTTTCACTGGCAGTATAAAAGCATGAAAATAGCGCTGCCAAATAATGTAGAGCTATTTTCATGCTGCGATAAGAAAAACCACTTCAGAGGACTTAATCTGGGTTTGGTTTCAATAAGGTTTTTAAATTTTTCCAAATTAATTGTAGGAGGTCGCTTAGGATGAGATTTGTCGGATAAGTCAAAATTCCCTTCTTTTAATCTTTAAAACCAGTGCTTAGCTATGTTGTAAGAAGACATACCTTCACCCATATTTGTACATATATTGCATGAAGCTTCAATGGTCTTTTTTCCCTAAACGAAATGCATAAAGAAAGAGTTCTCTAAGTTCATTTCGAAATACTTCCAATTTTAATTTATTCTTTACACGTCGATTACACAATTTTAAACTGAACAGAAGTTCGAATGCCGCACTCTTTACATACCCTAATAATAATCTAGAAGATTCTATAACTTTTTAGAAATGGGTCAAAAAATGGCACGTCTATAAGTTGCCAACCTAATATATCATGTCAATGTACATTTAATACAACTGTATTACACACACAGACACACAAACACACGCACATATGTATATATATATATACATACATATATATATATATATATATATATATATATATATATATATATATATATATATATGTGTGTTGATCTTATATTAGAAAGTTAGTGCCATTGAAAACATCGTCTTTAGTAATAAAGCTTCCTCCAATTGCTTTAAACCTCTTCTATCCTTCGCTTTTCTTGACCGTAATCTCCCCGCACTGTTTATTGTGCCCTTCACCTTTTGAATAGTCTACCTCTCCTACGTTTTCTATCTAAAATAGACCAGTTTTTTATTGTCTGTCATGGTCATTCATCCACAGTTCTCTGAATCTAGTCTGCCCGTTTCCACGTCAGATATAATACCTGTTTTATTACAACTTTTGCCTTTGGAATTTTTTTAAAAGTGGATCTCTAGTGTTTCACATGGTCTAATAATATTTCAGATATGGTTTAATTTTATATTAGTACGTAATATAAAATAAAACCTCCCTTCAATTTCTCTATTATTCTATTCTTTTCAATTTTTTCCGATTTCTTTATCCTTTTCAATTTACTTTTATCTTATTCCGAATTTTCTAGTCATTATCCAGGTCTGGCAAGCTTAAGTGAAACAAGCTATAAAGAAAATGTTCACAGATTTTTTTTCTGAAGTCGCTCGTAGAAAGTAATTGAATTTTTTTTTTAACACATTACTTATTCCAGGTATTCCTCATTGTTCTATTTATTTCCTTTACTGCACCAGACTCAAATAAAATAAAGCAACCAAAATATAAAGAGTCGTGTACATATTTGGAAGGCGTTGAATTTAAATAAATTTTTAACTTTAATTTTTTATTCCTTTGTCGTAAATTATCTTTGTCATTTTATACGTAAAAAATTTAAGTCCGCAAAAAACCAACCAGCTGAAATGGCGGGATTTTTAAAAAGTTATTAAATTTTTTTTAAATAAAGAAATCCATCTTCATTTACAATAATATTGCCTTTACTTAACCTTTTTCGCCAATATTTTTTCTCGATATTTGAAGAAATAAGAATCTTTTCCTGTGTTCTTTTTACTTCTTACTTTAAAATTGGGTAAGGCAATATTAAACCGATCTGCTTCTTTAACTTTTTCATAAAAATTAGACAACGAACGAAATATATTATATATCCAAAGAGTAGATCAAATTCGGAATGTGTGGTAGATGACAGGATGCTCATATAATGATATATTTTAGTCAATAGCTCTGTACCCTTGTCAGCCATCTTATGAAGTGGAAGCGATGTGAACTCATGTGGTAGTTTTAAACATTCTGGAAGCCATATTTTGAAGACAACTTGGCATAAAATAGGTTAGATAAAAATAGATTCGTAGATTGATCAAATTAGTTCAATAGCTTCAGTACGGTGACACTTCAAAGTATAGAAACTCACTTCTAATTCATGAAAGTCAAGCATCGTTAAAAATAGTTTTATGGTACTAGAATACTTTGAGAAAAAAACAAGAAGCGCTATTGTAATATATAATTCCACTGTATTTAGAGATCTCATTTCATTTTGATAATTATTGCTTTGAGGAATGTTATATTTGAGCCTACATTTTAGGGTATTTATTAAAGAAAATCTCCGACTAATCAATATCTATTTTCCTTTTTGCGGCTCACGTAGTCATAGATATCATAGTAGTAGTAGTAGATATCATAATTTTAAGACAGAGACGAGGGAAATTTAAGTTGTTTCTTATTGAAGAAAGTCATTTAATGACGTATAGGAGAACAAATACGAAAATTTAATTCAAGATATAATCTACACATTTTGACTTTATTTTTATATTATGATTTTGCCGTGGGTTTTCTTTTAATGTTTATTTGAACTTGTTTATATTTTTACATTTAGTATTAAACAAATTACATAAATATAATTTATTACAGTTTTTCCAGGAATAGTATTTAATCAAATCATTTCTGAGTATACTTTCAACTAAAATAATCAAATTACCTTTCAAAAATATCTAAACTGCCTAAATGTCTATTGCTATTTATATTTTATGTCATTTCTTTTCATTATTGAATATCATACTTCCTTTCTTTTACATTCGATTTACCTTTATCATTGTTTTTCCTAATTCAACACTCATAGTTTTCCTACATCCGTATCATTTTTCTTTATATGGTCTGTGCATACGTTACAAATTATTAAGGCTGCTGTATCTATAGGTTGTTGAGATTAACCATCCTTGTCCTTTTCAAATTAGAAGAAATAACATTGCAGATGACGATTTCTCAAAAATTACAAATTAATTTGGCAATGTCGGCCCATCCTTCTGACAAAACGGAATATTATTTTAATAATTAATTTAAAAATGCATTATATTTCATTATGAAATACTTGAGTGAGCTTTCAAAATATATTGACCTAGTTATTGTCACCAAAACCAAACCAAATAAGAAATTTTGTGGACATTATAACACATTTGTGTTATAGTTGAAGTTTGAAAAGGATTTTTCAAAATTATATAACTAAGGGAATAAGATAGTTGTTTTTTTAATACATGTTATTTTTTTTACATGTTCAAACTGTAGGAAACCAAAATTTCGAATATAGATTTTTAAAGTTATTACATAGGTTTTACAACATTTTTATGGACACTTTAAAGGAAATACTAAACCGAAGTAGTGCCGTTCATGATAAGGGCCTGAAATTTAGCATATAAATTTTTCCTTGCAAATAATTAAATACTATTTCATTACATTTCATAATTTGGACGTCAATTTTTATAGAAATTCTTTAGTAAATTTCTATATTTCAATCAGATTAAAAAAGAGTTAACCGATCAATATGAAATTTTGTTCACATAGATAACGCATTACAAACAACAATAGTTTTCAACTGAATTTAAAAATTTTTGTAATTTGTGGAAATGTGTTACATTAAATTTAAACTTTTAAGTAAAAATTTTATTTCAAATATTTTATTCGCTTTTGTTAGATATGTCATTTGCTTCTCGTCTCTCTCCTATATACATGTCGATTATGAATAATTTGTTAGATACAATTAAAGTCAAATATGCCAGTACATTAAAAGTAAAATTAAATACATTTTACTAAAAATGCAAGTTTCACTATTTTATAATGTTTACTAAATACGAATTTTGTAAAATTTTAGGGAAAATTGTGTGTTTTAATATTATAATTTAAAAAATTGTAGTGTCGAAACACTTATTATATACTATTTAAAAATATTATCGTAAACGTAACTGACAAAAATCTTAAATTTTTTTAAAACCTATAATGTTACCAAAGTTATCTTTTTTGGATACATACCAAAGTTTCAAATATTTTAAAACACATGTGACTTTTATTTAAAATGACTTCTTTTTCTGACACAGTATAATTCCCTCTATCGATGTTAGAAAAATTATACGTTATTTTGGAATGCCTGGATAGATTTAAAGAGTTCTAAAGCTACTTCATAAAAACGATCCATTAATTTTCTATTCGCTTGAGCTTTACGTTTTTAAAACTATCTAACAGGTTAGAAAGTCATGATAAAAGACATTTATTATATATGTATCTTTTGGTGATTAAGACGTATATTTTTCTTTTACCGCTACCTGCATTCAATTTAAAAAACTTTTCTGTATTAAAAACAATTTATATTAATAGAGATTATTTAACATATTAATAAGTTAGAAATACACATAACAGTGTGGGTAATGAAATGAAAATATCCGTAAAAAAAAATAAGTTTCCCAACTTTGCAATTTACTTAAATAAGCAAACAATACAATCAGAATAAAAAGTAATGTCCTTTAAATTGCATTCCTTACAATCTTTGGAAATACAAAAATATTTCCTGGGCAATTAAAAGTCTATACTTTGAAACTGAACAGGAAATATTTTCGTATTTCCAGAGTACAAAATTTGAATTTGAGTGACAAATATTAATATATTTGTCAGTAAGAAGCACACAGGTTATAAATTCTGCACACAGGTTATAAAAACTCCGTAATAATAAAATAATTGCTATTATCATTAAATTTATTACTATGCAAGTATGCACAACTAATTAGGGACTATATTTTCAGATAAGAATTCAAATTATTTGGACTTCTTGCCTTCGAACTTTTTAAACACATCCAGTGAACTCTCAAAATTGGCTTTTTAGCCAGACGATTTAAATTACCTATGTACTTGACTGTGAAAAATTATTGACTGTTTAAAAATTATAGAAAGACGAAATTCCCGTATGATGTTTTCGCTACATTTTAAGGGACGAAATTATTTTTCTTTAATCGGATCCTCATTTCTGATACTGATGTCTCCTTTTGGCATTGCTGACCAATTTTTTTTATCGGTTCTGGTATGCCAGGTGTAATATCACAACAATTGTAATAACTTAACTCTTCTGACACCTGATGAAACCATAACTTTAGGGTCCGACACTATGGTCACTGATACTTGATTTTATTCAATTCCTGTTATTAAATTTATCTCCAAACTATCGGTATCATTGTGGGATAAATGGCTGAAATTTTGAGAAAGTCAATGTCAGTAAAATACAGACAATCTGGATTAACGTTTAAGATGCAAATCATATAGAACCGAGATATCGATTCAATGTGCAATCCAAGAAATTCGTGACATTTGGCGTCAACACCAAACCCGTCAATTTTGTTCCTGTGTGGGTTTCAGGTTTTTGAGCTCGGTGCTATTAAGGAATATTGAATTTGAAGTATGATATGGACTAAAACATTAACTTTTCTTAAAACATTTCACAATTAATTACTTAAAATAATTTTTATTAAAATGCAAAAATAAAAAAAAATTATATATATATATATATATATATATATATATATATATATATATATATATATATATGCACACACAGACATAATTTAAATTTAAACGACTTTTTTAAGAATACATAATAAATTTTGTTTAAAAATTGTGGGTTTCCGAATGTGGAAATCAATTCGGTGGATAATCAGTTGTATTGAGACTAAAGTTTTTGTTAAAAATGGTTTTGTTTTAAAGATTAAAAATAGAAATTTTATTTTAATGCATCAAATTTTAAATTATATAGTAAGTGGAGCGTTGTTATGTATCTACTTAGAATGTACAATCATGTAGACACAAACACTTCTCCATTATTTTCGTAATTTTACAGTCACACGTATTTTAATACAATATTTCCTAATGGTGTTAATTGTATTTATTTAATATATTCATTTATCACCTTCATTTAAATGCATATCGTTATAAAACACTAAATAGCATATGAAATAAAATGTGCTTTAGACTTTTTCGTGTATTATTTTCATCCTGAAAAACATAATCAGAATTTATTTTTCGGTTACAAAGTCGTTTTTTGTCTCACAATCTCCTTTCTTCTTTTATTTTTTAACTCTGGGTAAAAGTGGTTCTCGAAAATTTCCCGAAATACGTATATTTGACGCGAATCTCTCTTATAATTGAGGCCCTATCTTCCATGCATTATGCAAGTATGGATATGACTTGGTTGTGCACAGTTAATGTATTTAAACCCACCCTCTAACCCTTTCAAGTGTCAGCGCACAAATATTTTGACACCTAACTCTCAATATTTTGACATAAACGCTCTAAGGGTTAAAAGTATTGGATATGCAATTTTAGTGAACTTGATTGTTCTTTGGTGATTTATTCTTTGTCAGTAACTTTTTGTCATTTCATATATTTTTCCTAAATTCCTATAAACAATCGTGGAAATACACCAATATTTTCTGTTCTCAAAATAAACTAAATAACGATTAAATAAATTAAATCTTCGAGGCCATATAAAATTGTTTTCTTGAATTGGAATTTTTTTCATAAACTAAACTTTTAAATAAGAAATTTGAAGGCTTGTTATAAAATCTCTTTCATTGTGACTGAATATACTGTAATTTTCTATTGAAAATAAAATCAAATTCAAATTAAATTATTTTTATCACCTAATTACATTTCAGAATATGTTTTTAAACGATATTAGTTCCATGCAAATAGTGTTGGACACTTGTAAGTACTGAGAAATATACGCGTATCTGTTATTAAATAATGTCAATTGTAACATATTTCAAACAAATATGTAAATATTACGCCATTCCGTATATTATTCGAAAATAAATAAAATGATTTCTACGAAAGCCTTTAGACCTACTTCTTTTATTTAAGCAATTATTGTAAAGTGGAATTGCATATTGAAAAGTTTAATAACATCTAGTTAAATGGGAGTTTATGGTGAATAAATTTTGCACTCATAAAGAATATTCATAATTTTCTATCTATAAGTGCTTTTTAAAGTATATTTTATATGGTTGTAAATTACAAAGAGTATGTAGTGAGAAAAATAATGATTTTCGTTATTTTTTGAACAAATTTTATAGTCCTTTACGTTACTAGATTATGTCCAATAATCCACTTAGTGGCTTTAAGGAAAAACACATTTTAATATGTATTACCTTAACACATTTTAATATGTATTACCTAACGACTATCTGCAAATAATATCTTTCATTTAAGAGTTTTTTATGTCTTTTTCCTCGAAGCTTAATTCCTAAGAGGTGAATTTAAGAAAAAAATATTTTTAACAATATGTAGTTTCAAAATAGTTTTAAGGAAAAGATTAAGTTTTTATTATATAATTTTTTTAGATTAAATAATCAAGTTTGAAAACAGGTATAGGTAGATTTATTTAAAAGGAATATTTTAATATTGGACAAAAAAATTTCCTAATAATTTTGAGAATGTTGTCAATTTTAAAGTTGTAATAAATCAAAAATTTTGATTTTGTTCTCATGTCAGTACACCAAGACAGTTTTACTCCAAGAATAATATTTTAGTACATTTTTATTTAATAGTATTTCTTGGAAATTGAGGAAAAATTAACAATTTAAAAGAAATTGTATAAAAATAAATACATTGATTCACTTAACTCATGAGAACAAGCATTTTCTTTTATATGGTAGTTACTTGGTTATGATACATTAGATTAAAATGACCTATTAAATTATAACTATTATGATCCATTAAATCATTTTCACATAATCATTATTTGTAAATTATAAACTTTTCCCAGCCAAAGTGACTTTGAATATGGTCTATATGGCCTATTGATATTTATTTCTTTAAACAATATAAATAAGCCACCTATAACTTATATATTTTTCATGCTAACTGAATGACTAAAGCAGAGGATGCGGCGTAAACAAATAGAATAAATACTGTCCATACGAATTTCTGAGCCAGAAATCACAATAGAATACTTATTAACAGCAATCAAAATAAAAAAATAATGGCATTATTAAGAGCATATATTTATGCTTTATGTACATTTCAAGTGCGTCTACTATGTTTCATTAGGATCATATTCTAACCATAACTTGATTATGGAAATAATGTAAAAGCAAATTTTCTAATTTTGCCAATATTTCAGTAATTACATGGCAAAGCAAACGTACAGATTGTAATTTGTCACAAGTTGCATTGGTTTTCCTTTAGTATCACTCTTAATTGAAACCATCCTCTCCGTAATCAATACAACAGGAACCACTATGTATATCCGCAAAAAATGCACCATTTTCAACTTAAAATTATTTCCAACCAATCGAAAACACATAATCGAAGCGAACAGCTTCAAATCTGCTGCATATATCATTCCTTCGGTCGTTCCTAAAAATTCACTCTAGTTTTTCTATATTCGTCAATGACATTAGTGATATGATGCACCATTGCAACAAGAACTTACTTTCCTACCACTTACAGCTCTTGAAAGAAAAAATCGATAGGAAACTGCAAATAAATTCAGACTAACCTAACAAATAGCACAGAATCAGTACAAAACTCAATAGAACAAATGTTTCGGTATTAATTTCCTAAGATCAATTAAGTGCAGAATTGAATACACTTATAAAATAAAAAACTAAGGTTTGATACAGGTCAAAGAAATTAAAGACCTATATTATATTCGAGAAAAAAAATTAATTCAACAGCGCGTCCTAAATACCAAAGAACAAATATTTTTCCAAGCCGTGCACGAAATTTCTTCTTCCTAACACGTATGTGAGAAAACGTTAAGGGTACTGTTGTCCCGTATTGAATCTTCGATACTCATAATATACTGTAATTTATTAATTCATTATATTATTTGTACCAAAGATAATTTATCGCCAAATCCTTTATCACTTGATGTACAATGACCGTCTCTCTGTAAAAGTACCGACATATTACTGACCACTTCAATATTATAGCATTGTATATAATATATTAACCCATCATTTGTATATGAACCCATCTGTATATGTAATGAATTAATAATTTAATAATATAAATAATTCAAACTGATATATATGTATTGAATTAATCATTACAGTATTTGTATATTAATTCATTAGACACTGCTATATTCATGTCTTTTATTGAAAATAATTACAAGACCCATCGACTGTCCATATGAGCAAATCAGGTTCAAGGTGTTTTGCCTAAACGCTATAATAAGCAAACTTGGACGCACTACCGAACAAATTGGAATTCTCCTCGATTATTCTCCGTATATGTAAGCGTTGTAAACATAGATAATCTGTAACTATGTAAACCTAGCCAACATGGTTCTTCAAACCAATTTCCAATATGCGTATAACAAATTTTTCAGTTATCCCTTTTAATACTTTTATGTACACAAATGTATATAGGTATGTATATACGTGTGAGTATGTGTGTGTGTTAATACACACCCACACACACGCACGCTCGCGCACGCGCACACCCACACACACACACACACACACACACACGCACGCACGCAGACACACAGGTACACACGCACACACACACACGTACACACACATACACACGTACACACACACACACACGTACACACACACGCATTCAAATTTAAAGACACGTTTAACAATCGTAAAATTTTCTTGTTTATGTTACATCTATGTATTCAGGTATTATTCAGAATAAATAAAAACTGAAAATATTGAATTTTTCTTCATAACTAAATAAAAGCTGTAAGAGTGAACCTTACTAATTTTTTGCACTTTCCGAGAGTGAAAAAACTTTCTTCTCATTTAATGACTGCTCAGCAACTTAATCCTTACGGAAAGTTATTTTGTAAATAAATTGCAAACATATTTGAAATCTTTAGTTATTGTAATTACTTTTTCTAAATATCACTACTGAGGGTATTACGTCATTACACGAATTTAATAAACCATATGTCAGTACCCTTAGAATAAGGCTTTATCGTCAAATGCTGCCAGAAGTGTGTATATCATAGATTTCTTGTTGACTAATACCACAGTACCTGGCAAACACATAGCTTGGAATTTACCTTTAAATTTAGAAAAGAAAATGAAATATACCAGTACAAAATTTTAAAAAACCAGCAAGTAGTTTAATTAACGTTGGCATGTGTTTCTTAAAATTATTTTTCCGAAAATATCGTACCAGAAATTAATACCATATTCAGCTCCAACATACCCTGTTGTATGTTATTAGCTTAGAATGTGCTGATAAATGTGTTACAACTTTGGCAAAAATGGTAAAATTGTAGATTTTTGATTATACTCAACAAAATTTTCTTGTCAATATTTTGTTTTAACCTAGGTGAGCAAAAAAGTTATGATAAATCTCAAGAATATCATAATCATTGCATACTGTAATAATTAGTTTCCTTCATTTCAATGATAGTTAAAAAGAACATCCTACGTTAATCGTGATGAAAAATAACACCACAGGGCTTATTTGTGTTACAGAAGAAGAATTCCTCGTCAGTATGCTACGGATTAATTTATGCAATAGTATGATTTCAGACCAAAACAAGTCTTGCTTGAATTTTACAATTTAAACGGAATCTAAAAACAACTTTGTGTAGGTAAGTTTTGTTAGATGATTTAAAATTAGACGGAAATATTATGTAGTTAAATCTGTGTCAAATTACAATAGATACCAAATTCTATATGTTTCTAATGAATGTAAGGTAAATGAAATAATCAGCAGAATTATATCGATACAAAAAATATGTCAGGATGTGAATGTAGGATTTTTATTTAAAATTTCATCAAACTTTTGTAGGAAATATGCCGGTATGCCAACATATGCATAAACAATTTGTTATGTCCTCCCATAACCACTATAACATTGATTCCGAATATCAGTTTTTGGAAAATTCACGATATTTTTACACCCGTGAAAGATTTATCAAGTAATTTACTCACAATTAAATGAAACTACGTGATGTAGTATTATTTCTACTGTTTTTAATTTCTTTACCATTTACCAATCCTATCTTGTTGCATGGAGATCTATCTATAAATGAAAGTGATAATATTTAAGAACTATTTTTCAAAATGATAATATTTAGAGAACATGGATTTTCTCTAAATATTATTTTGAAACGAAAAATCTATTGCATTAACAGGGACAGTTCGAACTAAAAAGTTGAAAACAACGGGCATCCGTCGTTTACATTAAACAGTTAATTAATACTACCCTAAATATTATAGAAATATCTACGGCCATTTAACAACCAAAAATTATAGAAAATAATAAGAAACCAGCAATGAATAATTTCAAGCCACTAGCAGCCGGTCTGTTCTTATGAAAAAATTATGCTTGAAAATATGGCATTGATTTTTTTTCTCTTTAGTCAAATTGCAAATTTTACCTGAGACTTAAATTTTAAATTTCAAAATGGTGGTTAATAAGGTTTTACTGGTGGTTAATAAATATTATAAAGGTTATAAAAAATGTGATAAAATTATTCGTTGTGTTTATTTTATTATTAAATATTCAATAACTCTTACCTTATTTTTGAAGATAGAGAAATATTAAGTTTCAAAAATATTTCTTTAGCTTATTCCCAATCTCTCTCTGCCAACATCAAGTCTTTGGATCTACCGGAAAGACTTATGCTAAATTTCTAAAAATATACTCCTAACTTACAGATTTCGTGTAACGAACTACATTTTAAGAATCACTTTTTTTAAATTTTGTACACGTTACGTACAAATGTATGTTTTCCTTCCTATTCTTTTCCTCTTGTTACGATTAATAATTAAACAATTTAAAGCATTGGATACAAAGTTTAACAAACTGCCCCTATATTTATATTACCGAAGAAACATTTCGTTATTTTCATTGAAATCCACATTCATTTTCTTAATTGTAAGTAGATAGGAATTCTGCTCCTCTTCCCTATATTTATTGGGGCCATTTATAAAAGTCTTATTCTCCAGTTCTCAAGGTAATCAAAATTTACTTCAAAATATGATTTAAAACATGTAAATTACTTTGTTGGGTGTGAGTTTAAAATAATATTTGTTCTAATTTCCATTTTTGCGATTTTATCCTTGTTTTTTGTATAGAAAATAGCTCTTCTAGCTTAATACTACGCATATTAGACGATGAGGATAATGCTGATGTATATTTATATATTATATGTTGCTTTGAGTGTAGTTATATCCCAGTAAAGAATTGTGGAGAGTATTTGTTTATAAAATGTAATTTTAACTTCAATAATATTTAGAAGAATACTACAAAGCAGCATACCTTACATTAGCAACATACTTCATGATTCCAGGTTGTTTTTTGTTTCTAGCAAAATTCTCGACCACAGGAAATTATAATTTTTATCCATATTTAACTGATAATATCATTATTTTTATTAATTGTTGAAATTGAATAAATGTTAACATAACTTTGGTCTTCATATATATCGCTATTGTTGTCCATTGGTTAGATGCTAACTGGAAACATTTTGCGACATTTTCTTCCTCTTCTTCAACTTTCTTGACTAGTTTGTCCTCAGAAATATTAACTTAGTTGAAAATTCTCAATATTTTGTTCTCACTAGTGATTTGTGTTAACATTTTTGTTTATTTTTAGCATTTAAACTAAGAAATAAAAAGACTGCTATGAGATGCAAGTTACAAATTAAATTTTAAAAAATATCCAAAGAGACCTTGGGCGGTGGTTTTGTCGATCTATTTCAAATGAGAGCCCACCCACAAAATTAAAATTATTTTTCTTACAGGACTATATTATGGTCAAAAACAATATCACCAAAACTTCGCAGCATAATGATATTCAAAAGGTACTACACAAGATAAGGTGTTATTGTTCCGAGAAACAAAAGTATACAAAAAGTGCCGAGTATATATTTTTTAGCTTAGAAGAGGTATTTTACTTTTAATTTTATTATTCGATTATTTATTGTGAACACTTGTTTCCTTCCCATATAAAAAATTACCACGTTTACATTTTCAGCAATCTTCTGCATTACCAGATCCTCAACCAAAGTATGCTGAAATTTTACATTTTCCCCGATGTAACTGTAATATATTTATGGGCAGTGAAATTAAATTTCTTAGTATAAGTGTATTATAATCCCATACAATTTTTAAAATACCAATTAATTACAATAACAGTAAATGAAAATAATATTTACACCAGTATAATATTTCAATATCTGAATACAAATAAATAAATGAACAAAATTAATTACTGAGAAAAATTATTCCAAATTTTCATATCAAAATTCTGTTCACATATTATTTTTAAAATTAATATTGATAACGTATTTCTAATCATAAACTACCCGTATGTATTGCCTGGTATATAAGTTTTATGTAACCTTCATTTCAAGTTTTACATAACCTTCATTCATTAATTTTTAAATTTACGTAGGTTAAAAAAGAGAAAGAATGTTATATTTCTAAGATCACATGCACGTCTGTAACATACTGCAGGAGTTAATGCTCAAAAATATTTGTAAAACTGTTTTAGAGGGGACAAATGAAGTAGGATTTTTTTTTAAATTACAACATTTTTTTAAAAAGTTAGTGTATTCAAAATTTCCACAAAAAATATGTTCGCCCATACAATCTTAGAAAATGCTAAAATCAAAATTATAAAAAAACAGCGTTACTATGAATATACTAACAAACTGTAAAATTATGAAAAAGTGAAATTCACAATATTTTCCGCATGTCAAATATGTACAAGATAATATATTGGTGAAAATGTTTGATAGTTTTGCGTCGTCGCCGTAGTGTGTTGGGTTGACCACAAGGCATACTGCCTTTGACAATGCGGCGCATCCCGGGGACCCGGGTTCGATTCCCGGCCGTTCGTCGAACGGGGTTGGACTGGTGTTATGGTTGGCTGTAAGAGATTGCTCTCGTAGCAATTAGTCCGCCATACGTATTAATTAGACATATTAAAGTAGATAAATAAATACCCTTTACTCTAAAATACATATTGTCTTTTATTTACATGGTGAAATGTTACATGATTTATCTCTGTACTCTTAAATATTTTCACATATTTAAGTGTGTAAGTAGCGTTCGCTTGTAGAGTAGATTCAATACGTACTTAAGAAATATTATTATATTTTGCGGTTACTTAAACTGAAAAGTGATTTGCAATCATTTAAACAATTCAGACACTCTTATTGTAACAAAAAATTCTAAAATCAACTGTTTGTTAATTTACAATATTTTTATGTAATATTATCAAAACGAAATAATTTCTCTCACTATTATTATAATTGTTAAAGATTTGTTAGTATTTTCAGTAAACATTTATTAAACAAGCATTTTTTAAAGATTACATAAACCCTGCAATATACTCATGCAAATCAACATACAAATAATCGACTGAAAATAGCATTGACGGGTTAATAGAAAATTTCATAAAAATATTTCTTAAATACATAATTTCATAAATATATAACTTCATTTATATAATAAAACACGAAACTTCAAAATCGGCTCGATTTGATTGGCACTTTCTAAGTGAATTTATCATCTATATGTCGATTTCCGCAATTTAAATTAAAAAAAAAAGTAATACGTTAATATGCATCTGTTTTATTTTCCATTTCTAAGTTATTATTTTTGGATCCTTAAATTTTGTAGGTTATGCGAAGATTTACACCAGGAAAGTAAGTAGTTTAACATGAAAGTTACTGATAGAATATTGTAAATGGAAATAATCCTATGTATAGACATGTATAGTTTATTTCCTTTATACTTATCGAGGATTATGTAATTATGGGCTAAATGAATTTATTCTATATTATAACTATAAACTGGAAAAAAAATGGTTAATAATTTTCAAATTAATGTGTAGTAAGCTTTGGATAAAATTTAGGCCGAAGCCTTTATGTACACCTCCGATATTGATGTAATATTTCAAATGATTCGCTATTATTCGATTACATGAACGTGAAGTTGAAGATGTCGCTGAGAATACGACAAGTCGCCGTATCAAGTTTGCTGATTAGATACGGAGCAATTCACAAGTGTAATATAATGACAATTCTATTGAGTCGTATTGCTTAGATATGGTGCCTCAAAACAGATGATGATATCACTTGAATTACATACATACATTTATATATGTTTATATATATATATATATATATATATATATATATATATATATATATATATATATATACGTATTAATTATTATGGTATCAAAAAACAAACACGATCATTTAAATCTATGTTTGCAATTCAACCTTATTATAGCTAGTTGAATATTATTGACAAATTCCAAAATATTGAACATGTAGAATTTTAATGTAGAGGAAAACATTCTTGCATAAAAATTAAAAAGACGTGCTATACAGAATGCATTGATAATTTAAAACGTGAACTAATATAATCACCGTATTGTAATATAATCCGTTAAGAAGCCTCGATAAAAAACCTTATAATATTATATTGAAACGATATTTATTATATTTATGTAGCAGGAATTCCAACTCCGATTGCTGGCGTTGAGAACGCCGATATTCTACACTTAGAAGATTAATTATAAAAGCTTACGCCGATATCTTACACTTACTAGATTAATTATATTTATAAAATAAAATAATGGCATTTAAAGTTTGGTATTAACTCATTTATTTTTTTCGATCTTTGTAAGATGAGCGTTTTTAGAGACTAAAATTTTTTATGTTTTCTTCATTTTTAATTTTACTAATTTTTGCAATGAGTTTTTGAATTTTTTTTATAAAACAAGTAAAACTCTAATGTAAACTCAGCTTCTACCTCACCTGATATAATATTCAAAAATTATAGGAATAAAACGAAATTTTGACCTAATTTGTACACACTGAAACCCTATTTCTCAAGTTATAAAAAAAAATGGAAATTTGAAAAATAAATCCTTTAACTACCTTTTCAGTACAGTAGAATAATAACAGCGTAAAATACTGCATGTCTCCTATTCTAGAACTCACTTGCAAAAGAGAATGCCTAATTTTGAGAAAATAAATTAAAAATTAATTATATAAATCAACCTTTTTGGGAAAGAAAACGTGAATAAATTATATTTATTTAATACGTTACAATAATCGATTCGTTATAATAATATTCATCAACTTGCCGTAGGCAACAATTTACTCATGGTGTTAAAAAGGAAAACAAAAAAGAACTGACTACAAAACAGTATAAATTTCTAATATTTCTAAACTATGAAGTCAAGCGAGACCATCGTGCAACAAGGAATGTTATAAGTTCACAAACGTACGAAAATATTCTAAAAATCATATTATTCGTTAATTTTAATGGAATTAGGTAAATTTTTTTTAACTTTGAGATTATATCTAAGTGCTTTCAGTGGAAAATAGGATTAGCAAGATGCTTTTCAAATAAAACGACTAATTGGAGCAATGATTAAAAAACCTGTGCAAAGGTACTATTGTTTCGCGGGTAAGTTGCATCAGCAAAATGCATAAAGGAATGTAAATTTATATCGCTATTATTTCCGCTTCACATTTTAATCAGCACTTACATCGATTATATAGTTCGCAATCGAAGGAAGTATTTGATTATCAAGCTTCATTAAGTAAAAGAGATATTTCCAAATATTTTGCAGACGTTTAAAAAATCCCAAATTTTTCTTTAAATCTCGAAGTATATTTGGGACTTTTATAAATTAGGAAAATTGTTTCTAAAAAAAAACAGTGTTAATGAATTACAAACTTTTTTATTTGCAAAACGTTAATATTTTTAAAAGAAGAAAAAAGTTAGACCCACAAAACTCTGACAACTTTAGTATTGAAACTTATATGTAATATTCATCTCTTTTACATAAAATTTTGTATTGTTCAGTTCCCCTATAATTTTAAATAATTTTAATGTTTCTATTTAGTAATTTTTTGGGATATAACTAACGTCTCAGAATCGATTAATCCAATAAATGGTTTTTTAATGTTTATGAGCCAATATTACTATTCGCTTATTATCTATTTATTTCCTTATTGAATAAAGTCGGGTCAAACAGAAAATATATTCAAAGTCGGTGTTTCCTTTTTAGTTGCAGGTGACTATAAGTTGAATATATGTATATGCATTTTAAAACACATTATGCAGGCAGTTTATTAGCTTTTTGTAATTCGTTAAACTGTTTCTTAGGCATCCTTTTCAAAGAATGGTTGAAGGAAAGTTTTTCATAGTCGTAGTGATACATATATACATCAGAATAAATGCTTTTTTTAAATGCTTTCTTTTTTCTTTAAGTGAACAAAAATATTATAAAATTATGGAAGGTTAACTATTATAACCACAGATTATAACTATAACTTTAATTATAATTTAAGATATAAAAAATGTATATTACAATTATTTGAAAATTCAATCAATTATGTGCAAAGCAGCTAATGCTGTCAAATAGGTATTTTTATATTTAAAATTTTTTCTTGGATCTGTGATGTAAAGTACATTTTAACCAGCCATTTTATAGTGTTATTGCGATGATCACCTCATACTTATATAGCATTAGGCTATCAATTGCCAAAGTGATAATATTTGAAATCCATATGATTTATAACGATTTTATTATTAGAATATTATTATTAAACCGAAGATGCTTTCATTGATCAAAAACCTATTCTACTCAAAGTGTAATGTATTATTTAGAAGATATAACTTAACACAAACGAAACGAAAACAAATTATAAGTCTACTAACTACCATTCAAAAGCTATATTACCATATTTGACCAGTATTTTCCATATTAATTTAGTAATTTTTGTCACGAAGTGCAATTATCAACCTCAACACCTTCCCGTAATTGCGCTAAATCCATATTTATAGGCGAAATCAGTACAAAAAAGTGTTTACGTAAACGTGAACATTCAACTAGATTATTTTTAATAGCCACATTTGAAGATTAATTTTATATTCCCTTGTTCCACTATACATTTTTATTTAATAAATATATGCTTAAATTTCCCTTTGTAGCTCTCGTGTCATAAAACCATGATTAAAAATTGTTTATGTTCAAAAATATTGAAGATAAATATAGTAAATTACTGCTTTAGTAAAAGATAATGCTATTGCGATTTGTTTCTTTACGCGTCGTGTAATTGGGCGATAAATAATATGATATTATACCCTAAAAACATTTTCTGTTCCTTAAACGTAGCCCCTTATAAGGAATAAAGCCAGATAATATAAATTGTAATGTTATGTAGATAACACATTAAGTCAGATATATTCTTAAGGTCTTGCAAGAAACATTCGTCTGGGGGGGGGTAATGGGTATATATACGGCTACTAACCACTACGCGATTCTATGGACGGTATCCATAATGGTGAACGAACACCCAGACTAACTAAAGCAATTGGTTGGAAGGTGAGCTCCTTCAATAAGACGGCATTTATGGAAACCCTGGATAAGGATCCAATCAGTGGTGAAAATGTCGAAAAAAGCAGATAAAAGGCCTGGACAAAATCCCAAACGTCAGTTTCATACACTTTATAGGTAAAGTGTGCTGAGAGTTGCCAATGCTTTCCGCATAGTGTCCTAGGACGCGGTGTACGTTATTACCGGGATACTGCCCAATGAAAAATACTAGCTGATGAACGACAAGTCCTTTACTGGTTTTAGGGATCAGCTACTTTGAGCTGCGAAGAGCTCAAAACAGAAGAACGGCAAAATAGCGCAAGTCGATGGCAAGTGCTGTGGGATGCTACACCAAAGGGCAGATGGACGTATTACCTTATACCATGAGTACTACCTGACAGATGTTTTCAGAATATTTTTATCGTGCAAATTTTTATTGTTTTAAACATGAAATTTTTCCGGAGTGCCCATTCTGAGTCGGAGTCAGTGAAGACGCAGAGCATGTATTTTTTGCGTGCCCCCGTTTCAACTCATTACGCAATACTCTGGAAACTGTCCTCGAACAGGAAATTCGGCCAGAGTCCTTAGTCAAAGCAATGCTTTCATCGAAGGCTGCGTGGAAAGCGACCAACTAATTCGCGACAGAGATCTTCCAGGATCTCCGTCGCATAGAAAGAAATCGAGCTAAAAATAACATCGTTTAGAAGGAAACAAGCAGTAACTTTGACTATATGAGAAAAAAAGAGTAGCTAGAGCCTCATCCCGTGAAGTAATGCCTAACCGAGGCTCCGTGGAAGAAACAGAGATCCAAGACAGATGAAGTTTTTACCCGATATGGGAACATCCGAATCAAATCATCCGAAGATGATATGTAAAAGTATTTTCCCGCTTCTATAAAAAATACAGACACACATATAATATATATATATATATATATATATATATACACATATATATATATATATATACATATATATATATATATATATATATATATATATATATATATGTATATATATATATATATATATATATATATATATATATAAATGCGCAAATATATGTTTAGGCAATTTAGATTAGTAAACCATTCATTCTAGGAATATATAGTACAGTGCACTTAATTGTTTAATGTTATTACTATTTATTTGAGATATCCCGTCAAACTGTATATTTAGCGGGTTTTAGAGTAGTAAAAAATGCAATATAGGTGAAATTAAAAGTTAAATGTTTTTTACTTCCTTATTATGTATTTTACATATATATTATTTTAATTTTAAACTATTACGCTAGTTACAATAAAATAGCCCAGGTTTAATAGTAGCTTATATAATTTCCTGCCCACTAACTATACGTGTGCAGAAAATCAGGTTGATCTAATCCTCCAAAATGCTGACCAACACAATTTGGAATTTTTAATATTTTTTGAGATTATTATATTAGTTAGCAAACAATTTTTTAATTAAATTAAAAAGCAGCTTATGTTATTTTCTGACCTGTCGGCTATCTGTATGAAGAAAATAATATTGAAATGTTGCCTCATTACGACCTAAGGGAAGAACAAACACACTTTTTACTTTTAATATTTTTTGGGATTGTTCTATTTGTTAAGATGAGATTTTCTAGGTTAGAAGGTAGGCTACGTCATTTCTTAGTCCAACGACTATTTTAATACAAAAAATCAGGTCATTCAGTTTTCCGTTGTGATTTGAAAGAAGGAAAAACAATCATACTTTCGAATTTTTAATATTAGTTGGAATCGTTATATTAGTTACGACAAGATTTTCGGGTTATAAAGTAGTCTATGTTATTTGCTTTCCCCCCAAATATCCATTGCAATGTGAAAAAATACAAACAAGTATACTTTCGAATTGTTGGGATTGATATATTAATTAGGATGAGATTTCTTGGGTTGGACAGTAACAAATGTTATTTCCTAGCACGTCACATATCTCTGTGTGGAAAGTCCATCGATACGTTACTGTGTTGCGACCTGAAAGAAGGACAAACTCACACATTATCCATTTTTTTAATAACGATTGGACATTTTTGAATTAAGATGAGATTTTCCGAATTGGAAAGCAGGCTATGTTACATCTATATTCTGAAAGTCACGTCGATTTATGACTCCGTTGCGACGTGAAAGAAAGACAAACAAACATACTTTCTACTTTTAATGTTATTTGGGATTGTTCTATTAGGTAAATTCAATCTGAGAAATTTCATAAATAGGATGTGGTTTCACGGATTGGCAATTAGCCTATTTAATTTCCGGGTTTACCAACTAATTCTGTGCAGAAAGTTACGTAACTTTATTTCTCCTTTGCGAAGCGAAAGAACGACCAACAAAAGTTACTAGTTGGTATTTTCGTTAAGTTATAAGTTGGTATTTTCATATTAGGTAGTATGAGATATCTTTGATTTCCGAGTAGTCTACGTTATTTCCTGGCTCGCCAACAATATCTGTGCAGAAAATCACGTTGATTTCTTGCTCCATAATTACTTGAATGTAGTTCAAATAAATATACTTTTGCATTCATTATATTAGTTAGCATTACAAAATTACTTAGAATGAGATTTCTTGGAACGAAATGTAGCTTATGTCGTTTCCTGGTGTGCCAACTAACGTTGTGTAAAGTTTTTAAACACAAACACGAATTAATATAAAAAATAAACCCAAAAATGAAAAAAAATATGTAAATAGAAAAGGTCGCGCGAAAAAGTTTGTTGCTGCAAATCTTATGATGACGATTAATTGAAAAAAAATATCTAAAACATCAAAAATTTAGTAACCAAAACGGATTATGTAAAAAAATATGAAAGAAAAAACGAATTGATATACTAAACAATCAAGCCACAATATCCAAAAATTTAATAAGCAAAAAGTGTCGCGTAAAGAAATTTTGTCCATAAAAACACTAATGGACAATTTAAAAAAACAAACTAAAGACATCCAAAATTTAGTAACCAAAAAGTTTATGTAAAAAATATAAACAGAAATTAAAAATTAAAAAGAAAACAAATATAAACAGAAATTAAAAAGAAAACTAACCCAAAACATCCAAAATTTAGTAGGCAAAAAGGATTTCGTAATAAAATATAAATACCCACCCGAATTGATATAAAAAAAACGAAGTAACTCAAAACTGAATAAGCAGAAAGGATCGCTTAAGAAAGTTTATAAATACAAACACAAATTGGTAATTAAAAAAAACAAACCCAAAGCATCCAGAATTTAGTGAGCAAAAAGATTTACGTAAAAATTTATAAACACGAACACGAATTGATATAAAAAAAAACAAAATGAAAATATCTAAAAATTTAACGAGGAAAAAGGCATGAAAGAATTTTTAAATTCAAACAGGAATTAATATAAAAAAGACGAACCTAAAACATTTAAAAATGAGTATGCAAATAGGATGGAAAAAAGATCAATTACGTGAAAGAAAAAAATTAAAACATATTCCCACGCAAACGAATGTTTAAAAATTTTCAAAACGATTGTTTAGAATAATAATCGCAAGCTACAATATGCATGCTGAAATACAAGACGTATTTCAAAATATATATTGCATTCAACATATAACGCATATTTTTCAATGTCCTATCAAAAAAAAGTTAAAATATCATTAGTGTTAAACTAAAGTTACACCCACGATATTAAAACATAGATCCAAACCTAAATTAAAATTAATTTAATTATACCGCTTTTTTATTACTTTTTGAACGGGTGGGAAAAAAGCGACAAAGTCCTATTAGCACTGCGCCTCAGCACACACTGTCGGTTCACATGCGAATAAAACAGAAGCAATAGACATTGCCAAAACGCTTCTTTATATTCGAGAGAAATAATACGTTTTATTTTTTTCTTATTTGAATCCTATTTACTTTATTGAAAATAAAAGCAAACAACATTTTAAATAACACGTGAACAGTTAGTCTTTTTAATTCTATTAAGGAAGTCTTATAAACAACGAAGTTAATTTGGTTGAAAATTTGTTTTGATTTGAGTTGTGTCTTGAAAACATCCAGGACTTCAAAAATATTGTTAATAATAACATATATATTTTTGTGCCCATAAATTTAATAGATTTTAATAAAACAAATTAGTTAAGTTTATCTGCTGTCGTCATTTCACAATTTCCCTTCAAAAATATCTTACAGTTACATTAGCTACCTAAACTATTTTAAACATTATTAACCAAGTTGTAATCTCCGGGTCCGCTTAATAAACTTGTTTGTAACATAGGATGTCGAGAAGTTTAAAAAATAATACGTCCTTGTCTTCAATGAAGTTACTAAATAAATTTTTCAATTAACTACAAGAAGAGAAAGCCGTAAGAAAAACAAATTATTCTTATTTCGTTTTATTCACTAACGTGGGAAGTTTATATAAGCGCAGTTTGCTGACTATGTTTAGTCATTTAAACGAGAATAGATCTTAGGATCTCAATCTGTACGAGTGGCAATAAATAAAGCCATTCAGTTTGCATCAAGCATCCGTAGAATATCAAGTTCACTGTAAAATATTTATAGCAGCCCTGCTCAATAGGAACAGCGAAAATCGAGTTAAACTCAAGAACGTATACATATATCGAATTGCAATAATGTCACTTTGTTACTCTTGACTCGCTAATGAACGCAATATTGTCGTAGTTGGCTGGTTTTATCGCTCTGAATTATCTAGGTTCATCAGATTCGTTTTTAAGGTATTATTTTGAACGAGTACAAACTATACAACTTTTATTTATATCTACAACTTTTACTTATTTCAGAAATGTATTCAAATGGCAAATTGATTAGGTGTAATTAATTCTTTATGTTCTTACAATAAATAAAAGTGCTATAGTTAAAATATATGAAATCTAATAATAAAATAACCTGTAAATAAGCTACAGAACCACGCTGTAAATATTTTCTACCGGATCTCGCTTGTACATCCTTTGGCATACTGGGGTAAGATTATATTGTTTTCTATTTTATTATTGAGCTTATGAAATATTTGTATTATTGAACACATAGAAAAATAATATTTTACCCTCCCTGTCCTTCGTCTCGTACGTTCAGAAGTCAACGTACATTTTTATTTCCATGTTTTTTTATTATTTGTGCCTTAGACCAACTTGGCTTTTTATTAATAATTTTTTTAAGTATAATGATCTTATTTAACAAATATTAACTTATCTTTATATAATGTAATAGGATTTGTATAATGTAATGGGATCATTATAAAAGGTTCTGTCATCAATTTACAATCGCTCAAATTACCTGGCATTTTTAAGTATAATTATTAATTTATCGATACATTAGACTGCCTCGCAAAAATGTTTTGTATTTATTGGTTTGGTTACTTTGAACATTAGAAAGAAAGCAAATAACCTTTACTCCTTAGGCAATAAAAAGGATAATAATGAAAAGTAGATCTACCACAGTACCAAACATTATATTGCCTCAAATACTTTCACTAAAATGGTTGATGAATTTCAGCCTAGAATTCTTTTTTCACTCCTATTACCATCTTAAAAGGAAAAGAGTTAAAAACAAAAAAAAGAAAAGGGGGTCAACTAAAATAACAACCAAAATATTTTTTTAAGTACATCACAGATATTAAAAGGTAAATTCATTCTACCGTTCGACAGCATAGACAATGAAGAAGTACTTACAGAACGTGATATTATGTTTGGTAAAAGGAAGTATAAAGAGAATGTAGCACAAATTTCAAAACTCTTACATATTTGTCGCTGAGAAACTGAATCAACTATAAACAAAGCAGCGAATTATAAAGAGAAAATATAGATTGCGACTTTGCGCATTGCGATTGCCACTTTGTACAAAACGTGTTTAGTTAAAATCTTTTATTACTTTCCTTTACACAACATCCTTTGAAAGAACTGATTTTTGAAAGTAACTTAAATTTTATTATTGCGATTATAAAATGAAATGAGATGTGAAGAGCAGAATCGCAAAAGTTACTTATTGACGTTTTTTTAATAAATTGTGTTTTAACAAAGATAAGACGTCCTTATTGACTTTTCCTTTCTTTTTAAGATAAGTTTTCAATGAAGTTTTATATGAGGATCAGGCGACACCAACATGTAACACATTCAATTAGAGTATATGAACTCTTATTTTTTTAAATATACTTTTCGAATTTCTCTTCATTTTTTTTTAATAAAATTAAACTGTTTTATTCTTTTTCTTTCACTAAACATCTTTTGACAGAGCTGATATAGTTATGTATTTATGTATTATGTATTTATTCAAGTTTTTAGCTATACAAGAGTATAGCTTTAATATTTCTTTACTAATATTAGCTTAAATGCATTTTTCAAAAAATTTAAAAGAAATTCGCATAGTTTTGTTATGTGCTATAATGGAGTGATTAAATTCAGGACACTGAGATACATATTAAACATTTTGTGTACATTTTTTTTAAATGACAACGAATGGTCAGACTAAACAATTTGAAGAAAATTTCGATTTTCTATCAAATACGAATCGAATTTTAAATAATGCATACTGAATTGTATTTAAATGCTTATTAAATCCACGATTTAATTAATTTTAATTTAAGAAGCATATCAACTCGATGAGTTATGAATAGATATATTCACATATAAACTGAAAAATGTTGATATAAAACTATTTCAATATTTTTATACCCAAAAATTATGTGACTTTTTTAACCATTTATTTAAAAAACAAAAGAATACTTTACAATTATACTACTCCTGTACTATTTTGCAATATTCTATTATTATATTATTGCATTTTAAGTAAGCAAATGCTAAATGTCATGCAGAAAACCTTTTATCGATTTGAAACTAAATAACAATTTATCTATGTCATTATTTATATTCGAAAAATAAACAAAATATTTAAGTTAATAAATTGAAGAAAACTTAGTTTCATGTTCACTGTTGTAGGTAATTATCTAAACGACAATGAAAATTATTGAAGTAAATTATTCCTCAATGTTCGAATTCGTAATCGATTAAGTGCCACTCTCTTTTGATTTTGTAAAATTAAAAGCTTAAAAATGAATAAACAAAGATTCACATGAATTAAAATTTACCTGAAAAATAAACTTTGACAATCTGCTTACAAATTTTACGACACAAAATTCTTATACGAATGTAATACATTATGCATCTTTTTTCTGAAAATATTAATGAAATAAAAACCATTATCGTTCCTATGTAACCAACATCATATGGGGTAATTAAGATCAGTCCGTAGGGAAAATAGGAACAACATTGGGTAATTAGGAGCTTAAATCAATCGTTCTTCGTATGTGAATTATTATTTAAATTGGCATAAATAACGTATTAGACTCCTCACTTGTACATTTTTCAGTCGTTACATGTAATACATTTGCTCCAATCTTCCTTTTGTTAAGACCCATATTTTTCTGCGTAAAGTTTGCCAACTAAAGTCAGAAATTATAGCAATCATATGTACCTTTTATTAGGAGTTCTGTCTTATTTTTTTCTTCTGAAAATAAACGTGGGTTGTACATATGTACCCGAAACGTCAATAGCTCACTCTATATTTGTAGTAACATTAAAATCAACACTTGTTTTGGCAGCTTTTTTAAATCCCTTATGCTAATATTTCGCAAATTTTTGTACGGCACTAATGCCAGTTTCATTCAGATTACATATGCAATCAGTCGTAAAATTTAATTTTTTTTAAATGTTTCACGATGTTGCAAAATATGTTAAATTCATTAAGATTGAATGCTGATATACTAAAAGAAGTAATTACAGGAGCACTAAAATTTATATCAACATGTTTTGACATAAAACCGTAATACCATTTTCCCAAGCTTTTTTTCTTTTGAGTTAAAGTGATGTTATTGTGTATGTGTATTGTGAATTGGTTAACTTCAGCAAATACATAAATATTTTTTCTAAATATTGTGGGTTTAATTCCATAAAAAGTTTTATTGTAAGCTAATACATATTTGGCTAATTAATTTTTTTTTTCTAAAACCAACACTTTTGGTTTTTTTGTTTTTTTTTATAGCTTTCATTTTTTATTGCTTGCTTAAAATATAATTTGGACTATAATAAAAGCTGTTTGAGCAAGAGTAAGTTTTTTGACTTTAGAGCGTCTACAACTCTTTGGAGATCTTTAATATTGTGTTCAGTTACAGGCTTTCTAGTTTATTTCTGGGATATCAACAACAAATTTTATAAGATTACATTCAGAAATGTATTTTTATGATTTCATAAATGTATTTTCATGGGATAATTTTAAATGTTTTTAATTGCCCTCTTTATACATTTAATTACATTTCCAATTGCCAGACAACTAAAACGAAATGGTCGCTAATTTATAACTATGCCAAGATAACCTTGAAAATTATTTGAATTCTAAAATTTATTTGTTGACCATTTTCAATTAACCGCCGTTCTTAGTTACATTACTCTCCCATACATAGATACTACTAAATAACTAATGCAACTTATATGTTATAAATATGTACCTAAACAAAATATCTAAATAACCAATAGTACCCTCTATGATTATTGTGTGTAAAGTTTGAATAAAGAAAGTCAGTCGCTTCCGTTGATTAAAAGTAAAAACACGTTGTTTTATTTTAGTTTATGGACCCAGTACCATAGTGTTCAAGATATTCGTGAATTATCTATTTATTTGTCAGTATTACCAGTTTCATGGACAATACATTTTTTATTTCGCGATTGGAAAATTGCAGTGAAATAATAAAACAGTGCGTCACTTTACATAACTTGCACAGGAACAGGCTTTGGTATTAATATTAAATAGATTGGATCTATCATGCTGGCTGGATTATCTAAAAAATATATGCCCATGATCATTCTAGCAGACGCATAGCGACCGACGCTATTTAGTCAAAATTGATTGACACGGAACCGGCAGATAGTGATATGACTATCTCTCTATTAGCATATCAATATCTATTAACATGTTTCCGTTACCAATATATGAAATCAAATAAGGTTGTACCAAGAAAAGACGACGCGAGTGTAAAAAAAATACCTGTCAATGTCAAAGATAACGAAGATATCAAATGTTACAAAGGTGATGAAACTGGTCATTATCGTAAGCGGTCCAAAAATATTAAAAAAACCTCTAAATATATGGTTGAAAGTAAAAAGAAATACACTATCAATAGAAGAAATACACAATCTAACATCGAATCAGCATTGGGTAGTAGACTCGCGTAACTATGGATTTGCTAAAGAAATTATAGTTGCAGTATATGACTACAACTGCGAAGTGTGACTTTGAGGTTATGGTTGAAAACGTGTTATGTGTTCCCAGTCTAACTACGTATCTATTATCGGTTAATCAGTTTATAAGACATGGAAATAAGGTATTATTTACGAATAAAGTGTGAAATCTATAATAAAAAGAACACTTTAGTACCTATTGCTCCTCTTATAAATGGAGTATATAAGCTAAAGGCGCCCATTTGTTCATTAGCTGCAGTAGTGGAGTCTCCTGAACTATGATGCCATAGGTTGGGACATATTAAAAACCAATACAAAAATAACATGCAGGAAGCTAAGAAGTAATGTTGGACAATAACGTCGATATTAGCAAAATGAATTTTATAGTGTGTTGCGAGGACAAGTAAAGTCGATTGCCTTTTCCTCACGGAGACAACAGAAGCACAGAGCTGTTAAACATAATCCACAGTGACTTATGCTGGCCAATGAAAAAGGTTTCTCTTGAAGGATCACGGTATTTTCTTCTATTTTTAAATGATTACACTGTATAACTCATGTATATTATTTTAAAGAATAAGAGTGAAGCTCTTCAGTGCTTTAAAAGTTACAAAAAAAGCTGACAACCTAAATCAGACAAATTTAAGATTCTGCGTAGTGATTCTGCGTAATGATAGAGAATATTGCAATAATAATTGTGATGGTTATTTAAAGAAAATGGAAATCATTTATCAGAAGTTAAACTCATATAACCCTGAGTAAAATAGGCTTTGCGAATGTATGAATAGGACAATCGTAGAAAAAACAAATGACTTTTGTCTGAAGTTAAGCTAGACAAGAAAGTTCAGACAGAAGCCATTAATGCTGCCATTTATTTAGAGCATCGCATTGTGAAAACTGGGCTGAATAATCATGATCCATATGAACTGTAGACCAATGAATTGTCAAATCTTGATCATATTAGAATATTTGATAGCACAGTCATGAGACATAACCCCAAGGAAAAGAGACACAAATTGGATACAAAACCTGAAGAATATATTCTGATAGTTTGTCCAGATGATGTCAAAAGTTACAGAGTATATAGCTCAGCTAATCAATTAATAATAAACAGAGATTTGATTGTTCTTGAGAAAAATAAAATACAACAGAAAAGTTTGGTTCATGAGCAAAACTCAAATTCAAAGCCAGAAGCAGGCTCAGTAAGTAAAAATTTATTGGAGATAATCTGGAGGATTACTACGAATTAAATGATTCCTTCAGTTTTATGGATAATAGAAATGTAAATGATGAATCATGTATTATATGAAAAATCAACTACCGGTGATAAAAGTTTTCAAAATGAAGAGTCAACTACAAATGATGGCAGTTTCATAAATGAAATTACTCCAAGAATTTTATCACCAAGAACTAGAAATAAGCCTAAAAGATATGCCGCCCAAAAAGGAGAAGTGGAAATAAGCCTTTAAAAATGAACTTCAAAACATCGAAAACATAAAGCTTGGGTTATAATGGATGTTCGAAGTGATGTTAATATCGTGAAGTATATATGAGTTCATAAAAAGAAAGGTGAAAGTGATAATAGTGTGCGTTATCTAGAAATACTAGTGGTTAAAGGATATGGTCCAAAATATGGTGTAGATTATGATGAGACATTTTCTCCAGTGGTGAGACACACAACAATGAGGTTATTATTTTCATGATCAGTTCAATTAGAATTTGTTGCAGTTCATCTTGATGTCAAGACAGAATTTTTGAATGGTGACCTGGAAGAAATAATATATATGCAGAAACCTACTACTTTTGTTTGTTCAAATGACAATAAATTAAAAAAGGCTATATATGGTCTCAAACAGGCTGCCAGATTTTGGCACAAAAAGATGGATAATTGTATGATAGCAAATGGCTATAATAAATCTAATTTAGAACCATATTTATATACAACATTTATTGATTTTAACATTGTAACATTGTATGTGGACATAACCATTGTAACATTGTACGTGGACATTTTTTTTGTTTTTTTCAAATGATGAATGTGAATTGAAACATTTGCAATCAAAGTTGAGTAATAGATTTAAAATTAAATACTTAGTATCTGTAAAACAATCTATTGGTATGTCAGTTAATTTTAATAAGGATAATAGTATTATTAAATTGAGTTAATAGAATTATATTAATTAATTATTAAATAAATTTAATATGATTAACTGTAAAACATCAGACACTCGAATGGAGGCCGATAGACAGTTTGATGTATTTGGTAGTTTTAACACGTGCTGATATAGCTTATTCAGTATCATATTTAAGTAAATTTAACAATTGTTATAATGAGAAATATTGGATGTATACAAAAACGATGTTAAAATATTTAAAGAAATCTAAAAATACAGATTTAAAAAATTTTAAAAATACTAATATATATGGTTACGTAGATGCCGATTGAGCTAACGATCTTAATGAAAAGAGGTCTTACTCTAGTTTTTGTTTTTCTTTATCAGGATCTGTTACATCTTGGAGTTGCTGTAAACAAAAGTGTATTGTGCTTTCTAGCATAGAAGCCGAATATGTGGCAATTACAGAAGCTTGTAAAGAAGCAACGTATCTCAGAAATTTACATTATGAAATTACTAAGAAAATGTATCAAATCATTTTACATGATGATAATTAAAACACACATAAATTATCAGTGAATCCTAGCTTTCATAACTGGACTAAGCACAATGAAATAAGATATCATTATTGTAGAGAAATGTTAAGTAATAAAATTGTATTGATTTAATATTTATGTATTACAGCCATGGCAGCAGATTTACTAAATACAATTTTTAAACTCAGCTAAACGTTTTAAATTCATGAAAACATTAGGTATTGTGAAAGTGTAACTGTAAAAGACCAATCATTATATTGTCATTATTGTCTATAGAGGATAGATAGATAGATATTTTGAGTGGGGGTGTTATAAATATGTATCCGAACAAAATATCTAAGTGACCACTAGTGCCCTCTATGACTATTTTGGGTAAACGTTGAATAAAATAAGTCAGCCGCTTCCGTTGTTTTCTTTGAAAATAGTTTTATCAAAGAGGGAAAATTTAAAAATGTTATCTATTTGATATCCAACCTGAACCAAATCATTCATATCGGTACATGAATAAATAGCAAAAATTAAATAAATATCATTCGTAATACTAGAAACTAGAAGGAATTTTTGAGAAAAAAAGTCTTTTACTTATTTTTTAATAACACGAACTTTTATCAGCAACTTCGCTCCCGTTGAGTCTTTTTTTTTCATGGTAGAGTTCTCACCCAGTTCTTCTTCACCAAAAATGTTTCCATTCGAATGAAGATAATGGTATAATTTATAAAAGTGTTATCCAAGTTTAGTGGGAGTGTTTAGGGAAGAAAGGGGAGGGAGAACTCGTCCCTTTATTATAAACCTCCTTTCATGAAAATTTATTTTATTGGCGAAATAATATTTTTTAAGTTTCCTTCCTCTGCACATATTAAAAGTAACACGCTCGATAACAATACAATATTCAATAACGATATAAAGCTAACGCACCCTAACCCAACCTAACTCAACACGACGCAACAGGAACCAACATGATCTGACCTAACTCGACTTAATGGAATCGAGCCTGACCTAACCTTTTTTGGTAGATAGCGGAAAATTCTTACGGTTTTACGCCCACGATTTACGAAATTCTGGGCCCGTAGTCAATGCCATATTTTACTCTCCTGCAAAGATATCAAGTAAGCTAAGAACAAAAACCTCCTCCTTCTTCTGCTTGACGTTCCGAAACAGTAATGAGGATTAGTTTTGAAGGTGTTTGCGATTCATTCTGCATTTTGCATTCATCTGTCTCTTTTTTTATATTGCGCTTCTTATTAAGTTAGCACAGATTCCATTTGTCTTCTGATCATAGAATTTTAAGTATTAAATTACGCGGGTTTCATTTTTAATTCGGAATTTAAATCAAAAGCACTTCTTTCATAATCTAACTATTGGTATTCAAATATTACGTGCTCTGTATGTCATCTTACCTACATTGTGCGAATTGGCCGTTTGCTGCCTCTTTAGTTGCATGCATCTATACACGCACAAAATCGATCAACGCTTTGTTAACGTCATCGGCAACTATATCGTGGTTCTTTTCTAACCATTTTTACAGTTAGAATTAGTCATCTCGTATATTTTCTTTTCTTTTTTTTACATATCTCAGCCTATTATGCTGGACCTGTGGAAGTATCATAAGAAAAAATTTTAAAAACAAGTATGTCAAAAATATTACGTGGCAGTGAAGAGCTAAAGCTGATAAATTTATGATTTGCCGAATTATAATAAACTTGTCTCATATATTCAATCTATGTGTATTTCATTCACTACTTAATTATCTTTAACAGTTGGTTTAAACCAATTCCAAGTAAAATTAAACGCGAATTTTATATTTTTACTAAGTTAATCTCACAAACAAAGTTAATTTTTTTCAGCAATTGTTATTAAAATAAAGTATTTGTGTTTAATTGTTTATCTATTTCTTTCAATCTATTGTTATAGTTAAATACCAACGTCTTGTGTTTTTTTAAACATGTAATATATTTGAAAGACAGAGATATATTTTCAGATCTAAGAGAAATATTCACGTACTAATTAAACCTACTTTCAGATATGCAGACCATTCAATTACTGTTTCTAAATATTCGAATTTTCCAATTCTAAATTACCTACATATTTTATACCATTTATTTTCGTGAAACGGTAAATAGCACTTTTGTGAAGCGTAGTAAAGTGCATATTGTGAAGCGCAGTAAATAGCTTGGTGAAATTGCTAGTCCTGGAATTATATTCGCATAATACTTATTTTAATATTTAAGACCGTTGTAATGGAAAATAATCAATATTCCCTTTAAAATTAATAAAATTATATGTAGGGCATCTGAGAAACTAAAAAATCATTAGATTTTTTAGTTTCTCAGATGCCTGTTTTAATTAAGAATTACTAGATTTATTCCTTATTCTGTTTGCAACGGAATTCTTCCGCGGGGAAAGCCACCTGAGTGGTTTTTAATCTAAATGCTTTAACACGCAACACAAGGCAATCTCATCTTTCCAGGGCCTTTTAGATCTTTTCTTGTTATCACCTCTTAAAAAAAAAATTTCTGAGTTAATAATGGTTTGCTTACAGGTCTTAAAAATTTTTTCACATATGTCTAGTTGAAATGTTAAGGATAATTTTGAAATATACTTACATAAATGTAAAGGTATCAGAATAAAAATTTAACGTGTAAATGTATGCAAATTTCCTTACATTTTTATTAATATGATTATATTTATTGACATATAGATATTCCAGTCTTTTTCATTTAATTTATTACATACCTTTTACAAAAAAAACGGTTTAATTGCTTTAAAAAAGATTGTATAGTAGAGATATATTGTAGAGAAAAGTATAGAAAATTAAAAAAAAATTAATAACGCTTAAGGAATGTGAAAATAATTCCAACATGTTGCTCAATAAGGTTAATATTACTATTTTAATTTATTAAAATGAAATTTATTAAACTCCAAAAAATTATGTCTTTTACATGAGGAACGTTTCGTTCTCACGTTAAAATATATAAAAAAACACACCTATATGTACAATTCACTGTTTTTGATCAATAAGTCAAAACTTATATTTACAGTTAAAAAATTAGATCAGAAAAAAGTTCGTAAAATTTTACATAACCAGAATTTCCTCGTTTTTCTCGAGAATTCTATTTTTGTTACTTATGGAAATCTTATGTCTACGTTATTTTATAGCAAAAGGTTTGACGTGATATTTTTTTATGAGAAAAGCTGTCTAAAAACAGCTAAACTTCTTTTTTATCTTCTCAAAATTTAGTATATATATATATATATATATATGTATATATATATATATATATATATATATATGTATATATGTTTATATATATATATATATATATATATATATATATATATATATATATATATATATATATATATATATATACACGAGTGTGTGTGTATAAAGCATATGAAGTGAGTAATACTATTTAATATGAAATAGTACTATTTAGACTGAAAACTAACACTTACTAGATATTAAACAAACTTAACGTTTTCTCATGAAAATTCTCGAGCTCTCTTTTTGGAAAATCTTGTTAAATTACTCATTTAAGTGTTTCTTCAAAAATAACTCCCCGTATAGTAACTAAAGTATCTACTATCTAGTAATTGTTGTTTTTCAGTCTAAATAGTACTATTTCATATTAAATAGTATTACTCATTTCATATGCTTTACACACACACACTCGTATATATATATATATATATATATATATGTATATATATATATATATTTATATATATATATATATATATATAAAAGTTTAGCTGTTTTTAGACAGCTTTTCTCATAAAAAAATATCATTGATAATCAAACTTTTGCTATAAAATAACATAGACATATGATTTCCATAAGTAACAAAAATAGAATTCTCGAGAAAGACGAGGAAATTCTGGTTATGTACAATTTTACGAACTTTTTTCTGATCTAATTTTTTAACTGTGAATATAAGGAGTTTTGACTTATTGATCAACAACAGTGAATTGTACATATAGGATGTGTTTTTTTATTTGTTTTAACGTGAGAACGGAACGTTCCTCATGTAAAAGACATAATTTTTTGGAGCTTAATAATTTTCAGTTTAATAAATTAAAATAGTAATATTAACCTTATTGAGCAACATATTGGAATTATTTTCATATTCCTTAAGCGTTATTAATTTTTTTCTTAATTTTCTATACTTTTCTCTACAATATATCTCTACTATACAATCTTTTGTCAAGCAATTAAACCGTTCTTTTGTAAAAGGTATGTAACAAATTAAATGAAAAAGACAGGAAAATCTATCTGTCAATAAATATAATTATAATAATAAAAATTAATTGAATTTGCTTATATATATGTATATATATATATATATATATATATATATATATATATATATATATATATATATATATATATATATATATATATCAATAGCGTAAATAAATAATGTTTTTTCTCAAACACAATCAAATTTCAGAGAAACGTAGTCATTTTTAAGGAATTTTTATTCACTTGGATTACATTTTTACGCCTCAACTCAAAATTTCGCCTTTGAACAGTGACTACTAGCACCATTAATAAACACTACGTCCACAGGTACCAATGACTGTAAGCCGAGATATCAAAGGAGGCCAATTTAATGAGAGAATTTTTAGAATTTCTTTATTACTTTCGACAAATCTACTCTCAGATTATTTTCTACAAACATATAAATTCACGAACTCACAAATATTTGTTGTTCATATTAGTGAACAAATCTTTCGGTAACACTCAAAAAGATAAACATTTCAAATAAAGTTTTCGCAACAAATTTGAATAAAATCAAAATTTTGTTCTTTTCTCTTTATTTCTTATTACAGTCGTCTAGTTGCGTCATTTTTCGGCGAGTTTCCTGAAAAATAAAAGCTTGTTTAATATCTTGTTATTCCCGAATAATCCCTAAATCAAAAGGCATATTAATGAATTTAAATATTGAATCTAATATTTAACTTAACAAACAAATTAAATTTACTTGCTTTTAAAAACTAAATAGATTGAAATTCCTTAAAATTTTAAATTGCAGTCTATAAATCAAGAATATACACGCGTGCATGTGCGTGTTCGTGCGTTCGTGCGTGTGGCCGTGCGTGTGTGCATATATGTGTGTGCGTGCGTGCGAGCGTGGGTGCGTGAGCGTGTGTGCGCGTGTGTGCGTGTGCGCATGTATGTACGTGTGTGTGAGTGTGTGCGAGTGTGTGCGCATGTGTGTGTGTGTGCGTGTGTGTGTGTGTGTGCGCTTGGGTGTGCGCGTCTGCATGCGTGTATGTGTGCATATGTATGTGGGCGTGCGTGCGCGCATGTGCGCAGGCGTACGGGTCCGCGTGTGCGCGTTAGTACGTGCGCGCTTTGTCGCTTGCGACCATTTGCGCGTGTGCGCGTGTACATAGCACGAACTCATACTTAAACAAGTATATAGTATAGGACTCATTTGACATCATCACCAATTCTAGGGCACAATACCCACACAGCATCACCAAATATTCGCCTTGTGAATTGCTTCATTTCTAATCAAGCTCTATTCTTTCCAAGTTCTTCGAGATATTTCTAAATTTATATTTACGTCACGTGGATACAAATTATTTTGAATTAAAAATCTGATGTTACCTTTTCTTACGTGCGTAAGGCCTTCCTTTACATAAATAATGTTTTATTTTTTGAATAATTTAGAATTTATATGAGTATTACGACTGATTTTTGAGTCACTTAATTATTTACGGGAGTAGGAGGAATAAAGTATATTTTTTTTTAATAGATTTTTCTAATACTAAAACAATTCTCAACCTTAAGAAAAAGAGTGACCACTAGCAATTACTTGTATGCTAATCGATAAGAATTACTCAAGGTATAATGCCCCCCTTACTTCTTACTAGATTATACGCAATAACTATTTATATATGTAGGTATCTGAGAATCTTCTTTTTCTTCTTTAATTAAACTAACTGGAAGATAATTTTTTTTCATGTTATCATTTTCTTGTTTAATTATCAATAATTAGGTAACTCGTCAGACCAGCTTTTTAAGTATTTTATTATGATACTTATTGACGAGAAGCCTATCAGTATTCACTTAATTTTATAGGGAATATAAATGATGGAGGAAGTTTTGCGTTACTAGAGAGACCTTTAAGCTTTATTTAGCATTACTTTTTTACTTCTTTATGAAATGCAGTAAAATATTTAATATCAAATAAATTATCTTATTTAAGATACAAATATTAAAATACTTAATAAATAAAGCAAAATAATTTTTGTGATCGTTAGTTTGTCGATTAGATAAGGAAATTTTTACATATATCAATTATATTTCGATAATCACATAAACATAAAAATAATCATACATGGAGAATAGTGTGTTTTTAAAATTTTGAGAAAAAATTATATTTTAAATATGCTAATATAAAATGGTACTTCTAATTAAAATTTAAGATAAGCTCATAATTTAATACACGATTGTGATAGACGTTTAACAAAATTACAAAACTTTTTAACAACCATTTTAAGGCGTTCATATTTTAGTCATTATGAATATTAGAAAAAAAGTGACAGAAAAGTTATATTTTAAACAACATATCCTTCATGGCTTAACAATTATTTTTATAAGTGTTTTTATTTAATTTAATATTCTTAAATTTCAAAATCTCAATACTTTGTTTTGAAATATTTCTTATAAGAAGTTTTATAAAAATTTATTTATTTAAAAAAACTTAATGTGTGTTGACGTTTTACAGTTTTCTTTTTTTTATATTTAAAATCTGAAAGCGTTCAGTATTAATAAAACATGCATAAAAACCCTGACCTTATATTTATATAAACATATTAATGTGGCTTAAATTATATTATTACCTAGCTTTAAAGCACAAAATTAACGCGATGAGACCGAACAGTCCTTTCGTGGATTACTTCAGTTCCAATCAACGAACGTGATACGGCATTTTCACCAGCGGAGCGACGTCGATTTTCTTACGTATACGTGACTTGGACCTTGATTGACATGAAATAAGGGGCTAACGTCAATGATCTTACCACAAGACCCAAAACCCTTGATTAACCTTTATACAGAGTTTGAATTAAGTCTTACTACTATAATTTCTTTTTTAAATAATAGGGAATGTCAATTAAGACTGCAAGGTGTTTTATTCCCTCTATTAGGTTTTGAAATAGTAAAATACACAAAGTGACGATTTAGACGATGTAATTTACATCGATAATATGTTTATTACTATAAGATAATTAAAATATAAGTCTCTTAATATTTGTTGGGATTTTTCTACACATGTTTTATAAACTATAAAATAAAGTAAAAAACATTTATGTGAACATAATTTAATTTATATACATATTATTAGGGCAATCTAACCCAACAAAGCAATTTGTTATTATAGGTGCACATTTAATATTTTCTTTTAAATTAATTGTCCTTAAATAGTATATTCTGCACTATTGTGAATTTACAAAATTTTATTTAATGACGTTTACATTTCGACAGATATATATTTATCGCGTAGCACTGTATTTTGAAAGATTTGCACCGGCACCGTTTGAAACGCTTTAAGCTGAATTTATACTGTTTAGTTACATATTCTCTTAGTGAATGACGATATTCCAGCAGGTACCAATTTAAGAACTTCCAGCTATTGTTTTATTAAACACACTTTAATATGTAACAATTTAACTACATTCTTTTTTGTAAAATTTGTAATGTTCTTCCTGAATTTTAATTTTTTAGTGGCTCATATTGCATTATAAAACTTTGAGAATAATATTTTTTCATCTACAGTGTTTAAAAATCTTTCACAACACTAAATTCTTAACATGTAGCATTTTCTTTAATTGAAAAGGCTTACTCCTGTAGCAACAAATACATTAAATCTATGTCTGTATGTGTTAAAGTCTGAAAATAATTAAATATCTGATATCAGTGCTGGGTTGTGAGTGACAGTATGATTTAAACGGTTATAAATATTTTCCAACGAGTATTTTGCTTAAAATCTCAGTTGCGATGTTATCTTATTTGCCCCAATCCTTGGATTTAAGCCAAAAGCAATCTCATGTGGTCTCATCCCTTGTCAATACGGTAATAGGATGAATTGTTTTTTACGGCAAGAAATAGCTACTGAAAATGTTGCACAATTGTCCTCCGTTTATGCCTACACCTTTCTCTTTATATCCTGATTACAGCATATCTCACTGTTGTCCGTACGTCACCGTCGTAAGCTTTAATAACTTTACAAACGGACCATGTAGTGATCGGTTTTTTTATTTTCCGGTATGATAACTTTGGGCCCATTGCAAATTTTCAGGATGACGGGTTATACAAATGTTAACATTTTATACACACCTGTTAAAGTTTTGGCTATGTTTTTAGACGTCAAACATCTTTGAAACTTATTCAACTTTTTCTAAAAATCATTGATCAGAAATACTCGAATATCGGTCGGTCTACATTCGTACGTTTTAGTATGAATTTTTTGTCACCAATCTCCAAAATATTGGACAAGTCGTCTATATTTTAATAAATATTAGACTGATTTAGGCATAAACGAGGTGCCGATTTATACTCGTCAACTAATTATATTTTAATATCATTTATGTGTTTAGTCGCATTGTCTACAACTGTTTTTATATGTACCCTGATTTTTTGTTTGGCACAACTACACGTTTCCATGTATTAGGAAGTCGCCCATTATTATTCTTATAGTAATGCGCAACTACCTAATTGGATACTTTCTTCCCTTGAAACCTGAAATAAGATAATCCACCTTTTTACATTACTTTCCAATTTTTATCATTCTAGATTCCTCTGCCGACATCCTTCTTAAAACCCGTAATCTCAATACAATTTCACATACAAAAAAATGTTCGTTCCTTTCATTTTGGTATTGTTTCTTAATTTTTTATAAAACAATTTTTCCCTAATCAAATTTTAAAAAATTATGTTTTGAGTAGAAAAGACATAATTGTTTTTATACCATAGGTACTTAAAATATGGTTTGCAAAATTATTTCTTAGAACTATTGAAGATATACATATGAATTGCCCATTCACTTATTAATTATATTCAGACTAAAAATTATAATACCACACTCTTATTGCGAAGTACTGCTGATTATTCACTTAACAAATCACGGCGCATTATTGTCTACTATTTTTTCTGCCAAAACGTTTTTTTTTATGTATTTCATATTTGGATTTTAAAAATTATTGCTCAGAAGATATATCCATTGTTTATTTCTTCGCATATTTATAAATGAAATTATGTTCACGTATATAAATTAATTTATGTTCACATAAATGTAATATTCATGAAGTGATATTAAATAATAATACGATCGATTTACGTTACTATGTCTGAAGGTTAAGAACGTATCTTAAACGCAGTGAAGACAATATAATTAATGTGTGGTATAACCTGTCAGGTTATAAGATAACGGTTAGTAAGGTAAAAAGTGTTGGTATTTCTGTCACTGCAATTCTCGAAAATAAATGACTTTTGCTAAAAGCCAAAAATGAATCCATGACTTAGTTAAGAGATAAAATTATAGCAGCCATGCAGACAAATTTAAAAGCTAATTATCTAATAACTCAATGGATACAGCTTTGGATAGATTCCTAATTTTATCTCGCCGAATAGCAAAATATTATTTTTCTTGTTGACTATGTTTATTCAAGTGAGTGGGCTTTTATTTAAAACCTACTTACTCCATACTCGCGCTACATATTTGGAACTTTATAATGAAACTAACTCATTTCAATAATTATAACTTTTTAATTTCAAGTTATATTATTGTGCTTTTTCTATAAAGAACTGATACGAAAAACAATTACCTTAAGCGACCACCTTAACATCTTACCCTTATATATTTATATCTTAACTACAAACTTATAATTTACAGGTAAAAATAATGTTTTTTAGGTCACTTTATTACATTAACTCAGTGTTTCACTTTTCCCATCCCTCTTTCCCGTTTTTGTACTTACAACTGGCTTGCTTCATTCTGAATTTGCAATAGGTTCAACAACTTAAGACATATAAATTACTGATGAAATTAGTTCAAAATTTCTTCACTTTATCTAATAGGAAGCTATACGACTCGAATGGTAGATAATAAGGATAGAGGCACCTCTATTATGGATAATAATACTGTAAAGATGATTTGCAAAAACGCTGCCGTTCCTAAAAAGTTATCACTTCTATTATGTATTACATTCATTTAAATGCGCTTGTTCTACGAAAAAATCTTTGAATGTAACAATTATTCCTCTCATTTGGAGCTGTATAAATATAGATAGATATTTGGGGAACTGCAAAATTTTTTTATATGGTCGATCCATATTTATGTCGGACGTGTAACTTAGAATATTTTAAAATTGCTCTTTGTTATGAAATTTTTTGGAAAACAATGACTGAATTTTTTTTTAACTTGTATGCACATATATTCCTTTAGGAATATTTATCTCCTATTTTAAAGCGCAATATCCACGGAATGTGCTGAAGGAGTTCTCTTGTGGATTACTTTTGTTTCCAATCAGCGCACGTGACGTGTTTCACCTTAATGGCTAAATTATATTGCTTACGTATGCGTGACTCAGATTATTGCGTTTACACAAAATCATATTATTTATTAGTATATATTCGATCAATTTTGTGTCAGAATGAGTATGGGAACACCACAAAAAAGTTCGTATCATATAAAGATCAAATGAAATAAAACTTTCATTGGAGTGATACTTGGGTTTCGGATACAAATTTAGACTCTATGGCCTTAATGAATATTTCCCAATGGAATCTTTATTTATTATTTCCTTCTTCATAAGAATATTGCACTAAAACATTTCTTGAATAAAACTGCACCGAATATGAATACAATATTTTATAAAGGATATGAAATTTAATTTAATAAATCTACATCGAATAAAACCATATTTAATTAAAAGGTTTTATTCCCTATTGAATAAAACTGCACCGAATATGAATACAATATTATGTAGAGGATATGAAATTTAATTTTTTCCACTGCTGCAGTAAACGAAGGCACTCGCTTATGAACTGATAAGTGAGGTATAGATATTGTCGAGGTTGACTTAAAGTGTAAAATAACATATAAGTTAGTTTTTTAGCGAAAAGTATATTTTTGAGATGTAGACATAACTTGTGATCTACAGAAAGAACACAAGTATTGAATAAAATATATAATATTCGTATTGAACACGTAAGCTAACGCATTATTAAAAGCCAGTTTGCAATCAGAGGGCTAACGATAATTCACAAATAAATGAAACTACATGATGCAGATTAAAGAAAGTAGAAATGATATTGCATCACGTAGTTTAATTTATTTTTAAATAATGAATTTCTACAAAATAAACGCCAAATATATTCAAACTAACTATTTTGGATACATAAAGTCGCGACTATACGATTTTACGTGGCTTAAAGTAATTTTTGATCCCCAATTACCATCGTTTTATTTTAGATTTATACTACGTTACTATCAAGATCATGATTATATTCGAGGTTCCTTATTATGTTTTGATTCTATAATGTCAATATCAAAATGATAATTTAAGTTAGTAATTTTGAGTGTATTTATTATCATATTACATAACAGTGAGTTTCTAGAATCACCTACAATGTTGATATTAGTTTCTGTTCAAGAAATGAAATATGATATTCACAAGGTTATTGTGTCATCATATATTCTAGCCAATAACCAATTAAATTTAACTCCTCATTTCTCGATATAATCGTAAACAATAACCAAATTATCATCATTAATAAGCATATATTCATGGTGTTTATTGTTAAATAATATCGTTACATTGCTTATTGATTTTGATTATGAAATGTTAGAGTATTTTTTCCAAGTATTACGATTAAAAAGTATTCAAAAACAACAGTCAATTTTTTTTTATTTGAACATTTTATTTCTTTACCACTATATCCATTAGTAAGAAATATTGTAAAATATCCACCTCAACACTTTTATAAAAGCTTTTTTATATATGGAATGATTACATTAGGAAGGTCAATTACATAATGTTTAATAATTTACAAAAATAATATCTAGAATTAAAACTAAATAAAATAATCTACTTTGCTTATTCGATAATAGTAAGCAAATATTTTGGTGTAAACTCTAATTAAACGTCTCCTTTATTAAGAAAAAGTATTTAAGGGTTGAAACAAAAATTAAACTTTTTGTTTTACAACCAATTGCTTTGGTATTTGAACCACTGGAATAGTATTAATGTCAGATTAAAAGCTAAACCCAAAGTTGTGGTTAAGCCATTTCTTGAATTCAACCGTCGAAATTATCATTAATAATAATGAAGGATTTGAAGAACTAGACAATTATTAAGAAATAACTTAGTTTAAAAAACTTGTTAAATGCGAGCAGAACTTTCACTACGAAGTTTCCCTACACACTTAGGCACATGTAAATATTTAAAGGTACGCAGTATTCTTATTAAACCCATTATATATATTGCAATTATTGTTTACTATTTAAAAATGTTTGCATAGTAGATATCACAAAAGTAATATTTCAAAAACTCTTCACTTTTAGAGCATTGATATATTTTTCCACTAAATTTTCGGCAAATTTCTAGTACCAATTTTTATAGTTATTCGGAAATAAAATCTACAGAACTACCTTAAAAATATTTTGAAAAAAATTCTTTAGCAATCCTTATTACTTGTTTTTTCTTCAGTTGATATAAAAAATAAAGGAAAAGCTCGATCACACATCATAAAAAAAATTCTTGGTGTCTGAAAATTTCTTTTCAAATATTTTTGATTATTAATTTGAAATTTATGCGGGTTAATACCGTTTATCATTACGATAAATTTCAAGTGTATTTGAGCTGACAGATAATCCGACGAAAGGAATGTGGTCTTAGAAGTGTTTTTTTTTGTTTTGTTTTAGAGTACAAAAAACATCAATTACTAATTCAAATGAGATTTAAATGATTAAAATCCTTAAAGTACCACTCTGATGACTTTGGAGGTAGAGTATTTCTAATATAAATTTATTCAGTCGTGTATGCATAACTAACAAATCTCGTTACAATATCTTCAAACCGCGCGTTTTATAAATGATCAAAAGAATTTTTGTTTCAATGAAAATGTAGCCTTCTTTGTTTTCCAAGACGCAGAAATATGTTTTATGTACAATAAGATGTCATTTTCTTTATTTTTTATCATCAAGTTTCATTACTTTTTAGTAGCCTGCATTGACAATCCTAATGAATATTATATATCTAAATTTAAAATTAATGAATATAAGTGTATTACATTTTGCATCAATACCAAACTTCGTATATTTTTTTAAGTTTTTATATTTCTCAGTTTTTTAAATATTTCATAAAGGGCAAAGTGTGGATATAAATAGACTAAACAGATTATATATAATAAATATGATTGCTGTTTAAAATCAGTTTTTAAGATTAATTCTCAATTATAATGTGCTATTTTCATAAATTGGATAATCAGATATTATACACTTTTTAATATTTAAAAAGTGTTCTTTTCAAACATTTACTTAAACTTATTTCACGTTCCAAATGTTTGTCAATCCAAATTTTTCCAAATTATTACAAATATCAATCACAAAATATACACTATTTTCACATGATAAACTCTTGAAATAAATGATTAATTCTAAATGTTAATATGCACACTTTAACTGTGTTAAAATGATCTTTTTACAAAATAATTCATTCTTAACTAATAGGTTAAGTATCTTTATACAACAGATTTACAGAAATCTGAACGCGGGACAGCGACAAAAAGTACAAAATTATCATTTAAATATTAATTTTATTTGGACATATTCATAATTTCTCATTTTTAGATATAAATATTTGATTTATAAAATAAATATAATATTTATAAAATATATAGACTCAATTTAAGTCTTGCACGATTTTATGTTCTCAAAACTTTGCACTTATATACTGAAGTACTGAGAGTTAGCCTTAAATAAGTAACGATGATAAAGATTTGATCCTATTTTGGCAGGATGCCATATGAACAAAAATGAGTAAGTCTAAAGTATGCATTCAGATATCTCGTATATCGAAATGGTTTCAACAACCTTTTTTAGCTTAATGTAAAATTTTTATTTGTTCAAAAATTAAATTTTTTAAATTATTTCAATAGTTACTTCTATTAGTAAAGCAATCTCTGAAGTTAGGATTCATTTCGGTCTTTTCTTAAGACGGTATTACGCGTAGATTACACCTATTTTAATTATTTATCGATTGAAACCCACAGAAAACTTAGTAAGTTGTAGAAATTATAACAAACATTATTTCAAACTGACTCATAACACGAACATTTCATACTTTCAGTGTTATATTTTACCAAGACATATTTACCTAGATAAAATAACATTTACATACATGAATGAAGAGATTAAAGAAACTGTTACAAATTCTTATATTACATTTCATATTTTCCATTTTTACAGAATAAATTGATGCTGTATCAATAAACATGCCATATGAGGCAGATATATTTCATCATCTCATCACTAAATAAGAATAGAAGTTTTTAAATATTGAACAAAATAAATATTACAATAAACATCTAATTTATTAATATTTCCATTTGATATGACTACTTGTACCTCTTAATCACTATTTGCAAAACAGTGAAACAATTTAAAAAGAAATCAAATAAATGCCAAAGCTTTAAATTTTAATCGCAACATTTAAAATTTACCTAAAATAAAGAGTTTTATAAATATATTATTGCCATATCATACGTCAAAAAAGAAAATGATATGCCATGATTTTAAGATTTAACTGGTTTCACCCAAATTGTACATTACAGAAAAAAAAACTGTCAGCTGTAAGGTGTTATGGAAAAATTCCTTTTTTATTCGTAATGCATAAGATTTTTCCAAATACTTATCTATTAGTGATAATTAATATTCAGAAGTCTATGTTACGACCATAAGTATGTGTAATAAAAAAATTATCGAATTTATGTCTCTCTAAGACACATAATTTGAAGTAATTTCCTATCTCCATTAATGGATTTAGCCCGCCTGTCAAATCATTTTACTGATTTGCGTTATTTACGCACAATTCGATAGATTAATTTATTCTAAAATTCTAGTTTCATAAAAGAATATTCACATTATTTTAATAATCACGTTATTATATGTCGAATATTTATGAACAGATCACAATAAGAGGTAAAGGGGATAATCGAATTATTAAATTGTTTGCTAGTATTTTTATTTCAATGCGTGACTCATCTTTGAAATAAACCTAACAGTTACGAAATTTGATTGAAAGAAGTTAACGTTAGTGATCAAATGAATAAAATATTTCTGGAAGTGTAATCAAACACATTGCGTTATAATTATCTACATTATTTATTATATATATTATGGAAATTATAATTAACTTAAAATTATATTCCAAAAGTTAACCTTGTTTATTTATTAAATACTACAATTCCTATGTTACGATTATTTAAATTTTCGAAACACGTTGGAGTACTTACATGAATACCATATTCGTGCGTATAACCCCCTATGGAAGGTATACGATTTAGACAATATTATCACCTGCTTCAAGACGCAATATCCACGCGATGTGACCAACAATCCTCTTGCGGATTACTTCATTTCCAATCGACGAACGTAAGATGAAATTTTTACATTGAAAGCAATATAATCCTTGATATGTATACGTGATTTGGACATCAAATAAGACGCAAACGTCATAAATGTTTCCACACATACAACATTGAACAGCGCACATAGCTTAACGCTTTTTCTTATACATAACTAACGCAATTTTTCGTTGAATATCTGTCATGAAAGCTTTTGAGTCTACTTACTACTTTGCGAGCTTATGATAGGAATATTAAAAATATGACTAAAGCCGATAACTTAAAGGATAAAATATGTAGTGTTGCATTACACGACAGTCTAGTTATAGAAATTCATATAGTTTTGGAAGGCATTTCGATTAAAAAAAAAAAATATAATTTTTATAATGGTATCCAGTTTTCCATAATTTCCTATTAACTTAACAAGTGCTAATTTGATTGAATGATAAACTTGATCATAATAAGTTAACCACTAAAAATACACAAGCCGTCGATAAAATTCCAAACTATACGAATTTAATAATTTGCGAATTTAAATACCTGGTGTTTAAACTTATTATCTTTACTCTCGAGAAGAACGGTAATCGTGTGTCATTCCTCTTTTTAAATATCATAAGACAAAAATGAATTCACATACGGATTACTTTTAAATATCAAACCGTAAGTTATGAGCCATTGGTAAGGCTTTCAACACCATAAGCGGCAAACAGAATTTCTCATCTATAAACTATAGTTAGAATTTCCTCTGGCAAAGAGAAATCGCCGTAAATATTATCAATTCTTGTTTTGCATAGAAGAAAAGTTTAAAATACATCTTCACTATTAACATTTTCTGCAATTCTGTCCAAGTTCTAGTAATAAAACTTTTAATATTTATTCTAGGAAAACTGAAATCTCATTTTTACCACTTAATGGGCCGCAATGGTTTGCACTCCACATATTAAATTACACTTATTAAAAATGAAAACAGAAATAGATTAGAATAAAGAAATATATTCAACCGTACCAAGTGGAAGAACTTTGCTTTCATTTCCATATTTGAAAAGAACATTTTTAGTGCTAAATCATCATCATCATCATCATATATATTAATACGCTAAGGTTTTAAGATGTAACTCTCCTTTTTCAGAAAAAACCTCACAACTAATCCACATAAATTATATATCATTTTATAGATAATTGCTTGCTCTTCCGGCATCCACAACTAAAAAATTTATTATTGCTATTGTTTTTGCAAATTAATTAATTATTAAAATTATATACACAAAACAGCAATGCTGCCATCTAACGGCTCAACGTCAATATGATTGACGGTCGGTAAAATTTTTGTTTAATTTCAAATCCACTCACGTATAAATAAAGTGGCGCTTTAGCTCAATGCTTTTGATACTTGCGCCTCTATATGTCAATTTTAGTAAAATATTTGTTTGATCTGTCATCTGAGCTTCATAATGGAATAAATAATAATGCGAAGACTTCGCACGGGTCACGCTAGTCTATATTAATAGTAACTAAATCAAACAATTATTACTCGTATATAACCTAATTCATAATATAGTTTAAAAAGGTATGTTTCATAATATGTTTACACATGACATATTGCAGTCTACATCAAATATAAAAAGAATTCTATCTTCGTCTTTCTACCCCATAAGAATAATTGAATACCAATAGTTGTATCTCTTTATGTGGCTGCTCAAAAACTAATGACGACTAGGAATTAATTTCTATTTCTAACATATTGAATATATTTTTCGTTAAATTTGTAGAAATCCATTATTCACAATTAAATGACACTACGTGATGTAGTATCTTCTCAATCTTTGCTAATAGCCCACCTGAAATGTTGTAATACAACGAAACCTAGGACGTGGTAAAGAAATTAAAGAAAGTAGAGATAACACATCATATAGTTTCATTTAATTATTATATTTTTCACTTTAAATTAACTAAAAAACCAACAGAATTCTTGTGGAAATACGCAAAAAATAGGGTTTCGTAATTTTTTATGCAAGATATCCTAAATAAATTTATTTGGAAGTTCAAAGCTAATCAACATCAAGAACATTTTCAGGTTTTTTTCTGAAACCCACGTTTAAGAAATTAAATGGGGAGCGGTTTAGATTGCATGGCACGCGCCCGGGTACGTGCCCTCCCACGCACACACACACACACACACATGTATCTATTAATTAGGGATACAAAAGCTCTATAATCCTCTATCCTGAAATAATTTTGCATTTAATTCGATACGCTTTCTTAAATGCTCTTTTATTTTTATATTTTCTTACGTTACTATCTTCTAGAGATTTATAAAGGTGGTACGCCCATATCATTCTTCACTTGGAAAAATGTTTCATTTTGCCGTTACCCTTTCCGTAGATAAATTTATTGTATTTTTTTTCTTTGAATGTTTAACCTTGTCGAACCCTTTCAATATTCTTTTATTTATTTTCGCAACCATCTTTTATTCGATACACTTTTATCGTCGAATATCAAATTTTCAAAAGCCAGGAGGGCTTTGAGAACTTGACGAATTTGCGTTATTATCTACATTTTGTGTAATCAAATTCCGAATTTTTCATTTTCTTACAATATTAATCACAATATGACTACTATTCACCTGATCGGGATCGCGATTGATCAGAGTATGATGTATTCTTATGCCGTAATACAATGTCATAGTTTTTTATTTATTTATAATGGTTAAAATTTATAAAATTTCACCTATCCAGTGCATTTAGCTATTAATCCTTATTGAAAAAAGTGTAACTATAATGTTTCAACTCTGTACAAAAAAATAAATAAAATAATTAAAGTACAATTTTTTTTTTAAATTTTCATATTCAAATTCTTTTAAATATGTATTACGTAATTAATATCACAAACAATCCATGTTTATTGTCTATAAATTTTAGGTACCATTTATTAATTTTTAGAGTTCTTTAGCTCAAAAGAAAAATTACATTATCTTTATATGATTATATACGTATTCGTACGTCGTACGTCTATGACAGCCGTTTCGCACAGAGATAATTTCATGTAGAAACATGACATTTAGCATAATCAGGAAGCTTATTCTCCTGCATATATTTTGTATCAATACTCAAAAATGATTACATAAATGTTTTAGATCGATTATGGTGTTATGTAGTTATAAGAAAAAGTAATAAATATCTTATGAAAAATAGTTTCACAAAATATAATTGAAGATTGTCACAAAAAATACGGTCTCTTCTTAAATTTTCGAAAATGCTACATTCAAAATTATAAAAAAAAGAAACAAAGTTACTGTGAAGTTACAGAAAAACTTAAAAAATTATAAAATTATTAAGTTCACTATACATTTACGCTATTTAAATTTGTAATACGCCATATATTTATGTGGTAAAAACAATATTAATAATCGTAAATAATTTAGCTATAAATCCTTAAAAGTTTTTATTTTATACATTTAAATATGTACGTAACTCTCGTAGGATGAATTTTATTTGAACTTAAAGGACATATTTGGTTTTGTGTTCACTTGGATTTAAAAGTTATCTGCACTGCTTAAACAATTTATAATTAAGATAGTTATTCTAACTTGATTTTAATGCGGGAAGAAAATTTCCAATTGCTTGTTGATTTACAATATTTTTATATAACATTGGCAAAGTCAATTAAATTCTTCCACGTATTACGATTGTTCAAAAGTTATTAATACAGTTAGTAAATATTATTTTTTTTAATTACATGGGCACTGCAATAAGTATAACAGTATCACAAATAAACCACTAAAAATAAAGTTAAGAGGTTAAGTTAAATTTCAGTACAATATTTTAATTTGATTTTTATTATGACAGTGACAAAATGTATGATTCCAAATACTCGATATCATTAGGGTATGGGAAAACCTGATATTTTACTTTTTCCAAATAAATTTAATCTACTTATACTCTCACTTTATATGTTTAAAATAAATGATTGTATTATAGGTATTACTACAATATTTATATTCATCTGTTCTGTTTTCCAATTTTAATGTATTATTTTTACTATTTATGTAAACGAATAAGCTATATACAGTTATTTAGTTTCACTAATCGCTGAGTGTTTTAGTACTTTTATGAATGCATCAAATTTCTATAATTCATACGAATTTATGGAATCTACATCATTATATTAATACTTACATGAAATTTACGAATATAATATTTGAAGCCTAGGAAGCATGCCAATTTTTCCATAATTATTGTTCATTATTTACGAAGAATAGTAATTTATTGGCCACGTATTAAGCGAAGAACATTATACAATTACGCAGAGTAATAGACTCAATGATATCATCTTATATTTTGAGTTTAAAAATGTATAAAACAGTTTATTGTTTTCAATAATCGTTAAACGCTCTTAACATTATTTCAAAACAAAGCTTACTATAAGCTTTGTTTAAGATTTAAATCAAAGTCCTAATTCCATTGATGTTATTTACACTAATTTTTATACTTTAAGTAATTTAGTATTTATATTTAGTTAATTATTTACACTAAATTTGGTACCTATTTGATTAAAAAGGGGTTATTATGGCATTGTAAGAATTTATTAACTTACTTATTTGTTACGTTAAAAATAATATTTTGTATTATAGGTATTACTATTAATAATTCTCTTTCGAAAACATGTTAAGTTCAAAGTAAAAGTGGCGAGGATAAGGAGAAAATTGTATAGTATTATTTCACTAAATTTGATATAGAAAAGAGTTCGAAATGGTATTTATGTTCTAATATACAGAAAATAAGAAAAGGTTCTCACAAAAGATTAGACACAAAACACTGCTGCATCAACATAAGTTCTGAAAATATCCAATTAAAACGCCCTTATTCCACGTATATATACTTCACAAAGCATCCATATAAAAACTGAGACTAGGGTAATGAAAATTATTTGTGAAGAAGATACACCCAAAAAAACTAATGTATTGATAGTTATTTCAAAAAGGGAAAGAATGTGGAAATTATGGTGGTCGGAATAGTCTACAAAGATGGATTCGCCCTCAGTACATTTTGGACATTTTCACTTTTGAAATATTTATTTACAAAGAGGGGATGTGAAAGCTCGAATTTATGAAATATGACAATACTTATGGTAACCAATTTTTCAAATACCATAAAAACTCTCATGACTTGAACATGACAATTTTAAGACATTGTGTGAAAGACACAAGGACAAAAGTTTACATTCGATGATCCCAAAAAACCACTGATATTAAAAAAAAGCATTAAAAAACTCATTAAAAACGACGAAGAAAATGTATAACCTGCAGAAGCTATAGCTTAAATTCAGACTCGTATGCATTACGAATTAACTTACCATTAAAGGAAAAATTATAAAAGGAATCCTTTGAATCATAATTCCCAAAATTAGAAAATGAAGACTATTTAAACAGAGTGCTAATAACATCACTAAATACAAGGGGTTCAAAATAATTTAGTATTGTGTATTTTCAAATTTTAGAAAACTTTTTCTTGAACCAAGTGAAAAGAACCAAAAACACGTTGTACAAACTTATTTTGTCAAACAGAATTTTAATGAGCCACGCACCGTAAAATCGCAGTTTTGGATATTTTTTACCAGGGTTTAATATAAAATCGTCCCAATTCATGGATTAACAAATAATTCTGAATTTTTATCATAGTATTGAGAAGCAAAGGAGTTAATTTATATTTATATATTCAATTGAAGGTTTTAATTGTAACTAGTCAAGACTTGTCAGCAAATTTTAAAGTACTCAGCTTATATCTACAGTATAATATATTATAGAAATTCTGAATTTGAAGGACAATTTGGAGCGTTTCTAAACACTTACGCAAAAGCTCTCGTTTTTCGCGGCTAAGTTGCACGAGTAACAATGAACAAAGTAATGTAACTTCATATTGCTACCATAATTAAATTATGACTATTTCCATTTTAGATTTTTAATCAGTACTTTGAATTTTCTTTTAAATTTACTGAACCAGCTTTATTTTCAAACCTTTGTTATGTAAATATTTTGCTGCATATACATTTAATAGACCGTTTGAAAAACTGGAAATGGATATTTAATATCTTAAAGTTTGTTTTTCAATGGAAAAAGAATACTACTAAAAAGACTATTTAAAAATCGTTTAATAAATAACATTTGAAATTGTATTACATTGAAGCAGGCAAAAAAACTAAAAGAAAACATTTCTCGTATTTTTAATAATTAGATATTTATATAATATTTCAAATACGATCTCTTTCTTATTTATTCTCAATAGCTTATCTTAATGATTATCCTGATAAAGAAAATTTGCATTTATTTTATCTTTGGTATTTTGCTCACTAGGTTTTTTTTCGTAAGGCAACACTACTTTTTGCTTTTCATCTATATATTTCCATACTGAAACAAATGTTCATATAGAATAAAATAGTATCAAATAGGATCTGTGAACTCAATAATACTTTTCTAAAAATATTCAATTTTGGTATCTCGTCTCTTCGATTGAAAATAATCTTAACAATATTTGTAAAATAAGTTTGACAAATGAACTTTTTAAGTGGCGTAATAATTTATGGATTTCTTTGAAAATATTCCTATACAGCATTCTTTTCAAAAACTCGCTGACAAAAAATCATTCATGGTCTTAATGATAAATATAAAAGTCGAAATATATATTTTATTTTCATTATCTTTAAGTGAACCAAATATTTTCTTGCTTAACTGCTAAACAATATTACATCAATAGTCAGAATTTTAGTTATAATTTATGATTTACTCAACATATTAGGTATTCTAAAATTCCTAAATTACGTTGAAAACAAATAATGCTGATAAATATGCATCAATTTTTTCTTAAGTCTTTATAATAAGTTTTATGATAAACATAACAATAAGTTTTATGGCAAAAAAGTAATAAATAATCATTTTTTTCTAAATTCTTAGGTATTTAAAATATAATGGAAATAATTTTTAATTGAATTTAGTTTTTATTTTTAGAAACTGAACATGAAAAATCACTAAAACTATACGATGTTAAAATAAGATACTTTAACTTAGTTTTCTTGTGCACACTGATTTCAAATTTAATGCCATGCAAGGTCAAGATTTAACTTAAAATAATAAAACTAAAACGGGATACTACTACGACCGCTCAATAAATATAAAATGAATATGTATCATTTGTTGCATTTCTTGAGTAATTTGCTACAATTACCAATCTTGAGACCTCCACTCATTGTATTAAGTACATTTATAAATGAAACCAAAAAAAAACTTAACCCATAAAAGCTATAATTATGAACTCAAAACACCTTTTTCTGTCCTTTATATTTTATCCCTAATAAGTATCCAAGTAAAATGAGATTATAGAAATTGTAAATCAATTTTATAATACGTTAAATTTAAACATAATGATATCTTGAGATAAATAAGTACTAAGTTTAAAAAAGAACAAGAAACATCAGTTGGTTGCTTATGAAATTCATATATTTTATTGATTGAAAATACCAGGATAAGTTGTCTTTGACATGTAAAATAATGCATCTAAATTCTTATATGGAACACCAAAGATATCACATTAAAGTGTCTGTTGTCTCGTTTACTGTAAATCACACTACTCTAAATCCTAATGAATATTATTTTTTAGTATTTTAGTTATTTAGATATGTGCAAGTTTAAATATTCTGGCAGACGGACTTTTAGAACAAGAAGCGTTTAAAAAAAAAATGCCAATAAGATTCTTTTTAAAACATTAATACATATTGCCAGTTCTGTTACACTACAATGTATTCAAAATTCGAAAGCAACTATTTTGAAATAAAAAGTAAATCTCAATGTTTACAGTCAGACATTTTATATTTCTCTAAAACCCTGTGATATATGCTAGTGATTTGAATAAGCGTCAACAGTCGAAAAATTGAAACGCTTTCCTAAAATTCCTTCGCAACTAGAGTTTTAGACTTTTACTTATAAAATTACGAAGTCAATAACAATTAGATCTTATTTGAGTTTACAATTTGTAAATCATCTGCATTAAAAAAACATCATTAAGTCAATATTCCCAGCCCCCTTTTAAAAACCACTATTCATTACAACAATTTATATACCTTTTAAATATATATAAATGACCACTTTTTCGTAACGTCTCATAAACGGACGACATTTTTAAGAAACGCAGTTTTAACATTTAAAGCAAACTATTTCTGTTCTTTTGGAAAATTATGTTTAAAATCACACGAATCCAGTTCATTCATTAATTGACAAAAAACCGTTTGTAAATATGATTTTCTTTTTAATTAATTTACGTGTGGCAGATCCAGTGCAATTAATTTCTAGGAATTATTTTTTAGAAATATACTCGACGGCACCGGGAAATAAAATATATAAACCAAGCGCGCTTACTTATTATACGATTAATATCAAATATGCAATATTCGGTCTAAAAAGTCTCAAAGCATCTCTCAAAGTGATAGTTTGAAAAGCCCTGTGTGTAACATTGGAATATGTCTATTTCCACTATGCGTTTGCATCAAAGCTTTAGTTGTATTACGTCAAGTCTACTACATTAATAAAAAGACAATATCAATCTCCACCATCTCGTCTCCAGCAAGTTGCAAATTGGAAAACTGCGCCCATTAACTCATTAATACTTTACAGCATTGAAGTTTCACACTCCTTATTCATAATTGCCCGTTAGTATTGTGCAAGAATCTGGTTGTCTGTTTTAGTTTTCTCAGATAAGTTTAACAACTTCGCTAAAATTTCAAAATCCATTTTTTCTATGGTTAGAGAAACCAATTTGTAACATATATGGGAAAATGTGGAATTTTACGATAAATTTACTCTTATTGGTTTCATTTGGCCAGTTTGTCATTTTAAGAACAGTTTTAAGCATTGTTTTTTTCTAACTTTTCTCTTGAATAACCAAAAGTTTTTTTATACTATTATGTGATTTTATATTGTACTTAATGCCAACTCCGGTTATAGCCGCTATCATTTTCAAAACAGTTTCATGTAATTTTTTTTCGCCAATGACTCTCTGCTCTTAATTTGACAACAATGAAAACGTAAATATTACTTAAATATTGAATTTATAACGAAACTATTTAAAGGATACAACAAAACACAACTACTACCAGTGAAATAGCTTCGAAACTAAAATATTGTCATATAAGGTTTTACTAACTTATTGCCGTGGACTGCAATGATCAATCTCAACAATTTTAAAACCGCGGAAAAGAAGAAAACGTTAATTAGGGTTATTTATTTCGTTTTATTTGCTGTTATTATAATTATTTTCAGATAATTTTTGTTCTTTCATTCCAATTAAAAAGTGTGTTGCCTTTGAAGAAGTCTCAGTCTTCAAGAATATGTCACCATTAAATCAGCAGCGTCAAATAAAAATAATATGAGCGATGGAACAAAAGATGCAATAATTTATAAAAAGTTAGTTTATTTTTTAAATTACTATCTCTTTCTCTAAATATGTAAATAATAAAATTTTCCTGCTTTATTTAAATAAGCAAAGCTATCCATAATGCGGTAAAATTACGTCATATAGATATTCTAAAATAATATATCGTACATACCGCTACCTTACCTTAAGTAACAGTTATTGAATGGATACATTCAGATATAATTCATCGTAACTACGTATAATGATTAATAAATATCTCATTTTTTCTAAATGGTCGAAATTCCTATACGGTTGCAATTCCCCCGGGTCCGTCATTAGATCATCCACCGATGAGGAAAAACGAATACATTCAGTTGAATCAATCAGACGTTCATGGTGGAGCAGGTAACTGGCCCTGTTTGACTTTCAAATAGGAACAATGCAATGTCACTCGCATTGCATTGCCTGACTCTAAAAAAGATATATTGAAATGCAATACCGTCGTTGTATTTCACTCGATTTGCTAATAAAACTAACAGTCGTAGGTGCTTAATTTATCGCTTTAAGAAGTACCGAAGTGGTTCAGGTTCGTTCTTAAAGCATACTTTTTTACAAATACTTATTTTTTATTTATTAGGATTGTACCTTCAATTAACAAATTTAACAGGGGAAGTTAATTTTCTAAATGCAATGTTTTCCAGTCAATTAAATTCCCATTATACTATACAACAGCGCTGCATATATTCTTTCGCGAAACACAGGCCTACATGTACGTATGTCTTTTCATGTATTGGTGCAAAATTATTTTGTTTTGTTGCATTATTGCGCTTATGAAATCCTTATATTGCTGAGCACATAAATCACTAATTGTTGGACATCTCCTTCCTCCTCTTACCCTCACTATACTTTTATGAAAAATTCGAACACTAAGTTTCATATAAATCACTCCAACGGATGCAGTGCTTTAAGCGTCGTAATGATAAACACATATGTTTTCCATTCGCATTTTCTTTAATCTATTAGTACTTAGATCGGACTTTCATTGCATAAATCCTATTTTTAAGTTATAATAATTGTTTGGTACAAATTTCAACTTGCTTCAATTACCTACTTTGTGTAATGTAATGTACAATTTTAAAATGATCTCTCAACATTTTATAACCGTTCAAATTACCTGGAATTTTCGGACATACTTTTTAAAGTTTTAAAATAGTATAGAGCCTGACAAAAATGTGTTATTTTTGATAATTTTGCAACTTTGAAAATCTGGAATAGGGTAAATAACAGTTTATTTTTACGCTGATTCCCGATTTTGAAATAAAGCATAATGTATAAAATTAAAAAGCAGAGCTCTAACTGCATGGAGTATTATAGCGTCTCGAATGCATCTACGAAGATATTCGCTGTCTTTGGGACTGCAATTCCTTCTTCGCTCCTCTTTTCATCTGATAGGAAAAGTTTTAATAAGAATAAGGAAGAAAAAAGCTTTCAAATAAAATTACAAAGAGCTGAATGGAAATGAAGTAATTCAGATGCGTGCAGAATATTAAATTTCAATTCGTTCTACTATTTGACACCAGACACAATGAAAAAATAATTATAGATGGCGATATTGTGATTGATAATAAAAAGAATGAAGAAATTTTAGCCTAAAGTTCAAAGCTCTTTGCATTTATCATTTATCGCTGAAAAACTGCACCAAAAAAAGTAATGTTGGTAATTAGTTGATACTATGTACCAATAGAGATTCCGTCAACTTTTAACCAAACGTGTTTAGTCAAAATATTTTATTAATTTAAAGCATCCATGGAAAGAACTTGTTTTCTTCTAAATCTTTTAATTTACTTAAATTCATCAATCTATTGAGGTTATAAAATTAAAACCGATGAGAACAGTGGAATTTATACATACATATGTGTGTGTGTGTGTGTGTGTGTGAGTTGATGGTTTTTAAATATATTCGTGGCGTTAATTGAATAATTACTTTTTTCTATTTAACAAAACCACATTTTATAAAATTAATGAAATTACACGAAATAATAACTTTGATTTCACTTTACTGCATATTTTCAAATTTGTGTAAAATGAGTGTAGTAACTTTGTTTATATAAGTCCATCCCTGCCATCAGCTTTATGTCGTTGAAAAGGTTTCCATATGTGCATAAATTCTTAATGTGGAAGACATTGGGAAAAATGTGAATTTTTAAATAATATTAGGAAATCGTGTAAACATTATGCCTTCAGAAATGTAATAATATGGTTTAAATTATCCAAATATCGCATATATCCATATGCACTTATGTGGTATTTATAAAAGTAAAGTTATGGGCTTTATGTTCGTATTTGAAATTTCTTATTTCTTCGATTCATAGCTTAAGAAATTGAAAATGTTAATTTTATCTCTGTATTTTTATCACTTTTACTGGGTCTTCTTTTTGAATCGGGTGAAGTGTTATAAACAAGAAATGGAAAAGTCGATTTCGTTATTTATTTAAATACTCAAATACTTATTATTACAAATATATACTTTATAATTAGTTCTGCTATAATTTTGTGTCATTTTTTTTCTTATAATATATATCTGTGAAATTTTTAAAACAAATTCACAAATAGTTGTCACGTTTGCTAACAGAGTGATTGATTTCAGGAAATTGAGATACATATATGACTGAGAAACAAATAACAATTACATAAGTGAATAAGTCCAAAAAACGTTAATCTACATTTTTTAGAGTACGATAAAGCAATGACGTGTTTTAAAGGTATTTAACTTTGTTTTGCTTCTAAAATACACTTGCGATTTCAGTTTTAAATATTAATATTTATTTCAAAGATTATTATGTAAAAAAAGTTTGTTGTTAGAAGCTTAAAACTTACTATTTTATTCTTGATGGTGTAATAATGAAATGGGAGTTTTAAAAAATATGTAGATATATATTTATGTTTCAAAATATAGATTATATTTTTTATTAATGTAGATTTTTTGCCATATTTCTCAAATTAGATATTCCTTGCGTTAAACATAACGAAGCCTTGCAGAATATTCATGCTTTATTTTTTAAATTAAATTGTGTGTCACAATATCGATATCCAAAATAGAGTTTTATTATAAATATAGATACGAAAATAGAAACAAATCCTCTTTGTGATAACATTATGTTAAAGAAATATAGAAATATTAATTAAGGTCATCAATTTTTCTCTTAGCGGAAGTCTTATATATAGTATTATTTTAGTCAGATCGAGTCGAAATTAACTAATTAAACTTTTAAGCCTACATTTTATAAGGTTTGTGATAGCTTTTTTTTGTCCTTACACATTATCTTATACTAAGACTTCACGTTTTTAATTATTAAACAAATTCAAAAAAGGAGAAAACTTTCTATTCGATTAAATTTTTCTATGTATATTATCTCATATTTACTATATTTATTTGACCAATTCGGATGATCTTTTTTAATTGGAATGGTGTACACCCAGTGTGGTCTCATAGAAAGCTTTTTTGACTATAGAATTAAAGATATTAACACTGAACAGTACAGGTACTATAATCGAATTTAATAAGTCTAATAATAATATAACGAGACAAAAGTAAGAGATTGATCTATATGTATAAAGTATATAAATAAATCAATTATCGGTCTAAAAGTTGGTGCTGGGAACTCTAACTGATAAGGAGTAAACTCATCGAGTTTGGGCTAGTTGGCATATTTTGATGTAAACAAAAAATTAATAAATAGGTAGGTATATATATAAAGGTACATTAAAAGCATGAAGCAGCTAAGATAATTGTAGATAAATAGCTAAGTAACTAAGTACGGGTTTAAATAAATGCAGGAAATTACTGAAAATCGTAGGTGTGAGCATACATCAATTAGCAGTGGCATCGTCAGAGATTTTTGGAATCGGTGCCGCTTCTCTCTCAGGTGCATGCACACTCACGCAGATGAGCGTTTCATTTCCCTACTCAAAAATCTCTAGCGGTACAAATTTGTTTACGTCCGGAAACGATATTGTACCGCAAAAGTTCCAAATAAGTACTCTAAATTTCAACGGATATTGGAAATGAAATTCCGATTTAATTCCAAATTTTAGACGCATATTTCATTTGAATTTTGTTTATCTATATTTAATCTTTTTAAGCTATGTCCTTTACTGAGAAATACTAATTAATTATCCCATTGAGTTAGATTAATAGGAAAGGACGCACTAGACGCATATATTCTGTAACTTTAATAAACGATGGGGTTGTAGTAGCCAAAATATATCAAAATGGGTTTGCCCAAATATTACCCTTCCATACAAAATCAATCTAGCAAACTTATACAATTATTTCCTTAGTTTGGATACATACTGTATTCTACTTCACCTTCTTGCGACGCTACGTATAATGCATTAAAACACTTATTAGTTTTTTACCTATTCAGTTAGTGTATAAATAGTTGCACGTTGAATAAATTAAAAATGATATTTGTTGCAAATTCTGTAGTTAGTGATTTTATTTCTGCGTTATTTGAGTTTTGTTTGTTGCAATTTAGGGTTCCGCACATTAAAAAGGAGAAGGGCGAAACCAATATAAGGTCACTAACGTCTGTTTTTCAGTAATCTTATGACGTAAATTAATAATTTATTTATTTATTTAATTCTGTAAATGCAATGTTTTCCAGACAATTAAATTCCTATTGTACTGTATAACAGCGCTGCACATACTCTTTCGGGAAACACAGGCCTACATGTATGTATGTCTTTTCATGTATTGACACAAAATTGTTTTGTTTTGTTTCATTATTAAGCTTATAAAATATTTATATTGCTGAGCACATAAATCACTAATCTTTGGACATCTCCCTTCTCCTCTTACCCTCAGTATACTTTTATAAAAAATCCGAACACTAAGTTTCATCCAAATCACTGCAGAGGATGCAGTGCTTTAAGCGTCGTAATGTTAAACAAAAACTGTTACTTTTATTAGCAAATTAAGTGAAACACAGAGACGGTATTGCATTTCAATATATCTTTTTTAGAGTCGGGCACTCGTATTCCATCGTTCCTATTTGAAAGTCAAGCAGGGCCAGTTACCTACTCCACCATGAACGTCTGATTTAACAACTTGAAATTTAACAATTTTGATTTTGACCTGCGCATTAGTCGATTGCTAACACTCAATAATATTAATATAGAATTTTTTTAAAGGGTGAACAGAGTTTTAGAAACTTTATGCTTTAGGTTTACGTGACGTGAACATTTTATTAAGAATTTTAGGTAATCTTGCTCTAAATTTAAGGCTGAAAATACCCCCTTCTCTTTCTTTTGATATTTAGAACTGTTAAAACCAAAATTTAGAAAAATCTGCCTTGATTAGGAGTTAACTTGAAATTTACGGTAACATAGCAATTATTTTTAGTCTCATATTTTTCAAGAAATTCAATATACTTACCTAATGTCAAACAGTGGTAATATTTTTAATTAGCGTATTAGAAAGAAAACGTACCCTTAAATATTTATACTTATATAAGAGTATTTGTAACACTCGGCCTAATAAACGAATTCTGTACCTACTTAAAAAGTTTTTATATATTTGTGCTCAGTTTTTACTCCTGGTAAACGTTGAAGAATGATTCCCTTGTAATAATTATAATACACTACTCTCGCGTAGAGTTAATGTTTTCAGCACTAGAATAAAATTGAAGAAGTAATTATTAAAAAACAACTTCAAATTCCTGTTTTATATTTCTTAATATAATATAAATAAATTTTTATTTCAAGCGCAAGAAATAAATAAATAGTCTGAAGAAAACTCAATTTTTCATTAAAGGTGAATCGACATTCACAAAATTATTCGTACTTTAATGTATGTAAATAAGGGATGGTAATTCATGAAAGAAATTAAACCTCAATAAATTTTAAATCTGTCCAATTTAACCATTTACAAGAACACAAAAATTACTTGAGATTTTTATTTATTATTTATTGAAGAAAGATTGGTAAAAACGTTATTACAAATAACTATAAGATCAAATAATAGAATGTCAAGTGGGCAGACACTTAATGAAATACAGAAAAAATTTTACACATTTGAATCTAAATAAAAATATTTATATGTTATTATTACTGTTCCAAGTATAAGGCATAAAAATAATTAATCAATGAAATTAGAGAAGGCTAAGTTTTATATCGATCATTAACAGTAAGTATTTAAAAGACAATGAAAATTCAAAAAATAAATTGGTCTTCAATGTGCAACTTCGTAATCCAATCGTTGCCGCTTTTACCTTATACATACACAGAATTATTATAATTTGAGTTCATAAAAAAATATTCATAATTGTACGATAATTTACAAGACTCTTGAATAACTAATGCAACCTATGAAACCACTTATGTAAAGAAATAAAACGAACAATTAAATACCATAATAAACTTAAAAAGAGTAAGTTTTTTAATTTTAATTTTAGGCCCAAGGATTATTCAAGTAAAAAGTTCATTTAAATTTGCCCAGAAAGTTTTACACGATACTCGAATCAACGGACCGCCAGAAACCTATCTTAAATGTAGAGTAACATATTCTTACAATTTTATATTAATAATTTATCTAAATACCATATAATAAATGAGACTGAATCATTGTAATAAATATTTTAAAAAAATAGCTGTTTAGATTGGAAAATTACCTCATATTGGTAGAAAGTTTGAATGAACTGTATTCGCTTGAAAACGATAACAGTAATTATAAAAGATAGGAGCTGTTCGCTCCAGTTTAGTCCAAATAAAATAGTTATTTATGTATTTCTCAGTCATTAAGGCATTTTGTTTTAATCTATTTTTGAATAGTAGTTATCTGCGGTAAATTTATTAAAGGTTTATTTGCTTTGCCATTTATTTGCTTTGTTCTTCATGCGTGTACCGAACTATGCGGCCTAACCTTACAATATAATCTGTAAGATTATACACCGTCAAGAGCAGTAAAATTTGATAAAAAATTGGCAAAGTTTATTTGACGTTTAAATCAATACAGCTTGGTTAAAAAATATCAAACATGAATAAAACTTATATTGAGTGATTTCCCTACACACTTAGGCATATATAAATATTTAGAGGTATATAAAATTTTTAATAAACCATTTACAAATATTAAAATATTTTTTTCCATACAAATATACCTATTATATATTTCCAGGAGCAAAAATATCGTGAATATTTCAAAAGCTATAAAATTTCAAATCATTGCTATAATTGTATAGTAACATTAATGTTTTATTCATAATTTTTACATAGGTAGTTTGTGAAATATTTTTTTTTGGACGTTCCTACTACATTTTTATTACAGTCTGCTACAAAATTAGGGAAAACATAAAATCGAAATTATTTTAATTTGTTTAATTTTGAAATTATATCCTACGTGACATATGGAATCAAAGAAAAACGAATATTTTACTAACCTCATCTGAATTTTCTATATGAATATTAACTATCGAGATGTATGCGCGTAAATATTCTTAACAATAAATAAAAACGGCTGCAACTTCTTGCATCACTTTTAATAAATTTCTAGCATTTTTCATTAAATAAACAAGCAACCGCAGCATTTATGATTTCAGAAATTATAAGGCTATTACTGAGAAGACTACGACTAAAGCTACACTGCGAATTTTAGACTACACTTATAAAACATATTAAGTCAAGTTTTATTATTGAATATATTTGGCGTTAATTTTGTAGAAATTCATTATTCACAATTAAATGAAACTACGTGATGTAGTATTATTTCTACTTTCTTTAATTTCTTTAACCACGACCTAGGTTTCGTTGTATTACAACATCTTCAGGTGGGATATTAGCAAAGATAATCTTCTCAATTAATATCAATCAGATAATCAGATAATCTTCTCAATTCTCAATCTTTGCTAATATCCCACCTGAAGATGTTGTAATACAACGAAACCTAGGTCGTGGTTAAAGAAATTAAAGAAAGTAGAAATAATACTACATCACGTAGTTTCATTTAATTGTCAAGTTTTATTATCAAGTATAAATCTGTTTAAATGTATTCAGTGATATATTTAAACAAGTTTACACCTGATATAGGGGGTATTTGATTAATATGGTTTTGGTTGTTGGCGCTCGAGAGCCTACTTCCTTTGTTTTATAACTTTTGTTACTTCTCAAGCTTTTAACCAACATTTTTACAGAATATTCTCCTCATGTTTTTGAACATGAGGAGAATATTCTGTAAAAATGTTGGTTAAAAAAAATTACGAACGAAAAAAAATTATTACGGCCGTCGATTTTTTTCAAATATATAACATTTTCAATAACATGCATTTAATAATTAACCATATATGCTTTGAATCATTAGTGTGAGTTTCATATTTTGTAGTGTACTTTCAAATTTTGTTTTCATGTAGTTTTCACAGTTTAATCGTTTAATTTATAAATACTTCCATAATCTAATGGTAGACTGTGTAATTATAACTAGGGTTGCATATTGTTAACTGCCCAATTATTTTTGAAAAGTTATTGGATTTGGAATCTGAGAACTGGATTTTGTTACTGACAGAGAGACAGATATCGAAATGAGATTAGTAAGGCTTCTCTGGATCTTTGTGCACGGAATCGCAAAAATGTACTTATTATGAACTAATATTTAGAATGTATTGTTTGAGACGAAGTAGCCAAAAATTGAAAAAAATTAGCTTGATTAGCATTTTTCCTTTCAATTACATGCAATGGATAAAAAATTAATTCATAGGTCTATTTTGGGGTAGTGTAAATTAAAATTCTTCGAATGTTAAACTCGACTAAAATTCTTTAAATGGCAAGCCAATCTATTATTAAAGACTGTCCATTTTTACATGAGTAAAAAGCGTGATAGTGAGTAAAAATTTCCCGAAGGAATTAATAGTTAATGTTAAATTCTAAGCAAAAAGATTTTGCGATTTTATTTATTAAATCACTGCCAAAAAATAAAAGTAAGTATAAAATATGAAGAATGATATTTCAATTAATAAAAATTAAAACATTTAATTTTCTCATACCCTAATCAATACAAGTCACTAAATTATTTTATTTGCTTCCTAACTTTTCTTTGTCTATTTTTACATAAAGTTTAAAAAAAACTCAGAAATAGTCCACATTACCTGTCTGTAGTTATTTCCACTATACATTGCTACTGGTTCACCGTCTCAAGTGTCCTTATGCTAGAGTTTCCGAGTGCGTATAAGATTGTTACCATTTGGCAAGAAAAAGGGAACAAAGAGCAATTGGGGCGATCAACAAAATACAACTCTAAACCCAAATTAACATATAGATCAACATTAGACTGGGAGAGTTAAATATATTGCATCTATATTATAATATAGAGTGTAAAGCGAAAGTGATTTATGAAGGAATATAGCAAAATTGTTTTTTAATTCTAATTTCATCCGTAATAATTTCATCCATACAAAATTCGACATATTAAATATAGGCAATATGTAATGTTTTTAATTTTGCTTTACAAAATAAGGTTGGTCAGTGTAAAGCAAAAACTTTTAAACATTACACTTAAACTAAAATCACTACATAGTACAAAATAAAATCTCTGTCTTTCTGTCTGTATCTTAACGCGATAATCTTAAAAACTTACTACAGGGATTTTCATGCGGTTTCGCCAATAGATATTAGTGTAAGTATTTAGATGTATAATTTATGAAGCTTTTTGTAATTTGGCAGAACTACGATAAAATTTGTCGAGTAAATCGGAAAACATTATGACATTTGAAAGACTCTAAATGAAGTACTGGTACAGACTGGGTAAATCTGATGTATTTGGGATGGGACTTGTATGGGCAACGTACATCGTTAGAATATCGAAGGTTGCTATTGGTCATATATAACAGTATTGACTGTATTTTTTGTGACCAGCATTTAGAATAACAGTAAATAAAGCACAGAGTCAGAAACAGAAATTTTCTGGAATTTATCTCAGCGTTCAATGATTTTAATACGGTCAGTTGTAAGTTATCTTATCACATGTGACATCAAAACACAATGTTTGTTTTTGCACCTAATCTGGTCAAAGTAATAAATGTTTTATATAAATAAATATTTTCGGTTTCTCTGAAAAATACATTTTCTGATTGTTATTTCTCTAAAATAAGTATTTTATAATTCGTATTATTATACACCTTACTAAAATTTGTAGTTAATATTAGGAATCAATAGGTTGTTTTATGAAGAAAAAGAGTCAGAAAAAACTCCACACCAGTCAATACGATAGGAACACTTATTACTTTATTACAATAGACAAAGGAACCGGACATAGATACTTACTGCTGCCCCAAAGGTATATAATTTATGTAAGTATCGTGTAAGTTAGCCAATGCGTGGCGATAAATACGGATTAACTTGGAAAAAAATCCTTCGATCTTACAATTTTCTTATCACCACTTACCCGTGTCAAACCGGGCCGGATCTCCAGTCATATATAAGGAGTATATACATGGGAAGTGAGACTAATTACAAAGAAATCAACGTCGTGAAATAACATTGTACTTGTTTCCATAAGAACATTAATCTAAATACAAAAATGCTCGATTCTGTTTAACTACGGCGACTTGACGACAATCGCCTAACTTCGCCGGTTGAGAACGTGAATACAAAGACGGCAACCAAAATCTCAAATGTGCTTCTGATAATATGCACAAATAAATCATTCAATTACATTAAATGACCAAAAGCTTCTTACATAAGTTTATATAGCTACCTTTTTCAAATTGAAAATATAACAAACTAAGAACTTGCTGATGGATATTCCTCTTTCCCTCCTCAGTTACATTCGTAGTAACATTACTGTGTTTATCATATTATCTTCGGACTACACCTATAGTTGGATCAATTATTATAATATTCTTACCTATAAACTTAATTATATTATAATATTCTTATCTATAAACATGCAGACCTGTATTATGGTCGTATGAAAATTTATTCCTAAGAAAAATATATCATAGTTTTACTGGTAACGAAGATCATACATTCTTACACGGAAGATCTTACCAGATTGCAATACAGCAAACCTATTTGACATAAAATATTATAATTTACCCGGGTTACGCAAAGGTAATATGTATGTATTTAACCTTTTTTTCATGAGTAATTTCGAAAAAATTGGGGCAATATATGCAAGAGCTCAAATTAACTTATAAATATGATTACTTGGAAATTATTTACTTTAATTGACTGAAAACAAAGGAATAAAAATCAACCTGCGAAACATGCTGGCAAATAATTCTCTCTTTGGTAAAAATATACGAATGTTTACTTATAATTAGAACAAGTATTTAATAAAGAATAAAAAAAATCTTTTAAAAAAGTTTTATTCTTATACTACGTATCCGTACGTTGGGGGTATACCTTCTTTAAGGTTTACTCCTGTGTGCATGTATAAGAGTTTGAACGCGTATAATTTCATTTCTACTTATATTCCTAACCCATACATCAAATTACATAGAGTAATATGAATTATTAAAAAAAAATTGTGAGGGTTTAATATAAAATAAATAAAAGTTTTTTTTCACACGGCGTGTTAAGTGGAGGCATTTAACGTTTGCGTTAAATGTCATGAAGGTTTCTATTAACGTTTAATTCATATGTCCACCAGAGTTAAACTTTTTATTTTATGTCATATGAATTAAGAACATAGTATGAAAATTAAGTATTTAACATTATTACATATTAAACATTTAACCTATGCTCTATACAATATGTTAATTTTATTCAATATTCACAAATTTTCCGCATAATTTGTTAGTAAGGTTAACAGATAGTTAGGTTCATCTTAAAAGCCAGCCAGTCCAGTCCATCCATCCTTAAGACTTTACACTTCCTATTTATGACGATGTTCATCGTGTTGAATGTAATCTGGGGATCGTCATCGTTCATTTGCTTTTAATTAACTTCGACTTTATTAGTTGGTAGATCACGTGTTAAAAATTCTGGTGATGACCTTCATTTTTGTCATCATCTTTGGATACTACCTAAGACCTGGGTACGCATCGAGACAAATCAAAGTAAACCTGTGCTTGAGGAAAATACGTTGTGTAATTTTATTAAATTTATGCCAACATCTATCTCATGTGCCATTTATTTTGATAATTTAAATATTAGAAAAATTTTACGTATGATAAAAAATTATATTTCCAAGCTTTTAAATAGACGATTGCAAAATAAATGACATAATTCAAAAAAGGACTTTATTGCATAAAATTAAAGTTCATGTCTATTAATAATTATTAATTTGGATCATTTTAAAAAGTTTAACTAAATATTAACGACGTAAAAATTTATTTTGCTGTTGGGGCAAAGAGTAAACAAAATTGGATTTATCGTCACAACTCGGCTAACTTACACGAAACTTACATCAATTATATACATTTGGGGTAACAGTAAGTATCTATGTCCTGTTTCTTTGTCTAGTGTAATAAAGTGATAAGTGTTTCTATTGGATTGTTGCGTAGAAATTGTATATCAGATCAAAACACAACTGGTGGGGAGTTTTTTCTGACTCTTTTTATTCATAAAATAACAAATAAATATTAACTACAAGTTTTAGTGAAGTGTATTATAATACGAATTATAAAATAAGCATTTTAAGAGAATTAAAAATCAGACGACGCATCTTTACAGCGAAACCGAAAATTAAATTAGCAAAGATCTATAAAGGCTAAACGAACCACCTGGGTATTTGTCGAATATATAGATATTAACTCTTGCAATTTACCAACACACACACACAATTTAGACTATATTTAGCTGACTTATGCAGAATTTATTACCTGAACACTGCTTTCTCTTTGAATGCCTATAATTTTTCATCAAACACCAAAAATTCACAAGGTGTGTAGGCTGAACAGTAGTTTTGGATTAGTTTTTTTCAAATAGCTTCGTCACAGTAGTTGAAGTTGAATTTTTGCATCAGCTTAACTTATAATTGCACTACATATATTCTACACCGGTACCCTAATTCACTTACAGATCTTACAAATTCTATTTATTAGACCTGATAAGTCCAACCAAAATACAATAGTCCAAAATAAGCTTTAAATTCTGATGAAGGTAATTCGTTTTAGATAATATCTGATTTTTTATACCTTTCAATTTCATCATTGGTATATTTAAAATTTAATCTCATGGCTTCTTCGTGAATACGTTGATTCCAACACTCAATGTCAGTTTATAATTGGTACTACCCTACATTGTTCTGTTACTATATTTTCAGCTTTTGTGTAGAATGTGAACTTTCAGAAAATTCTAAAATTCATCGGAATCTAACCAACAAAAATCTTCCCACCTAAACTGATGGGCTGTTTTTGAAGTTAGGAAGTTAGGTAAGAAGTAGTAATTTATCCTCCCCATCACTAGTATCTTATCACATGTGCGTATCGCTATTACTTTGTATACTCAAGTGATTCTCTTCATTTTTACTAGTGGAAAACCTTCTGTTACTTATTAATGTCAACAATGCAACAAATATTCGTATGGTTGTTGTCATCTACGACAAGTATTACTTAAAGGATTTAAGAGTGTGGTTAAGCACCGTTGATGTCCTCTGCACTACCAAAGTGTTATCAAATAAGACAAAGGAAAAGAAAGAATGTCTACGCAATATTTGGGGAAGAATAGATTAATAGTTTAAAAAAGTAAAAAAACACTCTTTTATTAATACTGCACTAAAAACCAAAAAATAATTATTGAACCTATTTTCTAAGTGTAATCTGCAAGAACTTTGGTATAAGCCATGTTTGTTATTGAATATAATATTTGAGTGTAAAATTGTGAGTATTTCTTCTCTAAATCTAATGCAATTATTAAGTATTATCGTTCATACAATATTAATTTAAAAAACGAAATCATTTATTTTCTAGAAAAAATTCCCCACTTTTATTATTAACTTTTTCATTCAAATATTATATTCAATAACAAATATGGTGTATATTTTTTACAGAGTAAACAGATAAAATAGGGTCGATAATTATTTTTTGCTTTTCAGTGCAGTACTTATAAAAGCTTCTTTCTTTTTGGTTTTTCAAAGTATTATTCACATTTTTTAATCTCATGTTAAAGGAGAGAATATAGTTTTGAACTTGTTTTATATTATATTAAGAACTACTTTTACAAATAATAATACGTCATTCAAACATTTCTACAGAATCCAAATAGGCCGAGTAGTATAGTTGATTAAGCTGTGGTGTCTCTCCTCGACTCCGTCTCTGTGTCCGATTAAACGTGCATTCTGATCATCTCTGATAATGCGTCACTATTGCCAGGCGTCTTTCTGGTAAGCTTAGAACAATCCAATTCTTCATCTGACTTATGGGTTAGGTTTCACTGAATCAGGCAGATGGTACCATTTCATTATATTGCCATCAGAACGTACAATCTCCAAGTTTCATGGTGATACAACAATTAGAAGCTCAAACACGGTTAGGATACGCCATTCCATTATCGAGTTCAGCTTAACTTCGGTTTCTATTTTATTTAATTAGCCCAATGGTACCATTTTATTATATTATCACCAAAACTGCACATAACTTGCAAGTTTCATGATGATAGAAAAGTTTAAAATGTATGAAATTTAGTTTCATAGATTCCATTACATAGTTACAGAACAAAGTAATAAAAACGTGTTAAAAATAGGAAATCGACCCCGTTTTCAGTTGCTTGTCATTAAACTTCACACTCACATATGTTAAGAAAAGTACGAATATAGTAACTTAAAATCAGTAAATTATAAAAATAACCGTAAAATAATTTCAAATATAGAAACGACCGACAAGGAATAAGTTAACCAAAAAAAATTCTTCTGCATCTAATCAATAGTGCAGCCACTCTCACTCACACTCAAACTACGGCCCCTTCCTCTAATGGTGGTCCTGCAGATTTGCAGTTCTGTGGTAAAAATCAGGATACGAAAATAAACACTCACGATGCTCGTCGGGATTAACAGAATTAGAACACATAAATAATATTGAGGCTGATATTTTAGATTTTTTTAAATAAATTTATTACTTAGATTCCAAAATAATCAAAAATGTCTTAAGTAGACCAAAACATGGAAGTTAACTTTTAGGGAACAACTTTGCTTTGATATAATATACTTTAGCCATGCATATTTTCTTCTAATCATCCAGATAATTGAGCTTGCACTAATTTAGTTTTTGCAAATTGAACACACGTATCGAAAAACAATTACAACGCAACAATTCGTAAGTGTGGTCATATTATCATAAAATTGGATAAATTGTTTATATGCCAGCTTGACCTGTTAAATCATTTGCCATAAAAAATAAAAAAATATTATGTAATCTAAAAACATGAAAGAGTATAACTTTCACAATGCTACCTATATAATTTATCAGATAAAACAAAAAGAAAAAACTGTATGATTAAACAAAAAGAAAAAACTACAGCGAGCCATGAAATAATTATCTTAGAACAAATTAACATTGCAAACAATCCCGAAATACTTCCTAATTAACGTGATGATTTGCCGTATATAGTGGCGGGTGTTATTATTCATAAACTAAATAATGAGCAGGAAAAAATATGTTTAGATAGTAAAGAAACCGTCACCCCAGATCAGGCCAATAATGGCTGATTTCCTAAAAACTACGAAAATCTTGTAATAAATTCAGAAATAAACATTGTAAATCAAAAACAAGGAAAACTACATGAAAATATTGACAAATAAATCATCATTCTAGAAAAAGCCATCACACCTAACAACTCTAACGTACTGCCTAACGTGGGTGATATTGGTGCAATAATTGAAGAAATTAATAATTTGGTATGCAACATATGCAGCAAAGAAGCATCTCGAGCTCATACATGTACAAAATGCAAGAAAAGCGTTCACGCCATATGTGAACTAGTATATGAGGAAAATGAGGACTATGGATCGCAATTTTTTCCTTGAGTTTTGAAGACTTTGCAATTTGTATATGAATGAACGTAACATCGTACAAGAAAGAACAAAATCGCACACAAATTTAAAAAGAGTGGTAGATAAAATGATAAACCACATCGTCTAAGAACTTAAAGAATTGGTTCTCTGTATTAGTTGAAGTCCCAAAAGTTGACAAGGTTTAGTTGACCTTGGACAGTAAAAACTTGATTGGAAAAGTTTTAAAGAAAAAAAAAATTATATCAAGTTTCAAAATATGCTTTTGGCACAATCAACGATCGGATACCTCGAAATGCTGTTCTTTCCTTTCTAAAAGCAGAACTACTCAGTAACATTCCAGAGATCAGTATTAATTTACTTTTTAATATCCCCTTAAAACGCGTTTTAACAATATATTTCATATTTGCTGGCTATCTTGCCTTTCAAACCGGAACACAACACTAGAAATATTGCTGCTAGGTGACAGAGATAGCAAGCCGATAGTACCGATCCGGACTTTGCACAAAGTCCCATCACGTAATATGAGTAACCACTCATTTTTACTTAATTTTTTTTCAGGTCACAGTGCCGTTAAGGACTATAGCATCAATATCTTCAATATTTGGCAGGCAAGGAATCAAACAATGCAATTGAAAATAAATAAAAAAAGGACAATGCGTTTCCAATAAGCGTAATTTCAAGAAAGCCAATGTTCTTTGTAACTCCAGGTGCCACAGCTGTATAATACTATATGTCAATGTAAGAGTAAGTGAACATTTTTATTGGTGTATTTTTTCACACAAATTTTATAATTACTTTTAGAATCAGTAAAGATTTTGTTTTGTTCGATTTTTTTCTAAGAGATAATTTTTTTACATTTTCTATTTTTATTTTTATTTTTTGTTTTTAATTTTAGTTTGGGTTCGATTTGTTTCGCAGGCATAAAAAATATTAAAACACGGAAAATATAACTTTAGTTATGTCTGGTAACTAAGTCTTATTTATTATTTAAACTTTAAATCAATTTAAAATAACCGAAACACTATTTGTTTACATTCGACAACCAACGAATTGACAACCAAATATGGGGGCGCGGAGCATATGACGTTCAATCAATCAGCGCGCGAGGTGCGTTGCGTCGCATGCCATTTCACAGTGTGACAGTTTGACTCCGATAGATTATATTCTTTCGAAAAATATTGCGTTAAATTGTAAGCATGTATTTATAATTTTACGATAACATATATATATATATATATATATATATATATATATATACTTAAAACTTTTTATCAGTTATTATATAACTAGAAATGGTTTATAATGAAAAGAATGATTGAAATGGGCTTCATTATTGAACAGAGAAAAGAATCAAAGATTTAAAGGTTTATAGATATTTATGGATCCAAGTAGAATGAGATTGTAATATATAAAAAGCAATGACATTTTTAGTAACACTGATCATAATGAATAATGTTAAGAAAGAAACAACGAAATAGGGATGTAAATATACTTGAAAGAAAAGAAAAACCTCGTAAGTGCAGATAGTACTTAGTTACGAGAGTTCGGTATACAATTACGAGTACGTACATTAAACTAATATTTAAGGATACATAGTATTTCTTTTGAAATTTTTATTTTTACTATATACCTTAATATATGTATATATATATATATATATATATATATATATATATATATATATATATATATATATATATATATATATATACATACATATATATATATATATATATATATATATATATATATATATATATATATATATATACATATATATATATATATATATATATATATATATATATCCTACAGGACCTATTCAGGAGAACTACATCTGGACAATTGCTTACAACTTTTGTAAATGCGTGATCTCTTAAATGTATTTTTACTACTCGAAACAAATGGAGGACGTTTTATTGGTTATACAAAGTAGTAACTATCCTAAGGGTAGTTTTTGTTTGTGTTCTTAAAATGGACACAATTATGCGATAAACATGTTATCATGTGCCGATAAACATATGAACCCATGATAACCATACAACCATAACAGCAGACCGCTGTTTACCGGGCTAAACGTTGTTTTATATTATTTAAAAAACATACTCGTATATTGCAACAAGAACCCCCTATTTATATGCATATCGATGTCATAAAAGTATTAATAACATACAATTGGAATTTCTTTGATATTTTTATAGCAATTTTTTTCAATTTCAATACCGTAAAAAAAATATAAATCATATTTTATCTTTGTATAGTAATATTGACATTGTAACACTTTAGCACAAACCACTATCAAAATAAAAAAATGGCTATAAAGTAGTGATAGTGATTTCAAAGTTAAGGTAATTTTATAAAGGTTAAGTTAGGATTAAAGAGAAAGGTATTGCAAGTGACGCATGTAACGATTTAATGAATTCTTTGCGAATGCCCTTCAAATAATATATTATTTGGCATATAGGGTAATTTTATATAGATAAAATTATAACAAACCATAAAATAAATATGGGCAAAATGGTTAAGTGACTTCAAAAATTCACTGATGCACCAACAATCAAACGCTAACAGTACGCCCTTGATATCCCATATAAGAAATAATACTTAAAATCATCCGTTTAGAGGATTAACATTTTCTTTATTGAAGTGTGATTTAAATGTTACGATATGCATACATAAGCGGTACGTGGATAAGTAAAGCTTCATACATTTATTTATTTCGTGCAAGGATTGCGTATAAGCGTAATATTAAATCTTTAGCGTCCAGCCGGACTCCAGATTTCTTTTTTAATAGAAAAATTAATTAACTGTTCTTTGATATGAATATATAAAAGTAGGAGGCAAAAAGTTTGAAAAACATTTAGGTCCATTGCCAGAGCTCTTCAGTATGCATATTGTTTGGTTGGTAAATAACACAATACTAATTTCAATAAAAAAAAATAAAATCTGAACACAAAATAAAAATAACAAACAAAAATATGTCACATTAAAATATTTAACAATTGCACACGAGGCGGGCACTTTACAATTCTAAAAATATATATATATATATATATATATATATATATATATATATATACATATATATATATATATATATATATATATATATATATATATATACACATATATATATATATATATATATACATATATACATATATATATTCATATATATATATATATATATATATATATATATATATATATTTCGAGTAGATTTTCAAAGAGATTAGAAAATTGCAGAATAAGCTTTTATGTGCGGCGTCACGAATACAGCACGAGCTGGGAGCTTTCCCTACGCCCTAGTATTAACGCAAGTAAACATCGGGTTTGAGCGAAATAGTAAAATGTTTTCTACGTAGTCATTTAATGGAGGATATTAAGATAAACCATCAATGTGTTTGTTTAAATATTGAATTATTTGCAACTTTTTGTTCTATATCGGACAAAGCAAAAATGAAATGTAATTTTACAACGTAGAATCTTTTATCTACTAGAAGCTGCAATGGCATCTGAAGTAAGCATAATAAAAAATAAAGCCATGGAAACACTTTGGATAGACTTAGGATTCGTCGTTAATAAATTTGTAAGTTTTTTCACCTTTAATAATAAATTTAGTAAATACAAATAGCAAAATTATTGTTTACAAAGTAATTTTAACTCAGTCCTCAAGTTATTAGAAAAACTTTTAAAAGTTTATTTTGTTCGTTAGGCTTGAACTAAAATTATTTTCCAGTCGTGCAATTATGTGGCACATAATTTAGTTTCTTTTAACCAAATTTATATCATGACATCAAGCAACATTTTTATTGTATTTAAAGAAATATTCAACACTCAACACTAAAACTATTATTTTATTTCGACCATTCAAGTCTTCATTTTAATCATTGATTTAAATTTAATAAAATCGGTACCTTTTGAATACTTTTATAAATCATATAAATTATAAGACATTTTCTGTAGTGATTCATTAAATAATTGATAACAATGATATTATTTTAAGATTCTTAGCTAATCTATATAAAGCAAACACCAAGTAGAAATGCATTTCTAGTCGTATGCATTGGGAAACATCGAGAGTAATAACGAATGAATGGATAAATAAGTTAAAAACCTTTATTTTCATTTCCGTTAGCAGTGTTATTCTATTACATTTTTCAAATTTTTAAACAATCTGGATATATGCAAGTCGAGTGTAATAAGCAATTTTCTATTATGAAAACTTGTAAGACTATAGTCAGCGTCAATATCCTTTCAATATAGTCCAAAAGTGTTGGCGATAATAAACAAATAATGATATTCTCGACTCAAATATAATTATTTGTATCACAAGCAGACGTTATTTTGTCTATACTTATGGATATATTTAATAGATCAATTACAACTTTTATATTTCCTCCTCATTTGAAAAAACTTATAATTTTATTGCAAATATTACATATTATAATTATATTGCAAATATTATACAGCTTAAAACTTGCGTTGGATTTCGGTCTTACAATTTCTATCCAAAAATTTAGAGTATGTAACTAATGGAAATTTTTTTTCTAAGCGATTTCTTTATATAATTTTTTTAATACTATTTAAGGAAATTATTGTATTATAATAAAAAATAAAATTATAACAGATACACTTTTTGAAGTCTACCTCGGCAGTAATTGCTCACATTTCTTAGCTACGTTTGACTGAAAAACATGGTTTTGCAACTATAATTTTACAATGAGTACACTTATACTTTTATAGAACAAAAATTTATACGATTCTGTGAAAAAGGTATTAATCATCAAAATTTTAATGGGATATTTTGGCAGTTACATATTTGTACTAATATATTTTCAATTTCGCAGCAACGATTTTCTTTCGAGATAATAATTTTCCCCACACGTGAGATGTAATTATATTAAAATTATAATATTTGAAAAATAATAGTAATTACATTTAATCTTATCAAAAAAGGCGATAGAAACATAATATTCATTACTAGTTCAGGACGAAATCTAGCCCGGTATTACAAGTCATTATTGTTATAATAGTTTACTCCAAAAATATATAAAGTAAAAAGTACACGGAAATTTTATTGCACAATTTTATTATTAATTAATTAAATTAAAATTAGGTCAATCGTACTGAATTATTATAGACAATTATTTAAATTTTCTTATACTTTTTCCAGCTGAAGGAAAATGTTGAAAATAAATATTAGGGAAATAAAATTATATATTTCCTTAATATTTATAAAATATTTGCCTCACTATGTTACAACCGGTAAAAAAATTTGCTCCGAAGAAGGTTATACTAGGCAAACAAAGGGCTAGCATTAAAGTATAAAAAGATAGTATAGTTTTTGTAAATTAGGAAGTTACTCTTTCTATACTTCTCTTTTATTTTATTAATTCTCTACGTCCATTTGTATAACTTTTAATTAAATTATTCAACAAATCAAAGTTTTGTAAAATAGTTATGAAATTTTCAAAATATGGGACAAAATATTATAGACTAATTTCATAAACACTACTACTACTACTACACTATTAATACAAGGGTAAATGATAACATGTGTTTGTGTATGACAAAAGTTGCGAATATCCGATAAGTGAACAGAGAAGAAACTTTTCCTCAATTTTTTATTGGAAAATATTCCACCTTAAAAAAGGCGTATTAGGCATATATATTAATAAAAAATAAAATTTGAACAAATGTCAGTCGTGGAATAACTTTTTAAAGATTCACATCAAAAATTATGATTTTCACATGGCTTCTAAACAGTTATTGTTTGGTTACCGCCCATTTTAAATAATACTTTGAATGAATTACGCATTTCATTACATTTACATTTGTATTAAAATAAATAAACGAAAACTGAATAATTCGAATACTTAAACTTTCTTATGGAGAGGTGATATTAGAAAATGTTGTTAACAGTACTATAATAAAGAGCAATAGTTTACGGTTTCAGTGAATTTTATCGCATCCCAAAAGTTAATGTATTATCTTAATATGTTATCTTCCTTGGTACTTGATATTGCAGGAATATCATTAACCTTAATCTTTTATTCGAAATAAAACGTTATCTAATTCACAAGTATATGCATAAATATGGGGGGGGGGGAAACCGTACCACCTTCGCTGATTTGAAATGAAATAATCCATAGGAGTACTGCTCGGTCACATTGCGTGAATGTAGCGTCTTGAATATCCTTACAATTAGAAGAAACAGTCCCCTAATGGATTGCATTATAATATTGATAATAATATTGCGTATACAGTGGTATTAAACTCACAGGGGTTTATAAAACTATAACGTTTTGTAAGGACAATTTTTAGCCAACTTAATAATTTTAAGAATTTGTTAATGTCATTGCAAGTGCTACGTACAGTAACAATGTATCCAATTTCAAAACTACATATATGGTCAGTCATGGCTCATTGCACAAAAGCTGCAAACGTCAATATTTACCTAAAGTTTAAAGTTGTTTAGCATATCTACTTAATTATTAAAGGAATAAGAATATTTTCAGAAAAAAATTGGAACAAAAACCTGTTGTAAAACTTGAGATAAAATATTATATCTTGAGAGAATGTGGTGTCAATCATTCTCAATTTCGTAATTTTAGTTTTACCTCTTTGAAATCGTTGAATCGAATCGAGTCACATAATTGCTTTTAAAAATGAATTGGTGCTAAATTAATAGTACTGATATAAGATAGTCGTTGCAAAAAAGTACTATAAATTGGCAGTGAATTTTACCCTCAAATATCCACGACCTCAGTTTCACCATTGTTTCACCAGTCGACAAGTTATATTTTTGTGACTCTCTTTGATGTAGATCAAAACCGAGTATATTATATTCCACTCCATTTTTAAATTTCAATTCATATAATAAACGAAATATTTTGAGCACAGTTTGGTGCAATCAATACAACAGCGTCGAATCTTAATGTTATCCATTAAGTAGTTACCGGGAATGTGGCCTATTATATCGCCAGAAAACGAGTTTATTTTCTTTAATCTTAGACCGCACCGCGTATAAAAGCTAACTTTGTGTATCTCCACTTATCTGCTTAATTATTTACACGAATTACACGCCTTCAAAATGTAAGATACTTGAATATATATTTTTATAATTGTTTTTATTTATGATAATTGCGAGTTAGTTTATTAATTTACATTATTATTATTATTTACTTTATTACAGTATATATTAAACATTGTTCATATAACATTATAAATTTCTGGTCAAAACACATTATGCAAGTCACATAAAGTATCAGTTATAAATTAATAAAATTAAATATAAATATCAAATTAAAAATTCAATCCAATTTGGTAAATTTACTATATTAGTTGAATCTTAATTTAGATCACAATGTTAGTGCCTTTGCAATTCGAAACACCTCCTCCAAACGCTTTCATTCTCTTCTGTCCTTCGTTTTTCTTGACCATAGTCTCCATCCATTGTTTATTATATCGTCACTCCATCTTCTAGATTGTCTTCCTCTCCCACATTTTTTGTCTGAAATGGGCCAGTTTGTTATTGTGTGTAATGACCATTCATTCGTGGGTCTCTGAACTAGCCTACCCTTTTCTAGTTCAAATATAACACTTATTTCACTGCATCTTTCGCTTTTCTTATTTTTCGTGTTTCTCATAGTCTTTCAATTTTATATCAAAATAAGTTCGATCAATTTCTTTTTAACATACTTTTAGCGTGTTTAGAATTGTCTGAGTCGTGGTCTAGGTCTGGCAGACATAAGTCAAAAAAGATATATGGTAAATATTTATAGCTTCCGTTTTTATCTTTACTGGTAGAAATTCATTGAATTATAATTTATAACCCACTACTTATTCCTGATGTTCTTTATTGTTGTATTTATTTCCTATTCTGTACAAAACTGGAATGAAAAAATGTTGCTAAGATGTAGTCAGGTTAATATACTGAAGGCGTTGAAATACCAAAAATTGGTGTTTTGATTTTGCTATTACCTTTCTTATCATAAAGAAAACCATAACTAAATCTGTCCAACGGTTTTGGTGAAAATGGAAGCATTTATTTGCAACAAAATGTTGCAGCACCCCCTGGCGATCTAACACCACAACACCTATCTAGGAACCATCGCCGATTAATCCCAGGAAAATAATATTTTGCAGGAAACCATTTCTAAATCGATCAAACCATTTTGGAGAAAATGAAAATATTTGTTTTGAACAAAATGTTGCAGCGCCCCTTGGTGAGTTAACACCATATTACCTATTGAGAAACATCACAGATTAGTCCCAAATATTTTGCAGAAAACCATGTCTAAATCGGTCAAACCGTTTTGGCCGATTTAGACATAGTGTTACATATCCGCATAGCCGCAACAACATAATGTTTATTGCGGGGCTCCCTGTTGAGTAATCACCTTAACAACTACATAAGAACCATTGCCAATGAATCACAAACATTTTGCAGAAAGCCGTATATAATTTGTTTCAGCCGTTTTGGAGATAAATTGGAATATTGGATTGCATACACAAACAAACAAACAACCTCTCACCCTAAACGCATATACCTCCTCCCTTCCGTCATGGATAAAAAAGTTACTGAAGAGAAAAATAACTTCACGAAAAAAACTACTAAACCAATTCGGATGTTATTCTTGGAAGAACACGGGAATCAACTAGATAATATTTAGTTTTAATTTTGTTGTTATTGGTTTAACCCATCAGAAAAAATGCAAACTTAATATTTTCAAAAATAAATTTACACTGCATTAGTATAACAACAAATGCCTCACTACCCAACGTGCAATAATAACACCTATGTACAGCGTACTTATGTAAATTAATAGCTGGTGGTGTGTTTAAATTGCCCAATAAATATTGCCAAATTAGTAATCTTATATTTTACTTAATAATATTTTCTTGACATTCACTCGCGAACGAAGTCACTGACGCAACTAGTCATGAATAATATTTTGAGCAAAACCAATCCCTAATATGCAACATAAAGAATGTTCTTAAATCTACTCGCAGTAATTAAAAGACTGTCCCTGTAGTTCATTGAATGTAATGGAAAAGGCAAACCTCACGCGAGTTGCAATCTCCTGAAGGTAAAAAGTAAATTTAAAGGAATGAGCGGTAGTTGTGGAATAGAAACCGTCCATTTACTTTTTCCATCGTGATGTTAATCTCCAATACATTATACCACATATTCTTTACACACGACCTTATATTGCACAGTTTTGATGAGTCAAGATAAGAAATTTAAAAATGTAAATTAGATATGTGATATGACCTGTAGTATTCTTAGTCGACAAATAATTAACATATTCATGAAGTTTTATCGAATTTTTTTCCCAATTTTCAAGTCTAATTACTTCTATTCCAAGAATCACCGAAGATATTAAAATGCCGTCTTTTTGACAAATTTATATTTCTTTCCCGTTGACATCATTCTATTGTAACAAGAATCCTGCACGTCAAAAGGAAGCAAAGGAGATTTACAAAGTCACTAACTTGTTCATTCGTTTAAGCCCACGAAATAAATATGGTGTTATTGAAGGCTGCTTTTGACTAACAAATCGACTACCTGTGTAACTTTTTCGTTGTGACGGAAAATAAAAGCTCCAATTTTTTTTAGTAAATTTGCCAAAATTAATTTTTTTAATTAGTCAATATCTGTTTCTAACCGTCACTATTCTTGAAATTAGTTAAATTTGTTTTAAATTTGCTGTATATATGTAGTCGATAAATAATAGAATCATGAACCAAGTTTTAGAAGGTAAAATTAGATGGTTCTAAACTGTTTCACCTTTTATCGTTACATGCATATTTTTGTAGAGATGAAGATGGACGGGAAAACACGTCATATTTTTATAACTAATATTTGAAATACTAAAGTAATTTTAGGTTATTTCATATGCATCTTGTCATATTTCACAATATTAGAGCTTCTGGGTAGAGATATCCGTCATAAAAATCGGTCTTAAACTGAATTGAAACCGGATCCGGATTCGGATGGATGGACGAAATTATAAGGTTTCAGTTTTATTGAATTACTTTAGAATCCTGAACGATATCCTTATAGAGTCAACTCAGCTTCTGTTCGCAGACTTATCTTTCATGGCATTTTTTTCGAGAACATATGATAGAGCACTAATTTCAGAGAATGTTTAATGAAACACTACATATATAATGAAACACTGCATGTGGGCATAGCCCAGAATGTAGTATTTTCACTTCCATTTGCTTGTTTCGTGTAGCCTTTGAATGATTAAAACTAAAAATTGCTAGCAATAATTTACTATAACCATCAATTATAACCTTTATGTGTCCGCTACTTGGTGCAACAATGATTTTGTCATTACATTGTTTTTATTCTATTACGTTTGGGCATTTTAACAATAATATATGTTAATTTTACATCATTAAAATATATCTGTGTAAATGAACAAATTCAGTGCTAAAATAGTGAACAATAATAACGTAATAAGTAAACAATAATACGTGTTAAGTTAATTTTATATCATTAAAATAAATCTGCGTAAAAAACAAATTCAGTGCTAAAATGGTAATTTGTATAAAAAATACCGACATAATATCACAATTTTTTTAACTGCAATAAAAATCCCTTAAAATATAGAGTTAGAAAATACAGTGTCAACTAATTGTGATAGAAGTGTTTGGCACTTTTCCTATGGATTATAGACTAAAACGAAGCTAACACAAGTTGCGGTTAATAATTTTCTTTTACTCTTTTCCACGCATTATAGGCCTCCGTAAGTTGGCTTTGATTGAACTAGTGATTGAGTAAACTCTGTATTACGAATTTAATTTTTAAATCATAAATTTTATGTCATTTTTTCGTCAACAAGCAATGCCAGGTGAACAAAGTGTTTGTCCGTATATAAATTTAGGTTTACTGGAACTCGCAGAGTGCACTTAGCTTCAGCGTTCGATTGGATGAATGTCACAAACAAGTGTTTCTTATATATAAGTGCACGTATTTTATTGCAGAATAGTGAATTTCTAGAATACGGATCTCCTGATAAATAAGTTTGGTATCCTAGGTAAGCTAAGAAGGAAGCTAGTGCAAGTTTGAAATTGATTAAAACGACCATACATTCTATATTATATTGATAGGTTTCCTAGGTACAAAAAATATGAGAGCTATTATTATCTTAACGTGAGAACATTTTCATACTCCAAAAATATAAGGAAAAATAAGGATATGATATACATCTCGTTTTAATGAAACGCGGTATGCGGTTTAGAATCGACTGACATTTATCCTTTATTATATCCATAAGTTAATACATAGTTGTCAATAGATGGCGCTACTTATTATCTGGATAAACACGATAGTCAGCAGATGGCGCTATTTGTTATCTTTGTTTCAATAAATTAACAAGTAATTAATTTAATTACTAATAATCTTTACAAAACCATATTGTTTTATCTTGTTCCGGGTCCCAAAATCCAAAAAGCTGAGATGATTTTTAGTAATCTAGATCTAATTTAATAAGCATTGTTTTTAAGATTGCGTACTTTAAAATTATTTATATACAGTAAGAAATATACTTAAATGTTTCTAGAAATAATAAAAGATATTTCTAACCTTCTTTCATAAATTATTTTGCTACGACCAAATACAATTTTGCTTCACCAACAGTTTTAATTTGACGTCATGCTGAATGTACTAAAGACGTTCACACTCGATTAAAAAATCGCAGTTCCTCAATGAAATAGTAACAAATATGAGTGCCTTATTTTCTTATTCTGGTAGCAACAAATATTATATCAAAAATGTATATCAAGACTTCTTCAAGCATAGCAGTCAAGTTTTAGTTAATTTCCCATGCTGTATTTGAATTTTCCATTGATATTTTATTACTTATAGTTAGTATGCATAAAGATACAAAATTATAGTCAACTAACTTCATCATGATTCATTAGTTTTTAAATCGTATTATTGCGCAGTCATCACTTTAGTGCTAGTGGGTATGTGAATAGTAAGATATCTTTTCACAATTTAATTAGTGAAACTTGGAAAAAAAAAAAAAAAAAAATATATATATATATATATATATATACACACATATATATATATATGCTAACTAAATTGTCCCGAACTAAATAAAGATGAAAAAATGGATGCAGAAATTCACAAACATATATTTGTGAAAATAAATATTTAAGTAATTTTTATTCATACGTTTTAGATCCACATTCCAAAGAAAGGGACTTATTGCCTTTTATGTTTTTGAAAAGCACTTAATTTTCCTTTTCTTGGAGAAAACTAATGCGAAATCTTATTAGTTTGGTAATGTATTAATTAGCCAAAATGTTAATTTGGAAATATTTTCTTGAGAACCAAAATTTTAATTTTTTTCCTATCTATATCTAATATATGATCAGATAAACATATATCGTATGATTAGATATGCTCGGAATGTATACAAAGGAACCATAATCCATGAGGATATAGTGAAATTATATCGAAATTTCCCGAAATTAGTGACAGCATAAGTGCATATCTGAGAAATTGAATCATGAAAAATTAATTTCTAAGTATTCGTTACTATACGAATTTTGAATCTCAGTTATATAAAATTATCTGGAATCTTAGATATTAAAAGTTTGGTTCATTACTTAATAGAAGACACCTATATAATTATCGGCCCTTATTCATATGTTAATAAGCATTTATTTGCAATTATTTGTTAATTTACTAAATTTTATTTATATAGACGAGACTATATGGATTTATATATATATATATATATATATATATATATATATATATATATATACAAATATATATATAAATATATATATATATATATGTATATATATATATATACAAAATACGGTACTAATGTAAGATTGATGGCTATTAGTGTATTTTAGTTGACTCGTTAACAAACAAATCGGTCTGAGTTGCGCGAAAAACGAACTTTGAACGATTCCAATTCAATGTAGTGTCTTTTTATCTTATTTTTGTATTTAAACTAAAGAATTTATCATGATAATTAAATATTCTACGAAAGATTTAAGATCTAACAATGTTTTAGTGGAGTTAAGTTTCAGAAATTATAAAGAGACTTATTAAAATGAAGGAATTTGAAACTGGCACTTAAGTTGTTGACCAGATATATTGTTAAACTTTTAACATCACCAAGAGTATCATTGTTCTCTTTTCGTATTTAGATAGTAACTGAAATATAGGAAACAATAAAACCGTTTTGTTACAAGCTTGTATATCCTTAATTTTACTCGGTTGAAAGTATGAATGAGGTATTAATTTGTTTTCTTGCTGCTTGAGTTTGTAGAAATTATTTACAGACTAATAACTTTGGTGAATCTTTTCTCGGGTAATAGGTGATTTTATTAAGTTGCTTATATATTAGTATAAAATATTTCCAATTGTCGATTATGTAACTATAAATCGTCGCGAATCCCTTCTTTGTCATAATATTTGTGCGGAATATTATAAAGATAGTACCGAAAAAATTACTTTTCACTTAATGTAATAGAGAATATTAGGCGCTATTGACCAACCATTCCAAATTAAAACGACAAATTTTTGTGTTAGAAACCAAATTAAAAGCTGCAGAATAAGTTTTTTAATTCTAGAACACTACTCTCAATTTCATATATACAAATGCCACCGTGGAGTTCTAAGGTATTTTAAAAATCCCTCTAGTATTTTAAAAATAAAAAAACAACAAAACAATAATCAATATGTTTTATTTATTATAATTAATCATTAATGGAAGTTACAAAAAAGAGGAGATGAAATCATTTATTTAAATTTTTTATTGCATATTTAACAAATTGTTATTTGATGCTCTCACAAATATGACGCTGACGAGACAAGCACGTGGTTTTGGATTTTTCGTCTTTTACGGGGACAGACGCAGCAGCAGCAACCGGATCTGACATGTTGACAAACTGGTTCAGTATTGCCAACCTCAATTTTTAGGATATTATTTATGAATTCCCGGATATCCAGGGGGAATCTTGGCAATTTTAATCGCTATTGCATATGTATGAATTGACACCCACCATATTTAAAAGTGTATAGAATACACACAGAGGCCGCCTTCTTTTTTTTCTTGATGTAGAATTCTTTATACACAGTTGGTCAAAAATATCAAAACCACCTTATGTTTTATTATAAAATCCTATGATTTCAAACAGTTCATTTTCATTATCACGACTATCATACATTGTAGACAGCATTATTACAATTTCCTTTTTCGTTGATTGTTGAGGACAATATGGTAATAGAGTCAACGGTGCGTGTTTCTATCGGGATCTTTATTTTCCAACGTTAGTTGTGGTATCTCATACTTATTATTTTTAAGTTCCAACCATGGTAACTTCCTTTTATGTTGATGTTTTGGCAGTTGATATGGACATAAACCAGTTGTCACATGTTAAATTTCGGTTAATACCGTGTATAGGCTTTGTCAATTCCATAACATAATAATCGGCAACTGGTATTCCCTTCCGTATACTGTCCTTTCCTAGATACATTGATTATAATGTAAACTGTAATTTAATTTATTTAAATTGAAATATAATATAAACTGTCTTGGCATCACAGAGTAAAATGTTTTCACAACCCATATTTATCAGATTTTGACAGGATGAACATCTCGAACAGACATCGACCATAAAAACCAATTAGTTGTTAATCAATTGTCGTGCAATCTGATAGCTTATAGATACCCTTGCTGACTGTTACGATGTGGTTTTATAAGTCTCTGATTGGAGCGAAACGGTTAGTTTCACGACGAAGCGCCCTCGTTTCTTTGTCATCGAATGTCAAGCAGTTAGTCAAATACTTGAAATTTGCTCTGGGCATAGTGCTTCTGAACAATTTAACGCCAGAGTATTTGTCAAATATTTCTTTAGTAGACAGCTAATTCAAAATTGAAAACTCCAAGCAGATAATACATACCTATCAGTGCTTGAATTTCAGACACCTTAGTGGCGCGCGCAAATGAGGGTCCAGCGTTTTCAGACGATCCGTCATCATCTTCCACCTTCTCACGTTCAGGCTGTTTATATTTTGCCCGTTGCGTTTGTATTTCATAATTAAAATATATTACTATTACCTTTATGATTTCTTCAGTAAATAAGAGTTCAAAGACCTCTGTAGTGCTAGCCACATTCCGAGCCGCACCTTTACTTCCAGGTGGGTGAAATAATATGTTACGATGAGAAATTTTCGATCGTGAAGATGATATTCCGGACCAATTGTATCTGTAGTTCTTTCCTTTACTATACATAACCAAGGCGTATCTGTTTCCTTTATTAGAATCCTATTACTTGATACTAGTTATTGTGCTAACTCATACTCGCCGTTATCTTCGTCGATTGCAAGATCATTACCATAGACTACAAGAGTGGAATCGTGGTTTCGGAAACTAAAATTGGGCTGTCTTAAAAGACAAAAATCTTGAATGATACTGTCAGGTTCTTCATTGGAAGCAACTCTAGTATGCAGTTCCTTTTGTCTGAATCTTGTTCCAGAATAGCGGCTATATCACATCACCTCTAAGAGGTCGATTTGATCTCTGACTGGGCATGACTACCAGAAAAGTCATATAACTGCAATTAAAAAAAATAAACTTGAAGAGATTTCTAACAAGAATTATAATAAAAACACATTTTATTATTTATTATTAGTACATACAAATCTTATTCATTAAATTGAGTAATATTTCATTCACAATACTAACAGTTGCACAAACGACTGCACTTGCGAGACTCGACTGCGCACTACTAACGGAATTACGCGGGAAATATTAATTAAGGTGTGGGTGCAATAGTTTTTGAAATATTGGAATTTAAAAATAGTATGGGGTGCTCCAGTACTCATGGGAGTATTTAAGAGTTAAACTTTATTTACAATCTAAATATTTACTGCAATATCAAAATTATAACTTACCCAATATAAACTTTAGAACACGAAAAGTAATACCGGATTTGGCGAGCTGCTGTCATTATTTAAAATGGTTTTTTGTGATGCCATTTTTAAGTTTTCGAGAAAAAAAGAAAAGTTATCTTATTTATGTAACAAACGTATCCTTCTTATGGCAATTTATTTGATTTAGCAATGAAAGATTACATTTTTCAACAAATGTTCCATACCTTAAAAATTCGGCACACAACAAAACGCAAATGTATGAATTCATGGAATGACTTTATCTTAGAATATCTCTCGAACAAATTTCTAAACGCCTTGCCAAACATATATTTATTTAATTTTTTTATGAACATTTTCACATTGATTATCTTTTATTATAGACTTTGTACAAGATCACCACTGAAAAGTTTAATATGTGAATATTCTGGGACTTAAATTTGACACTACTATTACAATATTTTTTTACATGCTATGAATTATATAATCAATTATTTCCTCTAGTGCTTGCACTCATATATAATCTCTTGGTATCTTATTTATTTTTAACTGTTTATTGATACTTCTTTCTCGTTTATTGTTTTTCGTTATTATACTGTTGTAATTTTCGTAGATATTAATTTTATATTTTTAGTTATAAGTAAATAGGTGCCAATTTGAAATTATTTTCTTCTCTTAACAAGGCCACAAATACACAGCCGCTAAAGAGGCATCTCGAATAGCTATGTACTTTGATATGAAATTCTGCTACTTTTAACAACTTTGAAATCAATTTTTTGAAAAAAACATATTAGTGTACGAATTTAATCACGCACAACGATAAAATACTTGAAAGTTTATAATATCCCTCACAACACAAAGAACACACAATAGTAGGCAACATTATCTGCCAAAAATTTATAAATCACATGCGAAGGTGGTTGGCAAACGTAATTTAAAATGAATCAAAACTTAATACCTGAAATTTTAACCCTATTCTTAAATAACTTTTTGGTCCAATTTCATCAGTTCATACATAATGAAACAATATAATTAACAAGTTAAAATGAAAAAATTTAAATTAAATTAAGTATTCAATTAAGTATTTAAGTGACTTTTTGCGGTTGTGTTGGCGTAGATTCATTTTGAAGTCTTGAATCTCCTCTGGCCTTTGATGAACTGTTTATATGACTGATGATATTCACGATATAGAAATTATCACATTCCCTTGTCTATCGACAGCTTTCGCATTCCATAGCGCTACAGGCTTTGTGTATATTTCAGGGGATCAACTGAATTACGATTGATCTGAACCACGATACGATCCCATAACCATGGCTAGGTTTAATTAACCCAAGGATCAACATGGTTACCGGTGTGTGGCCGCTACGTACACTAAAGCTTCGTGATTCATAATTGTAGGAAGAATACTTTCTTAAAAAAAGGGCCGAAACATATTTTATCGCATGTTTTGCATTTTCATATGTCTAAAGATGTAATATCAAAAATTATGAAAAAGATATTTTTGTGACTTTCATAATTGTCCCTATCAAACAACACCTGTATTATACATACGGTTTTAAAAATAATTTCTATTACTTAATTTCGCCTGCCTAAAATTTCCAAATAAATATTTTTACATCTTATTGATTGAGATATGTGCGGGATATTATACGCTTTATTACTGTGCCCAATTTCAAGTTTGTTTCTGAGAAAAACGACTGTGACGGGCGTATGGACGCACACTTGAGTGACCTTGTAAAGTATCCGTTTTACTGTAAAGTTTTCTTTTGGGGGATTGAATTATAAAGTACACGTTTGTTTTATTTTGCAATATATGCATTTAGCTGGACTAAAGACGTATTTTATACGAGTAATGCTTAATATTTATTTGCCGATTTCAATCTACTAAAACAACTATCGTTCTATAAAGAAATGACTTGTTTATATTTATTTCAAAATCCATTGGAATATGAAGGGTAAAATTTGATACACAAACTCTACTGACAAGAAACAAATATTTATTTCAGCATTTTCTCAAATTTAAACTCTAGAAAGTAAAAAATGTTTTGTTTTTTCTTACTAGCCAATTAATACACTTACAAACGTATTGTTCAATAGTCATTCCATTTTCATTTATTCCATTCAAAAGACATAAAAATAATGTGTTGAAAAGCATTTCGACTCTTATTATTTACCTAAGTAACCTAGGAAAAGAGGGCTTTGATTTTTTAATCCTTTGTCACCACAAAATACACTTTTAAATTTTCTATTACCTTATCACCGTCTCATTATAAGTTATTTTGTTTACCAATGGGTAAAGCACTGAACGAAAGTGCCAAAAATATCGAAATATCAAAAAACCAACAGAAAATATAATTTTGGAGATATACGTATGGTAAATATTAATAAAAAATATCCTATTATTATGGTAACATGGAGCGAGAGCGTTTTTTCCAGAGCTTAACTAAGATCAATATTTCATCAACGAGGCCCTGGTCAGTATTAGAGTCGACGAATTGATAACTAAAATATTATTACACCCACAATTAATAAGGAAAGGAATGAATAAGGATAAAGGTCAGATATTAATAAATAAAGTAATTTAGCTTTCATTGTGGACTTTCTCCGACGAGTCGTCATAATAAACCTCATAACTAATTCCAAAAATGTTGATCGACTAAATTTCCCTCATACCTAAAGCAGTGAAGGAAACTAATATAGTCGTTCTTTTATTATTAAGAGTCTTAAATAAAGACTCTTGAAAGATGGAGGAGACACAAAAATATTTCAATAATTTCTCTCATTACTATTAAGTCATTAAAAATTGAGATTCATATTACTAATACCTAAACACAGAATTTTTCTTCATTCTTAAATATTTTGTAAACGTCTCATAAATACCCATGGTTTCGTTAACTACGGTAAACTTTTCTTTATATGTATATATATATATATATATATATATATATATATATATGTATATATATATATATATATATATATATGATATATATACATATATATATATATATATATATATATATATATACATATGACACCACCACCTTGAAAGCACCTACTAAACAATGTTTAGTAGGTGCTTTCAAAAGTTAAAGATTCGTAAGGTAACAAAAGTGCATCCCTGCATTCCATACAAACTTCCGTCCGTCCAAAACTTTTGCAATAATAATATTATTTACGGTTAGTAACGATTCAGTGTCCATACACCGTCGGAGTACTTTAACTTCTGCACTAATTGAATTTTGTAGGAAACCAATTATAAATTTAATTAGGAATACATTATGGGAAAACGCTATGAAATTTTAATGTACATAATTGCTTATGTGTTGGAAGACGAAGATTTTCACGAACGCGCTTAGCTACGCTTCGTGATGTCTTTGTGTGACCAAAACGAAAGATCTTCTGCTTCGATTCTGTTCGATTTCTTCACCAATTTCGTACTTCCTCACAAATTTCTTATTAAACTAAATGCCGAGTGCTTAATTTAAGTTATGTAAGCACAGAATACGCGCCTTTAGTTGTTGCAGTCATTCTAGTTGTAATATTATTAAATAAAACGGATACTCTGCTCTGCTAAAACATTTCACAGGGACCGAGATCCTAGAACGACTATCATCTTAGAAATTATATTTACAGATTATAATTTAACGGACTTAAACTAATGCCAATTGCATATGATTTTTAAATGCTTTCTTATATCTTATTGCAATCAGTTACCAAAGATTTCTTGAATATAATTATTTTGATTTCAGTCGATATACGTCTAAAGAATGTACCAAAAAGATGACAAAAATACCTTCTAAAATCATTTTCAACAATGTATTCAGTGAAAAATGGAGTTTTAACTTATACATATATACTAACTTAATAAACATTGTTTCGTTGTAATTTCCAGAACATTTAAGAGAAAAACACAATAAGGTTTACGTAGGAAAATAATTGAAGTATATATCGCATTACTAGAGACAAAAGCCAATGAAACTTTGCCCATAACAATACCAATAATTATTGTTATTACGTATAAGTTCACACAAAGAAATGGAAAATTGTATATTTCTCCAGGTACGGAATAATTAATGAACCTGATAATTTTAAGGAAAAATTTATGTCATTAATTTAACTGTGGTTAAAAAATATTTTTATTAGCTTCATGAGATGCAATTAAAATAGTCAACTCTTTTGAATTTGGGTTTTATTCTATCGCCCGCTTTGTTTATTATCAAATTGTAAGTAAAGACCACAGACCAGAACTCCACAAACCAGCGTCCTTGTGAAATATACCATATAAGTTTTCGTATCTCATAAACTAAGTAGTTCACAATGAAATCTTATTTAAAGAACTAGAATATTGTACAAGAGATATGTCGAATGAAGCAAAAAATGTGCAAAATAATAGAAAGGAAATGACAGCTTGCAATATCATACTGCAAAATGCCAAAAACATGCAGAACAATGGATATAATATAGAATTATCTGATTATCCTAATTAAAACTAAGAAATTCAGGAAGAATATATAGAATAAAAGGAGTATGAATCATAATCTTCTTTAGCGGAATTTATATACAGACAGCCGAATGTAATAACGTCGTAAAAAAAATTAACCCCTTATCAAGTGTTTATTAGAAATGAAGGAAAAGAGAAACTTTTTACAAGAAACTAAGTACATGCATAAAAGTATGTTTACTGGAAATTAATTATACCTATAAGTTTTACTAGAAGTTAACTAGATGGCGCTGTATAATTTCGCAAAAATAACTTTTTAAGAAATGGTTTTCTCAAATTAAAGGGCCAGTTCAAAAGTGGATAGTTGGAAAACTTATATACAAAATATTTCGAAACATCTAATTATAGAAATATCTTTTTGGAATGTCATTATTGTATCGTCCCAAATTTATATAAAATGGATGAAAAATATTTGAATTTGGTTTATTTCATGAAAAGAAAATATCTTTAAACTACATGTTTCTCTTACTAGTTATTATTAAATTATTTATATTATATTAAATTTATTAATTATGATTTATTAATAATATCATAATTGATAAATTTAATAATGTATTTAATATTCTTAAATTTATCAATGATGATTAATTTAATAATTTAAAATTGTGAATTACTAAATTTGTGAAAAATGTGTCGTCCCCTTTTTGAAAAAGGCAGTTCATAGTTTTGATACAAAGGAATATACCCCAAATTTCACATTTATAAGGCAAGCGATTAGGATTGAATATGAATGAGCCAGTCAGATTTTACTATTTAAATATGCAAATAATATTATCAACAATATATCGAAATTAGTTCTAAATAATTATGGTTATTATAAATATTTTCCATACTTATACAACGTATGAAAAATACTTATATTATTGTAATGCAAAAACGATGTATATGTGAGTTTAAGATTAAGAACGTAAATAAATGGAACCTATTTAGATATTTTTTTCAAGTAGACCGTACTGAAAACTAAGGTATTTGTTATATCACGATGAAATTGTTATATTTTTATTGTTATTTTGAGAATTTTATGTTGAATATTTATTGCAAATGTATTAGTAACTGATCGTTTTGCATTGTCAGCATTAAATTAATTTGATTACATCTTCGATGACTTTGTAGGTGATATTTAATACCCTTATTGAAGTTATTGATAATTTAACATAACTATCGTAATCTTACAACTGAATTATGATATTAACTTTTAGAATTTAGTATTTTTTAACAGCGTGATAAACTCTCTGATAAGATATTTTTGTGATGCTTACATCTATATGATAGTAAATAGACACGGCGGCAAAATTTGATCGACGATTTATAGTGGCATAATTTGAAGACATTTTTACTCCCTTATATAATTTAAATCTACATATTCAAGTATTCTTTTCAAATAAAGTAAAACGGAAAATGTGCCATTTTTCGGGCATATAAAAGCAGTATATATAAGACTCATGAACATAATTTTTTATGTATCCTGAGGTTTATCTAAAACAATTTTACATAAAATCTGCAATATTCTTATTATCATCAGTTATTTTATGCGTGAAATCAGTTGCATTGCAATATGCGTGAATCAACTAGGTATAGAATAGGACTTTATTACCAAAGTCTTTTGGAAATATTTCGCAAATTTCTTTCTTACTGAGACAACAATACTTTGCAGAATAAAGCTTGGAATTTTACCATCCAATTTCAAATGTAATTACTTTTATTGGTCGCAAAAATCATAATCAAACGCGTTTTATTACGCGTTTGATTATAATCTTTGCCGACCAATTATGAAATAACTCCACGGAACCTGAGTGACTAAATGATTAACACATTGTTATAATTGTTTATTATTTTTGTAGCACGATTCTAATCGATCGTTTTTTCTTTAAAGCAAGTGCACGTTTATTTTGTTGCTCACCTAAAAGTTATGTATAAACCAAAGTAGCTTTGGCGATAAATAACAGTTTAAGAAATTGAGTTCCGATAATTTACACTCTTGCTCGTGTCTCGGTTTTTTACGTCTACGAAGTGGATTGGTTTCCATGTTCAAGTTCTGCAAACTTGTTAGAATATACATGAGTTACTTTTAGTCGTATCGGATATCAATGATATTTATATTACGTATCAATAATATTTATACTTTATTAAATAACAAAATTTAATTAAAAAGCGTACAAATTACTTATTAAGCCTGTCTCGCTCATCTTTACATGTTTTTTTTTTCAAATGAAATCGTTTACGTAGATATTTACAAGATGGAAATTAGATTTTAGAAGTTTAGTCAGTTATTACTGAAATAACGAAATTATGTAGAAATATTATACTCTTGATGCACGTCGGTATTTCAATAGCGTATATAAACTAAACGTAAATTGGTGAAACTTTTGAAGTTGGTTTTAACCACCTCTTGGGAATGCAAATTTTTTCTGTATGAAAAACTCTTCAAATACTTTAAATAATTCATTACCAACCTAACCTGATCGTTACTTTATGGTATTTCATATAACACATAGTTCACTATTTAGTTTAATTAACTTCACCCCAAGTTACTTGTAGAACAAAATTTGCATTCAAAACTCAATTTGAATCCACAATAGCAAATATTGTTCAAAATAATATGTTTTCGAAATTACAGTAACATGTATATTAATTCACCTCAAAATTATGCGTGGAAATATATTTGGCAATAAAATACCGTTTTCGAATATTTAAAAAGTTTTCCGAAATTTTCGTTGGATGATGACAATTATGTCGGACGTACCAAAAATTAATAGGAGGACTGACAGCGCAAGGACACATAAGCAGAACGCGTGTTATTATATGTGTCATAATTTTGGCGGAAATAATAAAAATAATGATTTTCGAGCAAGCAATGCGGGAAAGTTTTCAAGTATCTTTCAATACTTTTGTTGTAGCGTCAGTCAGTAAAAAAAAATTTACAGTCTTCGGGAAGCATAACATTTTAAAGAGTTCGGGAAGTATAACATAACGAAACATTTACGTAACAAATATTATAATGAATTTTAACGGGTCTGTAATAATTTTAGTGATAATTAAAGAAAACATCCTACGACGGTAGTGAACAAAAATACTATTTCGGGCGTATTGTCCATTCGTGTGGCAGAAAAAATTTAATACTTTACTAAAAACTTTATGCTTGTTATTTATAATTTAAACGAAGCCCTAAAACAATTTTATGTGGCTTTGTGTATTGTTAAATTATGTATGTGTTGTAAACTTTGTATATTATCAACAGTTATGTGTTTCGTTAAATGAATCATAATTTTGACGCAAATGTTTTAATGTTAGATGAATTTCAAATTGAATAGAGGAAAAAGCTATATAAATGTTTATAAATCTAAATAAATGAGTTAATTGACAGAATAATAATGATATATCAGAGGATAAATCGTAGGATTTTCATTTAAAATATCATAAATAATATTTTTTAGAGAACAAAATAAAATTTATTGGTATAAAAATATTAACTTTCTATTCGAATTTATATAATCCTAAAAGGAGTTTACTCAGGAGGACCGCCTTTAATCATGTAAATGTAATATACATACCCAGCGGTCAAGTAATTTTTTTAAATACTTCCAACCTGCAATTAAGAATCATTAATGTGGCTATTTAGGAATATTATTTATTTTCGAAATATAAACAAAAGTTATCAACAACTGACCTCGATTTAATATTTAAAAAATAAAGTTAAAGAGATTAATTTGAAAAAAGAGAACAAAATTTTTTCAAAATTTTATAAAGATATTATTAAAAAAATCCACAAGTTATTTGTTGTTCTATAACAATTATTGTAAATCACATAGTTTTTGAGAAAGTCGAGATACTTTTACGCCTTAGTATGTTATGAAATATCTCATAAATATTTCTAAATAGCTTATGAATGTTTTTTATGTTGCTTTAATTTTCATATTTTTGTTTCATAAGTGTGTAAAGCACTGTGCGTATCCCACTAGTATTTAATTGTTTAATTGTTACTTCTGTGCATATCCCATAAGTATTTAACTGGTTTTATTTGTTTAGGATAGTGTTATAAAGCCATTAGACCTAATAATAAACTATTTATGAGCTAAAATATTTCGTAGACCTCTGTATCACTTTGTGTTATATTCAAACACTGGTCCAATTTTTTTCTTGGGATAACCAAAATGCTATTCTCTAAGATACGTGCATATAAATAATGTAACTGATCACAGAATCTGTATGTTATTAAACGTGTTGAAAGATATTTCCTGGTAATAAAAAATATATGTGCGACTCTAGTAGAAGTAATATTTTAATTAAAAACGTAATTATAGTATTATATATGCAAGATGTAATTAAAGCTTCGTATAAAATTTAAACAATGACTTTCGCATGGCATAATCAATATCTTTAACCTTCAATATTAGAGTAAGTTCAAATCACGTATACATAAAGAAGAGCAATACCGTCATAAAAATTAAAAATGCTGCATCACATTCGCTGATTGGAAAGGAAGTAATCCACAGAAAGACTATTTAGTCACCTCACGTGAATCTTAAGTCTCCTGAGAAGTTATAATATCATCTGAGTTCTATACAAACCACACCTATGCATTTTTTAATTTACTGTTTAAGAAATATAATCAATGCTTTTTCTTTAATATTAATTATTCTTTTGACAAGATAACAAACCTGACACGCAACTTGTACGTTTACTTCCACATGCGTTTTAATTGAGGTAAATAAAGACTATAAAATCAGTCGGGCCGTAATCTTCAAATTACTTATAGCTGTAATACAATTTTTTTTTTGAGTTTTTTTTAATTTATAAAGTAATATGAATATATATAACAAACTAAACAAAAACGAAATTATAAGAAGTTATACTAGCACTTACAAACATAGATTAGCAAATGGATTTCTCCCTAAAAAGAAATTATTCATTTGAAACCTATGCAGTGGTTCGAACTTATATGTGTTCTAAATATTACTATTTTAGAACAAAAAATCAATAGGATTATACATGAAGATTTTAATTAAGAGTGAGATATTATGGTGGCTATATTAAGCAGTTTATTAAAACTAAACAAATTATTCGAAAATACCTATGACTCTAATCAAGACTACTAATTTTAGTTACATCCAATAAATAAGAAATTATAAAAAGCTGACTGACAATGACAATGAATACTCCCCGACAAATTCTGGCCAACTGTTACGAAGAAATCAATGTTTGGAAAAATTGCATTTCATTTTTTTCTTTTAATTTCGTTACAAATTCTACCTAAGACCGTCTAATCCAAGTTGCAATGCTAAGAAAAACTTAGAAATAATTGTTCTGGGATATATTTTGTATAGAAGATATATTTAGATTTTACAAATATTTTCTTAGCTTATTGCCCAAATGCAGTGTTTCAATTTCAAGTATGTAGATTCACTGGAAATATTGCTAAAGAAATAATCTGTAAATACAAATATTTTATCACGATGCCGCTAATTTGGTTGAAGGATAGTTTTCTCCAATTTTGTACGCACATTACGTATCATGTGTATGTTTGTATTCTCAATTCTTCCTCACGCAACGTACAATAATTTGGAATACCAGATACAAAGTCCAACAAATTGCACCCTATTTTTATGTTACCCACTAAAGGACTGCTGGATAAACACCTTATTACTTCCAGCAAAAATGGTATTTATTTGCTATATATAGGTGGATTGATAAAAATTTACTTCAAAATATGTGATTTAAAACATGTAGACTGATTTCTACGATAGAAGTATTAAGTAATTTTTTTTTTATTTTCATTCTTTTTTCTACAATTAACCCCTGAATTTCGTCGTACATAAAACTCTAGATATTACGCATAATGGACAATAATGATTAAATTAATGTAAGATTATAGGTTACACGTTACTTTAGGCGTCTGTAATATTTTATTATATCTCAGCATAGGTACTTACTGAGTATCCGTGTGTAAAATTGCATTTTATCGAGAATAATATTTACCAATATAACAAGCCAAAGCAGCATATATATTAATTTTCTGATGAAAACAAATAAGTTTTATGTCAACTGAATTATCCCTCTTTCTAAAGACTACAGAATATCACTATGTTTTACCCATATTTATCTGCATTATCACCATATCAATGTAATTTACGTCACTACCTTCGATAAAGCCTTCCACTATTTAAATTTTGCTGGGAACATTTTCTTTCCCATTTTCAGTTTCGCCAACAATTTCGTGCTTGGATCTAACGAATATCGTAATTTATAATACTCAATATTTCGTTGGTCTGAATGATTTCTTTAATTATTTTAGTTTGCTTTTATTAGATAAATTGAGAAACGAACAGACGCAATGATGTGCAAATTACAAATAAAATGTAAAACAAAAAGTTTCCTGTAATAATATCGATGTAAAATGCTAAATAGTACCGGTGTACATTAAGTACACCGGTAAACCCACGGATGATTTTAAACATTATAATCATAAACATTTTGGTAACGATTTCAAAGAATGAAGGTATTAAAAAAAATTTATAACGAAAATTAATTCCTGTAGAAAAAAAAACTTGCAAAAACGTTCTCTTGTATATTTAACGCGAGGAAAACTTCATGTCTGGGCAAAAATATAAGTAATATAATTTTCCATTTTTATACTATTTGTTAATGGAAAAATTGCTAATTGATATTAATACGCATCACGTAAATATAAGCATTTCCAATTATTTTTAATATTACTGTATCCAAATTTTACAATATTTCAATATTTTTTCATAATGACCCGAAGGCACGAGGAAGGTTAAAGTCAGTTGCGATCATAATGAACACATTTATTAATCTTGATATCAATAAAATAATACTTCTATATATAAAGACTTTACCAAATCTTAGAAAGCGAAAATAGAATCATACAAAATTATATAGCTTTATTTAGACAATGAAATTAACTTGGACTATAAAAAAGTTCCTCGTCGTCACTTACTTCTTAAATTGTGTTTAAGGTAAGTTTTCTTATTGCGTAACATTAACTAAATATTCACATTTTATAATGAACTAGTTAGAAATAAACACAATTTTTTATTTCACACAAAAGTAAGTAAAAAATATTTCTCTTTAATAATTTTACTTGTAACGACATATTGACTTTTTCACAATTTTTCAACCTACTTTTCTAGTCTTGATAATGTTCCATTATCTGTTACTATGCAACCACATTTTACACATAAATTTACGTTTGGATTGTTTATTAAGAAAGCTTCTTTTAATCGTACATAATAACATGATGAGTTTGTGTTATCTTCAACCTTTCCTCAGCAGCATCTTGAAGCAAGATAATCCGGAGCTTTCCACTTTCCTACGATATTTTCCACTACATTACTGCTTAGTTAATCCTTTATTATTATTGGAAGTAAGTTTACAAAATTATAATACGTCACTAGCTATACGAATAAATAAAAAAAATCAAATAAATAAATTAACAAGATTCGTTACTGAATAAAACTATTTCAAATGATCAGATTAAAGTTCTGCAACTTATTTGTTTATACCGTTATTATGACATGAATAATATGATAAACTATCCATGTATATTGACTGTTATATAAGTTTTATACATCATTCATTATTTTTTAAGTTTCGTAGCTCAAAAGGTAAAAAGAAAATAAAAAATAATATAATTAACAAAATAGATAATATAATTATCCTTATAAGATCACTCACCTGCCCGTTCGTCTAACCGGTTATAATAGCCATTCTTCTCAAGAAACCGGTTGATGTAGAAACATGAAATTTTGCATAGTAATAAATCATATTTTTACCCGTACATATTTTAAGTAATATTAAAAAATATACAGTTTAAAATTGTGGAAAAAATACTTTTGCTTCCCTCATAACAAGCTTTTCTAAATGATCCATATGATATAAAAAGTAAAAAAAGATTTGGACCCTTTTCCCCTCTTTAATAGTTATATGAATATTTAAAAAAAATCAGTGATTTAAAATATATGCAAAATATGTAAGTTGATAAGATGTTTTACTACGCCAACTTTCAAGTTTATGTATTTCAAAGTTTTTGGGAAAATCGTTTTTGAAAATGGAAACCAGGGAATTTATTGCTGCAGGCATAAACATTTGAGGAATGTTTAAAAAATTATGACATCTAGAATAATCGCTACAATTTACTTAGAACCGTTGCACAATTTACTTAAAATATTAGCTTCTAAAAACATATTTTTTTAAATATTTATTGGTTGAATATTTCTGTGCATAAGTGGAATGGAACAAATTTTTGCATATTTTTATTCTATCTCTGAAGAAACAATGCTTAAATCTGGAAAAAAAATATTTTTAACCTGTCTATTTAGCCCTTTTCAGTAGCTCTCCGTATTATGTATGAAATTAAAAACAACTTTTTTGAATTTGTTCATTGGTTTTCCAAAAAAATTATCAAACTAAAGTTTTTGAATTTCAGCCGTTGTTATAATTGGAAATTAGTATATTTTATTACTGTCCCAACATTTTGAGTTTTCTTAGAAAAACGGTTGTTATAGACATACGGACAAACAGGTAAGAGATCTTATAAGATGTCCATTTTTACTTTCATATAAAACCGTAAAAATTATATAAAAATTACAATGTCCATAATTAAATCAACGAAAATAAATCACTAAAAATAAGAACGAGAGGTTAAGAGAAAATTTCGTCAAAATATCGTCAATTGGTTGTTATGATGACATTAACAAAACACGTAACTTCAAATTCAAGCCCGATTTCGTCAGGAGATGCGAAACAATAATAATTTATATTTTACTATTTATAATTAAAATTTTTCATTTACATTTTTACGCTATGTATTTTATTATTATTCTACATGGATATTTTACCGTTTTGTTTCCTATTCCTAATTAATTATTCCCGATTCTTTCACTATTGGTTTATTGTTTGTTTTAGCTCATTGCGGAACCTTTTCTTAGTATATCGATGGTTGCATTAAGCTTCAAATATTCACAAAAATGTGTTATATCTATACCGATAAAGTAATTAGTTTCACATAAAAGTTACTGATAGAATATTGCAAGCCCAAAAAGAACGCTCATTCGTTGAGAACTATGGTTTACTGCCAAAATATCAATCGAGGACCATACCGTAATGTCCTATATAATAAACAGATGAGATTAATTATTAAGCTATAAAATAAACGATTATTTTAGTCTTAATAATATTTTATACTAAACCATTTACAGATATTTTATTACAGAGGTTTAAATCGAGCAAAATGATTCATTGTTTTTAATAATCATTAATCTCCATTTACATTTATTTGAAAATCTCAACTAAGCTGTGTATAAGATTTAAATTAAGGACCTGTTTATAAAATCCCGATGCTCAAGAAAGAATATTTATTAGTAAATTCACCAATACATGAGTAGCGACGCCGCTTGTTGGTGCACAACAAATTTATAATCTATTTGCAATACCTTCGTAAGGCGCATAGTCTTTAAATTTGTTGCAATTACAGTTAAAATCAATATATATGTTTTATATATCATTTATTTGGTAGCCATTTTCATTTCTGTTGTTTTATTAAAATTTTGTTTAAACAAAAATAATTATATTAGTATTATTCTAATTTAAATTCGGAATTAATTCACTGACCAAGCCAGCTAACCAGAAAGGCCGTATACAATGATTTTATACGCCACATGCGGCTTTATTAAGATAGTAGTAGCTATTTACGGCGTTGATGATATTCAACCTCAAACAATATAAAAGACAAAATAATAGGAAAACTGCAGGGCAATTATTTCGAGACGCATTTAAATATTTCATTCTATGAGTTCTACGGAAACCACAAACGACTGAAACCTGGTCCTTCGTGATCCCCGTGAAAACAGATCTCACCAATATGTGAGGCAAACTAAAAAACGAAAAAAAAATATCAACGCGTGGAAAAATATATGAGATTACTAATTATTAAAAATCACGAAAGATACTAATTACCAATTATACCACGTTTTCTCGTGACGTTTTTCCTTTCTCACCATCGCATGTGCGATATCATGTTCAACTCCAAAACGAGTAAAGTTTGCGTCAGTTCCCCAAAATGGCTTGCCTCAGGATACGCGAAATTTTCTAATTAAAATTAAATTTATATATCAAACTTTACTTTTAAACCACTTTATTTTATATTTATGTTTGTTGAAATGAAAGCATTTTATTAAGTACTCACTTTAGTTAACTGAGCAATCATTGGTAGTTCTTTTTTATTTCTAAAATATAAATTGTAAGCGGAAATGTTTATAAAAGTGTTGTAGGCTCACATGACAAACTTTTATTCTGACCATCTTTAGTTTCTCGCTTTAAAAATGTTAGCACTAATGGAATGGGATGAATGATCTCATAATTTCACTGATTCATAATCGGGGATCCACCGATTTTGGAGGCATAGAGTTTTGATAACATTTAACTAAATACACTTTCATGTTATCTTTCCAGAATTGGTCATCCTTAGCAACAAATTCCTATTTCAATTGATTAGTACTAGTCCAAACCGCAAACAGACGTCGTGGCCAGTGATACAAATTCGACCTTGTATTAGGTAAAACAATTCCAAAGCCCATTTTTTATTGCTTCATCTGGGTGCAAATTGAAGCTAGATAATGAGCACTTAATTTCTACAATGCTGTGTGCGTGCTGACCGGCTGATATGGCTCCTAGAAAAGAAAAATTATCAATGAATAAACGACACTTCTCAACATGATACGTAAAAGTGTTGCTAATTTCCTGAGTGCTATGTATTCTTTGTTTTTTCCGTACTTTATTGATGGCACATAGGGCATCATATTGATGGCAATGTTTAACTAATGAAGCGTATTTCGTATTTACACGTCTCTTGCATACTTTGACAAACCAAAAAGTTATTAATAACTTCTACCTAAACTCTAACCAACGTGGATTAGTACTTCATTGGATTGTATTGCGCTCTAGATTACGCCGCTCTTAAGGGGTCAATTGCAATTCTTCCAGAAACTCTTTTTTTTGCTTCTTCTTACACTCCATCAATCATATTCGGCTTCTAACAGCTCGCCCATAGTAATAGTCTTTTGATAAGGGTTCGGTGTTTTCTATTCCTGTAAAATTTCTAAAATTATTAAGACTTCTACGAAATGCTTCTAATTTCTTTATTTCAGAATAAGCGTCTATTTTGCAAATAAATTTATACACAAACTCCGTCTTCGTACATAGTTCGCAACACGCGAATTAAAGCTTTTTGCTAAAGTATTCATTTCGTTGCTATTCATTCAATTATTAATTCTAAACCACAGGAATGTAAAGATTTTATGAGCGTTGTTAGTTATTTTGTGAAAAATACCACAAATTGTTAATTCGGTAATTAAATTCCCACTATTACGCATATTCGCGATACAAAAATAAGACGAATGGTTAGAATGATCGCCAAATATGTGATTTATATAGGGTCCATTAATAATATATCTTCTAATATTATCAAAATTTTCAACGAACGGTGTATTTTGACTATTCTAATGTTACACGGCCGAATCTACACCCCAACGCAAACTCAGGTATTTATCCACGATAAGCTTCCTTACTGTCAATGAATTGGCTATATTTGCAATGTCAATGAATCGGTGCAATTGCCGATAAGGATTTATAGTAATTACGCAAGAGATGGTTTTTAATTTCTGTTTTGCCTACAGTTATATTTTTATGAGGCCAGGAATTCCATACAATGAAATAAGTGCTTGAGTCTCCATTAGCAATAAATTATTAATAAATGAGAGCATTTATCCACAATCACTTGTTTTATAATTATATATTTTCTGATAAAATGTCAGATTTTACCGACGCTGCTTTTTTCTCATTATTTTAGTTAAACCGCTTCGGAAATAAGAGGGAGAGCACTAGTTTCCGCATATTTTTTGGAATATCTTGTTATATGTAGGAGTTAAAACTATAAAAAAAATTAATGTATTCCTCATAATCTAATGATACCCATATGATATATAATATTTATATATATATATATATATATATATATATATGTGTGTATATATATATATATATATATATATATATATATATATATATATATACATATATATATGTATATATATATATATAAATTTATATGTATAAAATTTTTAAAAATTTAAGGCCTCTTTAATTTTTACACTAAAAAAAATAGCCTGTAAAAAATATAGGGGTTTATAATATATATTACTATGGCAATTTGGAATTTCTACGTCGCATGGTTTCGGGAAAATATTTTACTATGTATCTTTCAAAAGTTTTTTGGGCTTAAAATATGGTGTATATTTTAAAAATTACGAGAACTAAAATCATTGATATAGTTTTGCTACAATTTCTATGTGGGCTTCTAAAATCTATATTCTCAAAATTTTAGATTCAGTGGTCTTAACCGTTATGTGAATAACAAATAAAACACCTTTATCAGAGTCACGTGGTACCCGGGTACCTTCATACAAACGTAAACAATCAAGGTCTGTTCTGACGTTATCCACACTTTGAATATTACTATTTTAGTTAAGCTAAACAGTTGACGATCTGTGGAGATTAAAGCGGGGAGGGGTGGAGTGCGGTACATGGTTATCGGCGCGCAAGAAACGCTGAATCCATTCAATGCATCGTGCTTGATATTGACACTTGGCTGTTTACTTTGTTCGTATTGTATGAGCTTACTTTTATTTTGTGAGTTTATAATTATTTCATTATGAATATTGGAACGAGTACTTCTAAACAAAGATCACGTGTTCGAAGATATAATTCAACAGAATTACAAGCCATATTAGCAGAATCTTCTAGTGACAAAGGTGAGATTGTCGCTTCTGATAATGAACACGATTATATTCCTTCGGTTGAAGAGGGTGGATTGGAAATTTTGGATGTTGAGCCCGAAGCTGAAGTTGAAAATGAGACTGACTCATACGATTCCGATGCGAGTTTTGAAGGGAAATCGTTTGAAAATATTTTTATTGCAAAAGATGGAACGCGGTGGCAGTCTGGTCCACTTCCCAGAATACAAACTAGTAGTTCAAACATTATTCGTCAACGGGGCGGGGATCTTCCAGTAAACTTTACAATCAAATGGAAATATTCAAAAATATATTGTCCAATCAAAATGTGTGACATAATCTTGAGGGAAATTAATCGGAAAATGATTAAGATTACGGAAGCATACAATAATAAACTGATGGAAAATTACCCTGATATTAGCAACTGACCGAAACAAAAAATATTCAAACCATTCGCAGAACAAGAATTGGATGCATTTTTTGACATTCTAATCTTTAGTGGCGTGCATAGATCTAATAAAGAACGTTTGACTGAACTGTGGAAATCCAGTCACTTACCATTATTTCTTGCTGCGATGTCCTATGATAGATTCAATATGCTGTTACGCTTCATAAGGTTTGATAATGATGTAACGCGCCCTGAACGTTTGTTAGCTGATAAAACAGCCGCTATACGTGATATTTGGACTATGTTAATTTCAAATTTGAATAAAATGTACAAGCCTCGTGAATGAATTACCGTTGACGAACAACTATATGGATATCGTGGGCGTACTCGCTTTACTCAATACATGCCATCAAAACCATAAAAGTATGGCATAAAAATATTTTGGGCTTGTGATGCAAATAATTCCTACCCCCTAAATGGACAAAATATATACAGGAAAGTCAAGTGATGGCAATCGCCAAACAAATGTTGGAGAATGCACTGTATTAGATCTCGTGGCTAAATATAAAAATTCAGGACTGAATGTAACTACAGATATTTTTTTCACTTCTCTTCAACTGGCTCATTCCTTGAATTCGTGGAATATGACACTAGTGGGAACGGTAAGAAAAAATAAACGGTTTCTTCCTGCAAATATGCAAGCACACAAGGAGAGGGTATTTATTCTTCTAACTTCGCCTTTAGCAAAGAAACAACTGTGTGCTCCTACGTACCTAAAAAGAATAAAGCAGTAAAAATGTTGTCATCAATGCACATGTCACCAGTTATTCAAAGTGATAAGGAAGCTGCCAAGCCAGAAATAATTTTATATTATAATAAAACTAAAGGTGGAGTGGACCATATGGATAAGCTGTTAGCAATTCTGCTACACTCTGATGAAATGTGAGACACGTATATTAATTTTATTTGCAATTGCAACAAATTTTGAGGCCTATGCGCGTTATGAAGGTATTGCAAATAGATTATATATTCATACCTTAAAACGCAGAACGAATCGGAGGCCTTTAGCACTTTTTTACAATATCATTGACATTGCAGCTTTGACAGCATATATCATTTACATCGAACATAACCCACAATTTGTCTCGAGTGACACGTCCGATAGAGAGTTTTTGAAATTATTGATTCTACAACTGGGTGATAAAAATATAGAAGAAAGATCAAAAAATTGTGACATCAAAATGACATGTGAGATCTGCAATTCAGGACGTGCTACGTACTAACTTCTATAAGTCAGACTAGACAAGATTCTACAGGGCGTGTTGCAGTCGTCGGAAGTTGCTACATATGCAGAGAACTCAAATGCAAGCAAAGAAAAACACGAAAGCTTGCACTAACTGTAGAAAACCAGTTCGTGATGAACATACAGTAACTCGTCCAACATGTAACACCTGCTTCGAGAGCTGTGCTAATTCTGCATAAACAAGGAATTTGTAATTTTTATAGAAATAAAACATCATAACAAATGTTTATTATTTCATTTTTGTACGAAATTATAAATAGTTTTTTCATTGTCATACAAGACACAAACAGGTACCCGGGTATCTTGTCACTCTATTGTGAGTTTAAAATATGTTTTGGTTTTCACAAAACATTGTAAATAGTTGACTGGGTCAAAACATTAAAAATTATATAATTTATAAATAGTTAAGAGCTTTCACGAAATCACAGCTACCTACACAGCGTAAAACATACTTTTTTTTAAATTTGAAAATGCTAAAGGTACCTGGGTACCTCGTCACTCACATAAGGGTTAAAACTCTCCGGGCACATTTTTTGCATATTTTTTAGCATATTTCCGTAGATGTGATACCTAAAATTATGAAAAATCCTAATGATTTTTCCTTTCAAAGGAAATCTTACACAAAACACATAGTTTAAAGAAAGTTTCGAGTAATTTCACCTTCCCCATGGTACCTCTTTCACGCAAACGCTTTCTTGAATATTTAATTTGACAAGACATCTGAAATAATAAGGAACAATTAGTTTTGACTAACAGGCTCTTAACATTAATTATTACGTCCGATAATATAATTAAGCAAATCAATATAAATTTATATAATAATATTGGGGTGTCCCTTCCATGGATGAAAAACATTTTTTTGGGGTATCAAAACACATACCCCCAATTTTTTTTAAACTACTTAGACTAACTTATATACAATAATATCGTAATATAATTTTTTCTTCCTACGACAATATTAATCCGTGCCGACAGGACTCTGAAATTTTTTAAAATAGCTATTTTTAACTCTTTCTCTTATGTAGCCAGATCAATTAGAATATTTATAGTTTATGAACATATTTAACAAAAAGAAAGTCTAAGCGATAGGTAATTATTTATTTAAAAAGGTAAACTTACCCATCATTCAGGAAATTTCCTTTCAAGGGTTTTTTTTTACAGTCTGGTTACATATTTCTATATTCCTTTGGACGGCGTAACAAAAATTGCTTTTAAAATTGCTTCAAACCATGAAAGTCTCACACAAGTTTTATAACTCTTTCAGCTGCATCATTAACTGCTCTTAAAGAAAGACCCTTCTTTGTCTCCAAAAATGAAGATCTTTCTCCGACGTAGAAACATGTCTTTGTGATCTCGTAAGAACTACGTAAGAAATTAAACTATATGTTCCCACTCACCATAGAATTAATCAAATATCTCTTAATTAAATTACAAATATCTCTTCTTTCGATGGGACGTATCTCTTTGAAAATGTACGTTTTCACATTTCTCTTTGTTAGTATATTACAACGGTTCCATTGGTTTATTCATCATCAAAGGGTTATGAGACGGCAATTTCTTCTAACATTTACCAAAAGTGTTGGCTAAACTTGATCTAGGCTGCTTTGGAGATCAATTTGTCTACAGTTTCATATTCCTTTAATATGTTTAAAAAGTACAAATCTTGTTTTAGTGCCTTCACCGCCAGACTACAACCAAGTCAAGGTTTCACATATAAAGCCACAGTTTCACATATTTTCAGGGCAGCTTGTAACTTGGTGGTTTGACACAGATTTAGCTTGATCTTGGCCGGAAGAGCTCTCCAGTTTTCATATAATAGAAAGTTTTCCTTCTCTTTAAATGAAATACAAATTGGCAAGCGATCTTCTTTAGGACATCTCACGTCCAGTCCAAGTAATTACAATTTCCCATCCCAATAAACGATAATTACTTCTGGCACATATTCTGGAAATCAGCACATATTCTGAAGATTTTATAGATTCTGCTTTATCTTTTCTACTCTGTACAAATGCGTTGAATAGGAGATTTGTTGACTGGAAAAACATATCAGCTAAGATCTAGTGCTTCTGCTACAGTCTGAATTGTATAAACAGAATCCCTTATGTATAACTGACATCTAAAGCTGCAATTTAGGCGTCATAAAGTCTTTTCTTCTTATTTTTGAAGTAGTTTCAAAACTTATGAATTGAGATGTCGATGTAAAAGGTTCCTCCAGACTTTCATTAAAGCGGGTAGGTTGATCGTGTTATTCTAGAAGTTGGATAGTCTTGTATAATAAAAGATGACGTCAAAATTTTGGAATATTTTTCTTTTCTTTAATTTTCTCCGCCTTGCCCTCTCTTCTTTCTCAGCTAACTTTTGTCTACACCCACCAAATACCCTAGACGCTCTGATTTGGTTAACTTTGCTTTTGTAAAAATGTTTTATCTTCCTCTGTTGTCATTCGTCCCAAATAATTAGCATGTGCTATATCAAATTAATAATGTAAATGATTTTGAAAGCCTCCTTACGGTGTTTATAAAAATTTTATGTTTTTTTAAATTCTTTTGCAACTTTTTTCACATAATTAAGTATAGCTGTGATAGAAACTAACTGTCAATTTAACTTCGCAAATGTTAAAATATAGAACTGCAAAAACTTGACGGTTAGACGGTAACTTTGCACATGTTATTTGTTGATTTATATTACCAACCGTGAAAATGCCATCTTCTGAATGTAAAAAAATTCTTGTTAATTACCTGATCATCCGAGAAAAACGGACAAATTCGATGCAAGTTTTGAATTATTCCCAAGTTCAAAATTTTTTCTGTTCATTTTGGGGGCAAATGAATGAAACTAGGACATATGCGTTAGAAAATAAAAATTTTCGAAAAAGGGACACCTAATATGTATATATATATATATATATATAAGTATTTTTTTTGTGTTTGTGAATATATACACAACCGTAAAAATATTGTTTATTTCCCAAAAATACATTTGTTTAGTGGTTGTATTATTCTTAACTTTTATTTATATTGAATATATTTGGCGTTAATTTAGATGTTGTAATACAACGAAACCTAGGTCGTGGTAAAAAAATTGAAGAAAGTAGAAATAGTACTACATCACGTAGTTTCATTTAATTGTGCTCAACTTTTACTATTTTCCATACAGCTAATATAAGTATTTGTTGTTTAAATAGCAGTATGAGAAATATTAGAGCCGAATCATTTATTAGTATTTTTGAAATAGACTTGACAACAAAGTAGAAAAATAACAAATGTGATAAATGAGCAAATGAATTTGTGCTCTACTCAATAAATCTTTCCAATAATACTCCACGTACTGATGCAGAAAAAGTGAACTATAAGTAATGTAAGAATTTCAAGTTTTTACATAATTTTTTTCAGAAGTCAAAAGTCTCTTACAGACGAACAGATTTTCTTGATGAATTTCGCCTAAATAAAATCTTCATATTGTGTAGAAAAAATTAAGATTATGAGCTCTGTGTTCAAACGATACAAAAATTATTAAATATTTCTTCACAGGAAATAGCTCTGTTTGGCGAGTTCATTATCCGCGAGGCTATGATATACTTTGGCTGAATAAGCGGAACGTCGACAGCAGAGGTGGACGTGAGGATAGATTTTCTCGTCATTTTTCTACAGCTGCCTAGTCCGAGCAGATACAGTTTTATCACAAATAGTCATTTTTATTAGCTCGTTGATATACATGTTATCGTTAATTTATGTATTAATAAAAAATATTTAATGGAAACCTGTAAAATATGATTGAAATAATAAACTTTTCTGAACAAACAAAATGACCGAATTCAAATACTGATAAGCATGTATATATATATATATACATATATATATATATATATATATATATATATATATATATATATATGTGTGTGTGTGTGTGAATGTGTCTGTGTGAAGTTATGATCTATTTTCTCGTATCCAAATTATTATACTACATATTCCCAGAGTTTAGAGTAAACTTGGGAAAAATTGAGGTTTTCGTCAAAAATCTATATTCTATGCTCTAAGGCTAACTCAAACCATTCGATGTCAAAGTCACGCGTACACAAGATTAAATATGTGGTTGAGAACGTGAGAAGCATCGAAATATATTTGCTGATTTTATATGAAGTAATTTACAACAGTACTATTCAATCACACTGGTGGATATCTTACCATAATGCAGGTCATGATATTATGCAAACAATATGTAACATATTTATTTGAATGCATATTTTATCTGTATATATTAGCAAACGTTGCGTACTTACTTTATGGTATTAAAATTTTTAAATATAGTCATTCAATATTATAATAACTTCAACTCTTATAAAATTTTATCTTAAGCTTAATGAAAAATTCCAATTGTATCTTGTAATAAGTTCTTTCGTTAAACATAATTTTAGCGAATTACGCACTGTAAAATCGCAAATCGGATTTGAATATTTTTTATTTAACCAATGATACAATTTAACCTAATCTAATTGTATGATGAGAAATTATGTAGTTTCAAAAATTATGAGACTGTAACCTTCATTTATTTTGAAATGATTTTCAAATGGAAATTTCTCAGCAATTTTTTATTGAATGGGAGTTATAATGCCTAATTTTTGCCTGAAATATACTTATCGTCATTCTGATTATACTACGGACTAATAGAAAAATTGCTAAAAACAAGCAGAAATTTTTATGATTTCGCTAATAACTTACACGACTAAAAATTCCTATAGAGATTTTTTTTAGATTGCTACTGGTTCAAACCTCGATGCATTAATGCATCAATGGCATGTAAAGAAGTTTTTTTAATTCTCTGATAACTTTTGGAGGATTGGCCACTAAGAGTAAATGCGATATTTATCACCTAAATAGTCAAATAAACTTTTAACTTAACTAGATATAGTTTATATCTACCGGTAAATTTGAAAATGGTCAGCACATATATAAACGAAAATATCTTGCGAGAAACTATAATCGTAGAAGTGGGTATTCATTAAACAAGACTCAGATTTTAAAGGAAGAAAACTAATTTATTATTTGAAGATCAGAGAAAGTAGCCATTTGGACAAAAAAATGGCGCATTAAATTAAACGAATCCAAATCAACACATATCAATTTTACAAATAAAAAGAAAAGAGGCACTCAATTACCATATGCAAACACCGCTAAATATCTTGGTATGACTCTCGACGCCAAGCTTCGGTGGAAAGAACATATTAAGAAGAAACGCGACGAATTTAATATCAAGTTCAGAAAAATGTATTGGTTGCTTGGTCGTAATTCTGAGCTTTCAACATACCACAACCTTATTTTGTATAAGCAAGTCCTACGTCCAATTTGGAGTTATGGAATACAGCTGTGGGGTTGCGCCAGTAAGTCTAATATCCAAGTGATACAAAGATCCAAAACAAAGTGCTTAAGTGTGTGATTAACTCGCCTTGGTATGTCCGTAACTGTAATCTCCATCGCGATCTTGAGATTGAGATGGTAGACGATACTATTAGTAAATTTGCTAGTTCTCACCAAAAGAGACTTCAAAACCACATTAATCCAGAAGTGGCCAGACTCTCAAATGTGCAAAATACTATTAGAAGACTCAAAAGAATAAAACCTTTTGAGCTTGTTAGACATTAGAATACTAAGTGATTCAAAGGAAAATCTTAGTTTAGTCAGCACATAGTACATTAATTCAGAAACAAATTAATCGTTAGTTATATAACTAGTTTTAATAAAAATTGTAATAAAAAAAAATTATTTGAAGATTTTTTTCAAAACTAGACTTGTAGAAGCAAGCATTCATTAAAGGAAACTCAGATCTTATATCGTGGTCAAGAAAGCTCGTTAAGAAGGCTCGTTATTTTATTATCTGAAGATTCTTATTAAGAGGAAAAATTCTATACGCCAATCAGGAAGACGTATTATACTGGGTGTGATGAGAATTTAAACCAAGTGCCAATATAATCACACCGTTATTTTAATTTAATACTTTTAGAGGCATACTCTATTATCCTATTCTTTATTAATTGTGTCAGCCTTATTTTCAGTTAAAGCGCTGTCAGTAACTTTTTAAAAATATGTACCAGTTTGATACATTGAACGGCTTTTTTTTCTAAATAAATTACTTTTCCCTATACTTATCAAGAATAAACATAAAAAAAGATTTTCAACGAAAATATTAAGAAAAATATTCAAAAGGAACATTTTTTTAGAACAGGGAAAATAAAACGTTTCTGTTAGGTACATCCCGAATATTAATAGCTCAATTCATTTGATAGAGAACACAATGAAGATATATATGATGACATTCTGACTGGTAATGGGAAGAATAAAGGGACTAGCACAAATATGAAAACTTTTACTTATTTTTGCTGAGAAAATGAGCCAAAAATAACCTGGGTAGCGAATTACTTGATAATATAAACTAAAGACAAAATATACATTGTGTCAACTTCTTGCAAAATATATTAAGTTTAAAAGACATCAGTACATTCTTTTACAAGAGACGCTTCGATGGAGCTGATTTCTCTAAATTTTGAAATTAACTAAATTAATGTCTTGAAATAATATAATCAAATTAGATGCAAAAATGAAATTCTTACGATATTAATTTACGTAATTTTTATAAATAATTATTTGAACAGAAATAAAACCAACTCATTTACGCTTCCTTTCTCTTTTAATCCAATATATTTTTTATTTCATATAAGGGTCAGATGAAACCAACATTTAACGAATCAACTCGTAGTTTGTGAGAGCTCTTGACTTTTTACATGCAATACTAGGATTTTTTATAATTTATCGTCTAATTAAAATAATTTATTACCTTCTTTTATTTTAATGTAGGAAAACAAATTTTTGTGAAATAAATGGTTAAATACTCATGCAACCCCAATTATTTTCTATTAGTTCTGTTACTTATGCAGTAATCCTGAAATCTGTTTTTAATATATACTAATAATTTATTTAACTTCATTGCCCAGAATAATAAAAGTTCATCACTTAATTTTTATTCACAACTAAATGAAACTACGTGATGTAGTATTATTTCTACTTTATTTAAATTCTCAACCAGGACCTAGGTTTTGTTGTATGACAACGTCTTGAAGTGGGCAATTTGTAAAATTTGACTCATAGAAATTTCAGAAAGCATTTAACCATAATACAAAACCATAGCAGAAATGGGGTTTGCGCGGATTCACTATATTTATATTACACGTAACGTGTGGAAACATTTATGTAGAAAAAATTTGTAGAAGAAACATTTATGTTTTAAGTTCATTTAACTTACGGTTATAACAATTAAAATAGTGACTTATTTGGATTCTATTATTCCATAGGAGTATCTTATAGAAATTCAAAACAGTTTTTTTCGTAATTTTATGTAATATAATTTTGATTTGAGGATAAAAATTCCCCCAACAATATATTCTTCCCTCACCCCTCTTCTAAAATTGCTTAAGTAAAAATCATAAAAAATATAGCATTATTCAAGATTAACCTAAATTTAGCAAAAAAACTATAGAGAAACTATAAACAAAATCTCAAAAGTTTTGAGAAATTCACAATAATTTTACGCCTTTCGTAGATACAATAGGCAATATATTTGCCTCGTGTAAAATAATGTCAAAATTTTAAGCAGTTTAATAGAAATAAAATATACCTACAAAGGTTTATTGTTATATCAGGGTGTAGGGAACAGCCGCATAGCGAATTCTATTCGTACTTAAAAAATTATATTCCATATAAATTATTTGTATTATGTTGTATTACCTACGACAACATAAATTTTATTATGACGCAAAGATTGTGGTATTATTATTGAGCAAAAAGATTTTTTGGAATCACAAAATACAATTTTACTTTATTTTTATTTATCCAGCTTTTAACATTTATATACATAAAAATTACTTCAGATTTTTCCGATCCATTTAAAGAAAGTAAGTATACTTCACAATTAAACTATCACAATATTACTATGTATTTTATACAAACATCCAATAAAAAGTCAAGTAAACAGGCACCCAACGAAATATAAAAAAGTTTTGTCCATCTGAATCTAACTCATGATTTATCTACTTCACTAATAGTACCAGGTGACCGAACGATTCTCGGTGTATTTCGAGTTTCCAATAGGAAAGGGAAATTGCTTGTTTCATGGTATTAGATTTAGTATTAGATTTTTTTTCCTTTCCCCGTCCTTTTCTTTTGCCTTTGCTTTCGCCTTCGGCCTTCGGTCTCGTCTTCGCTCTCGGTCTCGCCTTCGCTCTCGCCTTCCCTCTCGCCTTCCCGTTCTCCTTCGCGTTTTCGCCTTTGCGTTCTGGTAAACTTTCCATTACCGCCCCCTTCACCCCCTTACCGTCCCCTTCACCCCCTTACCGTCCCCTTCACCCCCTTACCATACCCTTCACCCTCTTACTGTTCCTTTACCCCTTATTGTCCCTTCACCCCCTTACCGTCCCTTCACCCCCTTATCCTCCCTTTAACCACTTACGGTCCCTTCACCTCTTACCGCCCCCTTCACCGCCTCACCATCCCTTCACCCCCCCCCCTTACCGTCCCTTCACTCCCTTATCGTCCCTTTACTCCCTTACCGTCCCTTGACCCCTTTAACGTCCCTTCACCTCCTTACCGTCCCTTCACCCCCTTACCGTCCCTCCACCCCTTATCGTCCCTTTATCCCTCTCCCTCCCCTTCACCCCCTTCCCCTCCCCTTCCCCTCACGCTATCTAACTCAGCCTAACCCAACTTATCCCAGCCTAGCCTAACCTAACTCAACCTATATATAACAATATAGTTCAACATGATCCAGCATAATCTGACTTAATCCAACCCAACCTAACTTACTCAAACTGACTCAAAATTTCTTTTTCTTTGGCAGGAAGAAATCCTCCTAGATATGGCGGCCGTATGCATGTTTATTTCCCTTGTTCGGTAGTTTGTTTGAATCTTGTGATTTTCAATATTTTAAAAACAGGGGCGGCGTAGAGCAGGTGGCGTAGTGTGATATATGTGATGGTTACTTCTCTACCGTTCAGAGAAAGTATTTAAATTGCTTGTGACGTTAGTAGTCCCACTTTACTCCTAACAATTCGTCCATATTCATTTTATAGTTACTGAAGTTGCAGTTAGTTTATATGTAGCTCTCATAAAATATAAATTTAGTCAGTTGTGTACTTATAAAGTTTTTCCATTAACAATTTGTGAAATGGTGGCAGTTTTTAATTGTTAATAATAACCACTGCACTTTCTTGATTGTCTCTCTCTTCTCCTATAACTATAGCCATTTTCCGGTTTGGTTTTGCTACGAACACAAGATCTACATCCGATTTTATGAGCAGACTGTGTGCCGCTCGTATTTAGTTAAGGTATATTTGACTGATTTTGATTTTTATTTTTCTCCTTTCTTTTCATACGATAACCAGCTTCTGCGTTCTTGATGACTTCATTAAACTCTCAGCGTCGGGTAGCTTAATATCTTGAAGCCTACTGGATCCTGATTTCTCGGTATTTCATCATTTTCTTCCATTAATATGAAAAGTTTCCAGTTTTGTTCGATAAACGAAAAAGCTGCTTCAAGTAATTTCCTAAATTTTAAGTTGTTCCCTACATTTTTCAGCGATCACTGAAAGCTGTATTGGTTTGTTCAGTTCCTCAGGTTTATTCTTGGAGATCTCCTACCAATCTATGCTACTTTTCGAGTTTAATCCTGTACACATCCATGCTTCATGAAACATAAACCAGCATAATCCACCTTAACCCAACTTAAGGTAATTCAAGTTAACTCATCCTAACTTAACAAAAAACTAACTTAATCCACCTTAAGGGATAAACTACAGATGTAATTTTCAGCCATTATCGTCCTATTACTTACATTTCCCATTGGGTATTAAAAAAAATTATTTCAATGTTTTGAGTTTTATTAGAAACTTTCGTATTTTTATTTTAGCTTTGAGCTATGCATTCCCTTGAAGGGAAAGTAAAGTAGCCCCTGCCCTCCCAACACCACTAATGCCCCGAATTTTGTATTATATTTCTAAATTCTACTCAGAATAATTTATATCTTACCTTAAGTAACGTGTTTAAAAGTACATTTGACTGGGATAAAAGTTTCTTTTAACCTATCAGAATTTTAAGGCAAATCGGTGTAACAGTCTCAAAAATATATTTTTAACAACGCGCGTTCAGTTTCCCTGCTTGAGCGGTAATATTTTAATTTCAAGTTTCTTAAATATTTGATCAAAAGAAATATTTTAGACTTTAATCTGTATCTTAAACCTTATCCAAATTTATATTTAATTTAAATCGGATTTAATAAACTTTGCATAATGTTCAAATAAATAGATAAACATGTTTACAAAAAAAAGAGGCAGATAGATAAAATATTCCTTAGAAAATATTTGAAAAAGACGAAACCTGACATAAATTTTAATTTGAACTCCGTGGATTATACTACTGAAAGCTACATTCAAGTCTATCTAGAAATTCGGATAAAAGGATAGCCAGACAGTAAAAATTCTAAATACTCGTTTTGGATTCAGAAAAACTTAAATAAAAAAAATAATTTAAAAATTTCATCTGAAATATTTCTATATACACCAAAAACCACTTACAATTTTTTAATGGTATAGATTATAATTATCATTTGTATTAAAATAAAAGGTAAATGTAAATAAATCAATATCAGAACAATAATAAGATAATAATCGGAAAATATCTATTTAGGTTTATATTGCTTTATATTTACTGAAAGTTTGATGGTGTATTGGCTTGAAAGAGACAACGGTCCTAATAATCTTGCAGCCTGTTCCGTGTCTTCTTCACACACGCTAAACGAGTATCAAGAAGGCATGCTATTTAATATTTCTTTAATAATAATATTCTACGGTAATTTAATTGCCGGCATTTGCGACAGTTAAATTATTTTCTCTGTATTTTAATTGAGGACTGAACTATGCGACTAAATACTACAACATTAAAATGCTTATAACAATGTTTAAAAGGTTGTATGCCTTTAGGAGCACTAACGTTTCATGAGAATTAGACATAGTTGATTTGACCTTGTCGGTTTGCGAAATATTAATTTTGGAAGTATCAAATAGTTCTTATTCAATCGTTAAGATTGAATAAGAACTATTTGATCCATTACAAAACAGTTTGGTATTTTACATAATATATCTTTCCCAGGCGCAAAATTATCGTGAATATCAGAATCATCGCTTTCCATTAAACCACAAGCAACGCTGTTTACTTTCATAATTTTTACTTAGTTTTGTAGAGAGTAGGTACCGAAATATTTTTCTTGTATATTTCTAACTTGGTATATAGAAGCACCTTCAATAAAATTCTGAAAAACATAATTTTGAAATTATTTTCACTCGTTTTATTTTCGACTTATATTCCATGTTACAAATTATATTTTAAAAAAAAAAATATTATTTTATTAGCCCCTCTGGATTATGTTTAGGCATATTTTTGAGTATTATTTTTAGAAATATATGCTGTTTAATATTCTTTATAACCGTACTAAGTCTAAAATGTCTACATCTAACAGTTTCTGAAAAAACGGCCATCATTTACGCATCGACGCACGCACTGATTTTATAAGAGTTCCATCTTTTTTAATAAACTTTAATAAACTTCCTGCCCTTTTACTTAATAAACAATCAGCCACATTATTGACGATTTTAAAAATTAATAAAATATAAATAGTATTAATAAAATATAACTGATTTTTATTTAACAATTTTAAGATATAAAGCAATATCCCCTATCAGGTATACACTCATTTAAATTTATTCATCGATTAATTTAAATAGGTTATACATGATACCTGGGCTTGGTTTAATATGGCGTTGATTTTTGATGCCGGAGGGTCAAGTTTCTTAGTTTTATAACTTTTATAATTATCAATATTTTAACCAGATTTCTTCCAAAATATTTTCGAAATATCCTTATTGTAAAATTTACAATAAGCTGTACTATACATCCAAATTTTACTTCGATATAGTTGTAACTGTTAGTTGTAAAATTTATGAGTATAGTTTAGAAATACTTCTATAGTTCCATTTTGCGAAAGATAGCATGTCATGGCAGATAGTATAAATATAATTAGCGATGCATATTGTTAATTGCACAAAAATTCTGAAAGGGCGTACAGTGGTTGTAACATAATGTCTACACAAGTTTGTAGTTTATTTGATTTAGAAACTAGAAAATTATGACAGGCAGGTGAATAGACAACGAAGGGGGATTTATAAGGTTTCTTCAGGCCATCACCCAGAGAACCCTAAAAATATATTTTAATCCGATATTTTAAATGTATTGTTTTTGAAACCGTGGCCAAAAACACTTTCGATAAAATAATATGCATATATCGACTTATACCATTTAAATTTCTTGAACTGTTAAATTGACCAAAAAGCTTAAAATAGCGTATCTAATTTTTACCATTGACATTATAGCAAGCAAAAACTTTCACGAGAAACTGTAGTTAATTTGAAACTCTAAGCAGAACAGTGTTGTAATAATATATAATTCCTAATAATACGAACAGTGTTGTAATAATATATAATTCATAATAATAATATAATTCACTGCCAAGAAACAATATAAAATTAAATATAATATTAGTTTAAAAATATTAAAGTGAATATACAATAGAAAGAATAATATTTCACTATGTTAAAACTTTTCATTTTATCACACCCTCAGTAAGGAAGACAAATCATAAATATATTTTATTACCTGTTAACTGTTCTTCGTCAATTTTTACATACAATTTCTTAAAAGAAACCCAACACAGGAATTTATAACAGATTTCTAAAAGTCAAATTTTGGCATAATCTCCTATAATCTGTAGCATAAAGCTGGGTTTCAGTTCTAGTCAGCAGTATAGAAATTTCCATTTAAAAAGAGAGAAACGTCGTAAACCGTGTAATTATGCAAAATAATAACAACAATACTTTTCTGTTTAATTTAATTCATACAGATAGATGGTACAGAGCTCGTGAAGATGGGATAATTCTAACAATTACCTAAAATATGTCAGTAATTATTACTCATAATAAAATATATTTATGGGTATATTGGCTATAATAGAGATTATATAGGTACTAATGATATTCTGCTAATAAAGCAATATCTTCATATTTTCGTTTGTGAAGTACTGGCCTTATTTTGTTATAGCTTACAGATCTTTTAATTTTTTTTAATATCCTTAAATTGTGAACGCACATGGCACTTGATGTTAGGAATCATTTGACCTGGCTTGCAAAATATGGGATAGTCTTGCATGTTGCAATAGGTGGAGTGTAATTTACACTGGTTAGATCAGAGCAATATCCATGCATTTTACTTAATTTTGTTCATCTAAGTTACTTCGAGGAAATTGAAGGTGTCTGTGGAAGAGTTTTCATTCAAATGATGAACTCATGTTTCAATTGAAACTCCTTTTGTTAACTACCAAAACAAAGACACATAAATGGAACTTCTAAAACGTAATTGAAAAATAATCCTCTTTTTAGCAAAATTTAAAATAAAGCTTTACTTATGCATGTTTAAAAAAAATTGTTAAAAAGTGTCGTGTGATTATATTATGGAACGGTATGTCGGGAGAGTAACTTCTATAAGATTCGCTCTTTGTATGTGCTTACGAGTTTGTATGCACGTAATTTTATGAGCGCTCTTATTTCTCATCTGTAGAATATGCGAATATTTAGAACAATACGAATTTTTAAAAATTACAAATGAGAGTTTAATATAAAATGCAAGCAAGGTTTTTTTAAATTTCTTTACACAATGTGTTCTGCAGGGGCATTTAATATGAATTTTAAATGAAATATGATACCCTCAAAAAAAATTTGAAATTTACTTTAAAGGATTCCGTAATTTTCATCATCCAAATTTCTCTGTTTGTGCTGAAAAAATATACTACTCAGAACTGGCAAACCATTTAAAAAATTAGCACATCTGATGCAAAAAATATAGTAATAAATATGTCCTCAGCCATAAAAAAAAGAAATTCACCCTTAACCACAGAAGGCACCCATTATAAGCTAATTACCCCCTGTTTGAATTTTCAAATAAATATATTTTCAGTTAAATTGCTTTCATGAAATCTATTAAATACTTCTGAAAATTAATAATTGTAATTTAAAGTTAAAAAACTTTAACAATTACTTCAAAAAACAATATTTTTATTTTTCGTCATAACAAATGCTGGAACTGCCTACAATTGGTTTTAATGCTATACGCTAGGTTACAAACAATTTTTTGTTAAATTAGGAATTAAGAAATTTAGCAAAAACTGTTGTTTTATTTAAATAACGCCGCGACAGGTGTAAATGTACTTTATTCGTTTATGTTTAGTTTAAAATATTTTAAATTGTGTAATTTTTCAAACACGACGAACAAAATCATCTTAAACTCTTTTTTTAAATTTATGTTATAGTTCAGGTCAACATTTTGCCATAAAATTGTTTTATTGCTTTAGCGTCCGTGGATCATTAACAATATTAAAATTTTGCGATTATTTTTATTTTAAAAAGCAGAAGACTAAAATTCTAATGGTGGTGAAGTTAATTCTTGTACACCATTTCTTTAAAATAAGCCTATAAATAGTAAATAATCAACGGGTTTCAGATCTGGTAAAACTAGTGGCCACTGATTGATTTTTCCACGCGAGCCCCTACTTTTCAAATCTACGTGTCACCTTGATGGTCGTTTCCTCTGTCGTCAGCCTGGTGAATGTTTACTCCTTGTCACTGACCCTTGACAGCCTGATGGATGGTTCATCCTCGTCAGCCTCTACTTTTACATTTAAGAATAATTTTTTGCAAGAATTGTAATATTGTTTATGAACCATGGACACAAGAGCAAAAAAACAATTTTACGACAGACTTCATGCCATATTTATGACCTAAACCGTTTATAAATTAGAAAAAAAAGAATTATAGATAATCTTGTCGATTCTTTTCGGAAATCTCATAATATTTTTTAAACCAGCCATAAACGAATAACACGTATGTGTTGCTTCTTTTAGTGGTATATTTGTTCCTGTAAAATAAAATAAAAAAGTGTAAGTAAGTAATAAAAACTTCACCTTTTGTCTCTTTGTTCCCATGACTTACGGGACATCAGTAAATAGAGTGAAACAATTATTGTTGGCCTGTAAACAGGCGATTATCAGTAAAAGTACCACAGTTTTACAAAATGGTACTTTATTTTCTAAAATCCAAGTTTCTATTTCCTATTGGATCACCTTAATCGCAGAATACATAACGAACACTCAAATTGTAAATATTTTTTTTCTGGGGGAAGAAATTTACCCGGAAACCCATTTGGGTAATCTAAATTAGTGAAAGTTTTTAAGAGTTAAATGACTGTGCTAGAGTAAGCGAATTATAAGTTGGTAACTACTAAACTAATTAGCAAGGGTAATATTTTGATGACATCCTGATAATGCCGGTACGAAATGTGCAATTACATGAAAAATCATGTTACACAGGAGCGAAAGATCCAACCTTTTACTGTCCTCAATATCGTTCCAAAATGTATATGTAAAATGTTCTTCAATTTACTAACGCATATACATTCGTGACATACTTGGTTGCCTTATGCAGAATATACTATTTAAACAATGTATTTTCTCTAAACGGCTCTAATTTTAATTTAGACTCAGGAATTCACAAGGTGTGTATGCTGTCTAGCAATTTTGGACACATTTTTTTACATATCTCCCTCATATTAACTAAATGATTAGCCTCTTTTCTTGTATATCGACTTAACAAAAAAATAAAAATAAAATTTTCTTGAATTAGTTGCAAAATATATTTTCAAAGCCAGTTTCACTCGGAATATTTTCATGCCGATGCTGTAATTCCCACATAAACTTTTCAAATTATGTTTATTAGACCTAATAAGTCTAGCCACATTACTATTCAAAATAAGGTTTTGATTCTTTTACGCGATTCTGATACGCGGTTAATTAATTTTAGATTATGTTTGGTATTTGACCTTGTATACTTTACTTTTACCACTGACCATTAAAAAATTAGTCCTATAACTTCTTCGTTCATATGTAATTTTTAACACTTTTTTAAAATCTGGCCTCAACTTACACTGCCTTACTGCGTTTTCAGCTTTTATGCGTATTGAACTTTAAGTACCTACATTCCGAACTCCATTGGATACTATCTTTACCAACAAAAATCTTCCCATTTGTTGATTGCTTGTCAGTTATTGGACGTACTTGTATCACCCTATCGCTGATCGCTTTCTGCATGTATGTTTCCCTATCGTTTCGTATACCCAAGTTATTTTCTTCATTCTAAAGCTTTCTTTGTTACTTAGTAATATCCATGTAATACGTGGGGGTTATATGGGGGTAATATGAAAATTTATTAATTATACGCAATATCAATTCAAAATATGGTCACTTTCAGTTGCTATCCGTACAGGAATCAATTTAATTTTTTCGTCTTCGCATAACAAATTGCACATGCTGCTATATCGTTACGATTTCATAGGAAAATTTAAGAAAAGCGACGAGATAAAAAAGCTTTGAGAGTTATTAATTTCGGGTGTTTATTATATATATATATATATATACATATATATATATATATATCAAAAGGACCACTATCTTATATTAACATACATTTTTGTAACAAATTTTTTATAACATATTGTCTGAATTATTTGTTAAATTTTAACGTAAGATAACGTCCGAATATAAAAATAGTAACGTAGATAACGTCTGAATATAAAAATATGATAACAGATATGAATGACATATAATGAATAACGAAAGAAAACAGTAACTATTGATTATTACGTAAAAAGAAAAAAACGCATGACAAGTGTAGTGATGCGGATGACGAGAAATGAAACCGAGTTGAAATATAGACATAGACACGAATATAACATATTTTACTCGTACACAACTTTCAAGTTGCCAGTTCACTAGCACTTATTTAATATGCAGATAACACAATAAGTCTATTATACAAAGGAAATCAGCGATATCTCGGTGCAGCTTCATCCCCTGTGTACCCTACTGGAAATGAAAGAAAAAACAAATGTTTGTGTGTTAAACATGGATTTCAGATATTTATGTAAGTTTTTATAAGAGAGCAATTCCATTTAGCCGAAAATTAAGAAAATTCAATTTAATTGAAATTTTACAAAAATTACTGATAAAATATACATATTTTATTTGAATAGTAACACATATTTTATAGGAGAGGATAAATCAAAATGACCAAAATATTTCTTTTTACTTTGTCGAAAGGGGTATTTCATAAAAAATATTATAAATAGGTACTTTCAGTAGGAATTTGCCGTTGTCTTCCAAATTCTTATTTTTCCAATCGTAAGCCTATATAACGGGAACAATGTGAAAAAATAAATTAAAACGAGAAATATATAGAAGATAATTTATATTATATTAAGCCTAAAGTTGAATATTTGTTTCAAAATTGTTTTTAGTGATAAACTACGTAAATTTGTTTCATAAAGTGATGTGTATGTTTGTAACGATTACCTTTATTCTATTAAGCACAGGCGAACTGCAGATGATGTTTTCATTAAATAATCGACTAGTCCTTGGCATGAATATTTATAATAACTTTTTTGGTATTTTTTTTTCTACAGCTTCTTAGTTCACAAATTGTTTAGTTGGTAAATTAAAAAGGATAACAAAGATAAACATGAAATGTCAAAAAACACGTAAAAACACACTTCTGAATCATTATAAACAAAACTCATTTTTAAAATTGTACACGAGGCTGGTACTTTACAAATTTGAGTAAATTATTAATGAGATAAGTAGAAAATTACAAAATAAACTTTTATGTGCGGCATCACAAATACAGCGCGAAATGGATGCTTTCCCAAACACCTAGTATTAAAGTAACTAAACATCGCTTTTGGGCGAAATAATGTGTTTTCTCAATAGTCATTTAATGGGAGACATTAACTAAAATAAGCTCTGATTGTTTAGAGTATTATTCGTAACAATTTGTTTTATATCTGACAGAGCAAAAAGGAATGATTATTTTAGAACCTGGAATCTTCTATGTGCTAAAAGTTGAGCAAGAGTACGTTTATATAAGGATTGCAATACATAATAACATGTATGTAATAAAGGTCCCAATACACAATAGCAACTTAATGCATAAATGCTATTTTAATATCAAATCAGTGAGCATTGTAAGTGAATGTTATAAAATATAATTCTCAAACTCAGAAAATATTAATTGATTTCTATCAATTAAAATTAGATTTCGCTTTCGGAGGTACATTTCATAAAGCTAAAAATACGTTAGTACAAGATGAAGTTCTCTCATTTTAATGACTGTCTAGGTTTTAAATTGAATCTGAAGTATGTCACCTAATTTTGCCTTGTCATCTACAAATTCGAGAAGATAATTCAAAAGGTAATCTAAAACTTGGGTTTTGTAAAGCTCTTGTTAATATTCATTGTATTAAAAATATTTCAATGAGACGTTTTCTAAACACTTATCATCTAAATACCCAGGAATATTTTAATTATATTATTAATCAGTGGTAATGTGCTGCTAATTCGTAGAAACTGAAATAAATGTTAAAGAAAATATGAGAAAAAATGTAATTTCAACTTTTTTCCTTAGTAATAAGAAAGTTTGTCAATATGGAACATTTTATACAGGTTTTATATGGCTCAAAAATTGGGTCATAGTGTACAAATAATGGTCGCAATATTTACACACTGTGACCGAACAGTCCCATTCCGAATGATTTTATCTCAGTTAGCGGACATGACATTACTTTTTCTAAATCTTCGCTAATTAGAAAAGGCTTATCGTAACACCTCTAGTCTTATATATACATAACATGGACAATGATTTGAGTAAAATTAGAAGGGTAGGAGATCGAGCATGGAATCTTGCAAAAAATTATAAAACATTGAAAATTGAAACAAAAGCTTAAAGAGAAAAACAAATAAGGGATATCATAATATAAGGATAATGATAAGGATACAGCATATACCCTTAAGAGCGTGTTTGCGAAATTACATGTGACAATTCGTAGCTTTGACTAAGATATAGCATTTTAAGTTCGATCGAACTTTCGGAGTAACCAACTCTTAAATCTGCTGGTTGCAAATACTTTTACTCTCATTTTTTTGATGGGTTGCTTTTATTTTCACTTATAGTAACTACTAAATATTACCTGGAATTTTTCGACAATGAATTTTGTTTTACTAACTTTAATTTTTAATTAAGTTAGTTTCGAAATAACTTTTTTGACTTAGCGGAATCAAAACCTCCGAGACTACTGTTTGATTTAAATTTTATTTTATTTCAACGTTGTAAAAAGTTAATCATTTTCTTAATGCATTTTTTAAAATCGTTTTGACAAAGTTTCAATTTAAAATGATTATACAAAATTAATCATTAATCAGAAAAAAAAGTTATAACGAAGTGTAAGTCTGTAAAAAAATTATACATGTTCCGTGGTCAGTCCACAAAACATAGAAAACAATTTTACAGCCGTAGACTTCATTAGAACTTTTTGTTATTATTAATAAAGTTTTTTTTTTAATTTAACCTACATATACTTAATAAAAATATTTATATGTAAAATTTAGACGAGACAAGTAAATTCCTCGAATTATTTTATATGCTGTTCTAAAAGTAGATTAGTAGATTTAGATTCCATATAAATTATTCATTTAATTGATGGACCAAACGATATATGAAGTTTAAAAAAAATTTCTATTAACCCGCTCTCGATAGTTAATTTTCGAGGGTGTTCATAAAGAAATTTAATTGGAGACAAATAAAATACGCTAATATTTTTTATATTTCACATTTCACATCATGTATTATTCGAAAGAGCAACTGAAAACGATTTGAAGACTGTTTTTTTTTTAATTTGATCAGTGACAATTCTAGAGATATCAAAAATGTCCACAAATAGTGTCCACTCCCTTCCTATATAAAATTGCTAAGGTCAATATTAGGAAAAAACTGCTTTACTGGATGTTTACCCAAAGTCTATTGGGGAATTATAGCAATGATTTCAAGTCCCGTGACTTTTTAAAAATTCACTCAATTTTTGCGCCTATGAAAAATGAACTCGTATTAGATGCTAAAAATAATATTCTTATTTATAGTTTAAAAGATATCCCATATATGTTTATAAAAATCTCAGCTCATACAAATCCTTCATAGTACAAGTTTTATGTGAACTTGAACTGTTTTTTTTTTAATAATCTGTGCGTAATTTTTTAAAACATAATTTAAGAAATAATTTTCAGAATTATAATAAATACATTTTTCCAGTCCTTTTCAAAAATTATTACTCACATTTATTAGTTACGTTTAACATTTTTAAAATTTTGACTTTTTGAATTCAAAAAATCAAAATTTTTGGAGAATTTAAATTTATTCGTGACTAATAATAATTTTTCAACGGATGGTTTTAGTAGTTATAATTGTGTACTATTATTTACTTAAAATATCAGTTTCTCCGCAAGAACTGACAGGTCAATTTCGACCGAAGGTCAATTTGTAAGCCGAAGCGGATATTCGGCCGTCATCATTACTTTCAGCAAAAGTCGAAAACGAAGCCTAACTAACGATATGTATTAGCTCACTAGCTACACTAGTGGGGGCAGCTTATATTTTTTTGCTACTTTTATTAAATATATTGCTATGGGTTATATATTAATATATTGCTATTATATGTTTCATACAAGAGGTTTTCGGCAAGCTAATATTTTCATAATCTTAATATTTCAGGCTATTTAATATAGCAGTCAAACGTTTTACTGAAGACGCCGAGATTAATCTATGGAAACATTAATTGCCGCTTGGTAAAAACCCATAAGGACAGTTAACAAATTACGAAGTCTTGTGTAGTTGAAACATTTATTGCACCGCATTTTACTATGTAAATACTGACTGATATTATTATTGAGAAGTCTCACTACCCTAAGCAGGCACTGTTCAACCCGTCTCTATGCCTTGTTACAAAGTATGTTTAGGTACGTCACACGTTTCTTGAAATTTATTGTTTTGTTTTTTAATAGTTTTATTCAGTTTTTCTGCAAATACTGTGTGGTGTTTTCATGGTACTTAATGCTGTTATAATTTTTTTTAAATATTAAATTAATATATTCTCCATCGAGTTTAGAGAACATTTCTACTCCAAAACTCAACTGAGAATAAGTTTTTGTTAAATTAATCCCAACGTCAGTAGTAAAACTGGTACTTTAAACCTACTCAATAAGTAATACCATTTTTTTTTACTTTTTGATATGTAGACGGCATTTAAGATATTAGGAAATATTTTCCTGATCTATCTATGTATTTTTGTATTTTGATGACCTATTAGGATCGGTAAAATGAAGTCTCCGAAAAGCTTCACAGTTAAAGCTTTACAGTCTAAGGCAGTATGTCAACAATGATAAAGTCTATAATATATTTATCCATTCGTATGGAAATAGGTTGACTATTGGATCATAGTGGTGCTATTTCTTTAATCCCTGGCAAAATTACTTGTTTAATTTTATTTCTGGCATCACGGAGTGAATTAGTATCCTTATTTTTTTAGTTTAATGAAACGACGATGTTTTTTTGTAGCTTCTGGAAAAACATTTTCCAAATGGAATTATGTCCTAATTATCATATTTTTCAACATTAATTATTTAATTGAAATTAGTCTATATTTATACATGAAGTGGAAAATATTTGGTTGTTTATTATTTATTCGTGCTATTTTCTAAAGTTTCAAAAATTCTTATCGTTTTAGAAAGTTCATATTTTGAGAAAGATTATAGGATTTTGAGGAAGGTTATAGATTGTTTATAATAAAGTTATGTATTAACCGTGTAAAATATTTTAACCGTGGTAAAGCAAAAAAAATTTCGTTCACTTCTTTTATTTGCTCGGATTATATGTAATACCGTAAATCCAATTTCAAAAGTTTTTTCACCTGAAAAAGCTCATGCTTCGAAAAAGATAATAAGCAACATACTATTTACGGAACACGGAACCGTGTTAAAAAAATAAACAGAAGTTGGAGAACATTACTTTAAATTTTCACTGCGAGAAGATATTGGCTAACTTATTGGCTAATTGTCCATAAATTAGCTAATATTCCCGCCGACCTACCTCCGACTCTGGCGATCAATGTCGTTCGGCAAACGAAATGGAGGTGTTTGCTTTGTGATCACGAGGAGGAGAGCAGGCTAATTTTACGCGATGAGAGAGCCAGGCACTCTTTTAATTTTACTACAAACTAAATTAAACAACCACAGCACCAAGGATGCAACTTCAAGCAAATTACGAGTGTAGAGTATAAAACAAGTTATCAGTGTACTCTTTACGAAAATCTATATAAAATGGTAAACGCATGCAAAAACCATGATGACAAATTGTCAACGTGCAAAAAAATACAACGATGTTCATTTCAAATACCTGTTTCATTAATAAAAGTAATAAACAACTTTTAAAACTAAATATTTCCAAATATATGAGCTACTTTTAGAATTAAAAAAATTAATAATAAAATTAAAGGGTCGACGAAATAGCCATACCTCTCTGGTTGCACTATTCTTTCCATTTCAATCATTTTAAAATATAAAGGATACTATTGTAATTTATTAACTCCTGTCACCGATTAGAATATTTTATAAAGAAAATACAATTATAATTACGTTTGAAAGATATTTTTAGTATTGTTCTTTCTCTTTGTGTCATAAGTGTTCTATAGAGAAAATGTAAAAAGAAACCAGACTTGTCATTATCCACCGAAATTGCCTACCTTTCCATCGTTGTGCACAAAGTATGTAACATTTTATTCCGTTGAGTGAATCCATTGGCTAGTCTACGGTGTTTTTTTACTGCAGCCAAATTTGCATATGAACGTGTTCTTTGCAGCCGAAGGTGGATGAAAGTGAAACCGAAACCAAAGATTCAGCCTGATATTAATAAAAACCTATACAAATAGAATTTAAAAAAATTTCGTCGGACCAATAACTTCTCAAAATTTGCAATAAAAATGTATTTCTGAGTTTATATAATTTCACAACAGTTAACATTCATTTTTATTAGTATTATCATAGTTATTATTTAACTAACATTCATTTTTTTGTTAATACTTTGAGCCAAGTATGCATTTAATTATACTTAGTTTTCTATTACATAAACGAAATTATATGAACGAAAACTGCATAATTCATATATTAAAGTTTTCTTATGAAGTGCCATTATGAAATTTTGTTAAGGGTACTAAGATAAAGAGTAATTGATCACAATGTAAATGGTAATACATATTTTCAATTATAATTTAATTTGAAGACACCGAAGTTATAAAATATTTATTAAAACCTTATTTAAAATTAAATTGGCTTATACAATTTATGCACAATAATCTGCCTTTTATCTTTGGTAATTGCAAATTATTCATTACTTTCAATTGTGTGAATGTAATTACAAGTTTTAAAGTAACCTTTTAAGAAAAAATGATAACAGTGTATTCTGTTACGTAGTCTAGGTACTAAATAGTCAAATAAATTTATAGTCCCTAAAACATATCTAACTCGGCAAATAAAGAAATAATTGGTTACAAAAATATTTTTAAGAGAATAACATTAGGCCAAATGTGGATTAAAAATTGTAAATGTAGTTATAATACAAACTTGAAAGCTATGGTAGCGGGAATATAACCGAAGACAACTTTTTATTCAAAATAAAATATTTTCAAATTCTCATGTGTAGACGTAGGAACCGGGGCGCAGAAAACGCCATATCACGTTCGCTGATTGGAAATGAAATAATCCACAAGAGGACTGTTCGGTCACATCGCGAGGATATTGCGTCTTGAAGTAGGTGATAACATTAATCGACCCACATACAATATACTTATGTAGTATCCGCAGGAGTTGTGTTTTCCATTGAAAATGTTGTTTTTATGTAGTAGTATTTAAACTCTTAAATATTTTACGGCCACCATTTTTAGCTATTTTATTCATTTTAAGAGGTTTCAAAGGCAATTAAAGGTGTAATAAATATAAAAGTACATGCAGTTTTCAAACTGTTTACATTATTAGTCATAGCGTATAGTGCAAAAAATGCAAATGTCAAGATTTAGCTAAAACTTAAAATTACTTAGCATACCTACACAATCATTTTAGGGATAAGAAAAACTATATAAAAACTTTACAAAAATTATCCTGTTGTAAAACTAATATTTATATGTAAAATATTCAATATCTTGAAAAAAAATAAGTGGTACTGATCGATTCTCAAATTTTATTTAACATTTAAGTTTTTCAACTCGTAAAAACTATTACATAATTAATCGGGCTACATCATTAATTTAGAAATAATTTTTAATAATAATAATCATGGGACTTTTAAGAGGTAGATATTGCAACAGAAGTATTACACTTTAACATTGAATTTTACTGTCGTATATCCACGATTTCAGGTTCAGCTTTTAGTCGATTAGTTTATCGTCATGTTCTCTTGCTGTTGTCTTTTTTAAATTTCCAGGAAACGGGTTTATTTACTTTAATCCTAAATATGCGAAAAGTCTTCCTACCTTCGCTACATTTAATGGTGCCTCCTTTAAAAGTTAACTGTCTAATTTTCTAACTACCTATTTACTTATTTATCCAAAATACACGTCTCTAAAGGGTAAGATATTTTCCCGATGAACAGATATTTTTTAAATGGTTCTTGTTTAAAATAATTACAAGTTACTTTATTAATTTACATTCGTCTTTCTAACTCCATATCAATATCTTCATCATGAATGCTAGAATAAAAATATTAGGCAAGACATATAAAATTTACATTAAATGTTTACAAAATTAATAATATCTAATTAAAAATTCACCCAAGTTAACCCGGGATTCTAATTTCATTTTATTTGATGGAGAATAAAATAGTGTCAAAGCATCCATTTCATCACAAAACTTTGTTAAACCGTCCAAAAAAACGAAGTTCAGAGTAGAGATACGAAATATGATAAACCTACCACTTCATTTGTCATAATGAAATACGTTAAAAACTTTCAAAATTTTGGAATTTTTATTTAAAAAGTTTTTTCCTATAGGAATAAAAGAAAAAATCCCTAAAACCTTTGTCAACTTGTTTGCTTAAGTTCTTGCGGCTTTCCACAGAACATCATTTCGTTTTAATATTATTTTGGGAAATTACACATCCGTTTCTATATTTGAAGATATTAGGTAAAAAAATTATTTGTTAACTTATCTACTTTAATATATCTATATATATATATGTATACATGGCTGACTTTTTGCTACGAGGTTGTCTCTTGCATCCAACCATGACACAAGTCCAGCCTCGTTCGATGAACGGCCGGGAATCGAACCCGGGACGTATACCTTGTGATCAACCCAACATACCACGGCGATGACAATTTAGCTCACTAACATTTATTTTTTTTTGCTAGATGTGTGCAATGTAGAGATTGATAACATAATTAATACAGATAATGAAATCATAAATTTATTCAGTTTATTATGAAACAAATTTTATGAATATAATTAAATTACAATTTTATACCAGACTAATTAATTATTATAAATTTCAATATTAATTCCAAGACACATTATGTTCAGTCAACGTGATAACTTTATTATAAAAATATTATTCTTTAGGTAATTTCTTAACTACTTCGGGTTTTTTTTAATAATACTGTAAATTTCTTATCTTGAAGTACAATTTTGAATTAACGAATTACCTTTCAAGAACATCTATATAAATTGTCAGTTGCTACTTGCACTTTAATGTTACTTTGAGTGTAGAATAACATAGCGACTATAGAATATAATATTTCCCTATTTCCACATTCAATTTAAATTTGTCCTTCAAAACTCACATAATTTTCCATAGCAATAATATTTGCAGCTATTCTCACTTTATTAAATATATAAACGTTTTTCTTGCCGTTTTCATACTAGGCTCTTGATTCTTCATGATCCTTTTGCATATGTAACAAATTGCCAAGGAGCATCATGCGACCGTAGGTTTAATTTCGCCAATATATGTGCATTTTTCGAACAAAGAGAAATTATATTTCTTTTATTAGTAGGAAAACAATGATCACACCTAATAATACGTTCGGTAGAAGCAACATGTTGATGTTAAGAATGATAACTTAAAAAAGTTATATCGAATAGTTATATCTTCATAAACATGCTATTCATTCGGTCAGCATCATGTTTTGTCTTATTAAATTCGTTATCAATTTCTTTAATGATTTTAATGATGATGAAGTAATTCCAAAATGACCCTTAACCTAAATTATATGAAATTTTATGGTCATTATATAACTAACCTTCGCCAAGAAATTATTTTTCAAATTTTAACAGCTAAGAGATAACCATATTCCAGAAACGATCAATTACAGAATCTCGAATTTTCGTATTTACAGAAATTTTGTCTTATACACGAAATTTCTGTATAATCTAATTGATTTTCGTAGCCTTCTCAGGGACAAGTTTTTCTTAAATTTCCAAATCTTACGCTAAGAACTTGAAATTTAATGTTTCGACTTTTTATTTTAAATAATCGTTTCAGTATTTTTTATAACTTCACTCTCTGTTTTTAAGGAATTTCTTTAGAAAACGTTGGTGTTTTAAGAACTGCACACTATATAACACTTACAGTGTTACTTAGTATGTTGACCTTTCATTCTTACTAGAGGAAAACAAAGATTCTTAACAAATTTTGCCAATTTGTTGATCACATTATATGCTCTTATGTTTCATAGGTTGATTTTATTTTTAACTAATGTATGTTGTTCAGGCAAAAGCTAGTACTTATTTAGTTATACAAGAGTTATAAGCAAAATTATCATGATCCTAAAAATAACAACAGTAAATTTGAGGACATTCTGCATTTGCTATTTTTTTATAATAAGTACAGTCCATAAAAAAAACGTCAAATTACTTTATTGTATTATAATTTCATTAAAAATCTAATTTATATTTATTACATGAAAATCGATCACCTTAAATCAGAGGTAAATAAAATAAATTCATTTAGGAGAATTAATTTAAACACATTTTTTTTTAAACGTTTTTAGAACAGTTCACTGGCCTTTTTTTTCAAAATTAATGGTAACTTTCATTTATTTATTCTTTGCTTTATTCTTGATTTAACTCTGCACAGATTTGGATAAATTATTTACTAATTTCTTGAAATACACTAATTCAATAATTGAATAATACTAATTTATTAAATATAGAATAAATATATTTAATTGAAAACATGAACTTGGCGTAATAACGTTTTATGCAATTTTAATAACAATATTTTTTCGAACGGGAGAAGTCAAGAATCTTGCTATTTTAAAATGTCTAAATATATGCAAATTTTTAAAAAGACAAAGGCATGTTTTATATTTAAATTATCAAAATTTCAGAGCTTACAGAAAAAAAAATTATCGAAAAAAATTAACCACGAAAAATTATTAATTTTTGGTTATGGCGTCCAATAAAATAATCAGTGGCCTTATTGTTTATCAACAAGTTGTCTTATAATTTTTTGACAAAGTTGTCTTATTTTTTCACACACATCCTTTGAGATACATCAAAAAACTTCATGTATCCCGAAAAATGTGTAACTTTTTTACATGTGGAACTACATTTACTTTCTCATTTTTAGAAGTTTTATTCAAAAACTACGTAACAAAAATATTATTTTTTAATATGATCAAATGGGATCTCGAAATTCGCTTATTAACATACTTATTTAAATTATTTCTTATTTATTTATTTATTTATTTACCTTAATGTATCTGATTAATAGATATGGCGCACTTATTGTTACGAGAACAATCTCTTACAGCCTGTAGTTGGCTGTTGTGGCACAAATGTAGCCCCGTTCGAAGAATAGCCGGGAATCTAACCGGAGTCCACGCGATCTGCCACATCGTCAAGGGTACACGGTCTTGTGATCGACCCAACACACCACAGTGACGACATTAAATTACCTACGTATTTGACTTTCATAAATTATCGGAAACTATAGAAACACTTTTTAGTAAAAAAATTCTTCTATAGCGGGTTCTTCGGTCTTAAGGATCGTGACTGTTTCTGGCATGTCTGATCGATTGTTTTTACTAATTCTACTCAATAGTTGACCTGGCCACATTCATTTGTATATCTAACTTTTCTGGCATCCGACCAGCTCAATGCTTAGGAATTTGACCTTGTCGTCTTTTTACCCTCGATTTTACCAGTTTATATGTTCCCTCTAAATTGTCGGCGTCCCTGCGGGATATGTGGCAGAAATATTGGAGCAACCGATGTCAATACACTGGATATAATCTAGATTTCTGAGGTACAAATAGTTGAGAATTTAGATATCGGTACAATATGCTATCCAAGGGATCAGTAAGATTCAGCGCCAGGACTAAATCGTAAAACATCAGTTCTATTCCTTGAAGTCTGTGATTTTTAGAATCCAGGGCTGAAAACCGCAAAGAAATGTTAAATTATGTGGTATAAAGTGGTCTAAAAGTTCATTTTTTTCTAACACCTTCCTCGTATGATGCCATATAATGCAATCAAAAACTTTTGCCATGGAGTTCAGAACTCATTGACTCAGATTTGAAAACGCGCTACTGTTTTTTTCAACAAACTCATCTTGAGTTTAATTGTTCTCAAGTGCTATTTTTGTTTCCGTTTGGTATCAAAAGAATTCAATTTTAGGTCCACGAAAACGCATACTCGCAGATGTAACATGCAGATGATAATGGTCGCCATAGTTCGTTCCTAAGTTCATCCTTGGATCTGTGATGGACGACCTTCAATGATGGTAATATAATCTACATAATTTTAAAATCGGTCTTCGGGCATAACTTGCGTTATCATGTTGAAATAAACATAACTTGCTTTTATCGTACTGAAAATATTTATCGGCACAGAAATCTAATAGTCCATCGTTTTGAGCATTCCTAATTACGAGTTCAAATTTACTAACAATGTGATTGATGTGATAGTCTTTCAGAGTCCTGCCAATATTCGAATTCCAACTACCATGTATTATAAGCACTTAACAAAACCACTTTAAAAATTCAATCAAAATGAATTTATGGAGTAAAACATAAAATAAAAAAATTATGTACAAATATTATAATTGATGGTACTTTATTTTAAATTTAATAAAAAAATGCAATAATGATTTGATCTATTTAAAAAGCATGTTAGTTATACCGAAAATTCTTAATCGAAAGCTTCCTAATAAAATTAGTTTCATTAGTTATTTATTATTCATAGGAAAATTAGTTTCTTTGTATTATTATATTTACTTTTTTCTTTTTTCATCGTAATATTTGCAAACAATTAAAATAATTTCATTTCCATTGTTGTCAAACTATTCTGGCGTAATAAGATGACGCCCATCTCATTTCCTATATATTCAAGGTTTTTGTGATATCTTCGTAATTAGTTTAGAAGATATATACAACGCATTTCATTAAACAAAATTAAGTGAACAGTTGCGGAATCAGTTTATATTTATCTATGTTATATCTTATCGATATATATTTATTTAAATATCAAACACTTGTACACCGGTGTTTAAGTTTTTAATAAAAATATTAAACTTTTTATTTATCTTTAGATTTCTTTCAATTTATTACTTTACATTTTGCTCCAACTTATATTATAGCCGTGACCTCAGTCGATTTCACAAATGTAATAATTCTTGGTTGATATATCTGTGATTGTCATTTCAATGTACGTTAATCTTTTTAAATACTGTGTGGGACGTAGTATTTTATCTGATAATTTGTAGGAAGATTTCTAACAAATGTCCTTGATGTTTTGTTTTCAAATAAATAATGATAAAATTATTCATTGTGATATTACGTTTAAGTCATTTTGAACATATTTTGAATGAGAATAATATTTGTAAACTTATAAAAATATCAAAATGCTCAATGTATATTCCATAAAACAAACTTTAGATTATAATTCACAAAAAATAGCTTTAACATTTAAATTAAATTTAAATTTTTGAAACCGTCTTTCTATGAATTAATTTCTTATTACATAACATTCAATTTAGAAAGCTATGTCCCAAGCATTAATTTTTAATTCATTTTACGCTGTACACGTTACGTATCCTTACGTCTTTTCTTATAAGATATAAGCTATATGGAGGACTTTTACCATCTCATGATTGTTACAAATGGCTAGTAATGATTGAATAAGTACGCGTTTTCAGGAATGCATGTTCATTTGATGTAATGACTAAAATGATCCTATTTCGTTGGGATTCATCTAAAGTATAAACACAACACTACCCGATTTTTGACAAATTGGTTAGTAATATTAAGAATTTAAAAATAACAGATAGTGAAATAATAAATAACTTTAGATAATCATCTCCTAAGCGGGTAGAGTTAGTTACGTAACTGCGTCTCGCGATACACTAAGTTGGCCATAAAGCATGACTCGATAATTGGGCATGATTTCGAAGTAAAGGTCGAAACTGATAAAATACAGAGTACGTGAAATAATTAGAAAAAATATATAGAAAATTAGTACTCTTATCATGTAATTGGTGGCAGTCATTCACATATGCAGCTCATTTTGTTTTGATGTTGCAAAAAAAGAACCCATGTAAAATCACTTTGATGTATGTTTTTGAAAAAGAATAGTTTTTTTGTCACATTTTTGTACGGTTATTGAGTTCACAATTTAAGAAAAATATTAACGTTTTGAAAATATTATTTCATTAATATTATTTTAACTGGTATATATATTTCCAACCTTTTTTACGTTTGTTAGGATAACGTGGATAAACAAATATTTAGGTGTAGGGGATAACTACTTACCTCTAACTTATAATATAACTCTAACTTGTATATAAATAATAATTGTTGAATAAACTTAATACTTTATTTCAATGGACAAATTACTTATGAGTTTTTCTCGAAAAATGAATCTCAAAAATAAAGATTATTAAATATTTTTGTGACATTCGCTTGTATTTGTATTAATTTCTCATTGTAAAATTAAGCGTAGTTAATATTTTAATTTGCTCGAAGATATTAATATCGAATATTATTTATTTTAAATAACATTTATTAAATTTTTCTTCACTATTATGTTGCTATGTTATATGTCCTAAGTTTACGTTAGTATTTTTAAGAATTTTAAAGAAATTACTTCTTAACGGATAAAAGTTTAAATTCATTGCCAAATTTTTTCTAATTTTCATTACATTCACATATTTATTACTAAAATTTTAAGTATGCTATTCGTGAATGCATTTTAACGCGACTAATTTATTAATGTGAAATAAAAAATGGAGCTGAAAAAATAGTGTCAACGTCAATAAAATGACTGGCTATCATTACTGGAATTTACAATACTATAAATTACTGTAATTAACAAGTAATATTAATAATTTTGTTACCCACTTTAAACCTTAATTAGTAAAGATGCTTTGCCCCTTTGTATATTTTGCTATTCAGACAGCGTCATTTTTGAGTCTGACTTTACTTCAACTTGACGTAAAGGATTAAATTTAAATTTAATTTTTCAATCTTAAATTTCATGAAAATTTTAAAAATATGATTTTGTCATTAATTATTTTAATCTTACTTTGTACTGTCGTTGTTGATTGGTAACTGATATCAGTATGATTTTATAACTGGAATCACATAATAATCATATTAAAATTAGATAAAGCTTTCCGTACATACCGGTGTAGTATGTCGATTACCAACAAACATTGATACTGCATTATACTTTTAGGTTTCCAGTCCTCAAACCCGAAAACGGAACCCTTAAAGGATCACTTTGTTATCCATCCGTCCATCCGTCTGTATGCCCAAGACCATTCTCTCAGAAACAGGTTGATATAAAGTTGAAATAATATTTAAAATTGAGGTCTATGGGTTTTAATTAACGTAAAGTATCAAGTTTTTTTGTTTTAAAGCATATTTTTTGTTATCTATAGCGTCAGAAAAACAAGATATTTCTAGTCTATAATCTTGAAAGTCGGCATAATGAGAGGTTTTATAGCACCAGTAAAGGGAAAAATCCAAAAAGTCAATGATTTCTATGTGGAATTATATATTTTTTGAGATATGCGCCTGTGAAAGATACAATGGATCATATTTTTATGTTCTAGTAAATAAAAATTTTGTAAGTAGTTTAATACAAATATTATTATCATTAAATATTTATAAATACCAAAATGTGTACGGAACATTCGTAGCACGAGTTCTACTCGTGCTTGACAGATTTTTTTCTTTCACAACTTTTCCACCAATAATCGTTCCATATTGTTACTGGCTTGACAGGTAACAATAAAATAAAAATGAAGACGTGCACCGGTGAAGTTTTAATAAGTATTTTGTTGCTTTACGCTTGTTTTTGACTTAACAATATTGATAGCACTTGTCATTTTGACAATACATTAACAGTTCTGTCGTATTACGCTTTTTGGAACAGGGTACAGCCCTTTGATTGGAGTTACTTTCTATATTGTCCGCAGCTGTTTGTCATACAGAAGTGCTATTGGCGACTCGAAAACTTTTCTACTAGTTTAGAAAAAGGTTGGCTTGTGTTTTCGTTAGTAATTGAATCTGATGACTGTTTTTGGTTCACTTGAAATAGAAACTACGATATCTGCGCATAATGTTTGTATTGGGTCATCATAATGTGCATGTACTGAAACAATTACTACTTGGAATGTTTGCAAATTCAGTCAGCGATTGGATTATACAAGAGATTGTATTAAGATCAGAGGAAATAAATAAAATTTAATTAGTGATTTTTTTTGGGGAACAACTACGCTCTTCATATAACTTTTTGAAATTGTTATCATCGATTTATCTAGTTTAGAGGAATAAATAATATTTTTGTGAAGGACTGCTAAGAATATTTAATTTTAAATTTTCTTTTGGTGACGAAATGTGACGGTGACGAAATGTCACGGTTGAAAAAAAAATTTACTTTTATATACAAAATATTTACGTATATATTTGAATAAACAATTAACTAGGGAATGTGGGAAAGTAATTCATTATCTAAATCCGTAATACCCGACATTTTTTTTTAATTTTATTTTGAGCTATTTATCTCTTTGTTAAGCTTATGCTATTGGAAACGTCGAGTTATCTAGTTTGCATTAGTGAGTAACCCATTTTTTATATACTACATTCGTAAAAAGACGAATTGTAAACTATTTATATTGTTGATGAAATTTTCTTTTTTCAATACGAAAAATATCGGTAATATTATAGAATTGTGCATATTTAAATGAAAATTGAATGACAAATATGGGAAAGAAATTCATTTGTCATTTGAATTATAATTTGTACATCATTAGTTATTGGTCATTTTTCACTGGATCCCAAATGGAAGACTTGCGTTTCCAGCTTAGAAGTGTTTCCAAATGCTATTTTATTATTTATCTTATTAAGTTATGCGAATACTAGTGACACTCAATTTAAGCAGTATTGATAGAATTGAGTCTGTTTAAGATTTTATCAATAAGTGAAAAAGTCAAATATTTTGAAAGAAGAATTTAATGAAACTTCGTGCGGAGAACAGCAACGACAGGGTAGCTTTTCTTTTTAATATAGTTTCATCGACCATATACAAAAACTTGAATATCTTATGACAGTGTTTGGAGCAGTATTTCATTTATTGTATTTATAGATAAACATAACGAACTGACCATACCAAGTGGTTTGTTTGGGAATTTAGATACAAACCCAGAAAAATTGCGCGCCATAGTTATATGCTCTGATTGACGCATTTAAGTCTAAAAAAAGTAGTAATTATTTGATCCATAAGCAAGTAATTTACCAATAGCAGCCTTGTAAATGTACTGTTTTGCACGCACAGCATTGAAATACTATTTACAAGAGGACACAATATTTATTTTTACATCCATTCTTTCTTACAATACCTTTAATTCTCTAATGTACCAAGCAATAATTTATAGCTTTGCATACAGAGCATTAAAATATATGGACCAAAAAAAAATCATGTAGCTTTTTTTCAGTGAGACAATTTTGAACAACATACTAACGAAATGAAATAGTGTTTTTTATTAAGAAGTGTACATTAAATGCTTATACGTCTTGGTGGTTGAATTCATTGATGTTGAACATTGTGATGGACCTGCTCCCAAGAGTTGAAAAAAATTACTTTGCTTTAATCCCTTTTGTATCACTAAAGTGCATATTACTCATAACGTTTCCAGTATAAGAATAAGGTAATAAATTGTGATAGTAAATGGTAAGCTGAATAATAAAAAAGGTTCTATGAATAACCCTTACTCATAATGCTGTAAAATTAAATATTGTTTAAAATAAAACATTATTCGCTAACAATTCGTGATGCAGTTAAGATATAATTGAATATTTCTTTTATTAATAATATAATTTTTTTTTGTCGGGTCTTAATGCTTTTTCGGAACCAAAGGATTTTTTTATATAATAAAATACTTCGATTTCAAAGTTGTTCTTTCATCGATCAAGGTATTTATAACCCCAATCGTCAAGTTTCTACACTTTCGTCGTACCCTCTCTGATGTAAGTAAATTATATTTTTTATGGACACGCCCAAAATGTGAATAATACATATGCGCTATCCTGTTCACATGTGTGCCTGAGGTTGGCCATAGATCCTAATAGATTGACGGTGTAATATTTTATGCTTCTAGTTAAGGACTAAATACAAGTCCTTTAAGCCAAATTAAATTTTACATAATTACATTATATAGAGTCACATAACATTTTTAACCTTGTAACGCTTTTTTTTTCTTTTTTTAGAACAAATATTTAAAAGAGGAACCAGCAATTTAATACAATATTATCGGTTTTTAGATTGAGAAAATCACGTATCTTTCAATAGTATAACCTGCTTTTCAGTATCAGATTTCTTAACATGCCGGTTAAAGAATAAAAAATGCAAATATTAATATCCTATTCAAAGCATGACTTGGAAAAAGTATTTTTACCAGCAGTTGAAAAAATTACTCCTTTTTTATTATTATTTTAAGTTTACCCATAGGAAGAAAGCTCTGAAGCTAAAAAATTAATAACATAAAATAATAAATAATTCAATTTGAGATATTTTTATAAGAGAACACGAACACTCCTCATATTTGTTGGTGTCGTAAAACAAATTTGTACGGCTATTTTAAACAAATAAATTTATATTATATTTTCTTATGAGATCTGCAATTAGCGTAAAGCCATCAATTCTACAATACAATGAGTTAGGCAAAATAGCTAGGTATATTTAGAGGATAAATGAATGAGCTTTTTTGCTACAAAATTATAACATGTTAATAAATTGTAGATAACATGTTAATAAATTGTAGAGAACATGTTAATAAATTGTAATAAAGGCAAGCATGTCAGTCAAATTAAATAGAAAAAAATTATTCAATGCTATAAAAAGGGTTGCGTAATTTTTATACTCCTTCATAATATTTAATTTCAATGAAGTTTGAAACAAATGCAGTGATTTTGGTACAATTTAACAAACGTTCGTTATATATTATGTCAAAACTTTCTTAAAGTATGTGAGGGAACAAAACGAATATTTTTTTATATCTCATATAATCAACTTTAAATAATTTCCGGGACAAGAATTTTTAGTTACGACATTATTACATTTAAATATTTCTTTGCCCTATTTTGAATAATAATGTCATTGTTAAACTTAGATGAGATCTACTAATAATAGTTTCATTAAATACCATTGAAACTTTATATAACGAAACCACTAAAATCTTATTATTCCAAGAACCCTGCTGAAATTAATTGACAACTCAATTGAATTCTAAAGGTTTTTTATGGTCTTTAAAAATACTTATGATGAGATTAATTCAACCTAGATTATGTATATAATATTGAATAGTAAGCAAATCAATAACAATATTCTTAAAATCATCACTTCCACTTTTATTCGAACTCGTTTGGAACTTTGTTTTGTTATATATATATATATATATATATATATATATATATATAAGCGCCAATATGTACATAATGAAATTTTTCTTTCACAATTTGTTTTTTTCAATATGTGGAATTGATATGGAATTAAATTCCATCAATAATTTTAATTTTTCTGCCAATTATTTGCTAACTTCGCCCCTGAAATTGCCCACTTAATTTTAGACAAGACTTAAAAAGTTGGTAAAATTTGTCATTTGATTTTTAATAGAAAAATTCTGTGTCCTCTACTGGGTGTAAAACAGTTCTTTTTCGTTTCTTGTAACTTTTCGCGTTTCAGAAGTCATTACGTGCTTGAAACATCAGTGTCAAAAACTAAATTATGTCGTAGTTTTATACTTGTGGATATTAGAATCGCCGCATTAGAGTAATTTTCCTCAGGGTATGAAAATCAATCTGGATTAATATGCTATTGTTATGTATTAGAGTATAATAGAATTTAAAATAAAATATTTGATATTATTTATCTTCTAGCCGTTACTAAAACTTGACTAATAGTACACAGCTGTAATATATTCGTAAAAATATAAGAATTATTAAATTTAATGATGAGAATTAGAAGAAAAATTCTTAAGGTATCCAACTTGCTAAGATATGAAATATGCGTCCCATCTTCTGAACATTATACTTTATACATTAATAATTAGTTCATTATTTCAATACATTTAATACCTACCTCTGAGGTGAGTTTTAAAATGTATTCATTCAATATTTATTGAGATTCGTCTACTGCCTGTGATATGAGCAAAAGCTTTGGGTTAGTTAGCTAAAATTGAACGATAACAGTTCATTTTTCAGCTCATATATTCGTACACAAATTTTGGTGAAAATGGCCATATAATGCTTAGATATAACTATTAGTATTATGTGACTACTATTAGTATTATCAAGATACAACAATATATATATATATATATATATATATATATATATATATATATATATATATATATATACTTATATTGGATAATGTCTATATTCATAGGAACAAAAAATCTTGTTTTAATATTAGTTTGAAGCACAGAGATATTTTAATTTAAAATTGGAATAACACTGATATATTGAAGAATCGACATTTTAAAATATTTAATTACTGAAAAGAAATATACATAGATTTCCTTGAAGCGATAAAATTGTCGATTTGAAAATATTGATTCGGTACTAGTAACATTTCCCTATTTTTAAATAGAAAGAAAACCAAGAAAGTAGAAGCAATGTAAAACTTCAACAATAACGGCACTCAAATAACAACATTTTTTCATATATTCATTAAATTTCGTTCGAGGTTGCTCGAAGGAGTTATTGTTACAAGATATTACTTATTGCTGGTTCGGTTATGCCGAAAATAGACCAATTTTTTATTCCATAAACCACAATTTCAAGGTCAGAGTTAAACATTTTTGACAAAACTTAAAAATTTGCTCACGTTTAGGGAGTACAGATATAATGAATCTCTTATTATATGTTTTACTAGCCAAATACTAGGCATTGCACGTTTTTATTTATCAGAACCTTGTGAAGTGGGCGATTATTTTATTAGAGCCTTTTATTAAAAGGAAAAAATAATAACAAACGCTGATGGAAAACAACGCCGAACAATATAATAATTAAAAAATACCAAAACATGAAATGTTCAAGTATGCAAACAGTTTAAATGAAATAACGCATGTACGCAGGGGCGTAATTGTAATATAAATTTCAATAAAAAAGTATGAGGCACGCCAGCAATGATGTTGCCTCGTCGAGAATCAAAAGTAACGTCGTGGGCATAAATGAAATTCAAGACGGAGTCCGTGCCTGCGTGGTGGGCCAGTTGAGAGTTGCAGCAGCGCGAACTTTCTCCGCCCTTAGCAGCACAATAGGAAGAAGGCAGACTCGATTCAGAACTCTTCCCCCGAGGCCGCTGCTAGCCCTAAAATTGGTCACTCTGCAAAGACCGTCGTGACCGGGAAACGACTTTATCACTCGTCCCATTTTGCATTTAAGTAGGAGCATGTTATCCTTCCTTAGGATCACCAGATCGCCGACCAGTGTTAAAGGCTGCCGACGACACCATTTGTTGCGATGCGGCAGTTCCGCCAGGTACTCGCTACTCCATCTGAGCCACAAATATCGCCTTAATTCTTTAATGCGCTCGAAACTGATTGAAAACTTGGAGATTGGTACAAACGGGAGTAAAGTGAGAGGTCAACCAATTAAGCAGTGCCCCGGAATTAAGGTAGACAGATCGTTAGGGTCGGTTGTTAAGGGAATGAGTGGAATGAATTGAAGGATTGCCTCTAGCTATACGAATAATATTTCTAACTCTTCATAGGTTAAATTAGCATTGCTCATAATACGATTTAATTGATATTTTGTTGACTTTATGCTCGCCTCCAATAAACCACCTATCGTAGGGTAACACGGAGGATTAAAATAAGAATTAATGGTTTCTCCTAAAGCAAAAGTGTTCACAGCTGAACCAGAGAACTTAAATATCCTATCAAATTCATTATTTTTCCTCACAAAATTACATCCATTATCCCAATGGATAGTGTGAAGTTTACCTCGACGTTATATAAATCTACTCAAACACAATACAAATGTATCTGAAGTGATATTACTGACCCACTCTGAATGTATTGTTAATGCGTTCGTTAAAAGCTTAGAAATAAATTGTAAATAACATTTTGATAATTTATTGCCTAGTCCCTTCTTACTCGATTTTTGAAATGGGCCGCAAAGTCAAAGTCACGTACAATGAATGGAAGGCCTTTTCCAGCCACCTTAATTAATTCTGCATTACAGCTGTTGCTTCCTGAAGATGAACTGATATTATCTGAATCATTGCCATACTTTGCCATACCGTTAGAATTAGATCATTTATATTACCTTTGGCTATCATCAGTTTTATAACATATTTGAATATGAATCCAGATATGCTCTGAACTACATTCAGTTAACTTTGACTTTTCTCTCTCGAAACCCACTTTTTCCTTTTGGATATTTTTTCTGTTTGGATATTAGGCAGACGTACTCTAAAAAAATATATACTACGTCACAAATTCTAAATATATTTATTTGTAGGTTTATTTTTCATAATAAATAAGCTTCATTAATTAAAAACATTGCTCGTTGGACCAATCGGCCAAGAAGGCAGTTATTGAAATATTACGTTATAAATTTACAAACTATTAAATAAACCAATCAACCTGCCTTAGTTAACTAAAATCTAGTTGGTATTCTTTTTTTTTTTAGAAAATACATTTTCAACTCCTTTATAAAATATGTCAAAATAACAATAATTCATTCCACGTTGATAACAAGTTATGAAAGAAATGAGAAATGACATAGGCGATAAGCAACGATTTTGGAGGAATCCCTGAATGAGCCATACTACTCATCTATTATATGGTAGCAATCTTAGTTTTTATATGATAGAGCAGATTTCGAAGAATAAATTCACTAGCAAAATTCAGTAAAAATGCATTATTTGGTAATATATATATACATATATATATATATATATATATATATATATATATATAGATGTATATATATATATATATATATATATATATATATATATATAGATGTATATATATATATATATATATATATATATATATATATATATATATAAATTAATTTTAGGAGCTTTCTTAAATTTTACTAGTCAAAACTATCAAATGAAATCCATTTCATTATTAACACAGTATAACAACCAAGGTTATTACTATGCAAGAGATAGGCAGTAAGTGACCTTGTTTTTCAACTAACTCGCAATAAATTGTACTCGGAATAAAATGTAATGCGTTACATATGTTTTCACCAGATATCATGATATAGTCAATACATGAACATTATGCCGCTTCCGACCAAGCTACGTCACTACATATATACATGCTGTTATTAAAGTCTGTCCAGGTGTAATAAATTGGCTGCCTTACACAACTATGTGTAAAGCAGTCAAAATGTAACAGAAAAGAAAACCATAACATAACACCACCACCCTAGATAGGATCTATTCCACTAGTTTCAACTATATTACATTTTAATTATCTGGAATGCGAAATTATTTCAAGTAACTTAATGTACATCTTGCCTTATTTTACAATATTGAGCCTTTTGAGGGTTGAGGGTGGAAAGTTATCAACCTCCCGTAATTAGTCCTGCAATTGAAGGATTATAATAAGTTTTGAATTGTAGAAAAATCCGTACAAAGTACTATTTCATCATAACTAGCCTTAAACTGAATAATAAATAATTTTGAGACTTATCAACAAATATACACTCCGCCGGATAACACAGATAGGCAGATGGATAACGAGCAAACGGATAAGGATTTCATTTTTGCCGTTCTATTAATTATAGAATCCTGAAAAATTCTACCTTCATAAATTAACTTTGTCTTGTGTTTGCTCATTTATAATTGATTTTCTTTTTCTTCAGAAAACTTACGATATAAAGTTAATACTTGATAATTTTTTTTTGACTTTATGGAAATATAGGAATGTAATCGTTGAAAATTATTATTCAAATGAATGATTATAAATTTACTTTACAACTTAATTAGCTCATAGAATTTACTTTACAAATAAAGCTATTTAAAGCTTCGATAGCTACGAGACGATTGTACTTGGGATCAATTAAATGCACTACAGAGACACTTCCTGGTGAAAGCACATATCAGTGTTTAATTGTTAATGGATTTCTGGCGTCACCGTAATTACGTCCTTACTTCTTTTCAATTTAAGTTTAGTTATGAGAAAACTGAGTTTAGTTGTGACAAGACATTCTCAACACTGTTTATAAATTTATTTTATAAACTTTTTACAATGAAATAAAAAAACTTATTCTGGTGTTGATATCAATATCTATATATATCATGTCGAAGAGTTTTACCGTTGGACTTAAACTATAGTCGTGGATTCTAATGTATTTTTCTCGCTAATATTTAGTTTTTCATCCAGCCCTCAAACCTGTTCAAACATTGCAGACAATTACCATTCGTGACTTTTATTGTGAGTAAAACTCAAAATAATCTCAATAAATAAATATAACTATAAATTTCGGCCTTTATGTTTTCGTCACTTAGAGCGAATATTATTTTGTCATTACTTTGCTCGGATTCCGTTGGAATCGAAAATGAAATTGAGGGCATGTCAAAGATTTAACAAATTTTTAAAATTTATTTATTACAAGATATTTTTAAAGTTATGCATTTTAAATGCATCATTTGTATATTTTAGTTGAAGATGAATTTTCATTAAATTTTTATAAACTTGAAATTGCTCCCATCAAAATTTACCGAATAGTTTCGAAACTATTCCATCTATTTTGACTATCTTGAACTTAACTTTGCTTTTGATCTTCGATATTTTTGTGCCAAGTTCTATCTCAATCGATAACAAATGTGTCTTTTATAGCTTCCGCAAATATTATTTAATCTCATTTGTGTATTTATGCACATGTATATATATCTATATATATATATACACACATATTCATAGACAACATAAATCTCAGTTACATATGTGAAGTTATCTGGAATGTTAAATATTAAAAACTTAACTAACTTAACTGCCATATGTTTGTAATAATTTGTTTTTCTATACAGCTTTCTTAAATTTCAATGGTAAAATAAATCCTAAAACTCGTTTGCAAATATATTTCGATGAAAGCAGTGTAGCTATTCTTTAGTTATTAGAAAACAACACGCAGGGTAACGAACTAGTCATTGGACTATACTAATTAATTGACAGCCCACGTTTTACTCAAAATTAATAAAATTCTTTTTAAATTATCGTTTTAAGCAGTGTCACTGTTTTTACAGTAAAACATTAATACAGTTGACAATAATACATTTATATTTTCATATATGGCAGTGCAGTGCCAAAAACAAATATTTCCGGCGGCATTGTTGCGACGCGCGGATGTCGCTTATTAAACAAAGACAGAAAATAAGGTAAGTAGACAAATTTTATCCATATTTTGGGACTGACACTTTGAAATCATTATTATCTATTATAAAATAGATTGGTTACACAACATTGTTTATGCTATAGACATTTTCTACAATTTTCATTAGTATTTTTAAGTTATTTTGACATGTCTAATAATTGAAACCGCAAAGTGTCAAAATCAGTTACAGCTGTCCAAGAACTGTATTTTGAATAAATATATTGTATCGTTTATAATATGCTCTAGAATGATATGTTTAGAGTCTATAATTTTGGTATTTTATTCTCGGGTGTTAGTGATTATAAGTACTAGTCTTTGGATAAGTGTCCAATTAATGACTATTTTGTTGCAGTTATATGTATAGATTTCATCATAAATATTTCCTGGGAAGAAAAAAAATGTTGCGGCTTAGATAGCTCGAAAATACGGAATACTAAAATCAACACTGCATTTCGAAATAAAAAATCCTGAACAGAAAAGGTCACTTGGTCCAACACCTGTTTTAACAAATAATGAAGAGGAGACCCTTTAGAAATAGATTATTCAATTGGGCGAGAAGGGATTTCCTCTGAAGAAGGAAGACCTACAAAGCCGTGAACAAAAATTTCTACTCAGTAATCCAAGACGAAATAGTTTAAAGGACAATTACCATCCAGCACTATGGATGGACAATTATCGCTGCTCGAACAAGCGGAGGAAGCGTTCAGGAAGGAGGAATGTTTCAAAAGCGGATAATAAAAACGGTTTACCGAATTCCATCGCTATCTGGAAGAAAACAATCTATTAGAGGTTTTAAATTACTCCAGCCGAGTTTTCAGTGGAGATGAAAGTTGTTTCCAGCTTTGTCCTAAAATGAGAAAGTTTTAGCTGCCAGGGGTTCTAAGGATTCTAATGTATTTTTGACGCGGTTGTGACCCGGTCGATTCCAATAACTCCAAAGTATCTATTACAATGACGTTCACGTTCTCCGCAGATGGTCAGACCTGTCCGCGTATGGTTATTTTAACTATCAAACAATGCCACAAAAATAGGCGGCAAGCGGATCGGAAGGTTGGGATATTGGACCAAGCGAGAGTGGCTGGATAACTAGCGATCTTTTTTTAATATTTCGTTAATGTATTACACCCATACTTGATAAAGAAACGAATATATATATGCCGGTTATATATTTGACGGCCAAAAAACGTATGTAAATGAAACGTGTATTTTACAGCCGGCTGATGTAACAACCATTCCACCAGTCAGAGCAGCTTGGCAGAATGTATCTCGCATATAGCTTATGGTAAATCCAAACGAAATTACTAAAGTTAATTTTGTCAAAGTGCTCGATTTCACTCTTAACAAAGCCGTGAAACCTGAAACTTCAGAAAATGGACTGGAAGTTTTTGGGTCGATGCCATTTAATCCAGTTGCTGCAAATTTCAATAAATATTTAGCAAAGAATAGGCAATGTGAACAAGGGAACATTGGTCCACTGGCGTCGGAAAATGTTATTACATGGTTAAAATTTGCGGATTGAATTGGCTCTACAAAAATTGAAGAACTAAGAACCTGTGAAAACATTAGTGAGCGAGATGAAAATTTTCAACTGTTGCACAAACTATGCAAGACATTAGATTATTCTGCTGAGCATCTCGAAAAATTATTCCAAAGACCATCGTTTCCATAAATGGTTGAATCTCAACATTTTCCGGCTTCACAAGATGTAGATTCTCAACTCATAAATGATTTTCAAAATATAACAATGACCTATAATGATTATTTTTACCGGCTTTTAAATGCCAGTTACTGAAAAACTAGAAAATACAAAAATTTCAATTACTTCAGACGCTTTAAAACAATCGTGGTTGGAAGAAGGATTACCAAGCTGTGACCCTAATCATATTAACAAAATTGTACCTAGAACAACCATTGCTGAAATGAACAACAACATATCTAGTAAAATTGATGGTGAAATGATTGCGATATTGAAGGACATACCAGAATCATTAAGAATTTGTTTTGACGACTGGACACCTTCAAAACAACCAATACTACAAACAGAAAATTACGATCTTGAAAGAAGACAAGCTTTGAAAATAATATTTATCAGTCTGCTCGGAACATATCTAATGCTACAAAAAACTCCTGAGAAAAAAGGAAGGTAGACTGATACTTTAAGAATGTCCTATGCAGTTACTTCAAAGAGTTATAGATCTTTGTTCAAGGAGCAAAAATTAATAAAAGGATATGGAATTGAAGAAAAAGGAAGAAAGAAAAAGATCAAGAGAAGAAACTGAATTGGAAAAGGTCACTGAGAAAACAGAAAAAAAGTAAAGGTAAAAAACAAATTATTTCCCAAAAGAATGTTGCCGTGAATAATGCATGTAAAATTTGTTCAAAAACAACGAAGTGGACTGTCAAAGGTTTACCTAAAAAACACCAATCCGAAGACAGCCTTTGATATTTTTGTTTGTCACAATTTGTATTATTAAGAAGTTTGTATTATTAAGAAGATGACACCGAGGAAACTTTAGACGATGAAATTTTGGACGATGAAGACAAAGAGGGAGTCGATATGGAAGACAATCTATTATTTGATTTGTACAAGCAAGCTAGAAATATCGGACGTCGTGTTTTATCGCAGTAACGCAGTAATTCGCAGTAACAACTGACCGTGTATGGGACAAGTTGTTTTTCTATAATTTTAATAGGTACTAGTTTTTGAAGACAGATGAAGACTAACCAAAGTAAATCAAATACTAATTTAAGTTACATATTTTAAGATATAGGTAACTATTCTGAGATTTTTGTTGGAATAACTTCGGTATCTCTTAAAAATAATATTTAAAATTATGGTCCAATTAATAAAAGTTACAGTGGTATCAGATACTTAGTGTTATATTAAAATTTACCCGTGTTATTACGTTTATGGTATCGTAAAGCAATTTAAACCCAAAACTTGTCCTTGTCCAATTACTAGTTAACTGCTCTTCCGTAACTAAACCTTGTGTCCAATGACTATGTTTTAGCTATGCTATGATATATATTTTTAGCTATACTATGTTTTATTTCGTGATAGCATTACACAAACTTTTATCCAGAAGTACTGCGTTTATAAGATATATATCGATACACAAGTTCATTACAATACCAAACAAACACTTATCTTTAAAAAATGTCGAAATTTATTTTTTTTGCGTCCATTTTTGCAAACTCTTTCTCTTAAATGTCCGATAACTAGCACGTTACCCTAATTGAAATTATTTTTTAAAATTTATGTTTATATACACGAGGTTCACAATTAAATAAAACTACGTGATGTAGTATTATTTCTACTTTCTTTAAGTTCTTTACCATGACCTAGGTTTTTTTATATTACATCTTCAGGTGGGCTATTAGCAAAGGTGGGCTATTATCTTTGCTAATAGCCTACCTGAAGATGTTGTAATACAACGAAATCTAGGTCGTGGTAAAGAACTTGAAGAAAGTAGAAATAATACTACACCACGTAGTTTCATTTAATTGTCGATTACATTCCTTCACAATACAAGTTTTAAACATAAGTAACATAATGAACCACAGATTTAAAAATAATATATAAAGGCGGTTGATAATCGTTGTTTAAAATTAATTAAAGTTTAGTACTTTAATTAATTTTAAACAGCGTTTGTCAACGACGTTATTGATCCAAATTAATCAAATTATAAACATTGAAACCATATAATGAACATGTCAAAAAAGTATTTTAGTGACGTTGACTCTTGACTACACTGCAAGTACTTACAGCTACTAAGAATTGTTAGTTCTAATATTGTTATACTTTTAGATATTTCAAATAACTTTTAAGCAAATATTGGCTTTAGGTATGATTTTGGCCCTTTTTCTTGGTTGAAAAACAAGCTAAAATAATGTCATTGCAATGATGCCAGAAAATTATTTTATCTTTTTTTCTCATTTAGACACTTTGCATGTACTTCTCAAAAATACCATTGTTCCTAATTTCGCTATAATAAATAAAAGTATTAGTAGTTACGTAGAATTATTTCATAAAAATTTTGACTCTTTCCCAAAGTCAATGTTGTGTGAATTCATAAGATATTTAAATTGTATACAAGATGACTTTCCATCCTAAAATTGGCAGTAATAACACCAATGTTTAAGCGTAAATAGCCGAGTCACCAGGTTTTATTATTTCTAAGTTATAAAAGTTACTCAACTTAAAAACCACATTAGTGATACAAATTTCCAATACTGCCACTCCATCACAACAGGACCTTAATTCGTAGCCCGTAAGTTATACAAGCTTGATCTGCGTGAGAATTTTTTGTATTAAATCAACGGTTACGCTGACATAGACTCATTCTCTAGCCTTGAATGTCTCCTCTAGTCTCTGATGGACTATTAGTACGACCGGTAATAGTCACAATGTATGAGTTGGCCCCTGTCGGTGCCCTTAAAAGTATATCACATAGCCTATACCTATTACCTATCAACAGTGTCCGCCTTCTGTGAATCTGAAGGCTTTTTATATATTTCAGGGATTAAAAAGTCCGCTAGATATAGCTTACAGGTCGACATGATTACCAGGCTGTTACGTATACTGTTTGTTTGGAGTTCCAATATATGAACTCATCTGGATAATACCAATGACGTATTTTAACTTTTCAAGATGTATTTTATATACTAGTAGTGTGCAACATTTTTTTGCTGATTTCTTACGGAATTATACTACTGTGCTATATGTATGTAAATTTCTTCAAAATTACACTATTATGCTATATATATATGTAAACCTGCATCTATGTATGGATGTGCATATGTCTGTATTATACGTGCGCCCATCGCGTGCTCGCTAACGTGTGTGAGTGCGTGCGCATGTACGTGTACTATATACAAATTTAAAATTAAAATTCTTGATTTGTCAATAGGTAAATCAAGGCTAGAGCAAATCGATTGTGCCAAAATTACGACATAAAAATTTGGACATCCTTACGCAACGTAGGGATCGAATAAATTAAAAAAACAACGAAAGGAAATTACACTAAAAATGTAAAAAAATGTAATTAGCTTTATTATATTTATTTCAAGAAACATTGTACGAATATGAAGCGTAAAACTTGGTACAGAGAACCTACCAGAACTAAATAAATACGCATTTATGCATCTTGTTAAATTGAAGCCCTAAAGGGTATGAAATATACTACTCGTTTCTCTCCACCGGCCATTTCATATAAGAATATTTTTCGATAAACATTCATTCCATTTGAATGAAACTCTAAAAATACATTATACGTCGATAAAAATAATATCTTGGTAAATATTAGCGTTTTTTTTATTATTTACCATGGTGATCTGGGAAAAAATGGCCTCTATTTTTCAAATTGTCTGTCAACATAAAAGATGTTTTTAAAATATTTTTAGGTTTGCTGTTACCTAATCACCGTTTCATTATAAATTTGTGTGTTTACCAATATGTGAACTAAAAGAAAACATCAAGCAGATTGAAGTATTAAAAATAAACTGAAATTATACGTGTGTATATTTAATATTCATAAAAATATTCTATTATCCCAGTAAGATGAAGCCAGAGCATGTTTTATCGAGCTTAGGTATTGAACTAAAATCTGCGACTATCATCAACGAGGCTATTTTAGTATTAATATGTTCGAGTTCATAACTAAAATAAAATTCATTTAATGTGAAAAGAAATGAGTCAGATATTAATAAAGTAATTTAGCCTTCATTATGGACTTTTGCCAACGAGCAGTCTTAATAAACCTCATAACTAATTCCAAAGACATTGATCGATCATATTTCCCTCGTGCCTAAAGCAGTGAAGAAAACTAAAGTAATTGTTCTTTTATTCTTTAGAGACTTAAATATAAACTCTTGAAAGATGAAGGAAACATAACGTTCAAAAGTTTATGCGATAGGGTAATTTTGAATTACAGTCAATGTGTTGATGTTGTGTGATTTATTAACAAGACATATATTGTAGCTTCAGATTTTAATTGAGGAGGTATTAGGTGTAATGCTCACTAACTGAAGATTATATTGACTTACCTGATTAGAAAATGTAAGAAACAACAAAATCACAACAATGTTACATCCATCATAACCAAGGCGATTTCATTCTCAAAATTGTTTAATTGTTCTGTGTAGTAAAGCCTTGAGATACTCTAAATATGATCAAGTCTTGAGGCACCTTTACCCATGATCATCTCAAGATTAGATCAAACAAATAAAAAATAAATTCCCTCTTTTTCCGGTAATGCATGAAAATGGTGAAAAATTCGTGCGATACCCTTTGGACTTAATTAAATATCTAATTTTATAACCGCCCTTAATTAAACATCAAATTCAACAAAAATTTCAACCGTACCACATCCGCTAATAGCTTACGAAATAAAACGGAACTGTTTAGGCTGGTACCCTATTACATGTAATTTAATTTTAGTCATATGTAACATGTTTACGCAAATGAGAAACATGCATACTGCTGGTAGTAATTCCATTTATACATTTATATTAATTTTATAATTTGTTCTCTATAGTGATATAGAAAAAGTGAACCGTGACATAAAAATAAATTTTAGGATTTGCTGTAAATTAGCGGAATACATATTTCATATTTAGTAAATAGTGATATGAATCAAAACTGTTACTGGCTTAAAATAATGGATGCAATTATATAATGACTTAATATAACTGATAAGAAATATTTGTATGACTTCTAGTCAATCATTTTAAGCCATTAAGAATTGCCATTCGTATTATTATTGACTAAATATGGAATGTGCACAATTTCCCCTCACAATTTCTTCATTCCATAATATAACTACACACTATTTTTTTACATTTGGTTCTTATAGTTTCAAAGTTCTAATATTCGAAGATGTGGGCATAAAATAGAAAATTATCTATCATGGTATTTTGTTGTTGCTTGATAGTTCCCACACAGGCTCATGAAGAGTCTTCTATGTAATTATTTTTATTTAGGAATTAATTATTTATTGAATTAATATTAAAACTAAAGAGAGCACTGCTTATTTTAATGAGCCGATATAACAAGGAATTTATAATAATATATTATTTCTGAATCGACTAGTCATCAAGTTAATAATATTACATCAGGGATATGCGTATAATGCAGCTGGAAGTTATCCTAAAATTAAACTGAACAGGCAAAAGTTGTTTAATAAAATTGTTTTAATACTACACATATTCAAATATTTTGAAAAGTGAACACTAAATAATAAAAAACCCTTTCGCATATTATTACCTAAATGTGTTGTGAAATCTCGGGTTCAAATGCCGCCCCTCATCAAGTAGGGCAAGAGTGATGTTTATAATCCCTAAGATACCGCAGACTAGTGACGGGAAGTATCGCCATTGATGCGAGAAGAACTAGGCATTGCGTTTAGCAACCTGCCTGGCGAGCGTGGTGATTATGGGGATTTACCTCCAATGATACGCACTTTTGGAGAGGCTGATATCCAACAGTATACTGAAATAGGCTGCCAATGACTTTAAATAGATAGCAGTGTAACTTGGAGTTTTATACATTTGTAATTAAAATGTATAATTACAAAATTTGGATCCACTTATATTAATTAAATATTTAATCTATTATACACGGTACCAAACCTCATTTTATTTCATCTTAAAGTAAGATTTTAAACGAGCGCATTATAATAGCTTGACCCAAATTTTCACCTATTTTACGTATGACTCGTGCACATTAATTAATTTTAGGTACAATTAAATGAAACTACGTAATATGGTATTATTTCTACTTTCTTTAAGTTCTTTACCACGACCTAGGTTTCATCGTATTACAACAACATCTTTAGGTGGGCTATTAGCAAAGAATATTTCTTTGCTAATAGCCCAATTTGTAATACAACGGAACCTAGGTCGTGGTAAAGAAATTAAAGAAAGTAGAAATAATACTACATCACGTAGTTTCATTTAATTGTGAATAATGAATTTCTACAAAATTAACGCCAAATATATTCAATTAATTTTTAGGGTTTTGGCTATACGAATGAGTGATTACGTTGCTTGCATTGAGTATAACTTAACAAATCTGCTTAAAGTTTTACGGCCGACTACCTCTTTTAAATTTCGTCACACGAGACTCTATTGAGATGCATGTCAATGGATATAATAGAAAATTATCTTTTTCTGATTGATCTAATGTAAACGAATAATATGGAATAATATGGAATTAAATACTTAAAAGAATTCTGTGTTCGAACAGGCCAAATTGAACCCTATAATTATGATGACGCCGTCTATCCGTCCGTCCGTACAAAGACTCCTGCCTTTTAAAGGAAATTAGATTGTATTATGAAATTGACAATAATTTATAAAATGATCCAAAATCAAAAACAATTTTTAAAATTATATTGAGTTTTATTTCAGAAAGAGAAAAGGCTGTGTACACAAAGGTCACACAGTTTAACAATGTCCGTGAAGGAAGCTCTTCGAGTAAATGTACAAAATGAATCTTGAAATTTTTTACCTAAAAATAACGGTATGTGAGGGCGTCAAACGTATAGTTTTATATTTATTTGGTTACCTGATCTAATTTAATACTACACTTAGGTACGTGAAATCTTAATCAATATTGAAAGTATCACGTACATGTACATGTTTGTATTTCAATAAGAAATACAGAAATGACCTATAGACGTAATAGTTTATAAGTTCATTACCCACTTCCTGCTCTTTATATAGAAAACTTTGTTAAATATTCACGTTTTTGTCTTTACTGTTCCTTAAACACACGACATTTACTTGATACTAAGGAACCTTTCCCAGTACCGCCTCCACTAATTTTCTGCTGTTAGGTGAATTTCACCTACTGCAGGTATTGTGACTCGACCTAAGCTATTTAGACTAACTAACGCCATAAAACAAAATTGATCCTTTATCAATGTTTACTAGAAATGGTATTGTTCTATTTACATAAATAATGAATTTCAATGAAAAAAAAACAAAAAAACAAATGATGAAATACAATTTAAAGCACCAATTCAAAAGCGAGATTTTGAATAATTTATGCACAATGTATTTTTTCTTCATCACTGTTTCTTAATATTATTTTATTTTTAACGTCAAACACAAAATAAAAAATGTACAAAGTGTACCGTTCCGATGGATACTTTCATCGGCGTTATAATGAATTTGGAGGCTTTTTTCCGGAAAATTTAAAAATTCCGTGTAATTTCTCAGTCCGGTACATTAAGGGATTACTTAAAATTGTTATTGTAAAAATATTCATAGCTCATACTAACTGCATTTTTACTGGTATTTTTCTTATGGGAAAAAACAATTTCTTGATTGTGTTTTTCTTTCAACAAATATTTTTTATAATTGTTTTATAAAACCGCACCACAGCATTGCACCTTCACCGATCGCACGTTTCGCCGTTTATGCAGAAGCTGTGATAGCAAAGTACTTCGTGCGGAGGAGCACCTCCTCATCGGTAACAACGATTCCCGCCCTGTTTTTAAATAACTGAATATATATTTTTTTATTAATTTCATATTATATTAGATATCACCGTTTTGTTTTTTTTTATAATATCATACACCTATTACAAATTCTACAAATACAATTTATTTATCAATTTGTTATGGATGCTCAGACATAGTCCGCGATATTAAAGCCATGACTTCATGTACGCGACATTTTCATTATGGCTGTCTTAGAATCACAAAGGCTAATTTCAAGAACGACGAGAGTCGCCAATTTAAGCAATCTGCAATAAGATGGCAGAGATAACACTAACACACTGACCGTTTCGAGAAGCGAATCATCTTACGCAACATCGTTAGATCATAAATTACATATTTAAACAAGAACAATAAAATAAACTTGATGCTGTCCATGATGCAAGAGACTTGATGATGTTCATATCGACTCAATAAGGAGAATTAAAAAGATAATCAAAGCACAAAAAAAATAAATCTGATAACGACCACCTCTCTGATACCATTTCTAATGCGTCTCAATAACGCTATGTAATTGACTAGTGAGTGCAATCATAAATTTAAATATGTACTTGGGTGTCATTCGGAAATCTTCATCTATGGAGTGACCCAATTAGCCTCAGCTGTTTCTTTCCCTTCAAAAAAAAAACTGAAATCATAGCATATCACAGAAAAACTAAAATTAATAAACCATCCGGAAAAACCCGTTCCAATTTCCTAAAACTTCCAAAAGTGAGGCGCTGTGACAAGTTATTGGAGTTGATGAGAAATTTAATAAACTGCATCCTATCAGAAAATTCGACTTTAGCTATTTGCGTATTGGTGGTGACAAACAGCCAGTCTTTGTAACTGAACACCATGCTTCGTTAAGTAAAGCACTACATACTGCAACGTGAGTCGAAGCCGCAGAGTAAAATTTCAAGTTCAAAAATGAATTGTCCCTTTATACATGTTTCTATACACATACGTAAAAAATTATAATATAGCCATGTATATGTAGATGACAAATGCTGGATCACTTTCGCTGATTGGAAATGAAGTAAAGAAAACCGTTCAATCACCTCACGTAAACATTATATCTTCCACAGGTTACATAAGCGTCTCTGCTCTATGCAAACCGTACACGGCGACCTGCATTTAATTGTATTTATATTAGTATCATCTCATGCTACGCAGAGGTATTAGGACTTTGGATGTTTTGAAATTTACAATTAAAGAAATATTGACAAAGGATTGTTATTATCACATTTTTTAATATTCATTAAGTTTTCTTTCAAAATACAACTAGAAGTAATGACATGAATCCTATGCGTTTATTTCATTATGGATATTTTAATTAAAATACACGGATATTTCAAAAATAATTTGGCTGAACCCTTGAAATTAATTTGAGCCTACGATTTCTTAAATACTTTTGCATATTTTCGAATTAATACAAATAAACGCACTCACACAAAAATTTAAAAATCATATTTCAAAATTGTTTGATTGAGTTGAGATATAAAAATAAACGAGAATATCAATATGGAAAATATACGATAATGCATGGAGATCTGTCCATAAATAAAATCATTCAATTTATATCTGCGCACTTGTTTGAGCGTGAATGATCTCTAAACATAACATTATAAAAAGAAATATCTGTTATATTAATGCGAATATTTCATACTTATGCACATTGCTAGAATATAAAACTTTACACCACTACCGGACAAACTTGGAGTTCTCCTCAGTTATTCTTCGTGTATGTAAGAGTTTTAATAAATATTTTTTAAACCTAAATATATCAGGTTCTCTAACATAGCTTTGATATTTATATGTTTAAATATTTATATGATAATGTGATTTTAAATATTTATATGTATGTACGTAGACGCGCGTGTGTCTGTGTTTGTTTGTGTGTGTGTGTGTGTGCGCGCGCGTGAGCGTACCCGTGCGTTCAGTCATATAGAAAATATGTCACATATTTAATGACATATATATTTTTTTAAGCTTATCTTTTAAAGTTTTTTAAAGTCTTACAATGTTTGTAATTCTTCTTAATAAAGCAGTAAATACCTGTGAGGTTTATGAAATAAAAATATGATATTGTTTATAAGTTACTTAAATGTATTGTGATAAATTAAATATATAAGCTTAATGAAATAAATAAATAATTGACTAGAGTAAATAACTCGGTGTTATGAAAATTTTCCGACTTGGTTAATTGTAAATATAAAGGGACTATTGGCAGTTTCTACGTATATTTGATTATTTTGTTATTTCTTTGGATATTTATTTGTATATTTTTGTTTCGGATATTTAATAATTTCTGATTATTTGACATTGCCAGCATCCAATTATTTTGATAATATTTGCGATGGCATTCTTGGGTATTGTGTATTAAGAAAAAATATAACTAATAATTTTATACTACAGAAATAATAACACTAATTAACTGTGTTTATTTTATATTTATATCTATATACTATAATATAAGATAGACACATATAGTGACAGAATTCCAATACAAAGCCATAAATGAAAGTAAATTTGAATTTAATAACCTATACATGAATTTAATAATCCAGCGCAGAATATAATGCCATAACACCTAATGCTGCCAAAAGTAGGTCGTAGATTTCTTACTGAGACCATAGTATTTGGCAGAAAAAAGCAGTACTTGACAGATTAAAGCTTCAAATTTACCTTTAAATTTCGAAAATAAAAAATAGTATTTAATTGTGGAAAACTAAATAAACAAATAAGTCATTGAACTATCGTTATCACGTGTTGTAGCAATTACTTTTGCCTATACATTATGAAATAACACGAGCGTGCACGGATGAACTGCATGAAAAACTAACGGACTTATTGGCTTATTATTTTCAAATCACTAATAAATCCTCAATATTTAAAATATATCTAATAATTTCTAACTAGTTTCTTTTTCCGACATACGTGCAGTACCGTTCAGTTCAACTCATTTAAAGAGAACGTATGAGCAAAAGTACCTTTGGCAATAAATAACACCTAGTTTCAGAAATTGAGTTGCGATAATTTACACTCAAGCTCGAATGTCTCTTTTGTACGTCTAAGATGACATTAAAATTATACGTCTCAATTTTTACTTATTTGCTGGTTTATGTTTTCCAAACTCTTTGTAAGGACATAAAAATGCACATAAAGTTTTTTTTATTTATATTGTAATGGACGAGTAACTGCTTTTATGTCAATAATATTTACCCTCTTTTACTATAAGATCGATTTAAAAAGTTTGCAAATTTACATTAACCTTTTTCTCATATCGTAAGGCCCATTTGTGTGGCAGAAGAATAATACATTTGAGTGTATAGGAATACATTTGAGTGGTTTGGTATGATTTATGAACAAAAAAAATTTCATACGAACTTCTATGTGTAAATAGCTTTATTTATGTTTGGTATTTGCAATTTAAGCGAAGTCCTAACACGTATTTACGTAGTTGATTATATTTAAATGAGGTAAAAAATCGACGCAACAACTTCATATTAAATGCATTTGAAACTATAACAAAAGAATAATGATAACGACAGAATACAGAATGATACAACAGAATATAGAATGATAACGATGTAAAAAATAAATCCAGTTATAAATAAATTAATTTTATTTGGAATAGCATCAAGCTACTTTAGAGAATAATGGAACATTTGATGATATGCGAACGTATTGATGAAAAAATTGTGGTTCCCTCCTATAACTGTAGCAACGATTTTAAGATCATGAGATTTTAAGATCATGATTCGATGAAACGATTTTAAACTCATGAGCTTTTGAGAAATGTACGATATTTTTACGTTTATGAATGATGTACCAGGCAAATTATTTGCAATATGAAATATTATAATAGTATTTTTAAATATTTTATCAGAAAAACTCCTAAAGCTTTAATTTTCCCATATATGTGTATAAGTGAGCAAGGAAGTAATCATGTTAGTGCGAATTCTTCTCTTCTTAACGAGTTTTCTTTGTTTAGCAGGCTATTAAATGACCATTGAGCATAACGTCGAACTAGTTATGAAACAAAAAATGACAATGAGAGTTACAAATAATTCATGACCTTTATGTTATATCAGCAGGTCAATTCAGTTTCTTCTTCAGATAATGGAAACTTCATTACCTAAAATATGTGCATCTAATGTCTTTATTGATTCCACAATAACATAGTTAAAAAAGTAAAAAAGAATAATATAGCCATGTAGATCACAAATGCCGCACCACGTTCGCTAATTGGAAATGAAGTAACCCACAAGAAGACTATTCGATAACCCACAAGAATACTGTGCGATCGAATATTATATCTTCTACAGTTTATATAATAGTCCCTGCTCTGTACAAACTGTATACAGCGATATGCATTTAATAGTATTTATGTTAATACCAACTTATGCTACACATATGTATTGGAATTTAGGGTGTTTTGAAATTAAATCATTAGAAGAGGGTAGGTTAATAGAAGCAGAGAACAACACTGGACGTAGGACGAGTGGCTACTGAAAACTGAATTAGTTCCTGGAACCAAAAATATTAGTCCAGAAAATTTAAGTCCCATGGAAAAAGTTTTGCTATCCCCTTTACACATAAAACTAGAAATGATGAAACAATTTGTAAAGGCGCTGAATAAAGAAGAAGAAGGTTTTACATATCTACACTAAATTCTTTCACCTCTATAGGAAGCTAAAGTGAAAGAAAGTATTTTCCTTGGTCCGGAAATAAGAAAATTGATGAAATACACAACTTTCGATAAAAGACTACGTAAAATTGAACTCTTCTAGTTCTTTCTAGCTTCTTCTAGTCCCGGAAATATTTTTAGGAAGCAGTGAAAAATTTCCTAGGAAACCATAAAAGTCTAAATTATGATTAAAAATTTCGGAAACATCCCATGGTTCCGAATTCTTTTCGAGGAGCATTAAACTTCATTGCCTTGAGTCGCACTTGGACTACGTTCCTGATGACTTGGGAGTTGTAAGTGAAGAGCAAGGCGAAATATTTCATCAGGGTTTGAAACATATGGAACTTTTCTATCAGTAAAGGTGTAACAAAAGGATGATGGCAGACTATTATCGGTTGCTAAAGCGAAATGGTTCAAGTCGGACTTTTAAGCGAAAATTTCACAATCGGAGCTTCGATGAAAAAAAATACAAGATACCATAAAAGTATTTAATATTTCTAATTTATTTATTAACATTATTTAAATGTACTTATAATATTTTAAAGTCATGTAATTATTTTTTATTGTAATATAATTTTTTTACTCGGTAAAGTTGGTTTTTCTGCAATTTCATACATAGGGCTCCTCCAAAAAAAACCTGAGGGTGATAGGGAAAATCTAATTACATATTCGTAATCAGTGCACCAAAATACCATAAGATCAGCTATCAAGTCCAAAAAGGGAAAATAAAAGGTAAAATTTGCAGACTTGTATTATTCACGTGACTTTAACAGAAGGACATAGGAAAAACAAGTTATCGTTATATGATTTTATTCCCTGACGTGGTAGGTTGACATAAGTGCAGTTTGCTGACTCCACACTATGTTATGGTTACGTCATTTAAACGAGAATAGTTTCTAATGATTTCGATATGTACGAGTAAAAGTAAATAAGTCCATTGAGTTGCATCAAGCACACGTTCACCGTGGAATAGTTGCTCTGTTCGACTTTCAATGGGTAAAATGCAATAGAAGTGTTCGACTCAAAAACGGATATTTTGAATTGTAATATCGTGTCTCGGTTTCAGTTGATTCGCTGATGAACGTAACATTATCGCAGTTGGCCGATTTATCGCTTTGAATTACCCACGTATTTCAGTTTTTAAGGCAGTATTTTGAAATAGTGTGAAATATTAACATGTTTTATTTGTCTTTACAAATAGTCTACGTGAAGGTGTTGTCATACAATGAAAACTAGATTGTGGTAAAGAGTTTAAATAAAATAGAAATAATATTACATCACGTAGTTTCAAATTTCAAATTAATTATAATGAATTTCTACAAAATTAACGTCAAATATATTCAATGTTTTATTTATGAATATATTACAAATTAATTAAGTATACTTAATTCTATATATGCAGTCATGTACTCAGTAAAATTTCTATAACGCGCTGCATGTATATACTTTCTTCCGTAACCCGCATATATATCTATTGAGAAGTTGTTTTTTTTTTGTTAATAAGCTTATGAAATACTTATATTCTGGTCCAGATAAAACAATAAATATTCACGATAACCCTCTCCCCCCCCCCCTCTGACTTCGCACTTGCATATAAAAATGTACATTTTATTCTCATATTTTTGTACTATTCTTACTTTAGTTCGACCTAGTTATTTATAAATCATATTTTTAAGGTGCAATGAACTTAGTGTATGAATATTAACTTGCCTTCATTACTTATTTTGTATAATGTAACAGTTTATATATAAAACGACCTGTTAACCCTTTATAACCATTCAAGTTGCGTGGATTTTTTTTAATTATAATTAATAATTTATTGATATACCAAAATACCTCGTAAAAATGTTTTTCATTTAATGGCTTTGTTACTTTGAACGTCAGGAAGAAAGCAAATAATCGTTACTACTTGGGAAAAAATAAAGTATAAAAACAATCACAGTACAAAATATTACGTGCCTCGAATACCTTTTCTACGATGGTTGCTGAACTTTGGCCTACAATTCTTCCTTCGGTCCTATTAACGTCTGAAATTAATAGTATTACCAATAACAGAGAAGAAAAATTATTTCAACTAAAATGACAAGAAACGAAATATATACACACCAAACATTGAAAGTTATGTTCGCTTTAACGTTTAGCTGTAAATACATAAACAATCGATGATAAACACCATAAAGTACTACAGAACGCGATATCGTTATTGGTAATTGGAAGAATTTGTAGCACGAATTTCAAAACTCTTGAGTATTTGTGGCTAAGAAACTGGATTAAAAATAAATTGAATTACTAAAGAGAAAATAGAGATTATAACAACTACATATAAAACAGAAATATATAGACAAAATATTTTGTTTCTTTCCATACTAAGCATAATGGAAAGAGTTAATTTCTGAATACTTAAATTATTTTATTGAATTCATAAAATTAAATCTGATGGTATGAATGAAATTCTAACGTTACTTTTGAAGTGAGAACTTCTTTAGATGCACCTTCACACTACATATTTGAATGAAAACTATACATTTTGAAGAGTGAACGAAGCTGAGGGGTCACTCGCTTGGGTCGATGACACTGAATCGGGTAAACTGGACTAATACGGAGTACATCCTTTCAAGAATGATATTCTATTTTTGAATAATATTTTACGTGAATATAATTTAATATGATGAAGATATATAATTTGTTTGATTAATTCCTCATTGGGCTAGTTTCGTTTTATTGTCGGCTCTCTCCGACTTAATTAGACTACCTCGTTTTTATCGGTGTATTACATTAAACTGTCTTAAAACGTTAAACGTTAAAAAAATTACATAAACACAGTCGGATTCGTCCGGGATTTGAATCCAGGACCTCTCGCACCCAAAGTAAAAATCATATAAAAATAAACATTTTTTTCAGCATAAAATATTCTTGGCAGTTTTTGACAGATGTCGCTATATTGAAACCAAGGTTCAAATATTTGCTTGCGCTATGGTTTTGGTTAATATTTTAATATAATACGCAAATGTAATTGTATATAATCAGTACAATAATTCAGTTAGTAGTTAGCTAGTAGTTCAGCTAGTTAGTATATATAGTATATATATATATATATATATATATATATACCGTTTGGTCAAAGCACACACCAGAAATTTATTTTTAACAAATATAAGACATCTTAATATAATTTTCCTTTCTTTTTCAGAACAAGTTTTCTTTAAAATAATTTATAGGGGTCAGATGAAGCAAATATATAATATATAAGATTTAAATTTACGAACTCTTCATTTTTTCCATATAGAGTAAAGGTGATATCATTGTAGGGTGGTTTCCATTGAAACGCCAATGGTTCTCGAAACAGTCACGCGATTAAAAGAGAAAAAATAAGTGCAGGTTCTCTGCCACTCCCCCCTTATAGTTTGCTAACAGACGTGTACATATTTGTAAGGAAGGGAAATTGTTTTTTTTTTCGAAAAATATTTTTTTATATTTGTATTGTGTTTTCAATACTTTCAATCATTTGTATTTTTAATGCACTTCACTACTTATCCCATCTGCTGCAATTCAGAAGCGGAAACAAAATTTTTCGTATTCAAAGATCTCAGCTCTTTCAACTTTTACGTTTAGGGTCTCTATATTGATTCTGTTTTGCCAATCCATTGTTCCGTTTCCCAGTTTTGGCCGCTACGAGGGCAAGCTGTTTCACATAAATTTCTAACTACAATTTTTTCTATAGCTTCTTTCGTCAACCACTATAAGTCTTCTTGACTTGTTTATAAATCTCCTTATAAATCTCCTTGAGTTCTACTCTGTATCAGCTTTCAGATTTTATTCTTTTTCATACTATTTGAGTTAGGCAGTACAAACAAGGATAGCCGTCATTCCTTATTCCGTAATTTTTTTCTTAAACTTCGATCTGAACAAACCTATACCTGGTCCGATTCTATATTTACTATATCTGATCCATTTCTGTAGCCTCCAACAATTCCAGTACCTCCGATCTACCTTAAACCGACACAAGCTTTAATAGCTTAATCCAACATAACTTAACCTAATTTAACCTTATCTATCCAAGTAACCCAACTTAACTAAAATTGACCCAATCTACCTGAACACAACCCAGTTTAATCCAACGTAAACTATATATCTCTACCTTTCTAACACCCCCCCCTGGCCGAATTTAGGCAGGACGTTTCTAAATCCCACTCAAAATAGTTTGTATCTTAGCGTGAATACCATGTGCAAAATTATATATGACCGGGATAAAAGCTTCTTTTAACTTAGTTGAATTTTACACAGAATTGAAGAATCAAGAATTTCTTTAGATTTCTATAAAACCCCCGCACGCTTACTTTCTGAGAGGTAATATTTGGATTTCAAGTTCTTAAATATTTTAATAAAAGGAGTACTTTAAATTTTTATATGAATCTTAAATATTATCAAAACGGAAGTATAATTAAAAATTGGTTTTATTCGTTTTTTTCGCAATAATAAAACAAAAAGATTAACTTGTTAAACAAAACTAAAAAACAGAAAAAATATCTCTTAGCAAATACTTGGAATGAGGAAAAAGACAGTATAAATTTATTGATATATAAAAAAGTAGGCAATATTAACCTGCTATGTGGCCGTCGGTAGTCGAATTTTCCACTAAATAAGCTTACGACATCGGTCTTGCAGCAAGTGTCAAAATTCATAAATGAAATGCTTCTTAGTAACTAAATATATCATAATGTATTGGTAAAAAAAAAAAAAAAAAAAGATATATATATATATATATATATATATATATGAAAAATAGAAAAAAAAACGATAGCATCATAACTTACCACTGGTGAATATTCATTTTTTTTAAAACTCCTTTTAGTAATTTATTATTCAATCATTTTAAATGGAGAAATAATATTTTGCATTAAAATAGTATTATCTTCTTGTTTATAATATAATATATATTTTTAAAATTGAACATGGAACAAAATTCAATACAACATCATGAAATTGTCCATTTTATGATATTAGAATTGTATATGTATATATGTGTGTGTGTATATATATATATATATATATATGTATATGTGTGTGTGTATATATATATATATTTATATTTATACATATGTATGTATGAAAATACCATTATATTATTGTTATATTATTTACAAACGATTCTTCTAAACATTTTTATGGGATTTTTTGGCGGTATTTTATTTATTTTATGGGAAGCAAAGGACAGTTTCTCAAACAAACTCATCAATTCCAATACTGAGGTTGTCTCCAAGTTTTATAAGCTCCACAAATGCCATGGTATCATGCTAGTATAATACTAGTAGTATCGAAACTGCAATTAGAAGGTTTATGAGCATTTATTGTTTCCTTTAAGTGAATATTATAGGAAGCTATTAAAAAACAGTAATAAAATTATCCTGTCTTTAAAAGTGTTTGAGTGAAATTTTTATAGAATGAGTTGTTCAGTAATTATACTAATGACTAAAATCTTTTTCTAAATTTAAACACTAAAAAGTGAAGTACTCAGAAGAAAATGACTTAAGTATTAACGTAATGCGTCCGTCTTAAATATTTTTACCTTTTTTATGATAAGTTATGTGAATTACCGTATGTTTTAGATAAACTTAGTTTCATGTATGTGCTGAAACTAAATATAACAATCAGAAGAGAAATTACGTCTGAAAAAAAAATGTGACAAATTAGTGGCGTTTTCTAGAAATAAAAAATATTGGCAGATATTAAAAAAGACAGAGAGCCGAAAAAAATATTAATTACAATTAAAAATCTATTAGAAAGCCTTAAAACTAAATTCTAAATAGAATGGAAAGAAATGAATATTTCACGAATTTTATAATTGAGCTTAAAGGAGATTGTTTCTAGGCATCACGTTTGCATAAAAGGGAAATAAAAAAGATTATCGAAGAAGTTTTCACCGTCCAGTTTGAAAGTGTTCTATTTAACTTCAAGCTCTTGTTCGCCTAAGGCATGTAAGGGTATAACAAAGTTTAGAAACGTAAACAACGTTTAGAAACTGCTTATGTCAACCTTTATAATAGTCCTTACAATTATAAAATGGTACGCGTTAGTAAATGAGGAACTTGGATTTTTAAAAGATGATTTTGAATATTTTAAAAATAAGTGTGAAAATAGGAATTATCCTGTTAACCTTGCGATAAGTGAAATGGCGGTAAACGATAACCACGGCTCTATAGTCTTCGGGATTGAAATATATCAGGATGATTACATATCAAGTATGAAAGGATTTAAATATTTAGGATGTTTGGAATGAACTGCTTCCTTAATATTCCGGATGCATATTTCCTGATAAATAATATTACCTCTAATCATAGAGCTAAATTAATCAAAAATCCCAATGTTACTTGAAATTCAAAAAATTGTAATTAAAACATATACATGTGATGGCAGTGCTGCCAACATAAGTGCCTTCAAGATAATACAGTAAGTACTTTTGACATAATGTACAATCAGTAGTGACGTGATTCCTTCACGTCACTTCTGTTATAGTTACATTTTTAGATGCCGACCCTATGTTGATGTTGGTTAGAAATAATTTACACGTATTTCATAAAAGAGGATTTCAAATTAATCGATTCCATTAGTGACGCAACGCGAAAATATTTAGAAGTACTTAATCATATGCAACACACCAAAATATTTTATATAGGAAATAAACTAAGTAATGTTCATATAAATTAAAAAAAATAATGAAAGTGGGACAAGCTTCTAAACTAGTTAGTCAAAATATAGTGGAATCATTATTGTTTTGAACACATTTAAAATTATTTTGATTTAAAAATGCTACTGTGTATGGAATTCATTGTACTTATTAATAATTTATTCAATGTGTTTAATTCAGAAAATTGTATCAAAAATACTATAAAAGACCTTTGAATGTCAGAAATAATGACATTATTTTTGGACTCTTCGACAAGGTGAAACGTGCATTTGCTAAGAAACGTGTCATGGAAAACAAAAAAGTAGCATATAAGGAAAAATATATAAAATTATAAATAAGAAAATTATTGCCCGCATTGAACAGAAGATAACACCTATAAATATAGATAACCATTCATTAAAAATATCAATTCCACAAGGAGTCATTTATCTAAAGATAATGAAAATAATTGAAATAAAGAATTAGATAAAATATTTGAAGCGGAGAATCTTCCAGATTTATCAGAATTTGCAACCTAGTCGATAACATATATTGCCGTATTTATATTAAAATTTCTGTCAAATAAATAAAATGCGTAGACTGTTTGTATCTAAGATACATTTTTAATTAACCGATGAACGTATGCTCGCTCTCTGGAAAAACAGACGTCTGTGTTTGCCCACACGTCCACCAAAATACATAGAAGTAGTTTATATTTGGAATTTATGTTAAACTCTCGTGAGAAAACGCAGGAATCAAAACAAAATAGGCCAGATAGAATTTAATAAAATAAAGTTAAAGATAAATAGATTCTCATAACTGTTCAGGCAGTATTAACTCTGCTAATTTCTTTGCAAGTTTTACTTTTTAAGTTTTGATTATTTAACATTAGTTGATGTCAAATGTTAAGTAATTATTCACTACCCTGATACCGTAGCAATTTAATACATTAAGGATCAGATTTTAGTAGTTACATTGATATAACTAGGCTATTGTCAAACAGCAGATATAGTAATCATGGACACTGAATTAATGTCAAAATTAACTATAAAGAAAAGTTATTTAGATTGATAAATTATCAAGATAGAAAGTTTAAGCAAAATATAATGCGTGGTTTCGGCTTAGCCCGACTAAAAAATGATAATGAAGGACTTTTATTTTAATCTCTTTTTTATTTATATTTATTAACAGTATTCTCAACATCTTATTTATTAATTCTCTATTTTAGTCGAATGCTGAACTATCTGGCCAAATCCCATTACAATGAAATGCTTATAAAAATCTTTAAAGAATTATACACCTTAAGAAATAGCAAAATTGGATATATTAAATTACATTATATTCCAATAATACTCATCAAAACAATTAATATTACCAAGGATTAAAATGTCCTGAAAATGTTACCCAAAAATATTATTTATATAAAATTAATATTTTGATAATGGTAGGGTTCAATTAAATTGAATAGATTTTATTACATTAGAAAAACTGGAGATTTGTTGGGTACTGCAAACGTAGTTTTATAAAGGACACTTTAGGAGAAGTTCTATCAATAACAATATTTTTAATATTTTTGGGTAACATTTTGATACCTTTAGCGTTTAAATCATTACCGCCTTGTTTGACAAAAAATGCTAACTACGATTAAATTTTGGACTTCGTAGGTTTTTATGCACTCATATTATTTATTATTTACTTATTCATAAACCTAACATAATTTTTTCTATGAATAAATCCCGTCAAAATTTGTTATACTTCCAGCAACGCCGTTTTTTCCATAATTTTGACTTAATTAGTTTCAGCAATAGGGAGAGTGGGAAAGTTCCAACGATATCTCTAGAATATCTTTATTGAAACTTTGTTTTTAATTCTGAAAACTATGAATTTGAAAACAAATAAGAAACTTTATAACTTAATGTATTTCTTTTGATATACCGCGTGAACATTTGTATAACATTTCTTCACATATAATCTTTCGTATCATCAAACGAGATATATGGGTGTTAAAATTCTTTGCCACTGTGGCAAGTTTCAAGTTTTTAAGTCAAATGCTTTCGGAGAAAAACAGCTCTGACAAAGAGATTTTGTAAGTGTTTTATTTTTTACTTCCTTTGAGATACAGAATACTACAAAGTAAATAAATAATAGTATAAAAATTAGATGTAAATAAATTTATTAATCTTTTATCAATGGTTTTGAAAATATTTCTGGTACCGGCACGGAAAACGTTTAGAGAAAATTGTTTTTTAAAGTTTTATGCAGTATAAATGCTGGTGAATTCTGAAATCTATACAAAATATATCCCCATCGATGTGTGAATCATAGAAGTATTCCTTTTCTTCAAATGTGGAACCCCGACATTGGATATTCGTTATTCGTTATTGGCCGAACTCCATCCTGTGAGCCCGTGGGCAAACTTACCGGAATCAAATTGTTTGCATAATTTTTATTTTTACTTTTTATCAAATTACCTCTTATCAAATATAGAAACAGCGTTCTTATTAATACCACATAAAATGTAACGTAGTCTAAGTAAAGTGTAACTAAATCCATACTATAACATTTAGATAATACATGTAAGACATATTAAGCCCAGTTTTATTTTGCTGGTCATACTTGTTTTTCATACTTGAGTGGAAATTTGTTTATACTAAATAGGTTTTTCCTCGATACTATAACTACGGTTAGTGTGTCAGTTGTTAGCGCTCGATAGCCTACCTTCTTTGATTTATAACTTTCTTATTTCTCAACGTTTTAACGAGAATCTTCGAGAACATTCTGGAATCATTCTTGTAGAATAAAAGTTATTTCAACAAACATCATATGATGTTTGCTGATTAATAATAAAGCAATCCACAAGGACGCGGTTTGGGGATGATAATAAAATACGAGAGATATACAACATATTTTTCTAAGAAAAAGTTCATTCTTCATTTGATCGCAAAGGTTTAATTGCTGTGTCATACATCTTGAATATATTTAAAGTAAACGTTTAGAAAACTTAACAAATCAACGTTTTGTCTTGCAATTATTTCAGTTCTTCAGCATTTGTTACTAAAATGTAAGAAAATAATATAAAAATACGTTGAAGTGATTGATCATATTGTATACATGTTTATTGATACACTATAAAATCGATGAGCTTTTTTGACACAATTTAAGTTTTCAGCGTTATTAGAACAAACCAAAGTGACAACATCGCGTGTAATTTCCATTAAAGAAAAATTATATATATGGCATATCTATGTAAAATACTCTACAAATAAATAATTAGACACATGTTTAAAGTTTTTCTTTTAAGTCAAAAGTTTGAAGGGGAAGGGGCCATAGATCATAATTAGTAACGGATCAGAATTTGTATTGTTAAACGATTCCATTAACTTGAATCGCAGAAATTTTAATTACAATATTTTTCACGTAAATTCATCATCGGATGTTATTTATCAATAATGTTCTTTGTTATGTTATATTGATTCGTGAGTGTAAATTTTCTGAAATTGTTTTCAAGTAGATATGTATGCCCGATTAAAAGCAAAGAAAAAAACTGAAGTCTAATCCGGATAGATAATACTTCCAAAGAACGAAATTAATTCGTGGTGTAAACTAGATTTTACTGAAAGTATTGTCTTTTTAAAAGTTTTATGAAAACTCATTTCGAAGTTAATTGAAAATTTAATGCCTCTTTTTCTTTCTAATTATGTGTCCAGTACAGTCGATGTTATTTTTTTATCACGAAGTAAATTGTTAAGATAATCTTCCTTTTTATAATATAAATTTCTTTGGATACTGGGTTTACATCTCCATCGCTTGCTCACATAGTATATATTTAATCTCATAGTATATATTTAAAGTATATATTTAATCTTATTGAAGACATACGATTAATAGATATATATTTTTAGACTTTTTATTTTTCTGTGCAAATTTTCGAATTTATATTCCAAAAACATTGTTTTTTTTGAAAAGATGAAATGCGTGTAATATCATTTGTATGAATACATTATTTAATTTAAAATTAAATGTAAAATAAATTAATCTAAAATGAAATAATTTAACTTATTTTACAACATTCTAAAAATTTACCCTTCAAGGAATGAAATGGGGTTTCAAAATTTTGTAATAAAAGAAAATAGTTGTTAGGATCCATTAATATTAATGGAATATTCCTTACATAGCCAACCACTATGCAGAGATTGTTCAGAATTCAACCCTCAAAAGTATAAAATAGAAGGTGAAATTTGAAAAAAAAATAATTGTCGTAGTAACTCGAATCTTGGTAAAAGTATTCTATAAATAATTAATTAATTATTATTTATATAATATTTATATTTTAGAGTTTTTCTTATTAGGACGAAGTGGCTAAACCTGTATTCAAAATTTGTAATGGAGTAAAAGTGTTAAACGATTATATTAACTTGAAATTTTGTAACAGTGCTCTATTAAATCAATTAGGTTTAGAATGACAAATCCTAGTTAAGAACGTGCTCATATATTACACAAACCGACTGCAAAACACCCAGTCATATATAGCACATATATTTTAAATCGCGCTTACGTTTATTTTACTGTGTGCCACGTATATTTTTCGAATTTGTCATAAAGTTTGGATTAATTCTATTGTTTATTGACTTTTTTGACCTAGGTAATCATAACTTTAAATATGCATTTTCATTTTCAATTAATTTGTTTGAATCAATTTTATTTCCTTACTGTGATTTAGGATATTATACTTAAATCTCATTTCCTCTGAAGAATTAACGCTACTGGAAACATTCTGATGTCGAAAATTTTCGAAAATTTCAAAAAATATCATAAATTTAATTGACTTTCAAATACAAAATTGTATTACTACTGCTCCTAGTTCACTAACACCTGTGTCTTTTTGAGATATCGGCGTAAAATTTAATACTGAACAAAGAGCACAAAACATTACGAAACGACACTTAGACGATTCGGTTTTTGCTCGGATTGTTTTTCCTGTTTTTTTTTACTTTGGTTTAGCTTACAATATTGGATTGTCATTTAAAAAATGGCTGTTGAAAATGTAATTATTAGATAGAAAGTTTTGCAACCAATCGATATATCACATATTAGGGGTGAATCTTATCTATTTCAATCCAATAAGAAACGGCAATTGACATGCTTTAACAAATTGACAATTTTGTGATGAATAATTAGAATGAATTGGATAACATCACTAACTACATAACAACTTTTAATACACGTCACCTATTTTCTACTAACAGTAAAATTTATAATTTTTATATTACATGAGGTTCGTGAAAAACTCCATATAAATATCTTAAACTCAACTATTTATTTTCAAAGCATAAAAAGAGGAAACCTTCATTATTTTACGTAGGCAAAGCATGTTCACCATATACAAAACAGCAAGTAACAAACACTTCTTAACATAATACAACTTAAACACTAAAGCCTGATTTTCTGTTGAAAACATAGCCTTTTTTATTAAATGATTCAAAAATTCCAAGATAAATACTAAATAATTTAAGCAAATAAATTTGGTGATGTAAAAATTTCAAACTCGCTGTTTAAAATTTTTTGTCATTATTTTAGCTTCTTTGAAAGTATTCTCGATTATATGCTACAGTAAGCTATTTCCCGTTGTCTTCCCATCGTATTCGTATGAAGCTCACTGGTGTGCGTTAACTCCGGTTTCAATATTAACTACTTAGATTATTTTTACAATTAATCTGGCTCCAAGATTAAATATGAATTTAGCAATAACTGCAGCTATTTTAATTATATTTGAACAATTATGAAGCTTGAAAGTACATTTATTATTTATTCCCGAAATAATACTTTCTCGACAAAAATACAACACAATTAAAAGATTACCCGAAGCGGACGGAATTCGCTTGAAGTGGTGAAAAGCTCTAAATTACTTGGTCAATTTTATGAATCTACACTAATGTAAAATTGTTATAGAGATAAGTCTATGGATAGAAGATAATTTTAAAAATTTGGGATATGCTGTACGGTCTTCTCTAAATGGAGACTTTTTTGGATGGAAACGTTTTTCCTCCTGAAGAAGTAATAACCAATAACTATGTCCGAGTAGTAGTTTGTTCGAGTAGTAAGCCAAAGCTCTTAATAATAAAACTGATTCCAATAAAGTTTTCATTAAAAAAATATATACAGCAAAAACTAACGTTTATACTAGCTTTTTTCTTTGTAAATATTTCACAATAACTTTTGTCTTTCTATGTCTTTTTCGTTTACCTGTGTGGTACAAATTAATATCTAAAACGTCTTTTATAAATGTACTTTTTTATTATAGAACATACTTTCATGCAACGGATTGAGGACAATTTTAGAAAAATTAGGGAACGAATTAAAGAAATTGAATAAAAATATTTGACCTTTATGTGGGTGTATTATTAATTACCAGTTACTCCAAACACACCCTAAAAATACCAAAAAATTCCTTGTAACTGATTATGTTTATGAAAATAAACACTTTCCAACTTATTTTGCAGAAAATATTTTACTAGATCATAGTATTATAATCTTAATTCATTTATTTCATCACGAAACAATTTGTGAATTATTCCAACATTAAATAATCAAATTGGGAATAAAATAAATAAGATATTCCGACAGCTTATAACTTCTACCTTTCAAAGCAAATCAAATTCTAAACATTCCATTTAGAATAAAGATAGAACTGATCATTTTAAGTCTGTTTTATGTTTATTCTAAAATGTTAAGTCCGTTCCAAAATATTCATATTTCTTGATTACTATTTATTTCAAATATCTCTTGAAATTCTACATGGCATACTTCAATGTAAATTTCAAATAACTTCATAGAAACGATTTAACGGCACGAAGAAAAGTCTGATAACAAACTTTATTTAAGCTCAACTAAAATATTTTGTTTGTCTAATAACAATTATAATGTTGTTGTCAATATTTTGAAAATATTATACTTAAGAACGTTAATTTTTTATGTCGATTCTTAAATGTATTTTCCGATACAAACTAAATGAACTATAAAGAAACATGTTTATTATGCTTGACGAATTATTTGAAAACTGCGACAATAAATTTTCGTTAATTGTTTCATATTAAAATGTGATCGAATTCCAATTAATTTATTTTTAATACATGTGTTTCTATTAGAATATTTGCCCAAAAATTTAGCCCTTTATTGTTAAATTAATAACTATATCCGCGACTTCATATGCACAAACCACTGAAAAAATTACCGATAGCTTTTTTTATAGTACGAGTATATATCCGCATTTCACCTCTGGGTACGATCGCTTCGCCAACGTCTATCCAAATGGAAATCTTCATTACGCGATTTAAAATAACCGTAGTAAAACATGTATTGATTTATACAGATGCGTTATATATTTATGTAATTCTGTGTTTCGTCGTTATTTTACTAGTGAATGATGTCAATAAATTTTTGAAAATATAATATTCACATATCTTCTAACTAAGTGAACGAACTGCGATTAAATTAAAACTTAATATTACTTCAAGTTAACTGCTAAAAGTTTACTTAAGACTCCATCAAAATTAAAACAGGAGTTTTATCGTAAAAAGAACAGAAACACAAGTATTTCGGTTATGATTTTAATGCACTTTTCGTCCAAGTACTTATTGTTTTTTTGCAATTTAGAGACAAGCAAAGTTTACCACTTTTATATGTACAGGTAGTAAGTTCTTTTACTTAAGTAGTTTTCAAAGTTTCTAGCTACGTTGTTTTATGTGGCTGTTATTTATATTTAGTTATGGTCAAATGAAAACGAATCATACGAGTATATTTTAAAATATAAATTTTTAAAATATGTGATATCTTAATATTCATGGCAATATATATATATATATATATATATATATATATATATATACATATATATATATATATATGTGTGTGTGTGTGTGTATATATATATATATATATATATATATATATATATATATTTATCAATTATATAGATAAATAAATAAATATTTGTTGTGTGTTAATTGGGAATATTTTAAGAAGATATAGCTTATTTATATTAGATATTAGCTTTTATTTCAGAAACTAAAGAAGAAAACAGTAAATTTAATTACAATTCATACGACCGTGACATTGCAAAAATGCGTATTCACGTTTAATTACGCTGATGTGAACAAATATTATTATTGTAAACAAATTATTTAGTACATTTTCAATGCTTTCTAAAAAATTGGTATAACTAGGCATTTAAAACAATTTTTAATTTTTTTTAAAGAAATAAAAATCAATAATGCCAAAACTATATACTGAAAAGGACGTAATAGTAAAAAAAGAGATAACAAAAAAAGGAACTGAGAGGGAAATTAAAATAATATTTTCAAACCCTTCAAAGCAAGTATTTGTTCCAAATTTCAGGAATACAAACAGTTACACAAATAAGGAATTATGTATCGTTTTAAGATGCTTGGTCTCTATGTATATCTGTTATTGGCTTTTTTTCACGCTATTATACAACAACAATGAGATATCGTAGCAGGCACAAGTTCTAACGTATCTGGAAGAATAGATGGTGCTTATTTTATATAATTTACAAAGAAAATTTAAATGTAAAAATTAGGAATTAATGAAGTAAATTTTTAAAAATTTTGCATAATGTTAAACATGGATTTTCCGAATATAAATTTTGATAGTCAAAATAAAAAACTTGTATAGAGAATTATTATTCTCTTGAGTTTTTCTTGTCTATTGCATCCTAAAATATTTGTATACCTACTTTGAAACGATTTTACTCCGGAGTATTTCAAATTTTCGAATTTTTTTTTATATCTCCGGAGTTTTAACATATATAATTAAAATAATTATTTTCATATCTCCGGAGTTTTAACATGATGACTTTAACAGCAACATAAATATTTGCAATACATTTTTACATTACAATTTTTATTAATGTATTATTAGATAAATTTTTATATGCACTTACTACAAAATTTGTAATCTAATTGACCTAGAATTAGAGTTCTATTTTAAGAATTTTTTCGTTTAATATAACAAATTTACCTATACTGCTACACAATTAAATATCCTCACAAATGACTAATATGAATACACCTTTATGAAAACAGGAATGGACAATGTTAAAAATTAAATATAATTATAAGATGATAAACCAAAATGATATATTAATATTACATCTACTCAACAGTTGAGAGTTTTATAGGTTATATTTAGTCACAATTAATAATGAACTATCAGCAAAGATACATATCTGTTAGTAAACTAACAATTTAAGATATAAATATTTATCACAAATCCTTTTAGAATTTTTAAATCTTGTGCAGATATTCCTTTTTTTTTAAATAAATGTCTTATAAACTTTGAGAGTCGTGATTTTATTTTATGTGATAAATCAGGTTAAAATAAGGAAGATATGACTCTATCATCTATGAAGATTAAACAGATAGAAAGTTTGAGCTACTTTTTGCTAAGAAAATATGTATGAGAAGATGGATGCATTTAGAATAAATAGGACAAATGATCAATACACTATAATGAGAACGATGTTAATTGATATATTGAATACATAATTTCGTAATGTAATTCATAATGGGTTTCAAAAATAGATTGATATCCAAACTTATATGCAAAAGAGGAATATGAAAATACATGAAATAAAAATGTAAATAAATTCATAAATATTTTTTTTATTCAATGGGTTTTCAGGCGCATTAGTGCGGAAAAAACTTTTTTGTAATTTATTTAATTATTTATGTACTTATTTATTCTTATAAACTATATGTCCAAGTTACACGTTTAGTAAAAGCACGGTCATGTGAAAGTATCATGAGAAAAAATGGTTATAAAATATGGTACAAGCAAATAAGTCAGAAACATTGGAATTTAAATAAGCATTACTCTAACTAACTAGTGATCACTACTGAACCACCAAGCAACTCAATAAATCCTATGCTGTAGCTTCCCGTTGCGGGAAATAATATAAAGGGAACTTAAATTTTTGTAATTATTTGATTCAAGTAATAATAACATTTTTCAATAAGAAATAACGATTTGAATTCTATTTCAGTAGTTATTTAGTAAGCGACAAAAAGGGAAGACGAAATGAGTTATTTTTGTTACAAAACAAGACTATAATGGAAAAAGAAAACGAAAACAAAGCAAATGTAATTTTAAGTTGATACATAACTAAAAATATATTTTAGACCGAGCAGTTTAAAATATATTTTTGGTAACGATGTGGCAAACATAAAAACCAAATTTATAATTTTATTACAATAATTCAACAAACTAAAATATGATATACATATAACAAAAGCATTTGCTTAAAAATGGTATTTATTAAATTTGTAATTGGGATAGGTAACTGGTACTATTTTAATACATTTTTTACTCTGAAACCAAGTTATATTTTTTTCTTGATTTGATAGTGTATAATGAAAATCTGAAAACTAAAAAATTTATTCAAATCCAGATTATGAGAAAAATAAAAATATGTTTTACAAAAATTGTGTTAAATATTACTTTACTTCTTTCTTAATTTAAAAGATTTTATATTTTTAATTTTTTTATTATAAAGGTAGTTCGGATTATCATGTTAACATGTCTTAGTTAGACTATTAACAATCTGCTACGATGCTAGGAGTTCTTTTTTTATTCATACTGTTTATCCATAGCTATTATGTTTTGATGAAATTTCTTTCCATGTTCATCACTAACTGCCATTAAATTGGGTGGTAGAAAATCCGACCGGAAATGCAGAAAATTAACTTTCAGCCACATGTTACAATCTAAAGCTTGTAAATCTGTTAGAAGATCCGATATTAGTTATCCGTAGTTGGGGAATTTAGCGTTGCCCAAACAATTTTTCGCAACTTCAACAAACAAAGTCATGCACTTTTTCCAATGTGCATGACTTTGTTTGACAAAGTTTAGATGCTTCATAATCCTTTTTATGTCTGACCCTACAAAAGTTCCTTCTTTTAGTTTTGCATCACTAAGTCTAGGAATTATACGTTCAAGATAATGAAAACCTTCCCTATTTTAACTATGGCTTCCACATATTTTTTCTATCAAGCCCAATTTTATATGTAAGAGTGGCAATAAAACATTCTCTGGTCCAACGAGGTGAGGCAGTCCTTTTCAGTCACTCTTTTTGTATGTAGTGTTTGCCTCGAGTTCTGCTATTCCACTCACATATAAAGCACCAAAATTTTATGTAACCGCCTTGCATACCTAGTAATATCACAACAATTTTAAGTCAGCATATATCTTCCAAAGATATTCTGCGTTCTGTATTTTTTGTAGCAGATTTTTGAGGTTTTCATAGGTTTCCTTAACAGGAACTCTGTACAGTAAAGATGGAAATTTATTTCCCTTATGTAATTAAATCGCTCTCAAACTTATTTTATACAAACCAATGAAGAGTCCCCACTAGTCAGGTGAGCACGTAAAAAAGAGTAAGAGAAGAGAAATAAGAAAAGAGAGTAAGAGAAATAATCTAGTCTATTGTAAAAATGTTTTAACATTATTACAATAGACTAGATTATTTTAAACAATTTTACAATAGACTAGATTATTTTCCTTTTCCTAGAAATCTACTATACTACTATTCCGTTTCCCGTAAAAATTAACTCTGGATGAAGTAAATTCCATTAGTTTAGTTAGAAGCTCAAAGCTCTGATTTATTTATTTGCCAATCAAGATCACGAATTAGATTATTTAGTTCATTTTGAGTTATCAAATATGTGGCCGTGCTTGGCAGTTCGTGGTCATCATCGTCACGATCGGTCTTGGTGAGGTCAGAAGCAAAAACATCATCATCATTTCTCAAATCACGACTATTACCAGAAATTGATGGTTCTTCAGAAGTTGTGGCCATTGAGGTTTGCAGAGTTCCTCATAAGTAACCGACTTTAACCCAGACGATACGTCCAGGTATTTTGTTTTTATTGAGTTCAACTACATTCCAACAACGTTCGTTAAGTAGAAATAACAATCGTTTACATGATTCTGTTATTCTCGCCATATAGCTGGGATAGCAAAGGGCATTGATGGGTGAGTATCTTGGAACCATCTTGCAAGGTAACGTGAAAATCTTGAACTTGAAAAATTCGGATTCCAAGGTTTACTTATAATTTTTTCAGCACTGAATCCAAAGTATAAACGATATGCTTCCAATAGTTATGACGAAAACTTCTTCCAATTTGAGTTTCTTAAATATTTTTCTAAGGATATTCTTACTAAAAGGAACTAAAATATATACATTTATTCCAGAGCAAAAACCATGGTTGACTAGAATTATACTCTAATTATGAATCAATCAAAATTTTGGGCGTTTTGTGAAATACAGAATTATATATTTAGCTTGCAATCTGGTTTTAAATTCATAAAATATCAGAACTATTTTCATAAACCTAATTATATGAGTCGACAGAAAGAGGCCTGAAAACTACATGGAGATTTGTTGATATGTAAAATTTCATTTTCTTCGAGAAGAGTTATTATAAAAAGTTTATTCCGATTGAGGGCAGTAGTTGGATATAAACATTTATTTTAATTTCAAATTACATTAAAAATTTAAGATCACTCGAGCAACTGTTTTTAAAATAATTTCAGCTTACAATCGCCGATGTAAGCTGGAATGTCGTAAACATTATTTTTTATATTCATGAACTTTGAGCTTCACTCAATATTATTTTTACATAACTGATCCATTTAAGGTGAGAAAGTATGAAATGAAACGATATGGTTGAATTCAGAAAGGACTAAGAAATTTTATAGATAGATACGATGCTCAGAAAAAGCCTTACACGTGAATGCCTAAAATATCTAGTGGCAGTAAATAGCTGGGCACATCATGATACATTTGTTCGATGTATCCAATCTACTTGTGTTACTTTCGCTACTGAGGTCTTTTTTTAAGTTTGTTTACAACAAGTCGGATTAAAATTTAACCCCTCAAATTTATTTGCAAAATTCGCCTCACAAAAAAATTTAGCTGTAATTTTAATTTTTAGAGTTAAAGTATGTGTATATAAGTATGTTATCATTTATTCAATCTATTGTTATAGTTAAAACCCACAGAACAAAACAAGATAGAAACGGTATGTTCGGGAAACGCTAGGAAAACAGATGTCGCCAATTTTGAAACAATTGAATGAAACGTGCCACACACATTGCGGCGTATGCGGCGACGTCATTGCTGAAGTATTAAATGCATTCTCGTTTCGGCATGCTCGAGTGACATATCCTTATCCTGCTTGCATAAGATAATCGCTCTTATAAATGCAAGGGTTGTTTACAGATTTATTGATCACTCACCAAGATATCATACTAAAACGGCGTAATATTTTAGATTATTTTATTTTTGAAATTAATTTAAAATCGGAATATTTGCAGGTACAAGAATATACATAATCCGCATTATACACAATAGAGTGATAATATTTACTTTCTAGTTATACAGATTTTACGACAGTGATTTCTGTTAAATGTGTATTTTTTGAGAACAGAAAAATTCAATATAAAGTTTCAAACTATAGCAGAAGCTAAGAATAAACACAAAAATCTTTGCATGCTTGCTACTCAACTTGACTACTCAACTTCCACACAAAATTTCATGTGAATTAGTAAAATAGTTTTCGAACAAAAGTGATCTGTGTGACTGGAGTAAAAATGTTTCAAAAAATTACAAAGAAAATCATAATGTCTAAACTATTAATTTTCACGGAACTAAGATTTTTTCGTGAAATAACTAGACACTTACCTAAAAAAAATCACAGAGTACTGTAAATATTCCTTCCTGTATAAGATATGAGATACTGTATGAAACAAAAGAAAATTGCTTCAAGATAATACCGTGAGGACTTTTTTGTTTTAACAATGATCACCGATCTTTTAAATATATTAATATTAACACATAAATCACCAAATTAGTGTAAAAATTTAAAATATTCCCCACAAGCTGGACCTGGAATATATTCAAAAAAATTAAATTCACTAAAAGTTTCGATATCGTATTTTTTTTAAACCGGTTAAATTAGAAAATAACTTGCATGACCACGATTATTTAGTCATTTAGGCAACTAGAGATTGATTTTTTCTTTACTTCATCCTGCCACAACTTGATTCAACCTACCATTCCTAATAATAAAATGGAAAAAGATTTACATTTTCAAAAATGTTTTATTAGAAACTCATTTTCTTAGGTTTTCAGTTTCCGGGTTCCGTGTTTTCCCTCCTGAGATAAGAAATCAGCCGGCGCCGAGGATCGATTACCAAATTTGTCTATAACTTTTAGCTGGGTACACATTAGCGTGCTCTTCATTTTTCAAAATTGAAATTAGTCCGCTTTCCCCAAAATTGCTATTTTTTTCCCTTATATTGCTTGTTTAGTTGATATTAAGTGAGTTACTGATGGTTTAGCAGGTGCTCATCTGAAATAACTTTTCCCGTTTATAAACATTTACATTTACTCTGGTCACAATCATAAATAATAGTTTTATAAAGAAAAACTATATTTAAATATTTGATTGGACATAATCCAAACTATTATATTCTTAAGGAAATCTCGACACAACGTAACGGGAAGAATTTTTTGATAAAAAGATTATTCTTCTGGTATTATAAACCCAATTCGCAGTCCAAGCTTAAAGAATCGATTTTGGCAATTGACTGAAAAGTTTATATGCTTTTAAAAAAATTAAGAAACTTACCTTATGGATCATACAAATAAATGAAATTAAATAATATTTAGCAAAACGACTATTGAGATTTTAGTTTCAGTAAAAACATATATAATTGAATCAACTAGTGCATGTTTTTGAATTATAATCACATTTTAAAAAAGGTCTAACAAAAGGTGAAGTAAATATAAAAAACCCATCAAGCACGTGTAGAACACGCACTATGAGGGTTTGGCACACGTCTATGCACTTATAAATATTTAAGGGTGCATAGTGTTTCTATTAAATTGTTTTCACAACGTAAATGTAATGTCTACTATGCCTTTAACAGCCATAACAATATGATGCATATTTAAAAATTTATAAGATCTAGGATGATCACTATAGTTTTCCTGTAATTTTCTTGTCACATTTTATAAATCTATTTTTCCACGATTGTTGGCTCAATATTTAAGTAAATAAATAGAGAGTTGATTCTCTGTTTTTTTTTTAATTTCTTTTAGATATTTAAAATTATTCCTCCTAATAAACTATTTCTAATGATAACCAACATTACAAGGAAATTCAAAAAAATAATTTAAGTACCTTTATTTGCAAGGTGCCATTTCCTATCTGAATGTTCAAAAAGAATGCAAAATATGTAGGTTAGTAACTACTTTTACTGGACCACATTTCAATTTTCTATGTCTTATAATTTTTGAGAAAACAAACTGTGAGTATTTAAAAACGTAAATATAGTGCCTGCTACCCATATATATTTCATGAGCGTAAAATTTTGTGAACATTTAAACATTATGACATCTGGAATTAACGCCATATCGCCATAATTTTCCTAAAACACTTCCATGAGATTCTAAAAACTCATATTTTTCTCCTAATTTTAGGTTGAGTAGTTTCGAAAAAAAAGTCATGTACTCACATATTCGTAGTATATTGTTCAATTTTCCTTTGAAGATAAAATACCCTAAAAAAATACGAAAGAAATGTTTGTTTGACACTCATAGCTGTTTTAAACAACACGTCACATCATGCACGGATTAAATAAATTCAAGTAATTAATTCCCCCATCCTTAAAAATTTCAAAATTAATGTTTCTAAATTTGAACTATTGAGATATGTGCGAATAATATATTTTGTCACTGCGCCAAATTTTAAGTTTCTACGTCCCATGGTTTCTGGGGTGTCACGCACGAACGGATAGGCTTTAAGTGATCTTATAATGGTTTCATTTTTCTTTTTGAGGTAACGAACGCTAAAAATAAAATTGTAACTTGAAGTTTACAAAATTATAAATTAATAAGTACCTAAAGTCTTAATGCGCACATAAAATCAAATATATAAATATAATATGCTTGCATATACATATCCCTTTATGAAATGTATACGGTTTAAAACGATATTATCCTCTGCTCCAAAGCTCAATATCCACACTATATTATGAAACAGTCCTCTTGTGGGTTATTTTGTTTCCAATCAGCGCACGTGACAGGATGTTTTCACCTTCAGGGCCTTATCACTAATGTTTACGTAGACGTGACTAGGGCTGTTACTCGTACATATACGGAAAATCATTGGGAGAGGACTGATTTTGAACATGGAATCTGTTCGGAAAATTTTGTATCAAGGCGAGTATTCATAGGATCGAGTAGACCGAATAAAGAGAACCTTCAGATAAAAGTTTATACTTTTTGACCTTAATAACCTTGACTAGATTTTAGTTTGCCATTTATTTCTTTAAAAGAACGTCAGGCAAAAATTACTAAGCTTTCTTAAATAAAACTTCACTTAGTATACACGAAATATATACTAAAGCATAAAATATTTAATTATTTTCGCTCCTACAGTGAGAATCAAACGGACCTACGTTGGAACTGTCAAGTAATGAAGAGGAATTGTCGGAGTTGCCGGAGACAATAGATTTAAAGTTTAAACTAAGATATTAGTTAGTTTTATTATTATCAATGATACATTTGAAACAAAAACGTATATTACGATCCGCAAAAAGAACACCTATATGGAATAATATATTCGATGTTCGTATTGACAACATGAGTCAACATGCAACTAAAACTAATTTATAATGAGAAGCTAATGACAGTGTTTTTAAATATATGAAATCGTGATTAAAACTTTAATGACACTTGTCAGAGTTCTTCATCACCAATAATTTATTTTGGATGCTGCATTTAATGCTACATTTCTAGCAATATCATAAAAATGTACTTTATTAATTTTTGATCTTATAATATGTACAATAAAATGATCATTTAAGCTATTATACTTTGGGTAATAGTGTATTATTACCATTTTATATAAGAATCATATTCTGTGATCATCTACAGTGTTAAGGTCGGAATCTGTTAGAGAAACGATATCTGATTATTTTAATTGTCATATTGGTTATTTCATTGTTATATTTTATTTCACAATAATATATTATTAATGAATATTACAACCAAGACATGGGGCTTCTTATATTATGACCAATAGCCAGTTAACCAACACTCATAATTCCTAGATAGCTCAATTTTAATAAAATCTCTTTATATATAGAAAATTGTTATCTTAAAAATGTGGATGATGTAATTTTATTTCATTTACGCCGAACTCAATTAAAAAAAAACTACACATTATTTATTTTTTTTCTTTATTCAGTAACGCAAACACATTTTTAAGGTAAAATTTAATTGAATTTTCTCATTATAATGGAAAATAACTTTAGCGTTGCAAAAATAATTAAACTTTCTTGTTATGTAATCAAAAGTTAAATATTTGTGAACCATTGAATAATACCAACTTATGTCTGATCATACGTGAAGATAAACCTAAAGGTGGGGTTAAGCTTTTGCTTCAATTGAACGCCAATATTATGATATGTACTTTTGAAATCTTTGAAAATGTTAATAATTATTCAAAAATAATTCAGTATAAAAACCTGTTAAGAAAAAGGAAAAATTGCGCAATAAAAGTTCCGTAAATACTTGTTACATATAAAAACAATTCATATATATAAACATTTAACGTCACGTGATATTCATATATAAATATTAATATTATTTTTCATCAATTAAATATATTGACTAGTTTTTTCACGGGCTCAGAAATATCACACACACCTCGAAAAGAGCATGTTTCAGAATCATTGCTATAATTTTCCTGTCAATTTGTGCAAATTTGTAGTAATGATTTTGTAGATATCTTTAAATAATATTCACATAAATATTTTAAATATAATTCTAAAAAAAAATACTTTTGAATATTCTTTGTTTTTCTCATGTGTCGACTACATATGAAAAAACAATATTAATCACTCATCATAAAAAATTACTTCGATCTCAAAAAAATTCTAAATAAATATTTTTAAGTGTTAATTAAAAACATATATGTGGCTTAATACGTTTTACCATTATGGCAAATTTCAAGTCTTCACATCAAACTGTTTCTGAAAAACCGGCTGAGACGAGTAAATAGGCGAAAGTACTCTGTTCGTTTAAATATTTTTTCCTTGCAAGATACGGAACTCTAAAAAATATACTCTCAAATATATCAATTTAATGATAACAAAAACTATTAAAATATTTTCTTTATAAATTTATTCAGGCGTATAAATATTATAGGCCCAAGTAACAAATCTCGTTCCAATAACTTTAAATATCATGCCTTAGAAATAACCAAAAGTATTTATACTTCAATAAAAATATTCTCATCTTTATTCTCAAAGATACAGAAAAATTCTTTCATCTACAATAATATCGGGTAGGACAAAAAGTTCTGGGACACTTTTTTGTGATTATTCTAAATGTTGTTCGAATATTCAGAAATGTTTCATCGTTGACTCTATAAGAAGCATAAACTCGCAAGTGTAATTATTATATTACAATCTCTTACACCTCTCTCCTGTGAATCGCTGCGATTGCTTCTTCTTCACGAGTATCGTTCGGGAACTTCTGCATGAACCGCTACTACGAAAATTAACCAAGCGACGAGATTAGGTACTTTCTCTCATGCGAAGATTTCTTAGTGGTTCGATAACTTTTCTAAGAGAAACCTTGAATTTGAAAACGGTCCATACTCTGGATGAATTGGATCATTGGTGGTGAGAATGACGCTGTTCGGGCTCTTATTGCACAAGATCCCCGGCAAATGAAGGGGTTGAGCAGAGTTTATTTAGTACTCACAAAGAATGGTCTTATGGTTCCTTCATGAAATGGTTATTAATCGCTTACGGCTAATACTTGCGAATGTCGTCGTCATGGTGTATTGGATTGATCATAAGGCATACGGCCTTTAACGGCGCCACGCACCGTGGATATCCGGGTTTACTTCTCAATCGCTCGTCGAGTGGGGATGAACTAGTGTTGCAAATGAGCAATAACTCCGAAATATGTATCAACTTAATACATTAAAGTATATAAATGAATAAATACTTGAATCGTTGATCCCACACGAGTTAAATGAAATATAGAAGCAAATGCGTTTTAACAATGTAGGACTCATGATACGCCAATGAAGAATAACTTAAATGTCTGGTGACTGAGGAAGGTAAGTGGGTATGCTACTTCTACTATTTTAGTAAGCGTCAGTAACTTGAAACCAATGAACCTGGATTTCAACGCCCATACACAACCACTTCGAAATGAAAGTCATGATTGCCTATTGTTGGAGCTATAAAGATGATATCCATTTGGACATTCTATCACCTGGATCTACAATGAATAGTGCCAATTATTGTGTACAATTAGATTATCATTGCTGCAAAATTTAGTGGCAAACAACACAAAATTAGTCTTGTCCGTGACAACATCTATCTTTTAAAAAATGCAGCAAAATTCTAAAGTCACCTCTTGCTATCATTCTCTAATAATTAGAAGGACAAATTTAATAATGAGCAAGACTTAAAATATATAATTTGATTGTTTTCAATGAAAAACCACGTGTTTTTACAAGTGAGGTACTTTCCTTTTACCCGAACGTTGGAGAAGAATTGTCGATTCAAGTGGAAATTATGTATTAGAATAAAGTTGAAAATAAATAAAAATATAAAATGAGTTGTTAAAAAAAGGTAGTTATCAGAAAATATAAAAACGCAAATATGTTAATCGTTGAGAATGATTTTTAAATACCATACCCACGTAATAATTTACCAACAACAGTTACGTGCACATAAAACCGAAAAACGGTCAATTCATATCAACGATATCAAATAATATAACTTAATGATAGTGTTTATTTTCATGCATTTTGAGTGCTGATTCTTTTTATAGTTATGAAAAATGTATAATTTTTAAGTCAATTTTTCGACTTTTAAAAATATAATGTTTATATTTGTTGCCTTTATTTTAAGAACTAAGAAATGCGGGATATTTACAATTGCACCTTGTTATGGTGAATCGAGTGTAAATAGCAGAACGCCATAAGAAAAATAAAAATTCTCAAAATTTCAAATCTAACAGAATATATTAAAGGAATGCTGAATTATATTATTACATTAAATGAATTACGAAGCAAATATTTTAACAAATTTATCTTTGTAAATAATAATTTAATTTTTAAATTTAAATTAATATTTTAACAATTAAAATAAGTTTTAATGAAATTAATCTCAATTCTTTACTGTTTCACGACAAAAGAAAATTCGCCATCTGTATGAAAAATTGGCATTCACTGACCTTAAAGGAACAATATGGTTCTCGAAGTCTTACTGCTCCACCAGATGGTCCTCTGAAGATGATGACGCAGAATCTCGACTCAACGCTGGTCGTCGTTGGTTCGCAGTATAATTCACAATGTGATTTAAATTGGAGAAAACCTTTTAAATGTGTGTTCCGAATAAAAAATCAGGACCAATTTCATTATTTACTTTTATAATACATAACTCAGTAGTCTCCTCATATTCATACTTTAAAATTAGGATACAGAACTTTCTCGAATTAATGTTCCTTAGCACGGTCCGATTTAAAATTGAACTTTTAACGAGGCCTCGCGGATAAGATGTGCAGATTGTTCACGCACCCGAAGAGTTCAAAGGAACTGATATTTTGCAGCTACGGTATACATTAATTACCCTAGCCTTTTTCGAGTTTAAAGTAACTGATCGCAGAACTTATTACTAGGATATATAATTAAAAATCCTCGCATTTAAATAGTTTAAAAGTATTTGATGACAGGACTTTACTGCTTGGATATACAATTAAAGATCCTCGCAATTTAATAGTTTAAAAGTATATTTGCAGCTAGGATGTATAGTTAGTCCATGCCCGTTGAGAACTCGAAAGCGACAGAAAATTATTAACCATGTATACTTGTAGAAGGTTTCGAAAAGACTGAATGAAAAATTTTTCTAAAAGAACGCGTTTGTTTTCAACAAAGGACAATTTATTATTTAAAAGATGAATGCAATAGAAATTCCTTCGAGAAAGTTCTATACCTTACAAAAGTTATTATAAATTTCAATAAAATTCAATACAATGTTATTGACACTTAAACATTAGAAAGCCAAACAGAAAAAAAAACATTGGAACTATTAATCATTTGATAAAACGTCAAGTCGCAAATGTTATTCCTCACACAGGTGGCGATGGAATTAAGTTTAACAAATTTAATTGATATCTAAAATAAATTATTCTCACGCAATAATTACAACCAAAATAAAAATAAAATATTACAATTATGAATTATTACGAATTTTAAACAACAATATTTTCAAAATAATTTCATATAATTTTGTAAGCAAGTTCTGATAATGAATTTGATTAAAAAAAAGAAAAAATATTCAAATCAAGCGAGGGTGTCGAGCCAGGAAAGTTACAAAATTGTCATTTAAACATTAATTTTTACTAAAGTAATCAAATATGTCGGTAATTTTTAATTTTCGGTCTCACATTTATAAAATATTTATATCTATTTATGTCTAACACGATTTTACAATTTCAGGATTTTTCTCAAATTTTCTCGTCAAATACTGAGAATTAGGCTTAAATAGGTAACAATGTTATTAAATTATTTGAAAATAATTTGTCCGGATAAAATTTAAAAATACATAAACATACGAGTCTAAATTCAGAAATATCCCGAATACAAATTATTTCGACCGCTTAAAATTTGTAATGATTTATCAATCGCCATTTCAATATGATTTATAAATCATTTCCATTAATAAAAATAATCATTAAATATTATTTAAAATATATTAAATATAATTTAAAATTTACCCCTAATACAAGTATTTTACACTTTCAGTATAAAATGCTTTCAGGTAAGTATTTGCCTAAATAATAGAATATTAGTTATTTAATACAAGAATATAGCAGGGCAGATCTATTTCATCATATCGTCACTAAAACAGAAATTTCATACACGTTGAACAAAAAAATTATTACATACATTACAGAATTTATTGATATTCATATTTAATGTAACTAGGTTTCTTAACTTCTATTTTCAAAACAGTGAAAATTATTTAAATTAAAATATTTTTAAAGACATATTTTCCCTGTATATTACCCTAAAAGAGGGGAGTAAATTCAATGCCTCTTTTGTATTTTTTTCTAAATATTTTTTCCTACACTTTAAAGCTCAACTTCTTTTTCACCCAAATTATATTTATAATGGAAACTATCAGCTGCGGGGAATTCTATTGAATTTCAATTTATTCGTTTAATATTTTTCATGAATGAATTTTCTTCAATATTAATTTATTAGTGATAGTTGATTTTCCAAAGTATAATTTAATAAACATATTAAGTATATTTATTAAATTATTATCGCACTTATATATTTCATACCAAAAATTAAACTAATTTCAATTAATGTCTTGTTATTAGAGCTTATTTCACATAATTTTATCGGTTTAAATTATTTGCGTGCAATTCAATAAATAAGACTCTAAAATAGTAGTTTCATAAAAGAAAATTCCATAATTCTAATAACTGTATATGCATATGTTTACCAACAGACAATTTATTTTATATTTCATTTATTAACACAACTCAATACAATGTAATGTAAATAATATGATGATTAAAATGTTTTTCATTCTCTTCTTGATCCCAAGTCTTGTAAGCTTTACTAAGTTTCTCAGTTTTTAGAATAAGCCAAACCGTTAATATTTTTTGAGAGATTCGTATTCTTACAAAAGTCTTGCAAAATTAAGATTTTTATTCAATGAAATAAAGTAAATTTAAATAAACTCTATCATATTTAAAATATAAATGTAAATAAAACAACTTTTGCAACGCGGGTTTGTAACTTATATTTGCATGTCAGACAGAGGCTTAGTTTATTTGTTAAGATTGTTATGTTGAGATTCTTAAAAGTTTGAAAACAAGTAAATTCAAAATACGTTAGAGTACTTATATGGGTACCACACACGTGCATATAGCCGGGTCTGTAATGTAGACGACTTAGATTATATTATCATCTGCCTCAAGACGCAATATCCACGCGATGTGACCAGACAGTCCCCTTGTGGATTACTTTAGTTCCGATCGGCGAACGTGATACGGCGTCTTCACCTTCAATATAATAAAGTCATTCTTATATATAACTGATTCAGACAACAAATAAGGCAAAAATATCAGAAACTTTTCTACGCATAAAAATTTTAACCGCACACATAGCTTAACCCATTTTCATATATGTTTACTAATACTATAATTGTCTTTTTAAATGTCTATTGCGAAATGTATATTTAGAAGTTGTTTACTACATCTCTAACTTTATAATATGAATAATTAAAATATTTTTTTAGTCGGTTACTTACAAGGATATTGAGCATTGCGTTACACCATAGTCTGGTTCTGTTATCTGATACCATTTCGCTTCGAATTTCTAACAGAGAAAAAATTGATTATTTTTGTGATCCTACCCATTATTCTACAATTTCCACCTAATTTATTAAAAAATACTCTGATTGAAAACCAGATTTGTTTCATAAATAAATAATAATACTATGCAAATGGCCGATAAAATTCTTACCAACGAACTAATTTTGAGAATATTTGTACCTGTATCCATGAATTATAATTCCTTCTCTCAAGGAGAACGGTAATTATTTATCACTAAAAGTATTCTTGTTAAAAGTTATAAAGATTATTTTTTAATATATAACCGTAAATTTTGGGTAGTCGGCTAAGACTTTCGATGTCAGAAACGACAAACAGCATTTCTCATCGAACGATAAACAAAAGCAAATCGCCCTATTATCGGTATTTTTGTCAGATGGAAGAAAAATTTAAAGGGCTCTTCACTATTTTCACTTCATGCAGTCATGTTTTGTTTCTAATAATTGAAAGTTTGTTACTTATTTTTGCAAAATCGTTACATTTCATATGATAAAACGGTTTCCATTCCGGAACTCACATTACACTTGTTAAAAATGAAAACAAAATTATTTTATAATAAGTAACCTTATCAAACCGAAACCTTTTCATTTTGTTTTCCAATATTTTTAATATGAGACATTTAAAGAAAAAAAATTTAGTGGCACATGTTTAACCGTCACCTTGGGAAGTGAGGGACAGTTATAAATCATAAAAGTATATTTATTCGCAATATTAGTTCAGACAAATCATATCGATCAATTGTGTAAATTATTAACTACTTTCGGAATGTTTGTCTGTACGTATGTGTAGTTTATACGCTTAGAAAGGTGATCAAAATTTAATATAGAGCCCGTTTCCTTTCAGACTTGCTTAGTTTCATCAAGTAAATATCATTTCGGATGTTGTTTGTATACTTAAATGTCACTGGTATATTCAAGGCCAATAACTACAGAATCTTACAGGAGAAAGAGGACTGTCCAATTGCTGTTATTGCTGTGGTTGTTTTATATAGCAGTTCACATTTACTTTTTAAATTTTGGTAGGGTGATTAATGTACAGAGACATTGTTATTTATATTTAGTTTTTGCTAGGTGTTTATTTACTTCTAATTTAATACTTACTTGTAGATTTATATTTTCAAAACTCAATTGTATTTTTCACCAGACCTGAAATTTTTTACATCATTTTATCTTTCAATTTATTTAATTGTATTTATTGTATAACGCTACATTACATTCGATAGATAGAATATTTTTATTTCCAGTAATTTAATCGAAAGGAGAGTTAATTTAAATCATGTTTAACGCACTTTATTATGTACTTTGGCGTATGTAGACTCGTGAAGTATTACAGTCCATATTTAATGTAGGATTCTATCTTAGTATCCATAATTGGTAAAAATTATTGACATGTATTACTAACATCTCTCTACTGCGCTGCCTAAAGAATAAGAGTGACTGGAAATTTTTACTTTTTCTTAATTATCTTTTTCGCGTTTTACACGTGCAAAATGGGAGCCCATAGTTCCGTATGCAATTTATCCGAAATTTTTTTATTTAAAAGTAATAATCTATGTTGGATCTAGAATTAAAAGTGTAAAAATTAGAAATGGGGTGCAGACCGCCTGTCACTTTTGGAACTTAACTCACAAACGTAGCTTTAAAAATTTAAAAGGAAAATCAATTTATTTTTAACTGTTATATAAGGTGGGACGGACGGTTGGAAACGTGGAAATAATTATTGATCCTTCTTTATTTTTATTACCAAATATGATAAAAAAAGGTTAAAAAAACAATGATAAAAAAAAATAAAAAAACACCATAATCATCCCGCCAAAATTCTATCTGGCAATAATCGAAAGAATCTGCCCATAATTGTATGACGTCTATAAAAATCTTCAAATCAATAAAAAAATGTATTTAGCAAAGAAAACAAATTCTTTTCATCAAATATTTGCTATTTTATTTTGCACCGAATACACTTAAAAAAATTAATAACATATTAAAACAACACGTATTTTAAGTGAAAACGAATGTTGACCGTTTTACAGAAGTGTCAACATGATGTTGCTGATTATATTTTTTCACCAATCGTTATATTCAAGAAATGATTAAAATAAGACTTTTAACTATTTAAATTTTAACAAAAAGGTATACAAAAGTTACTACTTTATCTGAAGTAAAGTTTAAATGACCTTATATATATAAGCTCACAACGCTTCTATTTCATGCAGTATTATATACATTTGCAAATACTAAAAACTAATGAAAAAACGATATATTAACAAAAATAATGAAAGAAACAAATTTTAAAAACAAAAGTAAAAAAATACGAAAGGCAAAACTTATATTCATCGTGTTTCAATGTGAATATTGACGACGTGTTTCAAGAATATCGCAAAATTTATTGGACAATTTGCCTGTCTGTGCAGTAAAGAAATATTTATCAAAGGAATTGATATCTTTGGGGAAGAATTTATATATTTTCAGATCGGATTCCAAAACCAAAATCCAGTGAATAATAACATTTTAGCATACTAAGGAACAATAGAAAATTCGTTGGTTTCGTATCAATAACCACTCATCATTAAAACTATAATTCATTATCATTACAACACGATTATGAAAATAAAATATTTTTATTACAAAAAGTAACGCTGTACGTTTTTAAAATATCAAAAATGAAAATTGCTAGCAAGTTTGTGATTTATATATAGTTTTCAAACATAGTGTTCATGACTTTCTAAACATAGTTTCATTCAAAGGAAATATTAAGAGAAACAATCATGTCACTTTTCATTAGAGGTCTTTTCCACTTTTTTTGACAACAATACCTAGCTTGCCCGAATCTGATGCTAAGTTATTTTCTTGTCAATCTATATCAGGAGTTACGCAGCATTGATAGTATATTGACGTTTTTGAGGTACTTACAACGGCAGATCGTCGTTGAGATTGGTACGACTAGACTTGAACTCGGTGAAATAGTTGTAAACGTTAGCGTAGGAAAGAACTTCATCATAAAATGCTGATCGAAGTCTATGGTAACATTATTGTTAATTCAGAACACGACATAAATAAAAAAATAAACAAAAATTTAAAAAAATCATCGAACGAAAATTTTGCCTTGTTAAATGCATCTTGAAGCGATAGACACAATTTTCACCGCCGCCAATATTTACCACCGATTTGTAGAAAAAAAAAACAAATGACAATGTCAAGCAAAGTAGCATTTTGCTACTTATAACCAAGTTTTCAAAATTAGAAATAATTTCTTTATCAACATTATTGAAAATGGTATTTCTAAGAATTTTCAGTACTACGTCGTACATTTTCTACCTGCATAATTTGTTTTGTGTAATTGATTGAGAAAAAGAAGTTTTCGTCTCGCTTTTTATAAACATATTTATTCGTGCATTTTTTTTTCTAACTGTAAATTTTCTTCGCACGCTGACGACATAGCTACTTATATTTGCCTAAATATTACATCACAGACTAGTATGATGGCCTATATGGTATATATAGATAGGTAATTTTGATATATTTGGGTACATAAAACATTATAAACTAAATTATAAATATTGGGTACTAAAGAAAAAGAAAAATGTTAATAAAATAAGGAAATAGCACGTAACTTCTCAGAAGACCACAGTTTTGATTTTTCTTACAATTAATTTCACTTAACCATATGTGTATTTGAACAGCATTCAAGAATTGTTTTTTATTCAAAATATTGTTTTACTTTTTCATCATTTGTTTTTGAAACATTTCAATACATTTTTTTCAGCAACCATAATTTATCAACAAATAATATTTCAGTTTAAATACGAAATAACCCGAACCCTATACTATTATCGGAATGCTATCTGGATCATATATTCTGAATGCTACAATGCAAAAACATTGATGCGCTCATCAGAGCAGATCCTATACGAGTCTTTTGTTATTTGAAATTTTTCAAATATTGCACTAAAACTCACAACAAAAATAATTAAAATATTTTGAATCATTTTCGTTTCTATCTCATTATTAAAAATTGTTTTTGTTTGTTATTAAATTTTTTTTTTGTATCAAAATTTATAGTCGCAATTATAATCAATTGTTTCATTATGGTAAACAGAATTTCTATAAAAAAAAACAAGAAAAGCATTAAATAACTGACATAATTAAGTTTCATTTCTTTGAAATAATACTCGCTTCTCTCGATATTCAAAGTAAACTTATTGTTTCGCCACGATGCGTCGCATTGCATCGATGGTATCGTACGGCTCTTGATATGTATTGCATGAAAGTTAAGAACGGGATGAGGTACATGAACATTTCATTCATTCTAATTTTCTTATTTTGTACTCTACAACACATAAAGCCAGTTGGTATTTTAATTTTTCAGTTTCCTGTATAAGTTTTAATGTCCTTGTAATAAGTTTTTATTTCTTTGTTTAATGATTTTATTTAGCTTTTTTCACAAAAGTGGATTTCGAATCAGTATTCTTCTTGAAGAATCCCTAATACTACTATGCAAAATAACTAAGTAAATCGATTTAATACAAATATTACTATTCTGACTAGACTATTCAAGAAACAGAAACATAAAACTCAATTTACATATATAAAATATTTTCTTATCGATCGTGAGTTTACAAAGCTATGACTAGACTAAAATCCTCGGATAAATATCAATTTTTTTAATATATATGATGTGATTCCATATAAAGGCATTGGGTAATGAGTCTCCATTGATCACCCCAAGTTTTATTTGACTCTCATTTGGTCATCTCAAGTTTAACCCGTTGAATCTAAGAAACGGTTCAAATATCGCACAATAAATAAAAAAATTCTATACTCAGTTTACAATGTATACGAAGTGGGATCCTTTAGACATTCAAAATTGAGGCGTGTCGATTCAATATCATTTGTGCGCGTACACACAAAAATAACAAGCCGATTGTAAACATGAAAGTTCAATCTGTGGAGTGGTTTTTTTCGTTAAACCTGCCGCCTAAAAATATAGTTTCAATTTATAAACTAATAATGTAGACAAAATATATTCTAAGTCATAAAATAACAAGCAAATATTTATTTTGACGTGACTGCAGGGTTACGTCTTAACATTTTCTGAATAATCACGAGACACTTCATGTATTATATAAATGTCTTTATAATCTGGAAGACTATATGTTCTTTTGTTAACCATTATATATTCTTTTCAACTTACACCTTAGTCCTTGAACATATTATGGATTTCCTTATATAATTATATTCTAACTATATTCTATATTCTTTCATAAATTAATATATTAGCTATTAATCTGATGTACAAGATAATGACTCCATTTATTGTTATATGAAAAGGAATTATCACCATATTAACATTTGTTAACTTTCAAAATTACCAGCGTACGGGTATCGAAGCCTATTCAAAAAACTCATTGATAGACACTCATTTCAATAACTAATTTCAATGTATCCACCGTAGACCTAATAACCACTCATGCCAACCATCTGTTTCATCTATTTCTTATTAAATAAAAGGAGATTTAAAAAATTATTATAATTGTCTCGGTTCATACCCACTTTTTATTAATTATGCCATTAAAAGTTTTTCGGTACGCACTAGTTAATTAATTAATTAATTTATATATTCTATAACTAGTTAATTAATTTATATATTTTCTGGTAAAACTTTATTTTAACTTCAATTAATTTATATAACTAAATTAGTCGGTTTCGTTAAATTTACTAAACCAATTTACTCTAGAATAAAAAAGTTGGTCAACCTGGTTTTGTCCGACCTTAAAAAGGACAATGAATTTATATTATATTAGTTACTTTTTAAGTAACGATTATTTGCAGTTACATTATCAACAATATTATCAACATTTCTTTTATTTATTTTGTTTTTAAGTCGGGTACATAACTACACGACCCAAACTTATAGCATAAAAGCGTTTGTATAAAATAAATTATCGTATAACAATTAGCAATACATATTTTGCATACTAAAATTGCAGATTTGATGGTCTTCGTTACTTCCGCCTAACTTTTTTTAAATCAGTTATGTACCTGTTAACAACTTCCTACACAAAAATCGTTCTGACACATTACCTATATGTTCTTAAAACATTCGTGACCATTTCATATCGCACCTAAAAAGATCTATTAAATAAGAATGATAATCTCGGCATGAGAGTTATCATCCGTACTTAGCGATATAAAAAACTTTAAACATTTAAAAGTACACAGTGTTTAATTTCACTATTTTAAAAAGGTTTACACCTTCCACATGAGTAAAAATATCTTAATTATATAAAAAATTATTAAATCAAAAATAATTTTCTCGATGTTATTTTTTTTTCTTGACATGTAAAACTAACAAAAGAAATCGAGTACTTAATTTTTAAAGCGTTACCTGTAAAATATGTGAGCTGTGTGTGTATTTCTGTTATTATGCCACATTTTTAGTTTCTACTTGAAATGTGTTCCCTTTTTAAAAACAGGAAAATTAGTTCAATTGTGTGATAATTTTCATATTAGTATACTCAGAATATACCACGCTGAATTTTATTTCCCAAAAAAAAGAAAGGTCGATTACAAAATTGCAAAAAAATAATGCAGACAGAATCAAGAATAGTAACATAGATTCATAGTTTATTTTATTTCACAGGTTTAACATTGTTTTCATGAACTAACGTAGTTACCGAAAACATCTATTTTGTTAAATCCAAGTGCAGATTTATGTTATTGATCCCTTTATTTACTTAGACTACATATTGAATTGAATTGACGCTACTGATTTTTCAATGACTCCATAGGATGATTTACTAATAAGTGGTGACAAACTCACACATTTATAAAAAAATTACTTTAGTCAACAAGTTCTTGATTTCTTCCTTAATTTTGCATTAACCTTAATAAAAGCGTTATCAAGAAATGAAATAAAATTATAAGTGAAAAGGAAATTACGAGCATTACGTAAATTTACCATGTTATTTATGTACCGTTAATTTTATCGAGAAATTACATCTTCCCACATACATTAAAATAGCTGACCAAAAAAATAAGGGTCGTAAGGGTATTTTCACATAAAACTCGAATAATTTTTTTTATGTTTTCTCTAACATTAATATATCTATTAATACAATTAAAAACCATTTAACTGCATTAGTTTGAAGAACACTTCGTACTAGGGTATTATGCAAAATCATAATTCATTCAATATTATGAATATCGTGAGTATGACGTATGACAAAACCCTAGCACACCATATGTCTTCTGACAGATTTCAATGATGCTATTTTGTAATGCATATTTAGTCACCCTTGCATATTTACTCACATTTAAATGCATAAAATTAAAGTATCTGTGTGTAATTTTGAAATAAATACTTGCATTTTACGTGAATGGATTCCTTATTTGACTTAAGATAAAATATAAAAAAATGTTCATATTATTTGTGACTGTCGGTGTGTCTGCTGTATCTGTTTGTGGATAATAAAACAATAATAAAAAAGTTAATTATAAAGTAGGCCATAGATTTATACAGAGAATGTAAAAGAGCATAATATGTACTTGTACTATTCGATATGTCAAAATGTTTGTAGAAAATTAAAGAAAAATCCTCCACACGAAAGGCGGGCACCGAACCATGGATGGGAGGCGGTGGCGCAAAATTGTATAACGATGTAAATATCATACTGAACTGATTTTGTGTATCTAACACAAACACATAAAATAAAGGCAATAAAATTGGGCTCGTCTTCGGAATTATATGGAGTATTTACTTTAGATTAGATTTTATCTTTGATCAGTCTTAGAAGAAAACAACATTAAAGTTAAGAATGGAAAAAATGCTTAAAGTTAGTTGGATAACATAATTATAATGAAATATGCGAATAGTCTACACTATAAATATGATTGATATTTTCATGAAAATGTTGATTGTGTGAAATAGAGTCACATCACATCTCCAAGAATACAGTAGCAAGTTATACTTATTCGATATTGGTATGGAAAAAATTGTTATTCTATTTTTTTCTTATTATCCTATAGATCATTTCATCACTTATAATTTTTTTTTCGTTCGGAACCCATTAAAATACTTATAACGTGTTATTTAAAAAGCCTTTGTATTTCCAAGTGTACAGTCAGGAAATGATAAATAATAATTTAGAAAAGAAGGCGAATTCGTTAATTGAAAATTAATCCTAAAAAACAATTAAAATGTATTATGACCTTTTATTTAAATTTTAAGTTATAAAAAACTCACTCTTTTTAACACCCAAATCAAAAAATATTTCATAATTACGATGGGAAAAAACGAGAACATGCGTAATACAATTTAAATATTTTTTATTACTACATGGTGAAATTGAGACATTGCTGTTGGTTAAAATTTGAAATAAAATAAAAGTTTACATAATAGCTACACTCAATATAGTCGCTAAATGGTGCTATCATATTATACAGCTGAAATTGCTGTGATATGATACAATGTTTTGCTGTCGCTTTATATTGTGTATGAGCACGTTGCTAGGATTTAACTTTCTGCCTTTCATGTAAAAGTAAGTAAAGTGACTTGGTTTCTCACTAAATTATCATTACCGTACCTCCATGAGACTCAAAGCTAAATATATGTTTGTATGTGTGTCTATAAATATATTTATCTATATATATATATATATATATATGTGTGTATATATATATATATAAGTATATATGTGTATATATATATATATATAAATATATATATATATATATATATATATATATATATATATATATATATGCATATATATAGATATACATATATATTGTTTGAAAGTATAAAATCTGGAGGAAACTCATTAAAATATATAAACTAATTCCTTGAAATCGAAGCCGTGAAAAATGCCCTTAAAGTAAACTTCAAAAACAAAATTACGTACTTTTAGTGCTGCTACTAAATAACATAACCTACCGTAAGCTGAAGGCTGAATCATCGTAAATATACTGTAGTTGTCATCGCGTGACATAACTGAAAATTTATTTATTTACCATAAAATTGTCAATTTTTCAACGCATGTCCATTGTCATTTCTTGCGTGTGAAAACCCAGATGTGCGAGATGAAAAAGGAAAGCCGCAAGAAGCATGCTCAATCCTTAATAATAGGCACATTGATTTCTTGTACCAGTTTTCCGTTAATATTTATAATCAATATCGTAAGCAAAATCATAACAAATAAGTAATAAAATCAATCTGATATACAAACAAACCCCAAATTAAAACCGAAGTAAAAAAAATGGCACTTAGTTAGAATCGTAAGGATATGAGCTACTCGTATCCTGCATTTTACACGCATTTTATTCTTACATATATGATGTGTATACAAACTCGACTAATAACAAATATACGTAAAGATTTTGTTTTGTGGCAATAAATGTTTTATTTAAAAGTCTATTAACCTGAAAAGAACAGCAAAGTTAGAAATTTTAATAAGAAATATACACATTTTTTCGATTTCTGGAGTGCATGAGCTGAAATCTTCAAAACTTTGCGAATTTCCTTGCTAGTATAATTTTCTTAAAAAAATATGTGCAATAAAAGAAAAAAAATACATGTGCTATAAATTCTATATCGTATTATTGCAATTAGTTTCTTTACCTGTGGCTACGTTTGGAAGTTTTCGGCAGCACTCCTTAAATTCTTGAACAAAAAAAACTGTGCAACTTGTTCAATTCTGGTGGCTAAATTTGGAAATGATCTTATATATCGTATATTAAATAAACTTATTTCGGAATTATCAAGACTTGAAAACACCTTTGCAATATAGTAAGTATAAAACGTTAAAAACTCACCAAGTAATACCTTTATAGCAAGAATAGAGGCATCATTGATTGAAGTATTAATGCTTGGAGCACGGCATTAATTATTCTCACTTTAAAAGATTACTCGAAGCGCGTAGAGTTTACATGGAGTGCAAATAGTGTGCTTACAGTGCAAACTACCTTTGATGAAAACTATAAAAAAAAATTTCCCAAATTTTCTGAAACAATACTGTTGTGAAAGTGTAACAAAGATATGTTCGTACATTGAAGATAATTTAAAGAAAAATGGGATATTCTCCTTAGCCTTCCCTGAAATTATAACGTATTTTTCAGAATTTTTGTGTGTCAGTTTGTTCGAACTGTGCTCAAAAATAGTTAAACTGATTGGAAGGAAGCTTTCACTGAAATAATTCGTATGGTTTAAAATAGTTTTTAGGCTAGCTTCTACCTTATAAAAACTAGTAAGTTGATTTGGGTGAAACTTTCATTAGGATAAAGACACTTAAGACAAATTAAAACGTTACCTTATATTTACGTTTTTATTTTATATTCCCAAAGGAAATTTAAATTTAAATTATTGCGACTAAAGCAAAATGATCCAAAACATTGTTATGAAATATATAACGAACAGAATATGTCGAGACTATCACAGTGATAAAAGGATTCTTTCCAAATGAAAACATTATTAACAGGGAAAAATGTTGTCTCGAAAATAAAAAAATGTATACGTGAACAAAGCCGTGGGAGAAAGCTAGTTTCAATGAAATTTTGAGGATTCATAATTTAAACAATATTCAGCGTAATACATACTTATATAAATATATATATATATATATATATATATATATATATATATATGTATATATATATATATATATATATATATATATTGTCACAGATATTTTCCTCGTAAATGTTTTGATAAAACCACTTGCAATTTGGCATAGCTCTGTCTGAAAAATTAATACACAAAAATATTCACATGGAAATTTGGGCGCTAGTATTAAAGTATTCGAGTTTTCTTTCATGTCTTGTACCTTGTTGGATATTAATGGAAACAGCGATACCCAAGAGTTATTATTAATGGAAACAGCTATACACAAGACTACCTATGTATTTTAGAATTTCATGTGAGATAATTCTAGAGATATTACTAGAAATGATCAGGTAATTTTTTTTAAAAAAGATTTTACTTCAAATTAGCATAACCAGGAACCATATTAATTTAACATTCGAAATATTTACATGGAAATTTTGCAGCTATTTAAATGTTTTTAGGACCTATAATACATGTGAATTCGCTTTCTTATCTAGATTATTTTATTCTTATTATTTTTAGATTTCTTACATATTTGATGTAATTTAATGGTATTATAAAATAAGGGTTCACGGACATTTTTAGGAAAAACGTGAAAAAAATTTAATACAGAAAAAATATGTCACATAAAGTGTATTATTGTTCATCACCTACTAAAATCAACATCATAATCGACGAACAAATGCCTTGTAATTAAATACATATAATGGTACTCTATTATTATATTATAATTTTACGTAAACTATTCTACTGCTTTCCTTATAACGTGGCTATCCCAAGTATTATATATATCACCCATTTTTTACCATTTTTACCATACCGTTTTTCCCTAATCAAGCTACGCTATTTGTTGATATAAATATGTTTATTACGTTTGACAAAATGTTTTACATTTCTTATTAGAAAAATTTAAGACTGATTTTCATTAATTCTGTTACATCAAAAAACAATCCTAGATTTCAATAAATTTATATTTTAATAAGTATTTCTTTTATTAAAGTGTTTATTTAGAAATTTTATTTGATTTCTCTGATTGTAAAGCATTATTCAATTATGTTAACCTTATTACCTAAAGCAGTTATCAACGTAATAAATTCATCTCGTGAGTCTTTAGAAGATTTCTGATTAACATAAGCTCCATATAACGCTATGACTGTAAATTTACTTCAAGTTAGTCACCGCCATAATTCCTAATATTCAGCAAAGAAGTAGTTATCAAGTTAAAAAAATTAAAGAATGGTTATCTTAAATGGCTAGTATTCTCTAAGTAAGAGCGGTAGTAGCAAACATAATTCACGTAGCTAGTAAAATTTAGAAAATACTATATATGTAGTACACGTACCAAATACTAAATATTATTTAACTTCCCATAATACCACACAAGTCTCTAAATATTTTTGTCTACATCCAATTGTGTTATCTATACGATCTTTGAAATATTTTACGATTCCGAATCATAAAATGTAAAAACTATAATTTCATAGTTCCATCTGTTATATAATGGAGATGGGTTTTTATAATAGGAAATTCGTTCTTCCAAAACAAAATTTTGAAATAAAAGTGTCAAATATTTAGACTTTATAAACAATTTACAATGCTTTAATGTAATATAGAAGTTCATTACCCTCATGAGCACTCCGCAGAGTTTAAGTAAAATTAGAACAAAATTATAAATTAAAATTGAAACTGAAATACCCCCTGATTCAAACAACTTAATTTAAATACGTTCGCGGTATTGTATTTTAAGTCGACAAATCGTGAAAAATGTATGTGAAAATATTCTGAATATTACGACATTATATATAGTGAAATTAAGAGACCTCCCTCCTTGATTTTACTTTGCGGTAATTTAATGTTTAGATTATTATGTAAGAAACATCTTTAGCTATTGAAATAACCAAGAAAATGCGAAAGTAATAGGAAATATAAATATTATAGATAAATTGTGAATGGATCGAAAATCACCTAAATACTTTGCAATATTTATTTTTACTGCTTCTAGTACTGAATTAATCAGTTAGCTTATAGACCAGCGGGGTGTTGCGAGATGATATTGTTGCTAGTTTACCATATATGAAACAGTAGCTGTTCTCTTCATAGAATAAAATATTTTAGAAAAATGAATATCATAATCCTCGCTACGATAGATTGCTTTTATTAGGTAAGATGGTAAGTAACTACAAGGCAAGGTGCCACTCGCTTATAATATATATTGAAATTTACTCCTGGCCATGCTCAAAATGAAAGTCTTATGATATAATATGTACATATTATGAAAGAGAATCTTGCACCAATACTTTCAGTTTTGTCTGCCAATGCAATACCAATACCTTGAGTTTTTCCATTTAATAGGAATTAAAGTATCAAAAATAGAACCGAATGACAAACTTATAAAGTATACATTATTAAAAGTACTAATAAGGTAATCTATGAATAAGAGGCAACTGTTCACAATTATACCAATTTTGTGAACGAAGAAACATACGCTATACTAGAGTGTAGTAATACAGAAATCGTAGCTTTACGTTAATTTAATTTTCCAAAGAACACCATGTGATACGTGGGAAATTTCGGTAGTAGTATTGTTAAATATGATTGACGACACGGATAGCCTTTCCAACTACCATCCGATTTCACTGCTAAGTCATATATATAAGCTATTCTTCAAGGTGCTTTTTACGCATTTTTAACAGATCCTACATGGTTAAACGGGTAAAACAGAATTTCGTAGTAGTCCATTTCACCATGGACTATGTATGTACTATTAGACAAGTATAGAAAACTATGGTGAGTATAATTAAGTTTTCGTCACATGTTTAACTATGGCAAAGCATTCTATCCTATACATTAATTTTCGTTATTAACTATCGTATATTATTAACTATAGTATGTTATTAACTGTCGTATATTAATTATTATCGTTAATTAACTATCTTATTTGCGTGCCATCCAAAATGGTATGGGAATTATTAGACAAAACGACACAAAGCTCGTTGAAGACAAAAGAGGCGTAAGGCGATACCATCTGCGCCAAACTCTTCAGCTCCTGTCTAGAAGATATGTTTCAACTCCTCGAATTATCGAATAGGGGTACAAATATAAAAAAGGAATTATTTAGTCTCTTTTTCATTTTGCCAACGATATTATTACACGTCTCCGCTTTGCCTATAATATTTTGTGAATGATTGAATGTTTGTTTACGAAAAATAAAAATTATGTTAAAAAATCAAACTATAAACTACATTTTAGTTGACGGTAAGATTTATGTTGACCAGCATATTTGTTTTAGCGAAATTACCCTTAAAACGATTAGACAAGAACAAGAAATAAACCTTAAAGGTGACAGTCAAAATTATGTGTCGATACGTGGACGCTTTTCCACTGGAATAATTACCACTTGCAAGTTGCCTGGAAGAAAATGTAGCTTGTCTTATTGGGATTACTATTCGCAATAGAAATTAGAATACCGAAATTTAGATATGTATCAAACTATCCGACATAGTGTTTATAGTTTGTCACGTGAGCTTAGGAATTAATAACATATGGAGCACGTATTGTCTAACGATATTTTAAAAATAAATTTTGAAAAAACCATCTTCATGAAACACCAAATTGATAGGATTATCAATATAAAGAAAATACCTAAAATGGAAAATGGAAAGTGAAAGATTTATATAATCACATTTTCTATAAATATTGAAAAAAGATCACGTTTATTCTGTTTCTCAAACTAATAAACCAATTAATTTAAAATAGTTCAGGCACCTATGAAAATTTTAGAAATTATAAGACTAATTAATAATTTTCAAATGCGACACGATTAAAAAAAAATATTTATGTATATGCAGTAAATACATTATTTGACGTATTTCAATAATTACATAGGAATTATTATAATTAAATATTTTTAATAAAAAATATACGTATTTTGAAAATAAAAATCATTAAATAAGAAATTTTGCACTAAAACTAACAAAATAATAAAATAAGAAAAAAAAGAACGAATCAAAAAAAAAATTAAAATGGTATTTCGAAACAAATATTTACGACATTTTTAAAATACCCAAGTACAAAATTGATTTTATGTAATATGAAAAAGTATTGTTCTTTTTATTTATTGAGAACCGAGCAAGTAGCAATGTAGCGACAAAATTGATTAAATAAATAACGAAACGGATAAACAAGAACTAGAACATCACATCGAGATGGGATCACACTGACGTATCCAACAAATATCCTCAGTAACCGTTTTATTTTATGAAGATAATGCTTAAAATACGTATTAAAGCATAGTTCCCTACTTACAGCATTTTTTATAAATTACAGCTTATGTATTTATATATATATATATATATATATATATATATGTATGTGTGTGTGTGTGTATGTATGATTAGATACGCTGTGCCGTCCAATACGTAGTATGATCACAGAAAAATATGTACCTCGTCTCTCTAGTAAAACTAACCGACGATTTTATGAGTTTTAAATCTTAAGTCAACGATTTTCAGTAATATAGGCGAGTAGAAAGAATATTAAAATAAACATATCAACCTTATCTCTTTCAATATCTCGAGGAAATATGTACAAATTTCATTCGTAAATTATAGAATTACATCTAACTTGTGAATTGTTAGTTGTAGAAAGGAAATATTTTTCAATATTTTACATTTTGACTTATTAAAAAAGCTATAGCTAGCATATATTAAAATAAGAGAGCATTTTAAGTGTGAAAATATGATCATTACAACTGTCTCTTAAAAATATAAGAATAGATCGTAGATCATAGAATTGAAAATAGATCATTGAATAAAGAAGAGATCATGGATATGAGCAACAGAGAATAGATCATAAAACAGAAAGTACATCATAGATACACGAGTATGATTGCCAACAGCTCCAGGAATCCTACTTTAAAATTGCCCTTATTATCACTACATAGCAAAGATAAGAAGACACAATATTACAGAAACTTTTTTGATTTATCATAGAAGTCGTTTTTAAACAACTGTATCGGAAAAATAAAGGTTTTATGATTTCAGATAAACTTTTAAATAACTTCAAGTTTATGAACGATAAAGTATAGTTTGCTAATACTCTAAAGGCTATGATCGAAAAATCTGGAGAAAACATAAGACACGACACAGTAGTCCCTCAACCCCTCCGACCATAAATGTGAACGGTACTATAACCGAGCAAGCAGATAAGTCTGTGTACCTGGGCCAAGAACTGCGAATAGGCAAGAGACAAATTGGACCACAGAAAATTTGATGGAAAAATGGAAAGATGGATAAAGAGAGTGGCGGGCATAAACTAGATCCCGAAAACCTAAAATAAAAAATGAATTGTGCAAATTGAAGAGGCCTACGCCAAAATGGCTGAGGATGGCTTATAATGATGATGAAGGGATTTAAAAGTGACGTTTTTAATTTCGAGGACGCACCAACTGAAGCCATTTATGCTACTGTCATTGATATTTACGATAATAAATTCATAGATATTAGCTTCTCTGTTATACTTTCGTGTACCAAAACGAAGTACCAAAACAAAATGTGAAACTAGAAATGGCGTAATAAAAAACTAAAAGTTTTTTAAGAAAAAATGATTTACAAAGAATAATGATCCACCAAAGACATACTATTTGAAATTGACACATATTTATTAACTGAAGTGTTGATTTTCTAATAGATTTTCTACACGTAACACAAATTTTATATCTTGTATAAAATTTGTTTTACACATTGTTTAAAACTTAAAACCTTATAAAGCAAAATCTTTAAGTAAAATAGAAAAAGTAAAAAAGAATAAGGTTAAACAATATGAAATATTTGAGCCTGAGTCGCTACGGAAAATATGCGTGGGAAGCGTCTCAAAAATATTGGTAAATTAAAAATAATTACAATGGACTATCATGAGAAAGATTTTAATTTATTGTCTGCATAATTGAACTCCATAACGTAAAATATCCGTGGTTTTCAAAACTATATTGGAAACTGACCTTATAAATCGGAGAAGGAAACATTTTTCATTTGTTTTATTTTCAGACTAGAAAATCCAAGAAAAAAAATTTTATTTGTAAAGTACTAATTATTAATTCATTGAGTCGCTTTTAACATTCTATGCCCAACTTACAGATTCACTCAAGTGTTGGATATGTAAAAGTACCATAAAAACAAACGGTCATGAAATGCTATACAAACATGTAAGACAAAGAGACAAAGCATTTATTTTTGAATTGCTGTCTTTCTGTCTTATTTGGTAACCATTCTAACTAGTGACGACTCCTGAATCACAAGGCAACTCAATACCCCATTGATCAAAAGGTTAGAAGGTTAGAAGGGTCAAAAGGTTAGAAGAAATATTTTTATAATTATTTAATGTAAAAATAACAAATATTTACTATTAATTATTATAAATATTTATTAAAATCGAATGGAAATTAAATCTACAATTTATCTTATTGAGTAAGGCCGTATTTTACCTGAATTCGACTAAAAACAAGGGCGAAATTGCCTAATTTCATTACGACATGAACCTATGAAAGGAAAAAGAAAACGAACAGAAATAAAACGGAAATTTAAGTTGTTACATAACTACAAATATATTTCAAACCACATAAACTCTGTACAAAACGTAACTTTAAAGTTTCCTAACGATAATATTCATGAAACTGAATATAAGACGTGGAAAAAGTTACAAATAGCACAATCACTTACTTGAAAAATTATATTTATTAAAATTGTAGTTGAGATAGAGTTATAGTTTAATTTAGAATCAATTAAAACTTTGTACGTTTTATTATGTAGCGAACTAAAGATTTAGTTTACAATCTGGTCTTAAATACACGAAGTAGCAAAAATATTCTAATAATCTTAGTTAAGTTAGTCGATTGGAATGAGACCTGAAAACTAAAGCACAATTTTGTTGAAATATTAAGTTTCATTGTTTTTGGATGTAGAGTCCTTAATTCTAAGTATAAATACTACTCAAGTGTAATTACTTATTTTAATATCTTATTCTATTACAAAATTTAATGTTTTAATAAAAAAAAATCATTTTTTTTATTGAAACATTCCAGTCTGTAAAAAAAGTTTAAAAAAGTTTAAAACGATAAGATTGAATTTACGAATGATTAAATGACGTTATATATATATATATATATATATATATATATATATATATATATATATAGTATGTATATATAGTAAGTAAAATGATTTTATAAAAAGGAATATATCGATTTAGAGGAAAAAAATATCAGACGTTGACTCGATATTAATAGGTGATTTCATATTGTGAAGTAGATCTAATAGATTGTTAGGCATTTTGCTCCTGAAATGACATTCTACATAATAATTATTTTTAAATTTCAGATAGTTGTAATGAAATTAATAAATACAAATTAGCAGTATTATTGAATTATTTCCGCAAAATATATATTCTCATATTTATCTCACCTAGTTTCGATGGTCAAACTTTTAAATTTTGGCTCGCTCCATATTTTATTTTATTATTACGACATTTCAAATATTACAATACCATACAGAGGGTCATAATCCAAATACCCTCGTCATTACAGTAATTATATCGGTATTGGTGAACGTATTATACAAATAATACTAATTAAAGATTCGTTGATTAATCATGGAATTTTTTTGCCTATAAATACAACATCTAACAGCTATTCTGGAGGCGTTACAGAGTTAGGAATTACGCTGATACTGGATGCAACCAAGATACAATTTAATTATGATCATCAATGGTGAATGGCAGTCAACATTCTTGCTTTGAAATAACTACAGTACAATCTGATACTATTGACACATCTTTTAATTTATCAGATACACGCAGTTATTTTTAAATATACCGAGTGCTTTTGCAAAGTAGGGGCATTTTAGAATCAAGAGAGTGATTCTGAAACCCATATATTTTATTACTACTTCCTTAAAAGTAACATAGACATTCTAAAAAATAAATAAAATCAAATTTGCACAAATTAGGAAATAACGATTTCTCCGGATTCAAAATCCTCGGTCAATCACTATTAGATTTTCTTCAACGTAATCAAAACACATAAACTTGAAAAAGAATTACTCATACTTAAATTTAAAATCCAACATTTGTTGTATACCATTACCAAATATCATTCTCAATTCATTTTGTTTTTCTTGTAGAAAACTACGACTGAAAATCCAAGGATTTTCATCCATATTCATTTTATTAAATTCATTCCATACATCCATATCCATTTTATTATATTTATTAATGATTTTATTATCACCATAAATTTAAATTAGAGTGGTTTAAAAAGTACGAAACCAAAAACTGTTAATAACAATTTTTACAAGTCATAAGAATGGCAGAATCTGTACCGACTGTGTCATTAGGCCACTTGTGGGATGACATTTTCATTTTCGGAAGATTGTGCTACTAAAACCGCAAAGATATAATAGTTTTCGAAAGGCCCTACTCCTTGTTGTTCTTTCGAAGGTCTTTGCTAGTTGTTGTGGACGTAACAGCTAAGTAAGTTTTACTTAGAAGGCTACTAAATTTCAAATGACATCACTAACTTTCTAACAAACTAATAATTTTTTGAGCTTGAAACGTTTTAATGGACATATGAAACTGATATGTAGAGCTGCATTTTACCTGTAGAATGGCGTGGAAGGCGCGCTAAATTAATTCCAAGCTCTTGTAAGATTTTTATCATCTCTAGGTTACTCCCATGACAATAATACTTATCAAGTATTTAAACCACAAGATCAGTTTGCCTTGCTTACACATGGCCAATAAAATTTATAAGCCCCTGAACAGAATAAAATTAAAATCTTACAAGAGGTGAATGGCAAAAATAATTATCAAATATTAATTCATCCATAAGCACAGATTTTCTGTTCCTTCGTGTAAAACAATTAATGAAGGAACAAATTTTACAGTTGCAGACAAGACATGACAACGAGTTGAGACGAGTAGACGAGGCATGACACTAGAGCTCCTCTTTCCACAGAAAATAGTTTATGCACGTCTTTTTTCCTAAATGAAAAAGCTTTCCCCAGTTTTGTATACACTCGTCTTTTAGCCTAAAAAACTTTTATTGGTTCCAATTTTGTTTTCAAAATACTAAAAAAAGTGAAAAGTTTTATTGCGTAAACCTTTGTGCTCTGTTTTTTAAACAAAGCTTTTGGTTTCCATAATGACTTATTGGGATATCTCCTCATTTGATGATAATTGGAATTTCAAAAACAGCTTCAGCAATTTTGTTCTCTCCCTATTTTTTCCAACAAAAAGAGATGCTTAGGGTAATTTTGAAAATATGTATCATAAGTCATTCTCTTTAAATATTTGCAAAACTCCATAAAAATTATATTCCATATATGAACATAATCTACTAAAGGATTCCCTAACATATCCGTGTGAATTGGTTTTTGGTTTGTAGAAATATTTATATGTCCTTCTGCAGTTTTATCTGCTTTTTTAATGCATCACTAACTTTTTCATTGATTGATGACTCCAAGATATCAGACGAGTTGTACGAAAGAGATATTATCATGGTTTCAAACCGACAATTATGTCAAATTGTAACTTCAAACAATAAGGCTCCTTTTTTAAATATGCTGCATTTCTAATTATTATATAATTTCTAAACGAAAATATATACCAGTAGATAATATAAACACAGTTTTCATTTTTAAATTTTACAAAAAATCACTCACCGTCACATTCGCAACGGACATTTTTATACAATTTTTATTCACACATCCCAACTTAAAGTTTTGTTATTGAACACTGATTACTGGAGCCAATAATTAGAAACTACGCCAACATATATCATTGGTTGTAAGTCAAGATACCGAAGAAAAAAGTTTCGGTGAAAACATTACTCTATTAGTTTCTGGAATTGGTTCCTACAAACATAAGAATTCACTAGAACACTTATTGATTTTAGTGTAGGGAACTTTCGTTAATACTGAAAAAGATAAAAATGATAAATAAGATTCCACAACTAATTTGAATACAATACGCAAATCAATCAAAAAGTTATTTATATTTTCTACAGACATTTAATTCCATTCTTGTTGGTTCTCAGATTAGTTACAAAGATTGTCTATTGAATATTCAGTAGGTTTCCTAAAGAATAAATGACTGTTGAATATTTTAAATTTCTGAATTAGGTCTTAATATATTGCAATGAGAAATATCATTAATTAAACAAACTTGGAAAAAATACTTAGCTGCATATCTTCAACAATTGATTGAATAAAATTTTAATTCAAATTCATACATCACAACTTTAAATTACAGTTTATATATCAATCAACCATATATAACAAACTTAAATGGCTCCCATGCTACATAGAGAATATATGCTACAGACCTCTTACCAGTTTAAGCAGGTACAAGATCTGTAGCGTGTATTCAGTATATAGCATGGGAAAATGAAATCCTTGAGCATTAATATAGCTCCGACACTTACTTAGAAATATATGTCGTTCAGGGTTCATTTGATATGATATCAGCTCTAAGATACAATACGCACACAACATAACCGAGAGCCCTCTTGTAAATTGTTTCATTTCTAATCAAAGAATGTGATACGATACTTTCCACGTTTCTGGCGACATTTCTAACTTTACGTTGACATGACTTGGATATATACTGACCTGAATTAAAAAAAACAACGACAATAATCATCCTATGTTTGTAAATTTTCTTTACACAATTTATGTTTTAATTTTGAAATAATGAAGTATTTGTTTGAATCTTAAAGCTGAAAACTTCTTCCAATTAAAATTATTTAGTAATATATTGAAGCCTGAGAAATAGATTACAGTTGTTTGTAAAAATGGTGATTATGAAATTTAGAAAATTATCCATCTTAAGGAAAAGTACACTCGTAATTACGCTGAATGATGTATATTCTATATATAGATTTTATTGCAACCTACGTAACGCGATAACTTCCCATATGTGTAATTAAGAAAGATTAGAAATGATAAATCTTACATATTGGTATAGCATTTTACACGTGAAAAAAGTTTACGAATTAATACGAAAAAGTGCCAAACCAAATATTTAAAAATAAGTAAGCAAAATGGATTGAAATTAAGGTGAATTACGTGAAAGAAAAAAGTTTAAAACAACCGCACAAACAAATGCACGAAAATTTTAATCGCGAGCTACAATATATATTCTGAAAAACACGACGTATTTTAAAATATATATTGCATTCAATATATAATGTATATTATTTCTTGTTCTATCAGAAAAATGACAAAATATTATTGGCGCAAGACTTAACTTATACCTACGATATTAAAACACATATCCAAAACTAAGATTGAAATTAATTTAATTATATCCCTTTTTATTTTTATTGCTTTTGGAGCCGATGAGAAAACGAGCGACACAGATCCAGTTAGCACAGCGCCTCGGAATACACTGTCGGTTTGCATATGAGTAAAAGAGAAGCAATAAATGGCGCCAAAACGCGTCTTTATTTTGTAGAGAAATAATGCATTTTATTTTTTTTATTTTATTGGAATACTATTTAGTTTATTGAAAATAAAAAACAACCAAGATTTTAAATAAATAACGGAGTTAATTTGATTTAAAACTTATATTACGAGACGTTTTTGGATTTTTTTTTCAGACATAAAAGATGTTTCAGTTGTTCTTGGAAATATTATCTAAAACAAGACATATTTTTTTCGTGACCATAAATTTAGTAGATTTTCCTACAACATTTTTTAAATAAGCTCAATGTGGCGTTGTCAGCGCCTTAATCACAATTTATGTATCTAAAACTAATATCGTTAGCCTTTCGTAGTCGATATGACTGAGTGGTATACATTTTCAGGTCATAAGTTACGTTTCTGTCTCAAAAACCACGTTGACGTTAATAAAATTAACTTAGATCTTAGGTGATTTAAGTCTAATCTCTACGCCAATACCAACAGTTTCTATTCATCTCTAGTCACTTCATAAGACCGTGCACTAAGTCCTTACTATATGAGGGAAAGCGATTAAATTTCATATCGATTAGAAAATGTTTTATTTATATTCAGTGGAGTTTTATTTAAGAGAGTTCAATGTTTTTTGTGATATAAAGAAAGAAATAAAAAACAAGAAACACATCAAGAAATATACATTAGTTTCGAAAGGATTAAGTGCTATGGCCAATTCTCATATGGGCCTCTGTCTAGTAGTTAATTTCAATGTCCATTAAAATTGTTTACTGTTTTGTAATCCTGGATATCTAAATAATAAATAAATAACACGTTTCATAAGCTTCGGGTTTCGTCAAAATTATATATCTATTTATCTACAATACTACATGTTATAAATATCAATCTTTTAAAGAATATTATGCACTTAGCCAAATAATTATCAAATCTTTAAACGTCACATAATATCTAGGGATAATAATGAAGTCAGAAAACAGTACAAAAAAAATTGTACATGTCAGCTTCGACACGCGACTGGAGTTTACTCCTCAAGTACGATTGTCTTGGAATGTATAAAGTGGGTAACACTGTATGTAAATATAAATATCAATATCATTAAATGTAAATGATAAATTCTTTAATAAAAATATGCTAACAATATAATTATTTTCAAGTAAAACATAAATGAACAAGATTAAATTTACACAACATAATTAAAAACATTTAGTAACGTCAGACTAAAAACTTAAAATTAAAAGAGACTTTGCTATTTATTAATTATATCTTGATACATAATGCGAACGATAGTAAACTATGTTTGTCACACTCGGTCATTGCGATTATGCCAAGTTATTGTTTTGTTGATTCACATCACCTATGATAATTTAAAATTGAGCAATTATTGAATAAACTAGAGCTAAATAAAATATTTTTAATTAATTTTGTCTTTAATTTTTTTAATCTCTTTATTTAGGTGTTCGTGTTTTATCCGCTTTAATCAATTATGCAGATTATACGATAAAAAGAAGAAGTATCAAAGTGTAGATTATTAAAAAGGAAGTAATTCAAAGTATAATTAATATATGTACGAATATTGTGTACGAGGTTATATAACTACTATGAAAAGAACATATCAGAATATCGCATCCATAAGTATAAAAATGTACACGTAAATAATAGTTACAATATTCAAATAATAACCAATTTTGTGTATTTATTCGATAATTGAAAACCAAACTATTTTATTAATGAATAAGATACAACCTCTGGTGAAATAATTTGTTAATATTACAAATGCATTATAAAAAAATAACAACTCATTTACATTGTTTAGAAAACTAACATAGTTAAACATTATGCTATCTGGTGTGGTTTCTCGACAACATCACCAGCTTACCGCCGGAATCAATACAGTACCATGTTTACGCCCTAGATGTCGCTTGCTTCTTGTATTTGATAATTATTTTGTAATTTTTATTTACCTTCTTTTTTATTAAACTGTTCTCATTTGTTAGAGTTTAATAGTTATCCAAAATAGATCATCTTTTTTAAAATATCAGGAAATTACGCTTAACGTTCTGAACTTCGTAGGATTAGTACCTAACGCTTACAGTTTTTTTAATGCTCTGAACTTCGTACGGACCAAACTTCTGATGTTACTCTTCATAAAACTTCGTACCGGGCGCTATATATAAGAATCGATACTTAAGAAGTAAACTCCAAAATAACATATTCCTTTAGGTAACGAAGAATATAAGTAATTCAATTATAATGAATTTTTCTGGTACAGGTTATTTAATGATTATAATTATTTAGATACAAAACATAACATTTTTTAATATGACATTTACTAGAAATACAAAACATAACAAATATATTTTGCAATAACAAATGTCATACATTAGTATTTAACAACTAATTGACATTAAGTAATTATTGTTCAAAATAATAATACGTTTCGGTAACAATAAAGTTGCGAAACCAATAAATTAATGATGTAAATAGAGTATCTCTGAATATATTTTATATTTTACATACCTGAATCACAGCCATCATCCGAGTCTTGTTTGTAAACGAGTTGATACCGAGGACACGAGGTGCCGTTGTACTTGTCGTTGTTATTGCAATTGACACACTTCGTAAGGTAAACGGTATCCGAAATATATGAAAAAAATAATGGAGTTGTTGAAATCAGTCTGTATAGAACACCATTTGTCATTAAAAGTTGCCAACATATACAAACAAATTGTCAAAAAACGACACTGTCAGAATCCAATTGCAAAAAGACTGCGGACGCCTGTGTCATTTCTTGATGTCACCAGCTCTCAAAATAATCTTGTCATATTGCGTTATGATTTTAATAATACCATTTTTATATTTTATTGTATGGTTCGGAGACTTTTACACTATAATAATTGTATTTAACGATAAAAAGTTACGTCATTTTAATATAAAAATACACAATAGTGATTATTCAGCTTAATTTTTTTGCGTTGAATGGGACGTCAATGTAACGTGCAAGTGACGTAAAACAAAAAACTTGTTGTCAAAACAATTCCTTTTTTATATCACATATATAATAACTCCCAAGCTCTAGGGATGTAAAGCATTCACCATAATTCATTCATTTATTTTTTTTTTCATTTCTATTTTACATTCATGGGCAACTAATCAAATATTGGCCATAACCTTTGTGTCCAAACCCGATTGTGTTAACATATAAGAAGGTTTCACTTTATTCGGTCCAGTAATTTTAGAATAAAAGAGAAATATAAAAAATTCGACTATATATATATATATATATATATATATATATATATATATTTATATGTATATATATATATATTTATATATATATATATATATATATATATATATATATACTTATATATATATATATATATATATATATATATATATACGAGTATATAGCAATAATTACTTATGGTCCAAATCACGTATACGTGCATTAGTGATAATGCCCTAAAGGTGAAAACATCTTGTCACTTGCGTTGATTGGAAACGAAGTAATCCGCAAGGGGACTGTTTGGTCACAATGTGTGAATAAGCCGTAGGCATTTCGTAGAAGGTTTATGCATGTATACGATACCTAAATAACAGTACATACTTAGTTTATACGCATATTTATGCTTTCCATGGCTTTTAATTTCAAATTTCCTAAATTTAATCATTTCTATATTTACTTAATATTTTATCATTTCTATATTTACTTAAAGTTTTTCGGGACTTAAAGTAATTAAGATACGATTATAAGTTACAGACATATTTCGCACAAATTGATTTAACTATACATATCTTAACTGAGATAAATATTTTAATAGTCGTTTTCCTAAATTATATTTCCATTCACTTATGATCATCAAGCTACATTTGTGGACTTTTGAAAAAATATATATTTTTTCAGTCAACAAGCGCTATTCTGAAAAACATTTCTTTACGTTTGGGAAACAAATTAGGTTTCAATACATAAAAAAATAAAAATTTTATGAATAAACCCCCCCGCCACGTTGTGTCGATATCTGTCCAGGAATGTAACAGTTTAGATTATATTTATGCAATTATTTATATGACACTTTCAAAGATAAACCATAATTCCAGGGTTATTTCAAACGAGTAAAGAAAGATGGGTACTAATAAAAACTCACTCAGTGCCAACTGAATAAATAGTGTAAAGAGGAAAAACGTAATATAAACGTAATTACAAGAATGATATAAGTGTTACATATAACTATTTATATCAGAATTTTATATAAGATAATCATCGATACATTTCTAGAAATGTAGATAAAATTTCTCGGAAACAGTTTAGGGTAGAAATTTTAAATTTGGCGTAATAGCAACCTACCATTTTTCAATAAAAGATGCCAAAAAAGGAGATTTTAAAATTTATAACTAATAGAACCGTGGTATTGAGAGTTCAAGGAGTTTATTTAAAAAGTAATATCGAGACATTTATTGTATTTTGGTTTTTTTTTCTATATTAGATTTACATCCTAAATTTAAAGTTTTAATTTCTCATACTAACTTAATATGTTTTGAATAATACTACCAATACGTATAAAGATGTTTGGTGATCATTGCTATGTCAAAAAAAGTTGTGAAGATATTTCTTGATGCATTTTTATTGCTGATGAAGAAAAATTTTAAAAACTTCCGAGTTATGGTTCCTCGTTAAAATGAATTTACAGTACTTGTATAATTTTATAGTCCCTCATTTGACATGAAGAAATAATTATGTAGCTGCCAAAAACAATATCTTTTCTAAATAGGAAGGCTTTTCATACAACAAATATATACACCTATATACAATGTACATAAAATAGGAACGAGAGCTTTTTAAGAATAGCCGTGAATAATCTATTACCACTAATATATATATATATATATATGTGAAAGATTTTTCAAAGATCTTTGCTAATAACCCACCTGAAGATGTTGTTATACAACGAAACCTAGGTCGTGGCAAAGAACTTAAAGAAAGTAGAAATAATACTACATCACGTAGTTTCATTTAATTGTGAATAATGAATTTCTACAAAATTAACGCCAAATATATTCCATGCTATAACCGGTATCGTTATTAAATAAAAATAAAGTCGCATGTCTACTTGATAAATAAATTGTAAACTTCGAGCTAATATTTTAGTTTTTTTATATAATATCATATAAAATTTAGCATACGCATCTTCTGAAATAAACAGATAACTTTTAAGCTTTAGTATGCATAGAAAAGAGATACGAAAAGAGTAGAAAACTGAATTAACGTAATAACATGTATCTCCCAAGTATTCAGGTTTTAAATAAAAGCCTGCTCATTTATATGAACTTAGTTAGAAAAATATTATTTTACTACTTGGTGAAATGAAATTTGGTATAAACCTAAAATTTTTTTTGTTGAGTAACCTCACACGTGGCGATAAAGAAGCCACGCCTTTTTCTAACCACTATTTCATTACACGACAGTTATAACTCGCATTGCTTAGTTTGTTTATGCTGCGTTTAAGACACGTGCGTGAACTTTTGACTCAATGCAATATAAAAAAGGTAGAACCTTATATAAAATATAATAAGAAAAAAGCGACGGATATTTCTTCTAAGCGATTACTTGAAATAACGAAAGAAGCATTTTTATATCAATGATATGCAATAATATAAATTATTTAAAGTGAATAGTCAAAAATTATCATGAATAATTACATTAAAATATTTTAAAAATTGAATATAATTAATAGTAAAATTAATAAGTTACATACAAAATTTTAATAATTCTAGGAAGAAGCTTTATAGACCATACTTCAAGTATAAATGGTGTTAAAATATTTATATTGGAACTCTATATACTTACCTAAAGTTTTTGATTGTTTTTTATTATAATTTATTCACCAATAAATAAGAAATAATACTAAAATGAAAAGAAGAAGGTTTTTATATGTAAAATTGCATTGAGAGACATCTATCAGTAATTGTTAAAATAGAAGAATGATTTTTCATTACAGAAGATGATTTTGATTCAGAATTCAGGAGAAGATTGATTTCGATTCGACCATTGCTCGTCGTTATAACATTACCTGTTCATCTAACCATGTTTAGTGTAGTAAAAAATTACGGACTATGATACACGTACTCATAACGTAAATAATTGAAAAGTACAAATCAGCATCTTCATCAAACGCAAAATCATGTATTATTCATTCCATAAAAGGTTACTTGTTCAATATTCTGAAGCTTGGTAATTTATAATATATATTGAAATGTACGAACAGTGAATACTGGCCAGTTAACAGATACTGGCCGGTATTCAAATAGTCCCGGTCAAACTTTGTTAAGAAAATTTGAATGAGCCTCTAAGCTCTTTGTCGTCTAAAATATTAGCTAAAATTAGAATAGCTAAAGTCGTCACCGAATTGTTGAAAACATTTTTAGAATTCGCATACTCCGCTATCCTGCACATTTGCAATAGACGCTAATTTCCCGCACTGGTCATTAATTGATCATGGTATTTAATTGATCACTATATGGTCCGAATATGAAGTTATTAATGTAACTTCGCAACATTCCATAGACAAGGCTGCGGAGAAAGTTTTAATCAGTAAATGGCAAATGGTTGAAGGTATAAATGGAGGCATTCAATTTATAATGTGCTACGCAGTCAGTTGCTATTTTGAACAGTGGCGGATTATTTTTGTCTTAAATCCAAAGACAGACATAAAGTCGTATCACATTCAAACTGAGATTTTAGGCAATAATCACGATGGACAACGATTTGAAACCTTTTAAATAACCGCCAATCAAAACTCGCGTACGTAAAATGTCAGCAGTAGTACCAGATATTTATATTTAATTACATCTAGACTTCAACGAATAAAAATATTCATTAGGCAAATTTATTGCTATACGATAAATCTTTCAATTTACCAAAATATTAGATTTTGAGAGGTTGCAAAATACTGCTTATGAATCATTGTTAATTGGAATAATTTCTACAATATTTTTAAAGTAATAAGTAGTTTATTCATCGATATGGGAAAAAAAGAAAAAAAGAGATAGCATAAGAGCAACAAGAGAAAAAAGTATAGGTATAGGAAATCAAGATAAGAACAATATTTTCATAAACTTCTGAAAACATAAATCGGCGAGCGTTCCAAATACCAGTATTAAGTTTATTTAGCAGTATGTATTATAAATTAGTGATGTGGTAGACAATATGTTTTGTAATAAGAAGATTTCGAATCTAATTCGAGGCTATAAACACCTAGAGTTCTGAATCTAAAATTTAGAATAAGGGAATCCTTCGGAATATGGGAACCTTCAACATATTAAAATAAGCTATGCAAATTACGCCTTTTATGGGTTTCCATCCATTTAAAGCATGACGTAAACACATCATAACTGTCTTCAGACGTGGTTATATTTTCTAAGACCTAATGTATAGCGGATACATGTACTTCTCCATAAAGCAAAATATAACGTGCACTCTCGCAAGAATTGTCGAGATCTATGTGATGTACATAAGTAACAAATTACTATAAGTGAAGAACGTGAAAATTCTGTATACAAATATTTTGGTTAGTGTTGTGTGTTAAAACAGGCATATCTGACGTTTTTCTTAAAATTGATGTTCCCTGGCATTAGGCCCGAATTTTAGCAGGGAATTATGCTTCCCAATCTGGAGCATAATTCCCTGCTAAAATTCGAAAAGTGATTATAATGTTAAGAGGATATGTGACTTGACACGATAAATTCGGCGTACAAAATTTTAAACGACGCCTGCACAAATCTTCAAAAATTTAGTGCGCAGCAATGGATATGTATCAATAAAAATATGGGCAAATATTCAACCCTAAAAGTCATGATTTATCAATATATTGAAATAAGCCGATTTTGCATTTGCATTTGAATTGCATTTGCTTGTAATTGTAATTTTTTTCATATTTAGGTCTTTATAAGAAAAAGAAACAAATGGTTGGGTTCCGTAGTATTGCGTAATTAGTGTACTCAAAAATTGGTATTTTATTTACACACATTGTGTGGAATATATAAAACATAATTTGAAGGCATAGTTGCAAGGACCTCAAAAATATATTTTTTCATAACTGTTTAAAAATATATTGAAAAATATGCAGAAAAAATATGGTCATCCTGCTTGTTTTCTGAACTAATCTAAATTTATGAAAAATATGGGTTTTTAGAAGCTTACGCAAAAGTTATAGGAAAACTAGAGCAATGATTCTAGATGTAATTTTTTGAACATGCACTTTTTTTTACGCCTATGTAAGATGTAGTAGGCAATATATTTATATTTTCCTGTATTCATAACCGATATTCTTCAAAACCCTGCCGTGTAGAAACATAAAATTTGACTTAATAATATATATTACTAACCCACACATTTTGCACTTATTTTTTTAAAATATCAATACACGAATTAAAGAGGAAATATTTAAAAGTAAAATTATATTTAATTAACATGTGATATATTATTGCGGAAGGTTTGTTATGAAACGTACCAAAATATTCTTTTCATAGATTTAAATTGCTCATTTAAAATTGTATTCCAAAAATAAGCAAAAATACATTATCCCATTTTTTTGCATATTTTTTGGAATATAATTTTAAATGAGCTATTTGTAAAACCTGATTATGAGCTTACGTGGAAACTAAAATGATTATCCCAGATCTTATTATTTTCAAAATATGCACCATATTTTACACCTGTGAAAGATATTTTAGATAATAAATGTATGTTATTGACAATTATAATTAAAAAAAATTGTGTTGTGAAATATTAAATTAAAGCTTAAATATTTACGAGCGCCTAAATATGTAGGGAACCCTCATAGTTCGAGTTCTTCTCATGTTTGGCAGGTTTCTTATGCAAAAAATTGTATTTAAATTTAATCGCAATTTTCTATTTTTTTGCAGGTATTCTTTTATAACTGATTACATTAATGTCATAACAGTGTGGCCTAATAATTTCACGAAGAGTATTTTTATTTCGTTTAGTAATCAGTTTCCTTGATGTTTGTTATGTAATTCAAGTGTTTAACCTGAAAATCTGGTTGATCCAATCTTTCTTTTTGTTCGAATTGTATTCTGTGTTTTACCGTGTCTGTGGTTTAACAACGGTAATTCAATTTCAATTTGTTTTTCTTTATTTAAAAAAAATATAATTTCAAAAATGTTTTTTATATCTAAGTAACAGGTGGTTCAAATTAGATTCGCATTTATTAGTATGTAAGTATGTAATTATTAAACAGTTCATGTAATTTTGATCCGAATGCATTCAGCGGTTTCGAAGGTCTAGATGCTATTCTGTGGAAGCGGATAATCGGTACCATTCCTTTAATGCCATTTTGTCATGTCGATTCTACAATTGTTTTGTTTGTTTTAGAAAGCTTTTTATTATATAATATATTCATTAATAGCATTTTTTTACACACATTCATACTTAAGTATGAATCCTTGTACCACTTGAATAAAAACTATTCCTTCATGGCCCTCTCTATGCGTCAAAGAACAAAACTGTGTTACATTAATAATGGTGCAGAACAAAATAGTAAATTGTAACATTCCCTAACCGACCCTGATTCATTCACAGATAGAAAAAAGCAAATATAGGGAACACAAAAATATTTCATATAATTTTTGCTCCCATTAGAATTAAAAATGCCAAAGTTCTATTTATTTATGTATGTCAATCACTAGAAACCATTATTTTTAAAACAAGTAACCCTAAATATGAATTTCGGGTTACGTTGTTACTAATTTATTTACAAAATTATTTGTTTCATTATAATTCTAAATCTCATTTGAGAGGTAAATTTCGTATTCTCAGCCTCATGGATGTATTTTGTAAATTTTAAATAAAAGCACACCCTTAAATATGTACCTGTAGTAATATATTATTAGTATTGATTACTCTAATGATAATGGTACATGGGTTTTTATATAGGATCAACATGGGATTAAATATCGATTGTGTATAAAAATATTTACCCGGGTTGTTATTCGTATATAAATATTTTCATTTCAATGAATGCTTAAATTTTAAATAATAAATTATCCAAACTTTTCTCAGTTTACCTGTATCCTTCCAGCCTGTTTAATTATAAACAAATTGTGCTGTATGTATGAAAATGTATCTCGCCCCATTTTACAGATATGTGACGACAGTGTGAGAAAGTTTAACAAATTGTGCCCTTATGGTAATCAATATATCAAAATAAACCGCGAGACCTAACTTAATATTTAATAAAAAAATAATTTTAATTTACTTTAATTGTAGGAAACATTGTTCCTCTGTATTTATTAGCATCGTTTATAAAAAATACGCAATAATTCTCTAGTTATCTAGTTAATTATATACTTCGATATTTATGTCTTTAATAGCATCATGTTTGCGCCATGTTTCAGTTTAAATTAATATTTGTTTTAATCGCTACTTTAAGAGTTAAGTACAACACATAATGTAGTTGTATTGTATTAGCAATTCTCTCCGTAAAAAGATTGTTGTTTTAAATTTTGAATCGAATCATGAGTGCGCGAAGTCATCTCCCTTAATAATAACAAGGCTGATTATCTGATTAATTTTGTATATTTTTATAGAAATGTTTACAAACATCCTTTCAAAGATATATACAATATATGACAATTAATTTTACTTTATCAAAAATGGCCACTGGCATGTTTCAGGTTTCAGAAATACCAAAAGATTTTCCACCACTCTCACATTTTATGGTATCGTCAAAATGTGAGTTAATAACAGTTTGGGAATATAGGTATCAAAGGCACCGAATTATCTTTGATTGCAAATAGGAAGTGACTAATAAAAAAGTAGTGAAGAAATTTTAATATTGAAACTGATTGAGATTCAAACTTCCAATCTAATATTCAACTGACTTGACTCTCTTCCTAACAAGATAGTCGCTGTATGTCGTTACTTACAACTATATTTATTATATTTTAATTATATATTATTCTGCCTCTTGCCTTTTTCATTTTACTTTACTTAGTTTTTTATATAAAAGTCGTTTATATTTTAGCAGAAAAATGATGATTACAACAATGACATTAATTCACGAAGAGGTTTCCAAAAATATTTATTTATGAATTTGTGAATATTTTTAGCGTTTAAATACAGTAATTTTGTTTGCAATATTGGTAACTAGAACCTGTAAAATGCCGTATAAAATGTTTAGTAAATTAGATTCTGATTGTTCATGTTTTTAACTAAAATTGATTTAAATAATAAAGACAAGTCAGACAAGACATGCATACACAGTGCGTAAAAATAGATTATGCACGTGTACATTATCACTCACATCTAAAGAGACAGGTACGTAAAAATGTAAATATATATAAGGTACTAATTTAACAATAAACATTTTTTAAATATTAAAATAAGGACAAAAAACTATATCTCCAGTAAATATTCTAAATGCTGTTATCATTCTTATTAATTTCTTCACATCTAATTAGTCTTTGGTAATCTGATTAAAATCAACGTCATCACCTCGTTATATATTTAAAAGTCACTAACCTACTTTTCATTATCATTGTTATCATTGTAATTAAATGATAATAACTTAAAAAAAATAAAATAGAAGACAACAGGTATTTAAGGCATTAATTTCACTTTACACATTTTATCCAATATTAATATAAGAATAAAAACTATACGTCTCGTATTTATTATAAATGCTTTTATCGCTGTTATTCATTTTGTGGACATAAAATCATTCTTTTGTAACCTAATAAAAATTAGTCTCACAAGCTTGTTATATATCTAGAAGTCACTAAGCAAATTATTAAATAATCCTATTAGCTCATCGAATTCGTTGAGTACTCGCCTCCCAATTTTAACTTCTTCAGAATTTGAAACTGTTTTCAACTTCTCGTCGGACACATCTGTTTCACTAATTTAAATAGTTTTCTATTGTCACAAATAGCCTTGTAAAATATTATTCGTACATCTCCTTCTTCATCAGCGTTGCTCTAAGCGATGCCTAAGAAAATATATCTCCTTTTTTTCGCTATCGATTTGTGCTAAAACATACGTGCCAATTTTTGTTAATAACACGTCAATCTTTTTCACAGGAACACCATATCAAATGCTGCTCATAACTCATAACAAGCACTGTGTTTAAAAGAATCTTTTCTAGTTTAGTTTTTGTGAGGTCACCGTTTCTTTGGCAGTAGCATATGACACATCGTTCCTTAGATAGAAGTCATGAATTTTCTTTTTCAGAACCGTTTATTTTTGGTAAAATAATTTAGTTCTTTCTAGTTCTCTCTATTAAAAAATTGTCTTTTATTAATCGAAGTTTCAGTTTAGATTGTTCCACCTAAAAGTCTGTAAATATTATTTAGATATTGCGTCTTAATTTTTAGTCTTTTGTCTTTTTTTAATGTGGCTTCACAGCATTTCATATAATGGAATATTTTTTTGTTAATTTCAATATCATTTGTTCAGTGAAGCTATTTTTTTATTTCTGTACTTTTGCAGTAATTTTTGACTTGGTATTCAAGCCGGACTTTATTACGATATAGCTTCAATCTATCTTTTCTATATAGATTTCTTTCCAGTTTTGAAACAGTTTCTAATTTTCCGTTTTCATGTCATTAATCAAGATTATATTGGTACAATATAATTAACAAGCTTCCTTCGAATATGGTGTTTTTTTTCCAATTGTTCCATTTTCCTCCGCAACTTTACCCTATTGCTTTTTTCTTTTCTCGCGTAACGTCGCTGTCTTTCTGCTGCAGATAATAGCATTTTAAGGTCGTTTAGAATAGGTCGTTTAGTCATGTCTACAGAATAACTAAGTACCATTTAATTAACATGCAAATACTTAACATTGAAGTCATAAATATCAATAAGTCCCAGAATTTAGTGCAAAAAAATGAAACTCGGTCACACAATAATTTTGTAACAAAGGTGTTTCCTAACATATGTATAAAGACAGCTATAGAAATTCCTGAGTTTTAATTACAAAATCAAGGAAATATTGGAGCACATGAATCGAGCAACAAAATTATGATTTAATGTCGGTGTAATATAAGTATTTCACAAGGATACCTCACGTAACAGAGCAGCCACTAAACAAACAGACGAATTTCCCACGTTTATTGGGCAACTAGCTAGGCTCTTCAGGGCACAGCAACGCAAGAAGTAGTTCAAGAGGGGAGAATAATGCGATCCGTTGCCGAGTTCTCAAGACCAAAACAATTGGGCAACAAACTTATTTCGTGAAATGCGTGAATTGAGATAGCAACAAAAATGTATGTGCCGCGAGACAGCAGTGAAATGAATTTGTATTTCTAACATTATAATGTTTTTATTTTTGTTCATTTATGCTGGTAATTATAATTTGCAACATTTCCTAAGATCCACAAATATCCTTAAATTCTATTAAATAATACAGATATATTTGCCCTAAAAGCATTTTAACATAGTAAGTAGCGATTAACGACTAGTAACAATTTTTTCTACTTAGTCACGAAAATTGGGATTTAAATGAATACAAATATGTTTACAAATCTAACAGATAAGATTCGTACTATTATTATTAGGAAAAAAAAGGATCAAAGTCGAAATTGTATGCAAATAATATTATTTCATTTTTTAATACTGGAAAAAAGAACGACCCACATGAGGATAGTAATGTCATTCCGAGAATGAAAATTCCTTTACACGTTCGTTAATCGGAAACGGAGTATTCTCTATTCGGTCACAATGCGTTAATATTGTGCTTAAAGGTAGGTGGTTATATAATTTTTGTCGTATACACGTATTTATACAAGTAGCAAGATATGCTTTGCGCGCAAATTTAAATTTTTTGACAGACTTGTAATTAAAAAAAAAGTATACTACAATTTAACTTCTCAATTAAAATCGATGCTTATTGGTATTTTATTAACAAGACTCCTTCTTGTAACTGTTCCATTATAAAGTTTTGAAATTTGATATTCAAACGGTAAATTGATTTAAGCCAATATTTACATTTCTATAAAAAAAATTATTCATGCCTTCGGAATTACGTTCTTTCATTTCTGATTTTGCTATTATTAAATATTTGAATATTAATTTTTACATATTTCACAGAATTTCATTAAGAAATAAAAAAGTACTAATAAAATCTTAAAGTAACTCCTTTAGCAACATAAAAACATGCATTTCTTCATGCATTATTGTACTCCAGCAAATAATATAAATACTGTAAACAATTTTATAATAAAAAAAATAAAGACTAGATTGACAAATTTTTAACTAAATAAGAAACTGTTCTTGGTATGAAAATGATGGTAATATTAATGGACTTAATACATTTAATATAAGCTTAATTCAATTACATAAAAGGAAGCACTCATAAATTGTGTCGTGAACGAAAATTTGGTCGAGTGACTGATTTATGTACTTTAAGGAAATGGGCAATTTTGTGTGAAAATACTATGCAAATGTATAAAACTTATCATTCTAAATTCGTTCTAATTTCTTTTTTCTTTACACATATGGGAAGTTATTGCATATCACCGAGTATCATATCAGACATGAATCATACCTTGAATATTTCGTAGGTTGCAATTAAATCTAATTGTAGAATATACATCAATGAGAATAGTTACGATTGTCCTTTTCCTCAAAATGGACCATTTTATAAATTATAGAACCATAATTTTTACAAACAATCATAATTTATTGGTCCGATTTCAATCAATAAATAAACGATTATGATTCAAAAAAGCTATAGATAAGATTCAAACAAATGTTTTGTTACTTCAAAATTAAAATTTCATTTTTAGAAGGAAACTCTTTTGATTTTTAAACTTTGTTTTTTTTTATTTCAAATTGTAATTTAAAATTGTTATGTATAAATTTGAGATTAACATTTATTCTATCCTTTGTCAAAAATATGTAGATAAGTAGTTTTTACACGTTTGTTAAATTAAAATATATCAGCGATATTCTTTATAATAATAAATAAAGATTTAGTGAAAAAAAATAATAAAAATGCAATACATTTAAAAAAGAGTTTTATAATTTGAAATTGCAATTTAGCATACTTGTCGATTTGAAACCATGATATACCTACTATCCTATCATGTGACATGCCCAATATGAAACCGAATATCTCCCCTGGCAATATCCGTCATACTAACGGATTATTAATCGTAGTTCTATAGAATGTATTAATATTTCAGACAACGTGTCTGAAATCTTGGAGTCGTCAATCAATAGACAAAGTTACTTATACATTAAAAAAAGCGGATGAAAGTGCAGAAGAACATATAAAGTAATGTCTAGGCCTAAAGCAAATTCTCATGGATATTTTAGAGAATTCATTAAAAAAATTATTATGTATATATGAAAATAAATTCTTATGGAGTTTCTGCAAAGGTTTAAAGAGCTTTTCAACTATCCTTTCGGTACCAAAAAAAAGTAAAGAACAAAGTAGCTGAAGTTACTTTTGACATTCGATCTCTCATCACGTGATAAGATATCCCAATCATTCCTTACGTAAGCCGCAAGCTTTGTTAAAAAATGGAGGACAGTACTTTTCGCGATAAAACGTTAAACTTTTTTTTAGTATTTTGAAACAAATTGGAATCAATAAAAATTTGTAAGATTGATAAGACGGGTATAGCTATTGTTCAACACAAAATAGGGATAGTCTTTAACGTAAGAGGAAAAAGGACGCACATGTGCTATTTAATTATGTAACTGTAGTTGTGCTAATATACAGATTGCTCTTTGAAGTTTTTTCTGCCTAATATAGAGATGATATGCGTAATATAGAGATCATAAATATTTTATAGTAGCTTGGAATTAATTTAGTATTCATTCCACACCATTCTATAGGTAAAATGCAATCGTAGACATCAGTTTTATATGGCCAGTTAAACATTTCAAGCTCAAAAAATCGTTAATTTGTTAGACAGCTAATGATATATTTTTATTTGATATTTTGTATAAATATAGTGTGATAGTGGAAAATTTAAGTACAGGGAGAAACGAAGAGAATTTATTAAACGTAGAAATAATTGCAATATGTTGCACACAGAGAAAAAGAAAATAAACTGAACATAATAATATCAAAATATTTTACACAATCGCTAAATTTCTCAAAAGATCATAAATAAAAAACAACTTAAATTTTCTTACTTTTTAATTATTTATATAAATTTTAATTCCCATAATAACTGTCTGATTATCTAAAAAAGTATCTTGTGTAAAGATATCAGGTATAAGTATACATATTGGTAGCTCACACGTGTCGAAATCGATTATTGTGGTAATTTATTATCAAAGGGTATTGTAGACACCCCTCTTTAATTAAGTTCAAAAACTATTGGATTGTTTAGTTCCTACGAGTATTTTCACCAATTTATGCGGGGTCAAAACAAAATGTGGGTTCAAATTTAAAATGCCTATAAATAGTAAAAAAATATTTCTACAAAAAATGTAGGCTATTTATGAATCGACAATGAATTGCCTTCACATATCTTAAAACAGATTTAAATAGGATATAAATATTTTTATCAAAAAACAAACCTGAAAGTACTTGATATTTAAATTTACAATAATTTTATTAGAAAGATACGAGACGTTATTTTGAAATGGTCCTTAATATGGATTAACACATAAATACGTTCCTTTGGTAACAGATTTTAAAACATTTTAGCTTGAATTTATTTTGAGACTAAATAAGTAAAAATGAGGCCAGCGTTAAATTTTAATTCAACTTGTATCAAATCGACTTTTAAAGAGACGCGTAAAAGGCTTTTTTATGAATACTCTATTTATTTATATCACCATTTAATCATTCTTAAATTCAATCTTATCGTTTTTCTTAACTCTTTTTAAGAATAGTATTATTAAATAACAGAAATATCGTCCTTGACGACTGAAAATTGCCACGATTTTAAAGAAAATTGCTGGAACGTTCCAAAATTTTCTGACAGAATCTGAAATTAAAATAAATATTTATACCCAAATAGTACACATACTCAGAATTCAGTATATATATAACAAAACACTATGGAATTTATTATGTTAACAAAATTGTGATTCAGTTTTCAGATCTCATTCTAACCAACTAACATAACTAAAGCTTATAAGAATAGTTTTGCAATTTAGCGAATTTAATACCGAATTATAAACTAAATCAATAGTTCGGTATGCAACAAAATATATAAAGTTTTAAATCATTCATAACTAGAATATAACTGTATGTCTCGATTAAAATTTTACTAACTAGTATTTTTTAAGTAAATGCGCTGTTTGTAATTTTGTATTGTATTTTAGTTTCTTGCATATTATTGTAGGAAAACTTTAAATTTTATGTCTTGTGCAGAATTAATGTAGTTTGAAATATATTTTTATGTACCAAATAAAATTTCCACTTATTTCTATATGCATTTTCATTGTCCTTTAATGGATTTACTTCATATTATTCATTTTCTTTATAATGAAATTGGATCATTTCGTCCTCTTTTTAGTTGTACTTAGCTAAAATACTACACTTACTAAATAAGATAAATGTGATCTGAAAATTGTTATTTTAGTATTAATTTCCGTTCGGTAATTAATAAAAAATAGTATTAAGTACTTAATATTTTATTTTAAATAATTATAACAATTGATTACTGCCATGTTCAGACTTAATGTCACTTCTGCTTTTTTGACCGCTTCATGATGGGATATTGAGTTACTTTGAGGTTCAAAAGTGATTACTAGTTAGGTTGATCGGCAAATAAGACAGAAAAACAGCAATTTGAAAAGAATAGCTGCGCCCATTGTTTTATTTCTTTTATTTTATGACCATTTGTTTTTATGGTACATTCACATGTTCGGCATAGTGGGTAAATCTGCAAGTTGTGCACAACATCTTTGAAACAAGTTAATAAATTAAGTAATTAATACATTAGAAATAAAATTGTGTTCCTTGGATTTTCTCATCAGAAAAAAAAATTTCTTCGATTTATATGACCAGATTATAATATCGTTTTGAAAATCACGGTTATTTCCTTTATGGAATTGAATCATTTAATTAATCAATTAAAATATTTTCCATACTAATGCATTAGCCGTTTAGCCGCATTATTCTTAATTTCCAATATTTTTGAGACGCTTTCCACACATAATCTCGGTAGTAAATAAAGGCTCAAACTTGCCTTCTTTAACCTCTACGATTGATTAATTTCCCATATAGGTATCTTTTTAAAATTTACCTCTCATACAAAATAAAATTACCACCCCTAAATATTTTGCTTCGTAATACGTTTATTTTTTAACGAGGTATAAAATTGATATTAAGAAATTTGATAGACATTTATTAATATAACTGTTGATTTTGTAATAAATTTTCAAACAGTATGTCCTAGATGATGGATCATTACTCTGTAATTCACAATTTTATATTATATCATTTTTAGTTTCACATTTTGTTTTGGTACTTCGTTTTTAACCTTAGTCCTGTTTTTTTAATAGAATATCCCTCACGAAAGTACAGCGGAGAAACCGATATGTCATCGAAAAATACTACTTAGTTTCTTAAATTGATACATGTACATCATTGGTTTAAATATTTCTATTTTGGAAATTATGATCTTAACACTAGTCAATGTGATAATGGTAAATCGAAGGTACTTTAACTAGTAGAAAACTGACTCGAGTGTTCAGTCATACAATTGATATTGACCAATTTCAATTAATTGCACATGTACGACAATGCGTTTAATTGAAAAATTATGTCCTTTCTCTTCTAAGGTGTTCGTTGATTCCTATACTAGTTAATAGCAGGCAATAAATTACTTGGCTAGAGGCAATGAAAACCACTTTCGATCATTCACAGCAATAACATATATTAATTAACATAAAACCGCATCGGTAATGATTGGACAAAACAAAAGTTTTAATACTGTTTTTATTAGTTCTTCACCATGAAAGGGTAAGTTTTATGACCTAATATAGAGCTATATTTTGCAGTCTCATATTACAGTCAATCCTAATAGGGGTGCCCCTAGAATAGAATTCCTGCTAGTATTGGATATCTATGAGCTACGAGTATACTGGTATTTCTATGGCTTTGCAATTTCCATATTTCCACACTTTCAAATGTTTTTTTTTGTATCTTACTTACGCAGCTTTTTAATAAGCAGCATCATAGGCGGGATATGAAAAAATAAAAAATATGTCTTTTCTGCAACAAACAATACCTAAGTTAGATATAATTATGTAGCATTTAAATAAAATTGTACATGTTCCCTCGAAGATATGGAAAAAAATAAAGTTGATATATTCCTTTTAAGGTGGTTGACCCATAAAATGCGTTTTCGACGAAGTTCGCTCAATTTTTTATATTTTGTTCAAGATATAAATATCCAATTTAAGTTAAAATTTAACAATTATTCACTGTTCATCTTTGGTGAAAACGGATCTAAAAGTTGTTCAATTAACACTATAGGAGAAATAGTAATTTCATCTCACTTTATTAATGAAGTTATATAATAACTAAAAAAAAGAATTTACCGTTTAGTTTTGTTAAAATCGCTCTCAAAAATTGTAGGTTAAACAGTACAAGAAAAGTAAGTATTAAAACGCAATTTATTCTAATTAAAAAACGTAAAAATAATTTTTTTCCAAACTGTTAAAATATACGTTTGGAAAAAATAAATTTCTGTAAAGAATGTCATAATAATTTTTGCATCTTACTGTCACACGACAACAATATTAATATCGCGCAATTTTGCCAGATATATATATACATATATATATATATATATATATATATATATATATATATATATATATGCTACAATTGATAAACTAAAGTGTGTTGAATAGTGAACAAATATACATAGAGAACTATAATAAGGATTTTAAGTATTGTATTCACAAAAGAAAACAAATATATTTATTTGTACGTCAATATAATGCTTAGCATATTATAATTAACCCTTATTCCCAGTTTGTTTATTTGTTCAATTTTATTTGTCCCTAAATTGATACTTTTATAATAAATAAAAACAAGACATTCTTACATTTCATTAAATAAATTATAATTTTTCACAATTATTTCTTCCTTTATTTATTCCATATTATATTATTTTTCCCCTTATAGTGTATAATTTATTGTTTAGTCGTGGATACATTAAACACAAAATTGTGCACTGAAAAGGAAAAAATAATAAAATAAGGAAAAAATAACAGGCATATTTTTTATTAAAAATATCTGACTATACCAATTCCTAAGCAATTATTATTGAAATGTGCGACATAAACTAATTACTTCAAATATTGAATATATTTGGCGTTAATTTTGTAGAAATTCATTATTCACAATTAAATGAAACTTGAAACGACCTGAAGATGTTATATAATACAACGAAACCTACGTCGTGGTAAAGAACTTAAAGAAAGTAGAAATAATACTACACCACGTACTTCCATTTAATTATGACTAAATTACTTCAGATTCATAAATATTTTTAAAATATATTCCATTTCAAAACTATAATTTATATTTGATAACTTGATGATTGGTACTTTTAAAAATTTAAGGAGAGGGAGAGCTTTGTCAATATATTTTTTTGAAAACTGTGATTTAATAAGTTTCTGTGACAGTTTGCACCTTATCCACTGGAATATTTACCAATTGCAAGTAAGCCAAAAGAAAATGAAGCTTGTCATATTGGGATTACTATTCGCAATAGAAGGTGAAATACCGAAATTTAGAGATGTATCAACTACCGATATAGTGCGTGTCATTAAACCGAGAAAATGGTGTTAAACTTATCACGTGATTTTTAGAATTGATGGCAGATGGAGCAGGTATTGTCTAACGATATTTCGAAAGGAAAATTGGAAGGAACTATCTGCAGAAAACATATTGTTGATGGGACCAGCAATCCAAAAGAAAGATCTACATACTGAACTGGGTGAAAATGATTAAAAAAGAAAGAACATTTCAAGTCTCGACGCATAAGACTGTCACCTTTGTGGTCTATTTGTTTTCCTTGTCTATTCGTTTTAAGCGTAGTAAATGGGGCAAAAAAAAACAAAGATACTCGTCACCATAAGTCTTAAACGACTAAAATTAAGTTTACCGTTTAACCTTTGAAAGTGATTTTTATTTGACCATATTTATTCCTAAACTTACATTCAATCATTTACAATATATCATCGACAAAGCGGAGATATGTAATAATGTCGTCGGCAAAACTAAAAAGAGTAAAGCGTTTTCTGTTATATTTGTACCCTTATCACATAAATCATGGCAATTAAACATATCTTCCAGACAGTAGCTGAAAAGTTTGGCAAAGATGACATCTCCTTAACTTACACCTGTTTTGATCTCAACAAGCTTTGTATCGTTGTGCAATTTTATCAAAACCATTTCGATAGATAATTTATAGGTTAGAATTTTTTGTCATAGTCAAAAATAAGACGAAAGTATGTGAGAAAGGAAAATGTAACGGAAGTACTACACTACAGTTTTTTAAACTTGTTTAATAGTGTACACAAAGTCTGTGGTGAAATGGACTACCACGAAAGCTTCTTTTATCGGCTGAATCATATACAACCTGTTGAAAATGGGTAAAATAAACACCTTGTTATATATGTATGGCTTAGTAGTGAAATCTAGTCTAGCACATATTCCTATCGCCCAGAACATTGTTGTGTTTACAAACAGCTGCCTCTCGTTTATAAATTACATTGTCAGTACTTATAATAATATACACTTAGATCTGTCATAAGGTTCTTTCAATAATATAACTCAAAATATCAACTATTTTAAGGTTATTTTTGATAGTTTGACTTCCAATAAATAGGCATGCCCAATGTACATAAAATACCGGAAATATTAATGATAAAATACCGGAATAAGGTTCTGTTTCATAATATATACTATATAATTTTGAAGTCTTTCATTTTGAGCATGGCCTGAAATAAATTTAAATAAATGGCACGAGAGTCGCACCTAACCTTGTAATTGTCCACAATCTTACCTAATATATTTTTGTTCTAAACCATTTTATACTATCAAGAGGACAGCTACTGTTTCATATATGGTGTACAAATATCAACATTCTCTCGCAATATCGAACTGGCCTTTACGGTAATTGCTTAATTCAGTAATAGAAGCATTCAAAATACATGCTGTATAGTATTTGAGTGGTACTCAGTCAATTCATAATTTATTTATTATATTTATATTTCTTATTATTTCTGCATTTTTTCGTAACAAAGATATTTCTTAGTTAATAATTTAAACATTAAAATAACATAAATAAATAAGGGAGAAAGATCTATTTAATTAAATGTGTATAATCCCGAAATATCTAGAATATTTTCATATACACTCTTCATGATTGTTTGACTTAAAATTCTATAGCGTGAACAAACTTAAAATAAGTTACTATGATTCAGTAGGTATTTAAGCTTCAATTTTATTTTATAGCTTTGTCCTGATTTTACTTAACTTCTGTTTGTGGAGTGCTGGTTAACGGTAATGAACTTTTATATTACATTACGTCACTATCAGTGATTTATAAAGTACTATTTGACAATTTTTTTAGTCAAAATTTTGCTTTGGAAGATCGAATTTCTAATTAAAATAAACCCATCTCCATTTCTGAATCCACTTTAAGAGGTGTAAGAAACTTTCGAGCTGTGATAGGTAGATGAATTTATTACATTGAAAATTGCTTTAGGTAATAAACAAAATAAAATTATATATTTTACCACGACATGAACTGACTAAAATTTACTCAGCAACTTTTGTAAAAAAAAATACTTGATAAAATATAAATTTGTTGAAATTAGGGATTATATTTTGGAATAACAGAATTAGAGAAAAATCAGTAAAATATTTTGTCAAAATAATAAATATATTTATCCATAAAATGTATAGCTTTTTTTCTCAAAAATACGATTAAAACAAGACATAAAAAATTATTTTTCTTAAGTAAATTAATATTAAAATATAACCGGTTCAAACATTATCAAATAAATTTTAATATCCGACTTTTCTTATTATTCATTGTCTAATTAAATATTTATGCAATGTTATTTGAGATACTTGAATATAAAATTTCAAATAAATATTATAAATGAATAACAATCAACAAATATATATATTTTGAAATATGTTTGGTATTTAGGAAAAAAGACATATTAAAAACAAATTTCTTTAGTTGAAAATTCATAATATTAAATGAGGTATTTAAAACTTGTTGTGAAACGGTACAATAGGTTAAAAAAATATATCCGTTTGCTTTCACATATACGTCAAAAAATGGATAACAATCATTTCGTTTTTAATTTTACTTTTGTATTGATGTAATAATAGTACTTCTGATAGCCATGTTAAAAATAATAACGTAAAATAGTTTACGTAGAATTATAATGTGAATTAAAATTAACATTATGAGTACTTCTACATATATATAGTTACGAGGTATTTGTTCGTCTATTATGCAGTTCATTTTAGAAGATGATGAATAATAATTCACCTTTTGTGACATTTATTTTCTTTGTGTAATTTATGCTTTTTCTTTTTTTTCCTTAAATTTTCCTCAATCCGTAGCACAATAACAAGAACCTTTACTTTAGAATACCAGTAAAATACAACAAATATGAAATAATAATAAAATAAATAATAAGAAAATAATGTAATAAAAAAATACGTCTATTCCATGTCCTAAAAATCATGTTAACACAAGTGTATGTCGTTAGTTAACGCTCGAAAATGTTTCTATAGAAATATTTTCGAGCGTTAACTAACGACATAATCTTGTGTTAACATGATTTTTCATTACGCTAATTTGAAGTAGAAACTTTTCTGAGAAAATTTATATAAACATTTCTAGCAATATCTCTAGAAATATCGTAAGTAAAATTCTAAAAAAAAGTTTAGGAATTCTTATGAACCGCTTTTCCTATTAAAATCCAAAAAGATACAAGATATGAAAAAAAATTCGAACATTTTGTTACCACCCACAAAATTTGCGTATAAATATATTTGTGTATCTTTTCAGATTAGAGCTATGCCAAATTGCTAGTGGTTATATCAAAAGATTCATGAGAAAAAAGGCTGCGACAGACGGATGGCTGGACGAGCCAATACGAAAGCAAGTCAAGATTCCGTTTCATTTATTTTTGAAGTATGAAATTTTAAGAAGAAACCTCGATGCCGAACAAATTTTAATTTAAATGGAAAATATATATAGGTTTGTCAATGAAATATTTGGAGAAGTAAAATAATATGTGTGTACTTATTGCACTGGGCATTATTTAAATTTTGTACTGGAAATTTTATTAAAAACTAGCTTTGTCCCACGACTATGTTCATGTATATATTTTTTATTGCCAAAAAAAATTTTTTTTAGGTAATAAAATTTTCCTCTGAAAAGTATCCGTGCATGGGAAAAATATTGTTTTACATTGTTGTGAAAGGATATAACTGTATAAGTATAGTGAATGCGCCCCAGAGGCTAATGTTATGAATGTTATATTGATATTAAAATAAGCATACAAATGAATGTAATTAAATAACGTAACTATCAAAATAATTCATGACATTTGGCTCTAGGGGCGCATTCTCTATGCTTATACTGCTATGCCCTTTTAGACGAATTACTGTGATAATCTCGATAATTTCTATTTCATCGTCATGGACTTGGTTATACTAGTTCAGGCCTTATAATTTAATTTAAATTTCTTTTAGAAATACTAATTAAAAACATTAATCTAAAGTAACGGTTCTTAACATTTTAATAATGAGACCATTTTACTAAACGTTTGTCTTTTCAAGGTCCACCGACACTTTGGCGTAAATGTTTATTAGATTTTTCTATAAATGAAAGACAATTAAAATTATACAAAACTATTGAGACTTTTACAATATTTCAAAATATTACATTAATTATATTATTTTTGTACGATTTTCGTGACTGCATACTGTTTGCCAACTGCTAAATCTTTGGTTCAACGCTACTTAAAGCCAAACGCATATCGACGCTGGCATTCAAATGATTTCCATATTCATTTTTAATTATTAAAAGTGCCGATAGTCTCTGTTTGCAGACGTATGGCTGAAAATATAGTTAGGTAATATAAAGAAATTTCTCGAATTTTAGGAAGGAAAATTGTTTTTTGGCTCCAAAAATCTTTAAGTACCTCTCTCGAATATATCCTTAGATTTACTATCGCGTTGTATTTCAATTAACACATCTTGAATTTGATCAGGCACCTCAGAAATATTGATAATGAAAGGATTGCATATTAGATTCCGAATACCTTTGTCCTTGCAGTCAGGAAAATAGCGGGTGGATTAATTTTTCAAGTTTCGCAAATAGAGTATTATGTCCTTTTTTATTTCTTCTTTAATCTCAGCATACTGTCCGTCAATAATTGGATTCAGCGTATAGAATGCGGAAACATTCTCTATTTCGACTTTATTTATCCATAGGTTGATTTTAGCGATAAACACATTGACTTGTATCTTCAAATGCAAATATGTTGCTCGTGCCTTCCAACTGTATATTTCCTAACCCTTGCAGCTGAAGATTTTATTTATTCAGTTGTAAAAAAAAATTAATAAATAAGTAAAATGTGTTTGAAATTTTAACTGGAAAACTGATCCAGAAACCCTTTGTTTCCCTCATTAATTTTACTTACCCTCTGAGTTCATTCAATCTTGGTAGCATCTTTTCTTTGGAAAGACAGTGCACTTCAGTGTAAAAAAGCACTGTTCCGTGTTCTAACTTGACACCAGAGCACAATTGCTGGAAGACACGAATAATAAATACACTACTTTTAATAAAGTTGACTACTTTTATAGCTGTCATAATCGTAATAGCAAAGCATTCCGGAAGCGTTTTGACAGCTAATGGTTGACGATGAATAATGCAGAGCATCGTTATTGCAGATGAATTCTTATTTTCAAAGCTACAAGACCAGAGAGAGGACTGAGCATAGCAGGAACACCATTCTTACAAAACCCAGTAATTAAGTTTTTCTCAACTAAATAAAATTACGTGATGTAGTATAGTTTGTACTTTATTTAAATAAAATAGAACATTTAAATATTTTTTAAAGTTAAGAAAAATTTAATTCTAATGAATTACTACAAAATTAACACCAAATGTATTCAAAACCCAGCAAATTTTAAATCCATGTTTCTTGAAATATTGACTCATTACCTAAATAACGTCTGCACCTTGCAATGTCGTTTCCATGTCATCCGAAAATAGCGACACTACTCTTTAAACGTTTTATTGTCATTCAAAAATTGAATAAATACAAAAGGTTTACAACATTGTAAAACGTCGGTATATTCATTACATTGTAGTCCAAGGCAGGGATCGCATTTTTATGTGAATAATTTGTTCTTCAATATCATTTAACATTTATTGAATACGCTACTTCACTGTGTTGTTTAACAGTGCAATTTCACGAATTTTCTTTTTAGCTTCCTACCCTAAAAATTCTTTGGCAAATTTAAACAAACAAGGCTTTATTTTGTGTGCTTTTTTGGATTTGATAATCAATTATAAAATTTCAGACATTGCAGCGAATGTTTTTTTTCAGATAACATTTCTGTTAACACGGTCCGCTGCGTCCCAGTTTTTTTTTTATTCATTAATTTGCCTTTGAAGAATTCTCGCGGATGGTTACAATAATTGGCATGTACCGTTTTGAAATGACGCTCCAATTTTGCCAACTTGAAAGCATCAGTGGCAAGAACAGTTACGCATATTAAGTAGTCTTATTTGTATCGAAATGAAACCGAGTTTAATATAATTACCGTCGTACTTTCATTTCGGTGACATTTTTCTAAAAAAAAATAAGTTTATCATACTTATTATTTCTAGTTTATAACCTACTTAGTTATCTACACAATTTTAACTCTAACAGAGGCCACCCAAAAAATATCTTATATACAAGCGTTTTAACGACAAATCCATTGAACTGGATGCAAGATAAATCGCAATAAAAAACACACCTAGCAGATGTGATAAACTAACATGTGACGTGGTTTGGCTTAGTATTACAGTACTAGGAGATTTAATCTGTGATACAACATACAAAAAGAAAATTTATTTTAATTACGTCTTAAAATCAGGAGGAGTTATTTTATAGATTTTTGTTCAAATTTTGCTGTCCAACTTAAAAATCGAGAATAAGTAAAGCGCTCATAACAACGAACATAGATGGACTAAAACAGAGGCGTATGGAATGAACCAAGCGAGATACTTGCTACACAATCCTGCTCCTGCACATCACCCCGACTCCATCTACTACCGGCGTTTTAACCTTGACGCGTCGTCGACTTGTTGCCATTTATTTAATAATTTTAATAATCGTATGATGGTTTTGCAGACTACTTCGGTCCACGGACCACAGATTAAGAATCACTGATCTAAAGTAACGTTTAAATGTTTACCAGAATTTTTATTTTAATGAAAGTTTCACTTAAACCAACTTAGTATACATAAAGACAAATGCTAGCTTAAATGTTAGTTCATACTGTATTAATTATTTAAGTGGAAGCTTCATTCGAATAATTTCAATAGTTTTTGTGTGCAATTCGAACAAACTGACAAACAAAAATTCTGAAAAATACGTTTTAAATTCGGAGAAGAATCTGAAAATCATTTTCTACTTTCCTTCTTTTTTTTAGAGATTTATAATGGTATTGTTCCATAACAAATGGTGAAGTGTTTATAGCCTTTCATCATAGTTGCTTTTCAGTCCAAATGGACTCATCGTGCTCCAAACCAACTCTACGGGCTTCAAGTAACTTTTTAAAGTGAGAGTAATTAATTCCGCGCTCAAAACATTAATACATTAATTCTGCCTCTGTTAGTATTATATCTATACTTGGTGAATTCCTACTTATATTGTACCTACTAAATGGCCAAGGTATTTTCAAGTTTAGAGAATTTCAGAACAATTTTCATTTAGCTACCCGAATTGAACAAGTTGCATAGTTTTTCAGTTCCGGAATTTTAGAAGCATTTCCGCTAACTCCTAAACGAAACCACAGGCAACAACTACGTAGTTAACATATTTCATTTATACGATACTGCATTTATGGCGACTTTTTTTTTCTAAGAAAATGATACGACTGAGGCCATTCTGAGGTCGCAAATTTTTTAAAGTTTCAGAACATGCACACCATAAAGCGAAAAAATGTGCGAATTTCTATCTTTATCGTTCTTTTTTGATTTCTGCAAATTGCTTAAAGGTAATACTTTCAAGTACGAAAATGATTGGGAAAAAGAAATACAGAATTTATTTTAATTCGCTACGGAAAATGCTTTCGAGATATTGACGCACATACAGTATACTGATTAAGAAATATGGCGAAAGGGTACACCGAACTTCGCAAACGGACACTCAACACATTAGCTGCTCCTCATTCTTCTCCACTCTTCATGAATATTCATTATTAATCAAGTATAGTATAATATACTATACTATATATCATATATGGAAGAATAAACTGCGTGGGAAACGAAGGAAATAAGGTACGATCTTGTAGCTCTGCGTGCCCCCCTTTTTAGTTACTTTCTCCTTTTTGATTTATTTGTGTATCAAATTGACTTTACTACTTAATTTTTATGATCTAGTTTACAATAATAGGTTTTTGTTTTAAAAAATAACTATTAAAATGTTAAATATTAACGGTGGGGCGAGAAATAAATGTACCTATTATTACGGACTAAGCCTGCCTCTTGGGGTTCCCTTCTTTTTCATCTCATACATCTGTGTTTTCGTACGTACGAAATGACAATGAATGTGCACTAAGAAACTATCAATTTTATGATAAATAACTAAATTTTCAGTTATGTCACGCGATAGGAGCGATGACAACTACAGCATATTTATGATGATTCAACCTGCAACTTACGGTAGATTATGTCACTCTTAAAAATACATAATTTTATTTTTGAAGTTTACCATCACGGCATTTTTTGCAGCTGAACTTTAAAATATGAGTCAGTTAGTTAGTACATATATTATATTATATACACGCGTATATAGTTTGCCTCGACTCTCATGTAAGTACCAAAATAATAATTTGATGGACGCAGAAACTTTACTTGCTTTTATGTGAAAGATAGAAAGATAAATCCTAGCAAAGAACGTTCATACATAAAATAAAGCGACAGCAAAATAATACATCATACCACAGGAACATCAGCTTTGTAATATGTTACCATTATTTAGCGACAATAATTAGTGAACCCATTACGTAAACATTTATTTATTTTAACTTTCATCTCATACCGAAGTCTCAATTTTACAATGCATTAATAACAAAATCAATGAAATTGTATTAAATGAAAGTTTAAATAAAATAAAAGTTTATGTTTGACATCTGTGTTTACAAATTGTTAACGTTTTTCTCATCATAATTATAAAATATGTATGTTTATATGTAAATACGCACACGCACGTGCAGATTCCGTATACCATTACAAAAATTATTCCTACTACAAGTTTATAACAATGATACCTCTTTTTAAAAATCCCTCATTCTTATGTGCCAATTGCATAACAACATTGTTTCCCAACATCCGTTCTTGGACATTTTTGAACCGAAATTATTACCATTTAAAAAGGTAGTACAAAGTATATTATTTATCTGTGTTTACAAATTGTTCACGTTTTTCTCATCATAATTATAAAATATGATTATATTTAGGTGATAGAGTCTAAAAGTGACTCTGAAAGTGAATTAAGGCGTGACATTTAATCACACACACACACGCATGCATATGCGCACACGCACTTGCATAAGCATTCACAGACGCACGCGCACGCTCAGGCGCACGCGCACGCTCACGTGCATGCGCAAGCGAATGCGCACGCGCACGGCCTCGCGCACTCACACGCATACGCACATGCACACGCACACACATCCATGCACACACACGCACACACACGAGCGCACATGCACACAAACGCACGTACACGCACGCATACACACGCACACACGCGCACGTCACGCGCACGCGCATGCGCTCTAGCACGCTCTCGCACGCTCACGCGCAACCACACGAGCACAAACACACACACACACACGCGCATGCACACTCACGCACACACACACACAAATACACATATCATTCATTTTTATCATTTTAAATTAAGGAGTTTGCCTTGTTTTATAAATCATTACTTATCGTTTTTTTATTATAAGGTTGGAAATACAAAGGCTTTTTATGTAACACATTAACAGTATTTTTAGAGTTCTCAAAAAAAAATTGTGAGTCGGCTCCGACGCGCGACTAGAGTACGATTGTCTTGGAATGCTTAAAATGGGTAAAGGGGATAAAGGGGTCAGTACTTACTTATTTAATAAATTCTTATAAAAATACATATTGTATTTTAAAAATTATTTATTAGTATTCTAAATTTAAATTAAAAAATTCTATTATTAAAATTCAATGTGAATAGCGACATGATTCCTTTTACCTATAGCTATAGTATTAAAAAGTCCATTAAATTAGTTTGCGTTGGTTTACTTTACTTAGAGCCAGAACGTTGAAATGTGAATTTAATTAATTTGGACTAGATGATATAAACCAGTGACTGCTTTAAACCAGGAAGTTTTCAATACATATTTATTCTTCTATTTGGTAATTTAACAAATACTTGCAGAAATATGCTGCATTCCGACAAATTGATTTCGAGTACAAATTATGGCAGAAACTACATTAAGTAAAAATTATGTTATCGAAATGCAAAGTGTGGTTCAGTTTTCCCATAACTAAAACAAAAACGTGCTTTAAATTAGTTTGGACTAGATAACACAATTCATTCTTTCATAGTATTTCAAGATGAAAATCCTGATTCATTGGTTAATACATCATTTCGTTGAAAATTTGTTTTACAAATCTCTAACCAAATTGTAATGTATACTTATAGACTCTTATAAACAAAACTTGGCAAGATAAATTCGACTTTATTAATTAGTGAAAAATTCCTACCATTTTTGTTTAAGATAAAAAATATAAACATTAACATTTTTTAGCTTTTAAATGTTTTAAACAACGATCACACTGCCTTTCCACAAACAACAATATAATTAGTAAATTATTTATTATTGAAACTTTAATTGCCTGTTGTTAAATTTCAAAAATAAAGGTAAGGAGAATAAAAATAGTATAAAAAGTATAAAATTAGGGTATATAAAAATGAAAACGAAATAATGAAAAAACAATATTTAAATACACAAACTAGAATAAAAATGTATCAGTAAAAAATGAATAATCTAAAAATGTATTTAATTTTTTTTTAATTCCCTCTACAACTTCAGCAGGAGCCGTCGCTTCTCGAGCCAGACTTAAAACATTTCTTTGCGGATTTCATGGAACTTTTCTTCTCTTCGTTGTCTCTGCTCCATTCATGCCTCATGCTATTACTTTTTAAGTTAGTTGCTTCAAACTTCCGTCTGAAGCAACTAACGTTGGCTGAAAGTGAGCCGGATATCCGAATGCTAGCTGCGGGTGCGTCTCCGGCGTATTGGTATATTCGTGTCCACGTCCAACATGGTTTCCTGCATCTCATCCCCAGGCTGACCAGCAGGAACATCGTTCATTGCCTCGGACTATGTTGGCAAAGTATCCGCCGCTTCAGCAAAAGCTTCAGTTCTACTCGTCTATTTTTGCTCAGACGGATCTGAGTAAAGATATACCAGCAAATTATCTAAATTTACTCTAATAAATTCATCGTTTGATGGGACTTCCACAAGTAGCCCTAGCAGTATTAAGGAAACGAAGGGGTCAATTTTGAATGTCGCTAATAGCATCTCGTCCGCTGCTACCTTTCCCTCGCCAATTCTCTTCTCTGCTTAGATTTGATATTAAGCCAAAACCGACACAGTTGACTTCCTTTTACTTAAAGAAACAAGTAACCACACGTTTCTTAGCACATTATTAAAAAAAAAGAAATTACATTCGGGCAAACAAATTAATTCTGTATTAATCAAACAAACTATTTCTGACTTTATCTTGAACTAGAGTATAGATCTTATAAAAGTCAACTACAGAGATTTAATTTTTCATTATTAGTTGCTCAGAGAAAAAGCGCTGGTCTATAAAATCATACATTCGCATGTTGATTGCCCCTATCTCCTCTCTCTACTCAACTTCAACACTCGATTCAGATCCCGTATATCATTACAAAAATTATTCCTACTACAAGTTTATAATAATGATACCTCTTTTTAAAACCCCCTAATTCTTATGTGCCAATTGCGTAACGATATTGTTTCCTAACATCCGTTCTTGGACATTTTTGAACCGAAATTATTAACGTTTAAAAAGGAAGTATATAGTATATTATTTATAAATTAAAACCATCTACGATAGAACCAGTATTTCGTTCAGTATGTAGAAAATAATATAATTCTAAGTCGATACTAACTTTAATAATTGATCAACACATTTTGTAATATATTTAATAAGACAAGAAAATAAATACACAAATAATTAGAGCTATAGTCTAGTTTTAAACTCTGTTTTTTTTATTATACGTCAACGTTACTGTAATTTGTTGTGAGCTTTTCAATAAATAAATAAATTACATTTTCATTATAAACGCGAACAGTTGACTGTACTTACCCTTTCATTAATAATACCCCTGGCATTATATGGGTATCTCGGCATTTTTTTTTCATCTTCACGTTTCTCCGTCGGTGCATTTTTTTTTCAATTATATCTTTGTAAGAGACCAATATTTGCAACAATAGCGTTTACTCTATTTCCGTGTAGTTTCTTTTTCTTGTATTCATTTTACTACCTTTGTTAAACGCAATACTTTCAGCTGAAAAAAACGACGCTTACAACTGTCAGTAATAATTCAATATTTCAATTCAAAATGTGCCTGGAAGTAGCTCTTTGCACTTTTTTTAGCACTTTGCACTTCTGATTTTACTACCCATAAATTTTCTTACTAAGCGTTGTACATGAAAATCGATTCTTCAGGAGTAAATTCCAAAAAAATTTATAAATGTGATAAAAATAATCTTGTGGTAAGGAAAAAGTGGCACTATACTAATATCGAATACTACATGTATTCGATATTAGTACATAATAAATAGTTGTTGTTGTAGATATGCACACTATATCATACAATCAAAATAATTTTTCTAAAAATGTCAATCCTAGCTATACCCTTGACTATTCGTATTTTATCGTATGAAGTGATTAGTATTTTTATAATCCTAATAACTTCATAGAATTTTTCTCTTCTTAATTTTAATGTTATATTTCCCCAAGATTAATCCACTTATTTATGAAGCAAATATTTCACGGAATTCCGCAATGTGAGTAAAATTTTATCGAGATGGAACAAGTCTATATTATGCTTCTTTGCATTCTCTATATTAATAATTGGCATACTTTGCAGTCAACTGTTTATCGCTGATAAACAGATATACAGGTAGACAGATGAAGAGTTATAAAGTATATGAATAATTTAATGTGATGTAAGGAACCCAATCAGTCTAAAACTCAAGTATTTATTTAAAAATCACATATAATTTTATGCATTTAATGTGAGTAAATTGTGTAATGGTGACACACTCTCACTTACGTGTCCTCTTTTTTCACAGTTATGAGCTAAATGTAACCGTGCTCGAAAAAGTATCATTAGGGCGGGATCTCGGTGTAAATATGGACGAACATCTCACATTTCACAATAGTATCATTGAAATCTGTCAGTAAGCCTGTGATGTGCTAAGATTTGTGATGCAGCATACGATATCCATATTGAACGAATTGTAGTTTTTTTATAACTCTCGATTATGAAGTGATTTTGAAACGAAGCAATCATGGGAATAATTTATATTCATGTTGAAAAAAAAACAAAATTTTGATTGAGTTTTATATAGAAAAGTACTGTTTTTTTTCTTCAATTATTGTAATGTATGCAAAGGGAAGTAATTTCATAATAAAATAAATGGTGTGTATGTACAAAAAGTTATTTGGTAAATTTACTTAATGCTCATTCCTTTTTTTTGTTTTCTTGATAATGTTTTTAATAAGATTAATAAAAAGATAAGAAACAGAGGAAGAACTCACTTGATTCAAGTAAACTTTTTATAAATGTCGGAGTTGGCCAACAAAGATTAGCAAATCATCCTTTGGAGTCATTAAAAATCAGTAGCCTCAATTCACTTCAATACATAGTCTAAGTAAATAAACTTGCCAGTGACCAAAACCTGTATATGAATTTAATAAAATAAATATTTTCGGTAACTACTACGAACTATTTTCGGTAACTAACAACTAATGTTACAGTGTTCAACTTGTGAAATAAAAAAAACTAAAAATCTTTGTTACTATCGTTAATTCTGTCTTTGTTATTATTTTGCAATTTCATATTTAGATATAAATTAAAATAACTGTTAATCAAATACAAAAATTTTATTTCACGTTTTAATTTATAGATAGGTGTTGTTAGTTAAGGTGACACAAGTAATCTTATAACATTGTGAGAAAGCAAGATCATTACTATTTCAAGGAATCAAAATAAAAACATTGTTCATAAAAACATTTATAATTTGGTATTCAGGTATATTCAGAAACAATAGAACTCGAAGCCAACACGTGTAAGACTGTGAGATATTTGTTTGCTCTTCGCCGTCTCAAAATCGAAATGTTAAATGTTTACGTGTTATTCAGCCATCGTACGGATACAAGTCACTAATAAAAACCTATACACTGCTTTCAGTTTTGAAGTAAATTAATTTACCGTTTATATTGCTGGTTTCCCCACAAACTGCTCGTACCTGGGTTAATTATAAATTGTAAGGATATTGTTGTAGCATAAAATTGTTTGTCAAAGATGATAAATAAAAATGCATAAATTATAAAAAAAAAACGATATGTGTCCGTGTAAGTAAATAAATCTCACCAAAAATTCAATTGTCTTTCACACTTTAAAATTAAGTTACCATATTACACTTCAATATTTCGTGTGTCTTCTTTGACATCATGATGAAAAACTTAAGCTATATCATGTCATTTCGAATTTTGTCTAAAATTATTCACGTGCCAAATTTTTACATACAAGTATTTCGTATAAATCCTTTGAAATTTATAATTATTTACTACTTTTTACAAAGCGATCTTTTACTATGAATGAGCTACTATACAACAAAAAAGGCTTGAATTTAGTGAAGAATATTGCAGGTAACTAGCGGTGTAAGAGAGAGTTTTTCCAAAATATTACATTTTTGTCAGCGCTATAATTTTCCAAGAAGGAAAAACTGTCTCTTTTCTATATTTGTTAGCTAATGAAAGGTTTTAAAAATTAATTGATCAAGGTATTGCTAGATTGAGTAAAATAAATGTCTTTTATAAAGAATAATCTTCTACCTGGCATATTTATTAAGTTTCGAAACGAAGTGGCCACGGATTTCTTACCGTCGTATAGCTTGTTAATATTTTTTTAAGAACATGTAAGTGAAGGACAATTTATGTGTGGAATTTGCAGGTATATGTTTAAATAAGATAATCTACATCAAAATAACGTTTGCAATAAATATCCCCAATTTGCTGAATCTATACTTTGCCGAGTGTAGATGGATAATTACAGTAATACAACATGTTTGTTTAGCGCTTTTGTGTCACCAAACTCGCACAATGCTGTACTAAGACTAAAGTATAAAATAAATAAATCAAACGTTAATAATATCGTTAATATACTAACTGTAAATGATTATAAAGTAAAAAAATGACTAAAATTAAATTGTCATTTTCACTTTTAAGCCCGGGTAAATCAGAGCGAGTAGCTAATAAATGTACATTCTGCACAAATATCGTTAGTTACATTTAATCAAGTCGGTTATTTTAGTTTAATAAACCAGCTAAAGCTATAATGAAATTTTCCCAAGAAGTCTCCGCGCAATAATATATGCATGCCGACAAATATTGCAATCTAATAGCATGATTAATACAAATTTCTTCTAGATCATTACAATTTATTGTTTGTTTCGATTATGGCGTATATTTGTATTAAATGATATGAAAAAACCTGGCTTTTCCTTTTACTTAATTGAAAATATTAAGAAAGAAATTTGTGTAAAATTTTATCAATTATGATTAATAAAATTCCTAATTTTTAACAAGTATAACATTAATTGTATATAAATTTAAACTATACTTTAAGGTGATGGGTCCAACGAATCATAAGTCAGTTCATCAATTAAATTACAATGTTCGCCATGATTGACATTAAAGCGACAGTTATTGTTTTCGAGTTATGTCCGAAAAAATTCTTGCTGGAACAACTAACCAAAAGCTCGAATGAAATTTCTTATAACTAACGCGTAAACATTTTTGTTTCTTCGTATTCTTTAAAATTTCAAGAATGATAACGATCGTGGACGATATTCTGGTTATCTTATAATTCGTTTTGAATTGCACTGAAACACATTTTAATCATAAAATATGGTGAGAAAAAATACTAAGTGGAATGAAACATGAAAAATTTAAAAAAAAATTATTGGAAAGAAAGAAAATACTCTTAAATACTGTACATAAGGATGTATAAAATAAATCGGGAGAAATATTTAAATTGGTGTGTTCCAAGAAGCTAGATAATATTTTCATTTGTAATTAAAACTTTTTTCCTTAGTAATTAAACTTCCTAACTTTTGTATTTAAATAATTTATATACTACTTAAAAATAAAAATTATATAGTAGTTACTATATATATAGTAGTTACTATATATAGTATACTACTTAAAAATAAAAATTTTAAAAATCTTCGCAGTATTAAATATTTCAATTAGAAGGGAAAGAACGATTTCGAAATGATCGTATCTTATTTGAAAATTTTCGAAAAAGTATATATCAGGATCAAAATTATAATTACGGCAACAAAAAAACGATAAGAAAAAAAAACAAAAACGAATCACAAAACATTTTGAATAAAAATGCATTTTTATTCCGTTATTTTCATGATGGTCCAATTGATTTAAATAAAAGAAAACGTCACAGAACTTTGAATCGAAATAATGACATGATCGATAACCTGGGTACGTTGGTTCATTTTACTCGTTGATGATTAACCGACTTCAAAAAACTACCAATTCGACCTGTATGTAATATTATTGGAATTATAAAATACTACTATATGTTAGTTCTACTAGGCCTTCGAAATAAATGTACAAAATTTCCTAAGGGCGTCACACATGTAACACCCTTAGGAAATTTGTTTGTATGTTTTTCCACGTATTTCTCAGAAACTAATAATCGAATTACAAAATTGTTTCATTGATTTTAGTATCTTTCAATTAAGCTTCAGTAAAACTTTCATACAAATCGATTCAGTAATTTATGAAATAGAAACTTTTAAATGTATTACTAGACGTAATTTAATAAGCATATTGTCAATTTATTGCGCAATTCGTACAATACTCAGTAGTAATAATATACGTGGGGCTGTAATTTGATAGTTTAATAGAAAAAATAACATTTACAGTATTGATGTATTTGTAATAAAGAAAAGCAGAGTTTATTAATTGGTGTTGTTAATTAATATTATTACATAATATTATCATACAATGGTTGATATGAAATAACTAGCAATCAAATTATTATCTTAAATTAATAAATTATCAAATTATTAACATAAGATTAACTAATATTGCAAGTACTACTAGCATCACTTACTACTTTATTTATAACTAAAAATGAAGAAACAATAAGTAATATAATATGCACTAAATCAATCCAAATAAAAAGCAGGTATTAACCTAAGTATGATAACAAATTATATTCGAGGTTAGTGCCAGCTATGGTACTTCAAACGTCCATACTAAAAAAAACACTTAAGGGAGTTAATTTAGGTTTAATCTTTTTGCACCTATCAGGAAGCAGTTAGTTACAATATGTTGTGAGCAAACGGTACTGTATTTGATTCGTAATCATTTATTAGTATTGCATCTCAAAATTTTCATCTACATTTCTCGAAGTACCTCATAGTAGTTGTATGTCTTATCGAACTTTTAAAAAAGAAATGTATAAATCATAATAATTTTAATAAATATATGAATCATACAAATAATTTGTGAAAATATCGATAATATTTCAGAAGAAAAATAATTTAATATCGCTGCAGGTAAGAGAAAAATGGAGAATGTTCAATTAATAAAAAATATGAAAGCATCGATAGCATGGTATAAGAGCAGATTTTCTGAACCTTTCAATTAGTATTTTGTTTATAAAAAACTACGTCATTATTTTTGAGGTACGTTTTCCTTATTTTTCCTTGTTTTCGCCATCATTGTTTTTGAGGTACATTTCCTTTAAAAATGTAATTTACTGGTACATAATAATTATTATTTTGGCCAGAATATTGTATCGACATTAAATAAAGTAGTTTTAAGCAATCAAATTAATAGCATTAGCATACAATCAAATTAATAGCATTAGCATAAGTAAGTTGAATAATACACAACATAATAATTTACAATCTCCATGTGACTTTATATATCATTTGAGTTATTTTCTAAAAAATAATGTAATAAATAATTCAAGTTATCGAAATATTAAATACAGAGCAATTAAGTATATTATATTTTTTAGTGTAAAATTGTCAACTAAGACACGTCAGTTAAATTTTATTAATTACAAATGACAGATAATTATACAGGGATAATATATATTGCAAAAAGTAAATATGGACATATTAATGATAAGTGACATTTTTTTAAGTTCGCATGTGATTGAAAATTGTAATAATTCAAAATGATAACATTTTATTTTTTTATAACTATTGCATGAGAATAATTTATTCAGATATCAATCAAATTTGTGAAACTTAATTTCATCGCCACCTGTGTGAGGAATGACATTTGCGACTTGACGTTTTGTCAAATGATTAATAGTTCCAATGTTTTTTTTTCTTCTGTATGCCTTTCTAATGTTTAAGTGCCAACAATATTGTATTGAATTTTATTGAAATATGGAATAATTTTTGTAAGGTATAGAAAATTCTCGAAGGAATTTATGTCACATTACTTTTTTAAATATTAAAATTGTCCTTTGTTTTATGCGTTCTTTTAGCAAAATTTTCCATTCAGTCTTTTCGAAACATTCTACAGGTATAAATCGTTAATCATTTTTCTGTTGATTTTGAGTTCTCAACGGGCATAGATAATGACTATATATCCTAGCCGCAAAGTTACTTTTAAATATTAAAGTGCGAGGATCTTTAATTATGTATCCAAGCAGTGAAGTCCTATGATCAGTTACTTTTAAACTGTTGACATGCGAGGATTTTACATCCTAACAGTAAGTTCTGTAAGCAATTCCTTTAAACTCGTAAAAGGCTAGGGTAATTACTGTATACCGTAGCCGCAAAATATCAGTTTCTTTGAACTCTTAGAGTGCGTGAACAATCTACACAACTTAGCCGCATGACCTTGGCAAAACTTTAATTTTAAATCGGACTTTGACATGGAATATTAATTCGAGAAAGTTCTATTTCCTAATTTAAATTATGAATATAAGAAGAGTAATGAGTTGTGTATTATAAAAATAAAGAATGAAACTGATCCTGATTTTTTTATTCGGTAGACACATTTAAAAGGTTTTCTCCAATTTAATCATATAGTGAATTATCCTGCGGACCAACGACGATCGATCTTCGTATCGAGACCACTCGACCATCAGCTTTGAGACGAGATTCTACATCATCTTCAAGGGCCCATCTGGTGGAGCAATAAAGGACTTCGAGAACCATTTTATTCCCTTAAGGTCAGTGAATGCCAATTTTTCATACAGATGGAGAATTTTACGTGAAACAGTAAAGAATTGAGATTCATTATTTCATTAAAACTTAATTTAATTGTTAAAATATTAATTTGAATTTAAAAATTAATTATTATTTACAAATATTAATTTGTTAAAATATTTTTGCTTCGTAATTCATTTAATTTGATAATATAATTCACCATTCCATTAGGATATTCTATCAGATTTGAAATTTTTTGAATGTTTATTTTTCTTATGACGTTCTGCTATTTACGAGCGATTCGCCATAATATCATGAATTTCCCCTATAGTTTATGTACTTTTTGATGGAATAAATATATATCATTAAAAGGGCAAACTTTTTATCTCGACTCAAGTGACGTTAAAATGGGACGTGCGTTTGCTTATAAAAAAATATATTTAAAAAATGACAAACTCTACACGCAAAATGCCTCCTTTGCATAGAGTCTCACTTCCATTTTGTTAATATATTATTTACATTAAAAAAAGAATTATGATACATAAAATATAATATTTATACTTCATTAACATAACTGTGCTGAAATAACAATTAATTCTAGTACTAATCTTGACTGTAATTGGTCACTGACACATAAATTTAGTGTATTAGAGTTTTCTTGTAATCTAATTGATCTTAAGTTCAGACGCGTAGTCTTAAATGCTTAGAATTTAAACTACGTGTCTGTAAATTTCCTAATTTTTCGCCAATAAATATTTCCTTCATAATATCTGTTAATTAAATAAACTGAATCAAGCTCTTGAACCGATAAAATCGGTAGAATTCAAAAGTAAAATTGATGTTTTACAGTACAATATTTTTTGAAGTAACACAGGGTAGTTATTGTACTCAGGGAAATTGTGAATACAGTAAATAATAATATTATATTAATTAAGAATACGTTAAATATAATCATAAAGTAAATGGTTCAATTTCTGTTTAATTATCGTCATATTTCTTGAAAAACTCATTGAATTTATTAACACCATTTTTTCAGGAATATTTAATATTAGGAATTACGAGTAATGTATTTAAGGTTAGGAAATTATGAAACCATATTATTTTAAATAATTATAAAGCCCGCCCGCCCGCCCGCCTGCCTGCCTGCCTGTATGTCTATCTGTCTGTCTGTATGTCTGCCTGTCTGGCTATCTGTCTGTCTGTCTGTCTGTCTGTCTGTCTGTCTGTCTGTCTATCTATCTATCTATGTTGCCTATAACATGTTTACCTATAACATTACCTAACCTAATCATTCTTCATACAAAATTTCTCCACTTCGAAAATTCCTGCATTTTTCTTAGTATCTAATAGCATTTTCTATATAATATCTTAAGCTATTTTGAAAGACAAATTTCACATCTTCTACAATTCTTTGGTAGTTTTGCTGGTGATTCCTAAGATAAAACATAATCGTCTTACGAACTTGATATGGAAGATGTTTGATGTTTTTTCGGGATTTAAGTTTTACTTTTACGTAATCTACCAGTTGACGTCCACCTCTCTTCCTACAGAAAGTGTATAATAATTGGATAAATAATAAACTGTTTCCACAATGTAATATAATGAACTATTTTAGAAATGATATCTTAAGGCGTTCAAACTTAAATATGATATATAGGGGATAGAGTTATTGTTAAAGGAAATATGCGCCTGGTAATCAGAAAAGTCAGAAATAATTTCAAGTCTCGACACGTGAAATATTTTAACATATCCCAGGGCAAAATTTTCCAATTTGGCAGTATTAATTAGTATATAATGTTTCAAATAATAGCTTCATCAAAATGCAGCCAATATCTCATTAATCGTAAGATATTCGTGGGGAAGTACTGTTTTTGGGAGTACTTGGTTAATTCTTCAAAAATTAGTAAGGATCTAATTCCAAATTTTGTCAATGAGACTATAACAACTCGGTTATAATTAAAGGCCAATGAATATTTACTTCAGATAAAGAAGTATCTTCGTATATATTTCTTGTGTTAAGTAAAATAGATAAAATAAATGTTCTAATCTAAAGTTGTGAATGGAAATTGATGAAAAATAAAACCAGCTGAATACTTTCAGAATTTCCATAAAACGACCAGAATATTCTGAGCAGGCAATATCTTGGTTACAAATATATTTGAGCGTATTGGAACGTTCAGCTTTTGTATTTTTTTTATGTTAACACATCTTATGCATAGTGATATAAAATAGTGAAATTTTGGCAAGAATCATTAGCTTTACTTCTCCCATTATTCGCCAATTTCCTTTTCTCTTACACTTTCCACAATTTCCATGCCCACATTGTAGATTTCAATTTCATTAAATTATCATGAAGAATCTTTGCCTTTCTCATTAAACTGCCTTAATATTATTTATTTAATTTTTTCATTCTCTGTTTTCATAAATAATTTCTTAAAACATTTCATAAATATACTGGTATGTGAAATCATGATAGCCCCTAAAAATGTGTTACACAAAAACGTTACATCGATAATGATGTCGGTTCTTATATGCCCAAGCTGCCTTTATATCTATACATGTACACTAAATCATACTGCCCGGAAATTAAAGTCTTTGTTCAACTACTTGGTAACCCATAAATTTAACTAAGATTTCACAGACTGACGTCAACAATGTCGGGAAAAGTACAGGCAAAAGCATACTAAAGGGTATGAGCATAATTCTCTATTATGCATATAATGCATCACCTAGGAAATATCTAAGAAAGAAAATTACGCCATAGACTTAAAAATACAGGTATTCCGTGGAAATGGTATACCCAATAAAATGTGCTCAGGAAAATAAATAAAGATTGTTGAAATAATTGAATTGAACTTTATGAGTTTCTAAAAGTCCCTAAATTAAGAAATTATAAAAATACGAGTTCTTATAAGAAAACCTATAGAAAAAAAACTAAAGTTACTTTGGTAGTAGACGACATATATATATATATATATATATATATATATATATATATATATATATGTATATATATATATATATATATATAAATATATATATATATATAAATATATATATATATATATTTACAGTTTTTTTAGAGAAATTGAATACTATGTTAAATAAGTACATAATAGATAACCAGTGGGGATATACTACGATTTTGGAACAATTTTCATAAAATTTGGTAAGAAAAATACAACAATTCAAAGTTTCCAAGGTTTTGTAGGAAAATAATCTTTATTTTTTTGTCATCTCCGCCTATTAATTTAATATTTTGAAGTTCCGTTTGTCTAGAATTGAATTTTCAAATAAAATTATTTCGTTTAATTTTTATCAAGACTTACGGAACTCTGTTTTGTGCGTGGCGTATTCAAATAAAAAAATTATCTGGAATGAAGATACGAATAATCTAATAATGATATATTCATAAAAAATAATATGATTAAATAAATGAAAAGAAAACAATATAGAAAAGAGTAATCTGGTGGAAAATCCACCAAAAAATACTCTAATATAAATTAAATTTTCCGGACAAATTGTAGATAGAGGTCACATGAGCACTCGCGTCAAGGTTAAAACTTATGGTTCAATTTTACATTATGTTATATGTTAATTAAGTACATGTTTTACACTTGAATTATGTGTTCCTAACTAATTTCTCGTGATATCTTGCTATAAATACATAATATTATACATCTTAAAATTAAAACAATTTTTTACTGTAAATAAAATTCAGCAAAAATTAAGCGCAAAGAATAATATCCTTCTAAACTATTCATACTATCTAAATTTAACACACAAATCGGAACTTTCAAATAACGTAATCGTAGCAACGACAGCAATGCGAAATCTTATTCTATATATACAATTATATATATATATATATATATATATATATACATATATATATATATACATATACATATATATATATATATATATATATATATATATATATATGTGTATATATATCTACGATGACATATACGATATTCTATATATTCGATCCTTATTTTACTACCACGCATGGCTTCTATAACCTTTTGGCTACGAAATTACCAGTGACGTTTATATTTAAAAACGAATTCCGAAAACATTTTTAATTATTTTAGTTAAAAGTATCAAGTATAATTTTTGCACTAAAACCAACCTTCTGAGCACTGAACTAAGATAGTTTAAGGAAAATGCATATCGAAACGGTATTTGATCATAAAAGCAGATTAACTAGTAACGCAAATATGTAATCTGTTGGTCGGGTATAAATATGTTACCTTTACAAGTTACTGGCTTACATCATGTTTTCATTATTCTCATTATAAGCTCAAAACGTAACAGAAAAGCTGAAAATTTTTCTAAACAGATGTTAATAAACGTATAAAAAGAATCATCAAGAATTGTGGGCAGTTAAAGGATCTACGCAATTCTGACGTTTGCGTCTTATTTGCTGTCCAAATCACGTATACACAAGGATGGTTATATCACCTTGAAGGTGAGGACGCCGTGTCACGTTCGCCGATTGGAAATGAAGTAATCCGCAAGAGGACTGTATGGTCACATCACGTGGATATTGCGTTTTGAGGCAGATGATAATATCGTCTGAGCCGTCTAAGTTTTAGATGCGGTTATACGCACGAATGTGGTATTCATTTAAGTATTATAACGTGCTCTGCATCGGTTTCGGGATCTTAGGCGTTTTTAAACTAATAAAAAACGTAACAGTGATTATAGTACTAAATAAATAAACCGTAACGTAACAGTGATTATAGTACTAATAAATAAAGATTTATATCTCTGGAATATAGTTATAACTAACAAACTTGCATTGCAAAACTGATTACTTTTTTAATTTCTTCACAGTTTTGGAAATAGTCTTCAATTTATTTTTATAAAAAAGTATAGAAAATATGTGAAAGTATGAAATGTTATATATGAATACATAAGCGTTTATTCAATTTATTCATTGTTCTTATATTAAATAATTCTTACCCCATTTTCTTGGTAAATATTTATCCTGAATATATGATATTGAAGGTATATAGTTCTTGTATGAGTAAGTTTGAAATAACATTTGTTATAATTTCTATAATTTCACTCGCAGAAATATTTATTGAAATAATTTTAAAAATATGATTTAGATTTCAATCAAAATATTATCTAAAAACAATTATTATTTTAGTCAAAAGACTCATTATTTTCTAAAACAAAAATAACGAAGCGACGAACGTATTCACATTACTACTATACTTATTCCGAAATTTTTCATGTGATAATAATGTGACTTTCGTGGTTGATGTTTGTAGTAAATAGAAAATTTATGTTTGTAGTAAGTAGAAATTTTTGGTTTGGAAAATGAACTTAACTGATTCATCGTTATTAATAACGATGAATGATTCATTATTAAATTTGTCAAAAGTGAGAATTTAATTTAAAAGCTGGTTTTAAATACGAATTACCATTTATTTATATTAAACTTTGCCATTTTTTAAAATTTTCGGACCATTTTCTTCAATTCATTTTTTTTTTGTCACAATAGTTACGTCAATGATTATATTAATTCCATTACGAAAAAAGAATTTCAAACTATTTTCCTGGTTCATTTATGAAATTTTACATAATAAAAAATAAAAATGACTAATTAATTCAATTACATAAAATGATCGATCTGGAAGAAATTTGGCTAGATAAAAGTAAAATATTGTGATACATTAAACAGCGAGTGAGTTGTAAATGACAACATTAATTTTTTTCGCAAACAAAGTAATAATGAGATCATTGGGAGATAAATATTCAATCGGAAGAAAGCGCAGAATACTTACAATGTCAAATTGTTAGTCACGAAATTTTTAAAGTTCTTAAACGTGGCCATTGCATGTTATGTTAACTCTTGGTCATCGAGTGGTCGAAATTCGACCACTAAATAATCTAATTTAATGTTCTATGTAAATTTTAGCTTCCTAGACTCGTCCATATAAACTTAACTATGACAAATCTCGCACTCCTCCATGCGCGCATTTCTTCAAAAGGGGTACTAAGTTCTCTTCACGTATTAATATACAGATATAATGTTTATATAATTCGAGAGCATAAGTCGAAAATTAAACCATAGTTTTGTAAATGTTTTCATTAAATCGTGTTACTTAATCCTACTTACTATCGTTGACGTTTCGAGTGGTGGCTGGGTACGGCTGTGGTTACTTTCTTGCTGTCTCGGATAGAATAGAATTTTCTTCTTTGTTTTATTTTTTTCTCCAAATTGCCATATTCTAAAGGATTAACTTTCGCAAGCCCATTTCTACATTTGATAGTGATCGGACCAAGCATTTTTTCAGCGTAAATTTTGTCGATGCATTTTCATTGTAAAGAAATCAGTTATTTAATTGACCGTTCATTAATCAAAATATTTTGCACACAAGCATAATTGTTTGTATATATAGTGCTGGCAGTGTACAGCTCTTTGTGATTTGGAATTGACATACTTATTAAGGAAGATTCTGTAAATTTAATATATTTGCACATTTCATAAAATGTATGGCTAACTACTATTAAGATTAAACCTATGGTTACAATTTTACATACAAATGAGCATAAACGTGTGACATTTCAAATCAATTTGAAATAAAGTTTCAGAAATGTACGTGTAGGATTATTGTGATTAGTCTTATTCATGTTATTTATTAATTCACGGGGTACCCAGTACAAGATAGTTTGGAACTAAGAGAAATCGTCATATATCACTTTGTACAACATTCACTCACGTGACGACGTTGATTTCTGCACTTTCAGGAACTCCTTACAAATTAGATCCAGAATGTTCCAAGGCCGTACGAAGATTCCAAACAGGATGGCATTTGCGTCCATCATGGTAACTCCTTCAATTTTATTTCAACTCCAAATGAAGTATTCCTTAACAGGAGCAAGTTTTTCGACACATAAACTGATTCAATAAATATTTTGATGATTGCATTCAAATTAAACAAGACGGGTTTGAATTAATTGCACCTTTTAATAACTCAACTTGCTGATACGTTTAAATTTACAAATTCTTGTAAACACAAATTCGATAAATAGGCAATTCACCAGCATAGCTTATATAAATGTGAAATGCGGTTACCAAATAGGAATTTGATTCAACTTTACCTCAATCGAATTGCATTCATCACCACAACTAGTTTCAGCAGAAACTCAAAGAAGAATAAATGCAAAAACCTATTATCAAAACGAGCTGCTCTTGGAAAAGTAGCTAAAACGAATGAATATGAAATTTTGAATAACATACATAAAATGTGCTGTTTTCAATAGAAGTTTCAAAAACATTGAACAATCCAGACCAATTTGAAATTATTACTAATTTTACTTTTTTACATTGAAAATAATACATTTATATGTATATGTATATATAAATATATATATATATATGCATATACATATATATATATATATATATATATATATATATATATACATATATATTTAAAATGATTAAATTGTCATTGGTTCTTGATATGTATGCAAAATTAGAAATAATTCACACATAAATTTAATTGAGAAATTCCGTTGCTTTTTTTAGTCATTTATTGTGTTAAGACTATTTTTTTTAAATTATAAATTTATTATAAAATATAACTGCCCTATTTCAAGATGATATAACAATTAGAGTCGCAGGAAATTTAGTTTCGCACATTCTATTAAACGGTTTAATTACATAAAACTCAACGTAACAAAATTCGTTTGTGATGTAATATAAACTACTTTACGTATTCGTAAAAATGTAAAACATTTATATTGAAATTAGATAATTATTATAAATATTTAGAAAATATTTAAGGGTTATTTTTTTCAAAATGGGGAAAAAAGTTTTTGATTTCCTATGTCAATTGGAAGAACAAAACAAGAACAAAAAATTATTGTCAGATTTTTGTTTAAGATAATTACATAGATTTTATTTCAGCATATCAAGAAAGTATAAATACTGAATGCGTTCGCAAAGCTTACCGGAATACTACAACAATTATTCTAAGAGTAAAAAGTGTTTTCAAGAATTTGAGGATATTTTTACGTATGTAGCCGATAGTAAGCAATGTATGTGAATGATGAAAAATAATGTCAATATTCATAAATAGCTTAATAAACATATTATTATATAAGTTATACTTCTATCTGTGCCTCAGTGTGTAGGAAACCTTCATAGTGCAAGTTCTCATATTCTCATATTATAATGTTTTTCAAACTAATATCATTAATAATATTAAAATGTTTGGAGGGATTTAAAAATATTTTTTAATATTTGTTAAACCCCTTCAAACACTTTAATATTATTAATGATAGTATTCTAAGTTACTGAATCCAAGAGACTAACTAACCCGGTCTATGGACTTACCTTCATTTATGGTCTGATACGATTACTGGTTCAAAAATACAAATAATATTTAGTTACATGATAAAAAGTTTAAATATTTTTGCAACGCTTGAATATTCTTCTTTAATATAGGAAACATTTGATTTGATAAGCAAACACTTAATTTAACTAGAAAAATATTCGTTAAGGTCTTAAAGTCAAAATTGTTATATATATATATATATATATATATATATATATATATATATATATAAATATATATATATAAAACCTTAAGTATTACTCCACTGAAAGTTTAATTTTATTCGCTCTAGTAATTTTTCTTTTTGATGCTAAAACGAACATTGTTTTGACTTTTCGTCTATCTAATACTTGCTTTGGCACAAAATTTCCCCAACAGATTAAATGAACAAAATCCCCGAATGGCTTTATGTTATATCAATGGTTACTTGCAGGCCAAGTTTGCGTATACGTAAGGATTAGTGATCTGGCCCTAAAAGTGGAAACACCGTGTGACGTGCTCTGATTGAAAACGAAGTGATTCACAAGAAGACTGTTGATCTAGAGTGTGGTCACTGTTTGTGGATATTTTGCTTTGAAGTAGGTGATAAAATCTAAGCTGTACACATTTCGTAAAGGTATATATGTGCATGCAAGTATATGATAATATATATATATATATATATATATATATATATATATATATATATATATATATATATATACAAATGTATAAAGTTTAGTTGAATAAGTAATATTAGGGAAAACGGAAGCATCTTCTGCAGTTAAAATTAAGGTAAAACTAACGTGCGCCCTACACGAAATAAAAAAAGTTAGATACCGATCTTTGCCTCCAGGGGTTTTGCTAATAAATTCGTTCATTATAAAACATAATCCACGGCACAGAAAGTGCTCCTTTCTGATTTCCGTAGGTCAAGAGGAAAAAATGATACTCTTATAAGATGATCCACATGTCGGTGACCCATCTTTTTATCCGTCTGTTCACAGCAGTTTATCTTAAAAATTGTCTGACGTAGAAACTTAAAATTTGGCCTATTGACCTACATATCATAAAATAACCTTTGAATATAAACCCTTCGAAAGCGCACGCAACTTCAAATATTTAGCATCACATTGATTATCTTCGATGATGGAATGTTTACGTTGACAAACTTGCCACAAAACTAAGGTGCTCATGTACATTTTCAAAAACGTTCGCAACGCACTTAACTCTCGTACTATAAAAATCATATGCTTTGCACTTGCGTAATCAATAATGACTTGGGATATACTGACTTAGGCAGCAGCTACCAAAACAATAATTAAGCCTCTCTGTAAAGCCCAGAAAACTTTTATAAAAGTGGTCAATAAAAAACCATATTGTTATCCCACTCACTTATTAACTGACGGATTTTCTGGTACTTGATATTCGAAAATTATTTCTTAGATCCATGGCTATACAGTTTAATAAAAATAAAATCGATTGCAAACCGGGTCATCACACTTACATAGCTCGAGCACTTTACCCGTGATGACGTCTTGATAATGAATACCAAGACTACTAACGGACATAGACATTATGCATTTCTGGCACCAAACATGTATAATGTACTTATTTCTGATCCCCCAGAAATTAAACATTCAACATATATCTCATTGAAAATATTAGTAACCCGCTAACTCCTTGATAAACAGATTTCGCATGCCGAAAGTATTGAATCGCCAGCGTTCCTAATACTGAGCAATATCATATATTATATATGATATTGCTCAGTATTAGGTTTGTTTGGTTTATAGCTCAAGTATTTTGTGTTCCAAAATACTAGTATGATATACACACATATATGTAGATGTATGTGAGGATGTGTGTATATTCATAAGTTATGCTGTGTTATTATATGTGTGTGTTCGTGTATATGTACATATGTATGGATATATATGGATATATTATAAAATATATATACTCACTTTAATAAAAGACGGCGACGACTAAATCCCATTACTTCAGGTAATACGGACACCTGGAACGTGCCTTACGACTAGTTGGGTGACAATATAGTGGGTTGAGAGAAATAAGGTATTCGATTTTTTGTGGTCTGCAGTATAAATTATGAGAGCGAATTACAAGGATTTCAAGACCATTTACTTTAAAATTTTATATACGACAATTTCAGACGTGTCATTAAAAATATTGACAAAACTTTTCCCAGAAATAATTTGACAAAAAAATCTTATTTTTGGTTTATTAATATATATTGGGCTTCACATATATCAACAATTTTAATTTAATAATAATAAGCCATTTATTCTTTAATTACATAACAAAAAATTATAATAATGAATAAATAATTTACGTTTAAAAATATTTAACTAAGGAAGGGCTCCTTTAGGATGTAGGCCTCCTCCAATCCATGTAGTCCAATCCTGGGCTAATTCCTTCCAACAGTTTCCTGCAGTCGAGATTATGTAATCTGCCCATCTTTCTTGTGGCCTACCTTGTCGACGAGTATCTAGTGATCCACGCCACTCGAATGTCATTTTGATCCATCTTTGGTGCTGTAACCAGTCTAGATGACTGGCCCATTTCAATTCAAGTTTCATGGCCTGATGTAGGGCATCGATGACTTTAGTCTTCTTGCTTATGTCCAGGTGCTTCTTTTTATCTTTTAGTTTTATGTTTAAAATACTGCGTTCCATCGCTCTCTGACATACTCGGATTTTATTGCACGTCTCATTGTTGTAGATTCAAGTTTGACAGCCATATGTTACAGTTGGTAGTATACAAGAGTCTGACACTTTGCTGTTGAGATTTAGATTTAGATTTTAGTGTTTCTTTGCAGCTCCAGAACTTATTCCAAGAGAGTGTCATGTGCCTGTTAACTTATTCTATGTTTCTAGTATTTCGAAAAGTGATTTGCTTTCCCAAATAGACATATTCTTCAACAAACTCTAGCAGGTTGTCATTTACCAGGATAGGTATTTGACATTTGTTTGACATAAATTTTGTTTTCAATGTGTTAATTTTCAAGCCAACCACTTTTATTGCCTGGTAGTGCTGATTTAACACGGTTGGAGATGTTTAGGGTTTTCAGATATTACGATGAAGTCATGCGCGAATCGCAAATCGCTTAGTTATTTTCCTTTGACGTATATGCCTCTATTTGACCAATCTAAATCCTGTAGTATATTTTCGAAGACCGCAATAAATAAAAAAAAAAATAAAAAAATTAAAAAAATAAAAAAATGCCCGTGTACAGCACTTTAAACGGGTATTTGACCTTCAGATCTGACGATTTAACCCAGTCTGGGAAAAATCCGCCCCTTCATGTCGTCAGCCAGCGAAGAGGCGGCAAAAACCCAGACTCTCGCTTGGCACAACGGGCGGCACCGAGTCCGCCCGCCCAACCACAGCCTAGTTAGGCCCGGCCTAAGGCCCTAAGGCCCTAATGTTTTTTAAGATATTTGTATAGACTTTTGGCACAATCCGGTGTGATAGAGCTTTCATATTCTATTATACGATAGAGAGTCTAATGCTTTCATATAACCTAAAAATAAAAGATGTAGGGGTTTTCTAAACTCTATATATTTTTCCATAATCTGTTGTAGTGATTGAACGTGATCTGGGGTTGAGTACCCTTTCCTAAATCTAGTCTATTCTATAGGTTGATTTTTCTCAATGAACGGAGAAATTTTTTTTCCAGTACCGATGCAAACAATTTATATATGGTAGGCAAGAGGCTTATTGGTCTATATATCGCAACACCTTGGGGATCTCCTTTTCTATAAAGCAGGATTATTCTGGATTCATTTTATTGCTCTATATCTTTAGTCATGACTCACATAGATTAGATGTTGAATTATCATAGAATAGTTTCATGTAGAAGTCTGTTGCAATGTTAACGACGTTTGTATTTTCTTCGTATTAGAATGCAACTATAATTTCTCTATCCATTGTTTACAACTATTTAATTGTTTAACTGCTTTCTTTAGACTTCCTGAGTTAATGAGATGGTTTTCTATTATCTTAAGCTTGTGTTTCGTATAGTCTTTCTTTAAGTTTTTATTTGTGACTTTGAATCGTATTGCCGATTTTTATATGGTAAGATTCTACGTTGTCGTTCTCCTGGAAATCTAGATTTGTTGTCAGTTCTTCTGGTAATTGTATACAAATTTCAGTGTCCCACGTATTTTCAATAACAGATACATACAAATTTTCAAAAGGAAAATTTTGAGAGGCTATGTTTTAATTACATTTATTGTATGGGATATCAATTGAAATAGCAAGTCAAAAGAACTTTATTTTTTTCAGGATGTTTCATTAAATAGGCTCTTTCTAAAAAAAATCCACAAAAACGTATTCTCGCCATACTATCTCTAAAAATAAAAAGTTAGGAAAAAATTTATTAGCCGCTTTTTGTAAAATTTACAGAAAATTTATAAACATAAATCTATTTAACCTTATTTTTAAGATTTATATAATTTTGGCGGGCCTATGACAGATATTCTAAACACTATCAATAATTATAATAATACATATATTTAAATAATAAAATATATATGTGTGTATGTACATATGTATATATATATATATATATATATGTATATATATATATATATATATATATATATATATATATATATATATATCTTTATGTTATTATTATCACTTATAGAACTGTCTATATCATTATTATTCAATATTTATATATAATGTTGATAATGCTTATCATTAAGGGCAAGAGGACATGTATATATATATATATATATATATATATATATATATATATACTATATATATAAATATATATTTAATATTTCAAGTCTCCATGTGGCTTGAAAATGCCTTTTTTTAAGTTTTTACCATAGGTAAATTATTCCATAAACAAAAAAGTAAATTTTTTTATATATAGAATTGCATTGAAATTATATTTCATGAAAGATGTGGGAAGAGATATCTAGTGGTAATGGCGAAAATGAGGCATGATTTATTGAGTAGGAAGAAGATTTTGATTTAGGTTTCAGAAAAAATCTATTTCAATCTGGCCGTTGTTCGTTGTTTTCACATTATCTGTCCTTCTAATTGCGCTTAGTTTAGAAGAAAATATTTAGGATTCTTAACGTACTCATAATACAGACTATTGAAGAATACAATTCAACACCTTCTTCAAGCGTAAATCAATCTAATATTCATTACAAAAAGGCAACTTGTAAGATATTTTAGAGATTAATAAAAAAAACTTTATATTGAAACATAAAACTAGTGAGCAGTGAAACGTGAAGTTATTAGTGGACATCCAGAACATTCTGATAGTTGAAGCAGTAGAGAATGCCCTAATTGGGATAAGGAAAAAAGGTTAAAGACCTGAATAAGGGTCAACTGCGTGACTTAGTTAATTTCTAATTTTTGCTGTGACAAAAAAACTATTTTCTTATACTTTTATCGAGAAACGAAAATATAGCATTATCGTTGGCTCAAATCCAAAAATGGGCGATAAAAATACGTACCATTTCAACTAAGATCTTAGACAACATACTGATTGAACAAAATTTGAAACCATAAAAATCACTTTGTCAGTCGAAACTCAGGCGTAAAATCCAAGCAGTGGGATCGAATACTTACATCTAATCATATTTAGACTTCAAGAAATACCAATAAATATTAAATAAACTTAATGCGCCAAGAAAAGCCTCTTCCAAGTAATCAAAATATTGCATGTTAAGAATTTAGTGTTGTGCAAAATTACAATAAAATGTAATATAACGGAACTCACTCCAGTAAGAAGTAATTATTTCGCAAATAATAATTTAAAATATAAGTGCAACTCTAATATTAAAATACTTCACTGGTTTGATTACTCTAATGTTACCTTGCATCATTTTCTAGTTTTTCTACGAATATGTTAAAAAATCCAATAAATCATACCCTGCTTTAGCGGTAACTATTAAGAGATGTGAAGTTAAGATAATACTTACAACGTATTTTACGTTGTAAGTATTATCTTTTCTAACGCATTTTATTCAGAAACAAGGTTTATTTGCCTTTATCGCAAGTGGACGGAAACAGTTTTTCACTACGCTGTATTTATTAGCGCCGTATATAAAACTTTACTCCGCATTTCTTCCGTTATTTGGTTAATTATATTCTTAGGTATACATGCCAATAAAGTGTAGTTTTTGCGCACTAAGTACATTTAAAATCTTTTATTGTAATCTCTTTTCTAATATATTACGGATTGTTATTGCGTATACTCTAATTTACAGCAAATGCGTGATTCAAAACGTAATCGTGTTGGATTAGAAAGTTTCTCAATTAATATACTTCCGTTAAATTATGAGTATGTGAAGTTGTTTGCTCTATTAAAAAAAACGAATAATTGAGATTTTGATACCATTTTTGAAATATCTGCAAAAATAATTTTGACGATATAGTCAGTAGATGATAATTAATCGGAAAATTAGAATCCGTTCGTATATATTTTTATCTATAATTGATTTAAACAACATAGATAGGCTATAAAAAATATGCATACAAAATTTAAAACGTACAAAATGTTTCAAAATATATTATCTATGTACACACATTGTCACTGATGCTGAAACCTAGGTAAGTACGTATACATCTCTCTCCCGCGCGGGACGTAATGTAACATAGTTTACATCTTTGTTATATATTCTCTGATTTAGGATATATATTAGAGGTCGAAAATTTGATTTTTTCTATTATGATTTCTAATAGTGAGTAAAGCGTTTGTCGAATAACTACCCACGTATTGCGTTTAAATTGTTTGAAATTTGCCTTAAATTCAGATTTCTTCTTAAGTGTTTAGATTATACTATAAACTAAACTTTTATTACTCAAAGTATATGTTTGTAAAATTTTAAATCTATGCAGAAATAAACTTATTAAATTATACTTTTTCGTTATTTTCTACTTTGTGAAAATTTAATTTGTTAACTATATAGAACGTTTTACTTTACTTTTGCTGAAATACTAATAAAATATTTGGGTTTTAGAATCACTTTCATCACTCTTAAAATTCCCTACGCTACAAAAATGCCCTATACGTTTAAAAGAAACTGCCTTTATTCGACAAATTCAAATATGTATCAGTAGTAACAACTTGTAATGTAGTTAGTTAAAAGCTTGGAAAAAATTTGCTAACTATTATTCAATAGTGGCGATCATAATTATTTTATATCTTGGTTGTATCTAGTATTTGCCTAGTTCCCCATTCCGTAACGCCTTCGAAATAGTTGTTAGATAGTGAGTATATTTATATACAAAGAAATTCCACGATTAATCTAAAGTGTCTCTAATTAGTTTCGAATATACATAATACGCCCATGCATACATATAACGATATACTTACTGTGAAATAAGAGTATATTTGAATTATGGCCATCGTAGTACTATGCATATCTGACATATAATGATAATTAAATAGAATATGGAGCGGCCAAAAATTTAAGTTTTACCACCAATACCAAGTGAGATAATTGTGAGACCAATCCCAGGTGAGGTAAGGTATGGTTTTTGGTTATAAGTCAATAATTTTACCTATTTGCAATAAAATTTTATTATTTTCCAATAAAACCATTCTAAATTTAAAAACAAATATATAATGTCGAATGTGATTCTACGAATAACACCCCGCATAAGCTACTAAGTCTGCTTCACGATATGAAAGTATCTATTAATATTGAGTATATTTGTGGCAGTCTTCGATATTTTTTTCATTTAATTCGATTAATCTCTTTTTATAAACCCATTTTACCTCATTGGAGTAGGGAAAAACGAAGAAAATTTAATAAATGTAAAAATAATTCCAATATGTTGCACACAATGAAAAAGAAAATAAATGAACATAATAATATCAAAACATCTTACACAATGACCAAATTCCTGAAAAGATCATAAAACAAAAAACAACTTAAATTTTCTAATTTTTTCATTATTTCTATAAATTTTATTTTCCCATAATAACTATCTGATTATCTAAAAAAAGTTCATTGTGTAAAGATATCAGGTATAAGTAAATATATTAGTAGCTTACACGAGTCGAAATCTATTATTTTGGTCAAATATTAATAATGGGTTTTGTAGACACCACTTTTTGATTTAGTTCTAAACTATTCGATTGTTTAGTTCCTACAAGTATTTTCACCGATTTACGTGGTGTTAAAGCAAAATATGCCTTCAAATGTTAAATGCTTATAAATAGCGAAAAAATAATGATGCAAAAACTGTAGACTATTTACTAATCGATAATGAATTGCCTTCGCATATCATAAAATAGATTTGAATAGCATATGAATATTTATATCAGAAAACAAACCTAAAAATATTTTAATATACCACAATTTTAATAAGAAGATACGAGACATTATCGCGAAATGATACTTAATATGGATTTACACATAAATACGTTCCTTTGGTAACAGATTTTGAAACATTTTAGCTCTACTTTATGGTGAGATGAAATGTGTAAAAAAATGAGGCCAGCGTTTAATTTGAACTGAACTTGTTTCAAATCGACTTATAAAGAGACGTGGAAAAGGTTTTTTATGAATGGGTATTTATTTATAACATCACTTAATCACTGTTAAATTAAATCTTATCGTTTTACTTAACACATTTTTAAGGAGAATGGTATGGTTAATTAAACAAAATATCGTCGTTGACGACTTTTGTAAACTGACACGATTTTAAAAAGGATTGCTGGAACGTCCCGAAATTTTCTAACAGAATCAGAAATTAAAATAAATATTTATACCCGAATTGTACAAATACTCAGAATTCAGGGTATATATAACCAAACACAATGATATTCACTATGTCTAAAAATTATGCTACACTTTTCAGGTTTGGTTCTAGCCGACTAACCCAGCCATAGTTATTAGGATAGGTTTGCTATTTTGCGAACTTAATATCGAATTATAAACTAAGTCTATAATTTGGTACGCAAAAAAACGCATAAAGTTTTAATTGATTCATAATTAGACTACAACTGTATGTCCCGATTACCATTTTAATAAATAGCAGTTTTCATGTAAATGAATGTGCTATAATTTTGTGTTTAAATTATGTTTTAGTGTCATTAGTATTATTGTTCAGAAACTTTAAATTTTATATTTTATGCAGAGTTAATGTGGTTTGAAATATATTTTCAGATATGTACCAACGTAAATCTGCGTTTGTTCCTCAACTAATTTTTATTGTCCTCTTATACCTTTATTTCGTAATTAAATTAGATCATTTCGACCTTTTTAGCCATACTTGGCTAAAACACTGCAATTGGAAAACATGATAACCGTGCTTTGTAATTTGTTATTGTTAGATTTAATTTTAGTTTCTCAATTAAATCCTAATAAATCCTAAATAATAACATATACTAATCCTAATTAATAATATATCCTAAATAATAATATACGCTTATAATGTTATTAATTATAAGAATATGTTATTATTATACCCAGACTTAATTTTTTTCCGCTTTCTTGACCGCTTCAAACTTATTGACTTACGGTGCAATTAAATGAAAGGAGTATTTAGTTCCTTTGTGATTCAGAGTATTGATTAGTTAGGGTGATCACGAAATAAGACAGAAGGAAAGCAATTTGAAAAGAAATGCTGCGTCTTTTGCCTTATTTATTTTCGCATCATTGTATGACCATTTGTTTTCATGGTCCTTTCACCTCTCCAATACTTTGAGTAAATATATAAGTTGAGCATTGGATCTTTAAAAAAATCAATAAATTAAGTAATTAATACATTACAAATAAAACGTTATGTCCTGGATTTTTTCGTCTGAAAATATAACAAATAAACAATCTTCATTTCTTTGTCAGATTTACGGGGTCAAGTTCAAATATTATTCTTAAAATCACAAATATTTTACTTGAACCGATTCGCTGTAATAACTTCAACAATTTCTATTTCGTTATCATGTTCTGGGTGATATTGCTCCAGTCGTAATAGTTTAATTAAAATTTTCTTTGAGAATATTAAATAACAACGTTCATCCAAAAGAGTGGTTCTTAACCGTTTAATAACGTGGGACCATTTTTTTAAATTTTGTATTGCCAAGAACCACCAAATGTTTGGTGGTAATATGAATTATTATAAGATTGTTCATAAATGAAATACGTATAAATTTATTCAAAACCATTGAGACTATTATATTATTTCAAAATGTTTATTTATTTAGTGTGACTTTTGTGACTGCATACTTTTTACCAAATACTAAATCCTTGGTTCAAAGCCATTCAAAGCCAAACGCATATCGACACTGGCATCCAAACGTTTTCGATATTTATTTTTAATTATTAAAAGTACCAAGAATTCCTGCTCGCATAAATATATGTGGGTGAAAATACAGACATACGTATGGTTAAAAAAAAACAATTTTCCAAATTTAGGAAAAGAAACTTTTCTTTGGCCCCAAAAATCTTTAAGTTTAATTCCTTTCTCTAATTTATCCTTGCAAATAGTATCGTGTTGCATTTTAATTTATACTTCTTGAATTTGATCATGTACCTCATAAATATTGACAATTTCATTGTCAACGTTTCTGAGGTACCTGATTGTGGACCAGTTTCCGAATACCTTTGTACAGCCAGGTGAGAGCGATTAAATTAATTTTTCAAGTTTTTCAAATGGAGTGTAATGTTCTTTCGGATTTCTCCTTTAACGTCAGCCCACCGTAAGTCAATAATTGTATTTACCGTATCAAATGCAGAAAAGTTCGCTCTTTCGACCTTGCTGATCCATGGGTTGATTTTAGCGATAAACGCACTTATTTTATCTTCAAATGCAAATATGTTGCTCGTGCTTTACAACTTTATATTTCCTGATAATTCTAGCTGAAATTTCAATTTATTTATTTGTATGAAAAAATAAGCAAAATATATTTGAAATTTTAACTAGCAGAACCGATCCAGCAACACTTTGTTTCCCTTATTAGTTAAAAATAATTTTACTTCCTTTCTCAGCTCATATAATCTCGACAGCATGTTTCCTTTGGAAAACCTGTGCATTAAGGTATGAAAAAAAACATTGTTTCATGTTCTGAGTTCAGAAGGGAACGTAATTTTTGGAAGAAACGAGTATTAAGTGCACTGCTTTTAATAAAACTGTCATCATCATAATAGCAAAACATTCCGAGAGCGTTTTGGCAGCCAACATTTGACGATAAATAATGCAGTGCGTCGCTATTGCAGAAGGATTCTTTTTTTATTCAAAGCCGCAAGACCAGAGTGCGAATAGAGCACAGCAGGAACACCATTTATACAAAACCCAGCAATCTTTTGCCCCATAAGTCCATATTTCTCAAAATATTGACTTATTACCTCCATAAAGTCTGCACCTTGCCAGCTCGTTTCCAGTTCATAAGAAAATAGTTCTTTTTAAACGTTTTATTTTCATTCAAATATCGAATCAATACAAGTGGTTGTCAACATTGTAAAACTTTGGTAGATTCATCATATTGTAGCGCAAAGTAAGGGCACATTTTATCTTTTCAATAATTTGTTCTTTAATTTAATTTGAAATTTTGTTGAATACGCGACTTCACCGTATCGTTTGATGGAGGAATATCACGAATTTTCTTTTGAGCTCTCTGGTCTAAAATTCTTCGGCACCTTTAAGCATACAAGGCTTTATTAAAAATTGAACGATTGTGTGTGCTTTTTTTAAATTTGGCTATCAATTTTGAAATTTCAAATGCAATCAACTTTTTCAGATACTGTATAACACGTTCCGCTGGGTCCAATTTTTTTAGATTCATTAGTTTGCCTTTGACGAACTCTCACGCACGGTCACAATAATTGGTATATACAGGTTTGAAATGACGCATCAACTTGGTCGGGTTTAAAGAATCATTGACAAGAACAGTTGCACATATCATGCAAGTCATACTTCGATTCTTACTTCTATCGAAGTGAAGCCGAGTTCAACCCACATTCGCCCACCGTGCCCAAACGAGGACGCTTTCAAACTTACTCTCGACATCTTTATTTAATATGATTAGCCGGTTTTGAAGATAAAATCGCAAAGCCTAATAGTGCATCTGTGTAGTCATTGGAGCTAAATTATAAATAATCGTTTACTGTTATAGTTTTTGTGACTGAAGTTTAGTAAATTATTGTAGATACGGAAAGGAAAGCACTTTTAAAAATATGTTTACTTCAAAGTTTTTTCTTTTTATAAAACCTTTATAAATATATTATTTACTTTATGTTAAAAACAAGATAAAATAAAAGTATAAGGCTCTGTCTTGGGTGAAAATTATATTTATATTGACGTCCCCAATTAGGGATAGTGAGGACATACATAGTAAATAAGACATTTTCTTTAAAGACGACACCGTGGCAAAGCCATGTCAAAAAAGACGTTTGCAGCAAGTGATGGCCATCGAGGGCTCTAGAAGACTTTAGAAACTATAGTCAGAGAAGAGAACTCTGGTATAGACATGGAAATAGTGACCCTTCCTCCCATACCAAGTGCTCTCACCGATGAAGAGGAAGGCGATTGAGACGACATCCAAACTAATGAAATGCCTAGACGACATCCAAACTAATGAATGCGGTATTCCAGGGAATGTTGAAATTTTTGTCAAAAGGGATGAAGAGACAAGGGATAATAGCAATGATAAACCTCAGGTTCTCAGGTACCGAATGTAGCGATGAAGAACCCAAGGTCATTCATTGCTACTAACAAATCGCTAGTGCGTGTTGGGTATAAAAATTTGATACTTGCTAATACTGACGGGTACTGCTACATCTTTATTATTTACTGCGACAAAGCACTAAAAACTGACAGTAACAATAGTCAGCCGTTAGGTACGTCATAAGAAGCCTGCTGGGAAAGCTTGAACCAAATCCTAAAAACCACATTATGTGCTTCGATAATTTTTTGCGAGTTCTAACCTGTTGCGGAATTTATGAGAATCTGGCTACTATGCTACTGAAACTGTTCGCGAGGGAAGAACCAGCAAATGGCCTCTAATGTCAGTAAAGGAGATGAAGAAGAATCGTTCTAACTTTGACAACCGGCTTGATAAGACAAATCAAATATTGTTTTTCACTGGCTAGACAATAGTGTTTGTACAATGGGGCCAACTATGATACTGTCCCTCCATTAGGTAAAGTGAAATGATGAAGCTCAGTAGAAAAGAAGAAATTGGATGTTGGCATGCCGCATCTATTTGTAACTTACAATAAAGTAATGGGTGGAGTCAACCAAGGTGATTAGTGTATTACGTTTATCGTACTTCTATCCGTGGTAAAAAGTGGTGGTGGGTGCTGTTTATGTATATGCTTGATTTAGCAATTAGCAATACCTGGCGTCTACATATGCTTCATAATGACGTAAATATGGACCAACTTCAGTTATTGCACACCATTAGTTACGACAAAATGTTGATCGACCTTTACGTCTATAAACCTCTCCGAGACCGAGATTACAATATAATAGCATAGGTCACCTTCCACAAAAGATAGCGAAACAACTGTTTCGCTAAGCCTGGCTATAATACTGCATAAAAACACTGTGTATTGAGAAGCCATGTTTTGAAATTTTTCTTACCGAATGAGTCCAATGTTTTCATTTGTAATAAAAAATATGAATTTTATTTTTCATTTTTTTATTTACTGCACTACTAGCAGAATTAATCTGTGACATAACAAACAAAAAAAACATTATATTTTACTTTCGTATTAAAATCAGAAGCAGATATTTTATAGATCTTCGTAATCTAGAACGATTTTTGCTCACATTTTGATAAACTTGAAAATCGGGAACAAGCAAGCACTCATAACAACGAACGTAGTTGAAATAAAATAGACGCGAATGGAATAAATCGAGCGAGGCACTCGCTGCACACCTCCATGCCTGCACCTCACCCGGACTCCGTCAGCTACCAACGCTTTAACCTTGACGCGTTGTCGATTCGTTTTCATTTATTTAATAAATTTCATAATTATATGATGGTTTCGCGGACCACTTCAGGTACGTTCAGTGACCACCAGAGGTTCACAAACCACCCACTAAGAAGCACCAATCTAAAGTAACGTTTCAATTTGTACCAGAATATTTATCCTAATGAAATTTTCACTCATATCAATTTAGTAGTTTTTACAAAGGCAAAAGCTAGCCTAATTGTTAGTTTAAACTGTATGAATTATTTCAGTTAAAGCTTTATTTAAACCAATTCAATTCTAACACACCGACAGATATACAACAATTCTGAAAAATACATTTTAAGTTCAGAGAAGGCTAAATAGCACTTTTCTTTTAATTATCTTCAATATACAGACATATTCCTATGTCAGTTTTATAATAGTACTAGTTCCTAAAAATTGGTGAAGTTATTTATAGTCTTTTTTCATAGCTGCTTTGCCCTCCAAGCTTGCTCCTCGCACTCCAAACGGACTCTTTGCACGCCAATTAAGTCTACATGCTTCGAGTAATCTTTCAAATTGAGAATAATTAATGCCGCGCTCCAAACATTAGCACTTCATTAATTCTACCTCCTTTCTTACTGTAAAACTATTGCATGGTGAGTACCTACTAATTTTAAGCTAGCTAGATGGCCAGGGTATTTTCAAGTTTTGAGAATTTGCAAACAATTTTCATTTAGCCACCCAAATTTAACAAGTTCCAAATTTTTTCAGTTCGGGAATTTTAAAAGCAGTTCCAATAACTCCTGGGCGAAGCCGCGGGCAACAGGTAGTAACGTATTGCACTTATATGTTATTACATTTATAAAGAGTTTTTTGTAAGAAAATGGTGCCAATGAGTGGCCTCATTGGCATCATTTCTGACGTCTCAATTTTCTGTAAATTTCAGAATATGCACACCATGCACCAAAAAATTACCATTAGCTGCTCGTCCGTCCCATTAGCTGCTCGTCCGTCCTCCTCCAGTCTTCATGCAAACCTGTTATTAGTTGAGTATAGTATACATACAATAAATGTAAGAATAAACTGCGTGGGAAACAAAATAAATAAGGCACGGTCTTGCGGTCCTGCGTGCAACCTTTTTATTTCCTTTTTAACTTGACTCTTTATTTGTGTATCAAATTGATTTTATTAAACCAAGCGATGATAATTACAGCATATTTATCATGATTCATCCTACAGCTTATGGTTGATTATATTACTTGGTAGTAGTAGTACAATAAATATACTTTTATTTTTGAAATTTAACTTAACGACATTTATCGCAGCTTCTATCTCGTGGAATCAATTCATACTTTTTGATGAGTTTCCTCCATATGTCATACTTTTTAGACAACAATAGTTAAAAGAAGCGAAGCTGAACGTCAATTGGTCAGTCAGTCAGTTATTCCTAGTATATATATATATATATATATATATATATATATATATATATATATATATATATCAAACTGACGCATAACAATTCTGAAAAATTTATTTTAATTTCAGAAAAGCCTATTCCACTTGTCTTTAAATTATCTTCAATGTACGAACATACGATTATGTAAAATATGATTATATTTAGGTGATAAAAATAGTCACCTTTTTACACGACGTAAAACTTAAGGAAAGGGGTGACCTTTACTTAAGTTTTACGTCGTGTAAAAAAGTGACTATTTTGATATATTTGAATATATTTTATTGCTTTATTTCTAGGATTCATTATAAATAAAAGTTTGCCATGTTTTCAAAATTATTACTCCTCTTTATTATAAGACTGGAAATATAAAGGCTTTTATTACATTCATAATTAAATATTCATAAAACTGGGAAAAATAATCTAACAATATAGTAAGAAAAAAAATCGCATAAAATGTATTGCGTACTAATATCGAAATCGTGTAATTTGCTATTGTATTGTCGTAGACATGCACAGTACATCACACGACAAAATCATTTTCCTGAAAATATCAATCATAGCTATACGCTTAACTATTCGCCATCTGATTTTTATATTATTCTAAAAACTTTATAGGAATTTTATTCTTAACGTTGTTTTCTGTTCTTAAGGTTGTATTTCTCCAAAATTAATCTACTTATTTATGAAGTTAATATTTCACGGAATTCTGCAATGTAAGCGAAATTTTATCGCGTTTATTTTATGTTTTTATATTGGACACAAAACATCTGTCCTGCATTATATTCTTTGCTTTCGTTATACAAATATTTAGCATACTTTGCAATTAACTGTTTATTGCTTTATCGCAGACAAAGAAATATACAGGTGGACAGACCGACAATTACAAATGAAATTAACTTTTTTTTTATGTTTTATAATGTTATGATTAATAATATTTTGATAATTTATATTATTATGATTTATAGTACTAGTGTATTTCAAATCACGCACTGCAATTTTATGTTCTTTAATGTGAGCAAATGTACAACGGTAATATACTCTGACTTTCGTTTCCTCTTTTTGAACAGTTATGAGCCAAATATAACCATGCTATAAAAGATGTCATTAAGGTGGGATCTTGGTATGATTACTGACGAACATCGAACATCATTAAAACCTATCAGAAGACCCATGATGTGCTAGGGTTTGTCATCCGGCATACTCACTATATCTATAATATTGAATAAATTATAGTTTTGTAAAATTCCCTAGTCCGAAGTGTTCTTGAAACAAATACGTAAAATTGAATGCAATCAATTAATTCTTTTTATACATACATATATATATATATATATATATATATATATATATATATATATATATATATATATATATATAAATGTCAGTAAAATTTAATCGTATTTTATATAAAAAATACTGTTAGAACGCTTATTCTTTTCACAATTAAATGAAACTACGTGATGTAGCTTATTCTTTTATTATAACGTATGTGGGAGGATGTAATTTTGTAATAAAATAAATGGTGTATATGTACAAAAAGTAAGATGATAAACTCTACATGAGTTTATCATGCTCAGAAATACCCTTTTAATTTATAATCGTTTTATGGTTAATAAAAAATTAAGGAACAAATCAATAACTCACTTACTCAAGCAAATTTCTCTTTCAATGTGTGAACTTGCTTACACACATAAGTAAACCATTCTATAGAGACATTAAAAATACATAACTCTAATTCACTCCAACATATAGTCTATATAAATAATTGTACTAATAAGAAAAACCTGCACGTGGATTCAACGAAATAAATATTTTCGTTAACCACGTTAGTTCATGAATAAAATAATGTTCACCTTGTGAAATGAAATAAACTAAGTATCTGTGTTACTGTCGTTTATGTTATCTCCACTAATGTTTTGCAATTTCATATTTAGAGGTTAATTAATATAAAGTTATAGGTAAGTGTTGTAAGATAATGTAAAACACAAATAATCTCAATTAATTGTGAGCAAGCAAGGTTATTAGCATTTAACGGAATCAGAAGTACATTGTACACAAAAATATTTATAATTTGGCATTCAGTTCTATTGAGGAACAATAGAACTCGAAGCCTACACGTGTAAGCCTGTGAGATATTTGTTCACTCACCAGTCTCAAAATCAAAATGTTTAATATTAATATACTATTCAGCCATCCTACAGATACAAGTCATTAATGAATACTAATACATTGCTTTCAATTTTGAAGTAAATTAATTAACCACTTAAACTGTTTGTTTCCCAACAAACTGTTCGTACTTATGTTAACTATAAGTTGTAAAAATACTATTGTTGCATAAAAGTTATTTACCAACAGTTACATATAAAAATGTATAAATTGTTAGGAAAAATTATATGTATCCGTGTAAGTAAATAAATCTCACCGAAAATTCAGTTGCACTTTGACACTCAAATATTTTTCGTATGTATTCTTTGCCTCCATAATGAAAAATGTAATGCTATACTATGTCATTACGAAATTGCATGCTATACTATGTCATTTGAAGTACCAAATTTTTACGTAGGAGTATTTCGTTTAAATCCTTTGAAATTTATAACTAATTACTATTTTTTACAAAGCGATATCTTAGTTTGAATGAACTACTATCCGACAAAAAAGACTTGCACTTAGTGAACAATACTGCAGGCTAACTAGCGGTATAAGAAAGAGCTTTTCTAAATAATACATTTTTGTCAGCGCTATAATTTTCCGAGGAGGAAAAACTACCCCTTTCCTATATTTGTTAGCTAATAAAAGGTTTGAAAATTAATTGCTCAAGCTATTGCTAGACTGAGTAAAATAAATTACTTTTATAAAAAATTAGCTTCTACTAGACAGATTTTTTAAGTTACCAGACTAAGTGGCCTTGAATTTGTCCCAGTTGTATAGTATGTTTAATAATTTTTTTAATGGCATATAATAATTTAAAACGTCAAGAATAAAATTCTTGTGAAATTTTATTAATTATAATTATACGAGTGCATAAAGGATGCACTGAAATTAATTATTGAAATAAGTGTAAGTCAGTGCATTTTTAGGACAGGTTCTAATATACGAAAGATTGTAACTTATTGTATTGTGTTTATAAAACTGTAAAAACTTATTGCATTACTGTAACTTATTTTATAAACTGTAACTTATTATATTTATAAAACTGTGTATAGGGTTCTCTAATTTGTCATGCGATAGAGGTATGATTTTTAAGATTTATTGAATTAAACTCGAGATTAGTAAATGATCTGGAAATGCAGTCACTTTTCGTTATTGTTTCCGCTTATATCTACGAGTAAAAATATATATAAAAAAGAAAATTTGTTACATATTTAACCGAGAATATTAGTTTAATTCTTAGATTTAATGTACTACGAATAAACGAAAAATAATATTTTTTTTACCTATTTTCTTTTATTGTATTGGATGAAACGGCTGTAAAGCCCGGTTCGTAATTCACTCTCTGATATAATTTCCTAAGTGAGTTTGCATGGAATGAACAAAGATCAAACTTTTCACGGAAATAATTATATCCCCTTGGATTATAAAAATTAAGAATTTATGCAAATTTTCTAAGCTGTTTATTATATTCAGTAGAACGGGTTATTTTACATATTTCTTTGCCATATCTACTAAAAACTGCAAAATTTCGTTACTGCATGATGCGGTCATGTAATTTTGAGGTATCCTGAAAACATGGCTGTTTTTACATTCTTCAAGCAACTACTGGAGAGTTACAATTTTTTTCTTTCCTCTCTTGGATTTAGCCATCATTTTTCTGATGTTCTACTGCTTATTTTTCCCTTAATTTATTACATTTAAACATAATCTTCTTTTTTCTTGACAACAATGGTGGCTACATCGTCGATAACGCAGATGAAATATCTCTATATAAATAAGATTACACTAGCATTTTTGGAATTAACTTTAACTGAAAATATTGAATATATTTGACGTTAATTTTGTAGAAATTGATTATTCACAATTAAATGAAACTGCGTGATGTAGTATTATTTCCACTTTCTTTAAGTTCTTTACCACGACCTAGGTTTCATTGTACTACAATATCTTCAGGTGGGCTATTAGCAAAGATTCAGAATCTTTGCTAATAGCGCACGTGAAGATCTTGTCCTAGGTCATGGTAAAAAACTTAAAGAAAGTAGAAATAATACTACATCACGTAGTTACATTTAATTTTAACTGATTATAAATAATTCATTCTTATACCATACAAAACAAATAAATATTTACAACATCATTTGAAACTAAATTAATAGGAAAGTTTTTCTTCTGTTACTAATATACACATGACGTGAATTTCTCCTAGATTTGTGACATCATCCGAACACGGCATATAATAAAACTTAAAATCCAGTTGTCAAGCGTGGTCTGTGTTCACGCAATAACATACATTTAAACCATTTCGAATCTGAAGGTTTGATAGCATTGAAAGTCAATACACTTTTATAAGAGACCTAATTGTAAATGATAAAATATAAATTAGGATGTTGATAAATACAATAATGAAAACTCTATAGGCACTGAGCCCTTTTTCAGAAAATGTTGATGTGTTCTGTGTACAAAATATTTCCCACCAAAATATTTAACAACACACCATAGAATTTTTATGGGTAGTTCATTGCCTCTGTTAAGCATTCTCGTCACGCAGAATTTATTGGAAACCTGAAAAACGTGCTTTTAGGAATAATTTTAATAATAATACAGAAACCATTATTAAAGAATCAAACGCAAATTTCACTTTTTGACTGACCGCCAGCTTGATCTTGATTTTATTTAAGTACCAACATTTTGTAAGGCCATCCCTTAATTTAAGTGCTGAATAATTTAGAAGTGTTGAATTGTTTAAGTTTGATAATATTTTTTCTGATCTGTGCGTGATTTGAACCCATACCATTTTCATCACTTATATCACATAGCGCTTACACTGCAAATTATATTAATAATTTGTTTCGTTTCATTTTATCTACCAAAAGTTTCTATTGGAATCTACGTGTATTTTTACTATTGAGAAATATCGACATGACTTGTCGATAAAATAATGCCAATTCTTAAAATTTCAAATCTTATGTGTTTTTCACGGATACAATTATTTGCAAGCTTTAAAAAAAACATTAAAACATAAGAGTGAACATATTTAGTACAACATGTATATTTTAAAAAGTCTAGTTAAACAATAATTCGGTGAATAATAAGTGATAAAAAAGTAAGTATGTGCGTCGCATTTACCTGCAAATGTCTCTTTAATTGGATTAATACTATATGTCACTTCACAATCCAACACTGACCAAGTTACGATTGCTTATTCTGAAATAATATTCTAAAATTATTAGTTGAAAATACATGAAAATACTAAAATGAAGCTGAATACTAACGAAACAAGAGATTATCGGAGATGCTCTCTTCAATTATTTCTTCAAAATCTATCAAAACACATTTTTTACGCACGTATTTTCATCTCTTTCCCATTATTGGGAATGTCATAAAAAATATGTTCTTGCTCGCATACATTGTACGTCTATTTGTAGTATATTAAGTCTATGGTTTAATCATAGCTTGTTACCGGTAAGAACTACTAATATTTACTTAAGAATTCATCAGAATCGGTAATTATTTCTTTACTCGTTTTGCATAATCAAATTAGGGATATTAACTTATTCTTCATGTTGAATACGTATTTGAAACTAAACTTAGTAAAACAGTAAAATATGCTAAAATAAATCATTAAACACGGAATTAAGATTTATCCGGATCACATTAAAACCATAACGAACGTCGTTAAATTGTGACAGCCAACCAGTTTTTGTGTATTTCCGAGTACAAAATAAGAAAAATATAATTTATGAAACTTTCATGTTTCCATTGTGTTCTCAATATATATTATTTTAAGGTTACCTCAAGTTTTAAGCGCCTTTGCAATACACAGCGTGCAAAACATCGCACGGCAGGATACGACGCGGCGTGGTGAAAATTTCACAGAAGTTCTATTCAAAATGATGAACCGATTAAATATATATATATATATATATATATATATATATATATATATATATATATGTGTGTGTAGATATATCATTTTCATTAAAAATTTGGCAATTAAAAATTAAATTAATATATTGTTATAGATAAAATAGTAAATGTTAAAAATTATTTTCATCTTATCATTTCGAATTATAACCGAAAAAAATCTTGGTAGACCAATTTACCAAAAGCTCGTGCAAAATCTGTTATAATTAGAGCGTAAACATTTTTGTTTCTTCGTATTCTTATTTATCTGTAATTTTCATAAAATTTTAAGAATGAAAATGATCCTGGAGGATGTTCAGATTATCTTAGAATATACATCGAATTACACTGAAACTGAATGAATGAAAATGACCGATAAAATATAGCTGATTAAAAATGTAGTTAAGCCGTGTGAAATATGAAAATTGGGAAAAAATTATTTGAAAGAAAAAAATATTGTTAAATACTATACATATGTACATACGGAACAAGTCGGAAGAAATATCTAAATTGGTGTCTTCCAAGGAGCTAAATTTTATTTTCATATTTTATTAAAACTTCTTCATTCGTAATAAAACTTTGTAATTTTTGTATTTAAATAATTCAATGTATTGCTTAATATTTCAATTAAATAGAAAATAAATATCTCGAAATGATTGCATCTTATTTTAATTATATCGTGAAAACAATATCAGAATAAAAAAATTTAATTGAGAAAAAACGAAAGAAAAAAAAACAAACAAATTTAGATGAGAACACAAATTTATTGCGTTAGTCTAAAAATAGCCCACTTGATTCAAATAAAAAAATATTACAAAATATTGAATCGAAATAACGATCCATATTCTAGGTACATTGATTAATTTTACTCGTTGATGATTTAGTGCAATATCGATTTGCCGACTTCATATTGGATATGTTTTTTTCAATTTATAAAATTACGAAGATTTTTCATAAAAACTTGTATTTTCTTTTGTCAAATCCTTCTCAGAAATTAGACATAAAATTCTTTAAGGCTGCATACAATTCATTCCATTTAGTGAGGTAACTTGTGAGTGGAATATCTTTATTGAGTTTCTTCAGTAAATAGCCCATATTCCTGTTTTAGCAAAAATGTAAGAAGCAGGCGTGTGAGCATATAATTTCATCTCGGAAACATCCATTCACTATCCAAATTGTTTGAGTTGTAGTGAACAAATTTGAATATTGTAATCAAGGGATTTAAATATTTTAGAAGACAAATAGTCCATTTTGCCTACTTTTGGAGAGTTTAAAAATTTTAAAAAAGACTGAAGCTGGTCTCACACAAATTTTTGAAAAATGGGTATTTTAGAGGCATTTAATTAAACGGATTTGCAAAGTAATTAGCTTATTTAGATAACTCACTTCATCTCATATTGATATTGAAATTTTCCGTTCACTGTGATAAAAATAATTAATTTTTTTTAAGTGAGTCGTTTTTCTTAATTTATCGTTGATATGTTTTTTTTTAATTTGTCACTTATATAAATATGTAGATATCCTCAGCTCTGTTAAATTTTGTCATCCATTAAATCTATGAAAAAATTAAAATTAATTCTCTTTTTAAAACAATTATTTGCGCCTTTTCTGACAATATCGATTCTATAAATATTTTTGAATAATAAAATTTCGCAAGTTTAAAATTTTATATCGGATAAACAGAAGATAAAATATGCAAAATATTTATAGGAATTCTTACGTTCTAATGTTAAGACCGAAGTTTTTCTTATCGTGCCTTTTCCTTGTTATGTGGATTAAATAACTCTCAAATTAATTTATGTTCATAATATTGTTTACAAAACAAAAATGTACACACACGTGGGTGTATATATATATATATATATATATATATATATATATATATATATATATTTATATATACATATATATTCACAAGCAGCACATTAGTATTTTAACGAAGGACCTGCAACATCTCAAAATGTTAATCCACGTTTCTCGAAGTACTTTCTAGTGGTAGTAGGTCTTTTGGAACCTTTAAATAAAAATGTATTAAAGACACCAATCGTGATAAATGTACGAACTATAGTAATCACATGAATAAAATGTGGAAATATCGATAATATATCATAAGAAAAATAATTTAATGCCACGGCAGTGAAAAGATAAAATTTTATAATTATAAAAGAAAATGAAAGCATGGATCGCAAACATAACTGCCAATTTTTTGCACCTAATTACATTTTGCACCTTGCAGTTAATATTTTGCTTACAATAAATTACGCCATTAAATGCCACAACGTTGTCCTTGAGGTATTTTTCATTACAAATTTAATTTACTGCTACATGATAACAATTATTCTAGCCAAAATTATATATCGCCATTGAATCCAGTAGATTTAAACAATGCAATTAAAAGCATTACTATAAAATATACTATACGTTAACATACCAAATACAAATTTACAATTTCCATATGACTTTTTATATTATTAAAGCCATTATCAGAAAAATAGCGAAATAAACAATTTAAATTATCAAAATATTAAATATAGTGTAATAAACTATATGATATTATTTAGTTCTAAATTATCGACGTAAGACACGTCACTTTACATTTCCTTAATTTCAAGTGACGTTTAATTATACATGAATAATATATATTTCAAAAATAAATAAAAATGGATGTACTCATGATAAGCGACATTATTCTTAAATTTACATATGTTTTCGCCATAATTTACACACTTTTCGATGGCACAAAACTGTTTTCCAAAAAAAACTAATTCATTTCACTAAGAGGGGAAAACTTTTTACCTCGATCCGACAGACGTTAAAAGTAACCTGCATTTGTTTATAAAAACTATTTAAAAAATGACAAAATCTCTACACGCAATTTAACTCCTTTCCTTAGATCTCACCTCCATTTTTTAATATTCATTTACATTAGAAAGCGATTATGTGACATAAAATATAATATTAATGCTTTATTAACAATGTGTTAAAATAATAATCGACTATAGTACTAATCTTAACTTCAATTGGCATTGACACATAAATTTAGTGTATTAAAGTTTTCTTCTAATCTAAATTATCTTAAGTTCAGATATGTAGACTTAAGGGCTCACAATTTAGACTAGGCATTCACAAATTTCTTAAGGAATATAATAATTCCTTCCCCATCGAATAGTTCTTTGCTGAAGATGGCAAACTGTGGAATAAGTCAAACGCAATATCCGAAAAACATTGCCGATACATACGTCAAAATAGTAATGAATAAAATATTTTTCTTTCACTCTTCCTTTTTCAGGTCTTTTCCAATTGTTCCCTTTCCTTTATTTTTATCAATTCAAAACAATGTTTCATTAGTTTCTACATGTTTGTTTTATATTTGGATTTAAAGGAAGAAAACAATTTTGCTCATTCATTCACAAATTGTTACAATCTGACAAAGAGTGAGATTGGACAACCCTCCTAGCAATTAATTCGCCGAATGTCATTGTGCATCAAGGATATGAAAAATAAATAAGAAAATTTGATCTCTTGAATTTACGAAATACAACACACAAAATGTAAAAATGGATCATCACTGTTGATAATTGTAGGAACGCCTAATATATGAAAACTGAGCACGACATGAAATTTATGATTAATATTTCTTGACTTAAACCTTAACATTTTTGGACGTAAACATGTTTAAAAAGTGATCTCAATGTTATGTAACTTTAGCAGGCAAACAAGATGATTTTACGAGGAAACTTGTGTCAACATCGTAAACCGAGGAGAATGTGTGGAATGTATTATTTACCTAATATGTGCACCTAAACATACGAGTATCTGGACTATGGAGAAATAATACTTCAAAACAAAATCATTCATTACAAAAAGTGAAAAATTTTGACAAAGATATTCTTACTATCCGTTAATTAAATAAGCCAATAGACAACTTGCCTAACTTTGAACTAATAAATTCAGAAGACTTGATAAAAAAAACTAATATATTTTACAATACGATATACTTTACAGTAGTACAATATACTTATTGCATACAGACAGATTGTAAATAGAGTAAAATATTATGTCAACAAAATATATTTTGATTGTAATCATAAAATAAATGCTAAAATTTCTATTTCCTTAACGTCAAATTTCTTAAAAAAAGTGATCTTGAAAGAGTTATCTCTGAATAATGATACAAAAAATAGAATAAATTTTTGTCAATACCGGATTGGTCGTAGGCCTAGATATAATTAAAAAAAGTCTTTGCCTATAACATTTGTTTCATAACTATTTCTTCATATAGAATTTCTACATATCGAAAATTACTACATTTTTCCTAGTGCCTAATAGCATGTTTTATATAGCTGCGAGTTTCGAAATCAGCACGATAGTCTAAAGATATTTTTAAAGACAAATTTCACAATTTCTACAATGCTTTGGTAGTTTTGCTGGTGATTCTGAAGCATTATACTCAAGACAAAACATAATCCTCTTACCAAGTTAATGTGGAAGCTGTTTGACGTTCTCTCGGGATTTAAGTTTTGTTGTTTCGTAATCTACCAGTTGATTTCCCCTTCTTTTCCTAGAGACAGTATTTAATAAGTGGATAAATAATAAACCATTTCTAAAATATATTATAATGAACGCATTTAGAAGTAATAGCGTTAAAACTTAGATATTATATGTTAGGGCTTCAAAACATCAAAAACGTTATTGTTAAAGGAAATGTGGTCCTGGTGGTTAAATTCAGGAATAATTTCAAAACCTCAAAACGTGAAAGGTTTTAACATATCCCAAGGCATAAATTTCCAATTTGGCAGTATTATTTAATATATGATGTTTAAAAAAACAACACCAACCAAATGCCACCAACATCTTGGTAATCGTACTGTTTGAGAGGATTTTGTTAATTTTTCAAAAAAATTTAGTAAGGATCTAAGTTATTTCCTCTGTGACCTTTTATTTCTTCATCAAAATTTATAGAATATTGGACTTCTACTCTATAAAATTTCAAGAAATAAAAGAATTGTTAACATAAATTTTAAAATATTTGTTATATTAAAAACTTTGTCAATCAGAACGTAACAACTCAGCGATGTTTAAAGGCCAATGATCATTTACTTCAGATAAATAAGTATATTTTGTATAAATTTCTTGCGTTAAATCCTAAAATGAAGTTATGTAATTGATGAAAAATAACAAATATTTTCGAGCGTTTTGGAAAGTTAAGCTTTTATATTCTTTTATGTTAACACATCTTATGCATAGTGATATAAGATAGTGAAATTTCAGCAAGATTCATTAGCTTTAATTCTCCCATTATTCGCCAATTTCCTTTTCTCTTACACTTTTCACAATTCCCATGCCCATATTACAGATTTGCATTTCACTAAATAGTATCATGAAAAGAGTATAATAATATTATCATAATAAAAAAAGGGTGCGTGTACTTATGTATGCGCGTGAGAAGTTATACTTCTTTGGCATCATTAAATAATACATTCGGATAGATAACCTCAATTATATTGGAGCAATTGAAAAAGTCTATAAACACAATTTTTTCACTAATATTTACGAATAGTAAATATATTAATTAAAATATTGAATTTAAATCACTACTGAATATAATTTATCAGCACATATATAAATCGCACTTATATGAAACTAAAACACGTGTGCGAATGTAGACACTAGAAACATGTGGATAAATACTATGAATATGAAAACAGTGAACAGAGGCGACGATGGTGCCAATAGCTTTTGTTTCGAGACTGCAACCGCTGCAACTTCATACTGTAACTTTTGTGTGACGAATCTTAAAATTTCACTCTCATCATTTTTTCATAACGCGCCTAAAGAAGTATAACTTCAATAATTGATATTATCTATTTAATTTTATCATTCTCTGTTTCCATAAATATATTGAAATATAAAGTTGTGGTAACCATTAAAATCTTTGTCATAAAAGCGTTACATCGATTATGAAAACAGATCCTATAAACCCGCGCTGCTTTTATATCTACACGTGTAAACTAAGTACGTACTGCTTGGGATGACAAGTCTTTGCTCTTCAGCTACTTGATACGACGACTTTACTGAACATGTGAATTCCAAAAATAAAAGCGAATAAATTTAACTTAGATTTCACAGACTGATGTCAAAAGTGCCGACTATATTACAAACAAAAGCTTATAAAAAGAACAAGCATAATACACCATTTTGTATATCATGTATAATCTACGAAATTTCTGTGAAAGAAAATTACGCCATAGATTTAAAAAGGCAGATATTCGGGGAAAATAGTATATCAAATAAAATGTGCTCAGGAAAATAAATAATGTTGAAATAATTCGACCATTTTACGAGTTTGAACAATAAAAAAGTCATATGAATTTTCAATTGAAGGAGTAAGAAGAAAATGATTTTTCTAAGGTAAAGTTATAGCGATGAACCAACTTTATGAATTTCTAAAAGCCTTTAATATAAGAAACTATAAAAAACAAGAGTACGTTAGACAACCTGTAGAAAAAACTAAAGTTATTTTGGTAGCAAATATATATATATATATATATATATATATATATATATATATATATATGTATATATGTATATACACATACTTTTTAGAGCATTTAAATACTTTGGTAAACAAGTACAAAATGGATAATCAGTAAATTGGGGATATGCTACGATTTTGGAAATATTTTTAACAAATTTGGTATTAAAAACGCAACATTTCTCTAGTTTCTGAGATTTATATAAAAATAAGGAATCTTTATTTTTTATAATATACGCCTATTGGTTTATAATATATATTTCGCCTATATATTTCGAAGCTCCATTTGTATATGGTATACCAAGGTTCAAAATGGATTTTTAAATATTTGAAAAATTCCAGATACTATCTAGGTTAGAATTTTCAAATATAATTATTTCGGTTAATTTGCATAAGGAGCTACGTAATTCTATTTTATGTGTGGTGAATTCAAAGAAAAAAGATAAATTAGGAAAGGGGAAACTTCCACTCGTCATTGCATTCATAAAGCTATACAGCCATGAAAAAATGCAAGTAATAGTTACAAATATAGCAAAAGGTTTTAGAAATTAGAACATCAAGATAGAATTATTTGTTTATAAAATGTAGGCAGAAATACTCATGAAAAATCAAATTATAAAACATGTATTATTAAAGTACATTATAAATTATTTTGTATGTGATTTAAGGTAAGAATTTTTTCATATCACATATATATATATATATATATATATATATATATATATATATATATATAAATCACAATATGAATAAATAAATGAAAAGAAAACAATATAGAAAAGGGCGATTTGGTGAAAAAATAATCTCATAAATTAAATTTTCGACACAAATTGTAGGGGCTACATGAACGCTCACGTCAAGGTAAAAAATATATGGGGCTTAATGTAAAAGAAGTTATCTGTTAAGTATGATTAATTATCTATTAATTACCACTATAAAAAATTAATCTGTTAATTACGCGCATGTTTTATCACACGAATTATGTGTTTTTAATATTACTAACTAATTTTTCGCCACATCTTATCATAAATATATAAAATTAATCTTCTTAATATTAAAACTATTTTTTACTATAAACAAAACACCAGCAAAAATTAAATGCAAAGAATTTCTCTAAATTATTCATACAATCTGAATTATTCACACTATCTAAATTTTACACACAAGTCGCTTTTCACAAGTCAATTTTCAAATACCGTAATCGTAGCAACGAGAGCAATGCTAAAGTCCTCATTTTACTACTAACACATGGCTTCTATAATTTTTTGGCTGCAAAATTACCAGTGACTTTTGAATATACAAATTCCGAAAACATTTTGATGATTTTAATAAAAAATAACAGGTATAATTTTTGCACCAAAACAAAAATTTTGAAAACTGAACTATATTAGTTCAGTTCTATCTAAGGGAAAAGCAACTCAAAACTGTATTTGATCATATTAACTTGTAACACAAATATGATTTATAATGTAATCTGTTGGTCGGGTATAAATATGTTACCGTTACAAGATACCGGCTTTTATTAAATTTTTATTATTCTCATTATTCGCTCAAAACATGAAAAGTTTTCATAACAAAATGAAATTACAGTAGTAAACGTATAAGAAAAATGATTAAGAATTTTGTGCAGCTAAAAGTTCCAGGCATAAAATAATTTCGGACGTTTGCGTCTTATTTGATGTCCAAACCACGTATACATAAAGATGGTTATATCACCTTGAAGGTAAGAACGCAGTGTCACGTTCGCCGATTGGAAATGAAGTAATCCGCAAGAGGACTGTTTGGTCACATCGTGTGGATATTGCGTCTTGAGGTAGGTGATAATATCGTCTCAGCCGTCTACGTTTCAGATGCGGCTATACGCTCAAATGTGGTATTCATATAAGTATTATAACGTGCCCGGCATGGGATTTGAAGTGTTTTTAAACTAACAAGAAACGTAACATAGTAATTGTATTACTAAATAAGTAAACTGGGCTTCCCACTGGAATATAATTATAAATAATGAGCCTGCATTGCAAAACTTATTTTTTTTCAAATTGTTTCACAGTTTTGGAAGTAGATTTAAAGCATTTTTATAAAAAGTTATAGGCAATATTAGAAAGTATAAAATGTTATATAATAACTCATAAGACTTTATTCAATACCTTCTATATCTTTATATAATTCTTACCTCATTATCTTGGTAAATGTTTACCATGAAAATATAATTTTGAAAATATTTAATTCTTTTATTATGAGTAAGTTTCAATTGATATCTGTTCTGATTTATATAATTTTCGCTGAGTATTTCAATCTTTAGAAAATTAAAATAACTGTAGTTTGTGCATTATATATATATATATATATATATATATATATATATATATATATATATATATGTATATATATATATATATATATATATGTATATACATATATATATATATATATATATATATATATATATATATATTTACATATATGAAGGTTTCTACTAAAAAAAGAAATCGAATCGTCAAGAAACCGCATTAAAGTGTTTCGTTTACTCTTAAAAATATTTATTAAAATAGTTTCAAAAACGTGATTGATAAATCATTGCAAATTTTACCTTCAGACAAAAAAGTTGAACCATTTGAATTCCCAAGATTTTGTAATTCGTAGTTTACTCGTGTTTTTTAATATTGCATCATGATAAAATATTCTCTAATCTTTATGACAGGTGACGATGTCACCTGTCTAAGGCTAATTAAGTGTTCTTCACGTACAAATCCGAGTACAATCCTAAAATTGTATAAAATTTAAACAGAGGCCATCTATTTTATAAATATAGGTCGAAATGTTTATATATATTGTGATAAAATTTTAATATATTTATGTATTAATTCCGGATAAACTTATGTCATTTTGTGACTCATAGCTATTCCAAGTTTCTAAAACACTTACGAAGCGACGAACCTACGAGTATTCACATGACTACCGATAATATTTATGATTCACTCTTTACCCTCAAGGTTTGTCACATGATAATAGTATGACTTTCGTGGTTGATATTTGTATTAAATTGTAAATTCTGGGTGTGAAAAATTTTAGAACCTAAACTACACTTAACTGTTTCGATACGAAAGTTCCGATTTACTATAAATTTCAGAAATTTTTAATAATAATGAATGTTCACATGAACTTTTCAGTATACAGAAACAGTCCCTCAATTAAAAATTAATCATAAAAGTTTGCTTTAAATACCAATTACTCTTTATTTTATTTACATTAAAATATTATCATTCATTAAAATTTACCAACAATTTTTATTAAATTTATTATTTTTGTCACAATAATTACATAGATATTTACATTAATTCTCCTACAAAACGAGGAGAAAATTTTAAACTATTTCCCATATTAATTTACGAAATTTTTCGTAATTAAATTAAGAAGTTAAAATGAATAATTAATGCTATTATTATTACATAAAATGATCGATCGTGAAGAATTTTGTCTAGATAAAAGTAATAAATGGTAATACATTAAACAGTAGGAGAGTTGTAAATGGTGAAATTATTTTTTTTTCCCAAAGAAAATAATGATGAGATCATGGGGAAATAAATACGCAATTGGATGAAAGCGAAGAATAAGAATAATGTTAAATTGTTAGTCTCACCATTCTTAAAGTTTTTAAACATAATTATTGCGTACTTAAATATTCTTAAGATTCTTAAACATGGCCGTGGGCATTCTATATAAACTGGTGGTCACCAGTGGTCAAAATTAGACCACTAAATAATCAAAATTCATATTATATTTAAATTTTAGTTTTCTGCACTCCTTCTCCATATAAACTTTAACTGTGCCAAATCTCACACTCCTCCGTGCGCGCACTATGCTTGAAAAGGGATACAAAGTTTTCTCTTAACGTATTAATATACAGATGAAATGGTTATAGAATACAGAGTATGGGCCGAAAATTTAAACTAATTAGTTTCTTTTTATTTTTCTTGTATTATAAAAAGATTCAAAACTCAAAATAAAAACAAAATTTTGTAACTCTTATCATTAAATTTTATCAATTCGTCAAGGATAGTAGTACATATCGTACTATCATTGACGTCGCCAGTGATAACTAGATATGGATATGTCAACTTTCTTGCTGTGTCGGATAGAATAAAATGTTCTTTTTTATTTTACTTTTAGCTCCAAAAATCAGACTCCAAAGGATTAACTTTCGCAAGATGGATATTAAATACTAATCCAATAATATAACAGGTGGGTACTCTTCAATCGACATAGGATAGTGATACGTGCCAGCATTTCCTCGGCGTAACTTTTGTCGATGCGTTTAGCCAATGCATTTTCATTGTACAGAAAGTAGTAAATTTTTAATTGATTGTTTGCTCTTCGTAATATTTGCTACACAAGCATAATTGTTTGTATGTATAGCGCTGACAATATACAGCTCTTGGCGATTTGAAATTGATATGCTTGTTAAGAAAGATTCTGTAAATTTAATATATTTACACATTTCATAAAATGTATCGCTAATTACTATTAATAATAAAACGTATGGTTACGATTTTACACACAATCGAGCTTGAATGTGTGACATTTCAAAGCCATTTGAAATAAAGTTTCCGAAATGTGCCTATAGGATTGTCGTGATTAGTCTTATTCGTGTTACTTATTAATTCACGAGGTACCCAGTAAAATATAGTATGGATCTCAGGTATATCTTCATATATCAGTTCTCTGCACATTTGACCCAATTGCTGCTATTTCAAAAGAAGAAGACATAATGATTAATTATGCGGTATATGTTGAATTTATTAATTTTACTAAATTGTTAGTATTTTCGTATTATGAAACATTAAAATATTAAGAAATATATAACTTTAATATAATAAATTAATAGTTTAAAAAAAGTGAAAAAAATGCTCTTACAAAGTACTGCACTGAAAAACAAAAAAATAATTATCGAACATGTTTTCTCTATCTGCTCACTAAAGGGTTTAGTGTAACTTTTATTTGTTACTGAGTATAATATAATATTTGAGTCTAAAATAGTGGAGCGCTTTTTCTCAAAAATAAATGATTTTGCTTCACAAATTAATATGAAATGAATGCAAATGCTTAACATTTTAGTTGGATTTCAAAATAGGCGCCTAACACTTATAATTATACTCACTCACAAACATGGCGTATACTGAAGTCCGTAATGAGTAAACAGGGAAAACAGGTTGATAATATTTTTTTTTCTTTTTATTGCAGTGTTCTGTAAAAGCATGTTTTTTTAACTTTTATAAATTATTAATTTACTTTTTTTAAAATTTTTATTTTAATACTGAAAAAATTTTTTTTTTTTTATGAATTTATTGTAATCATCATTTCTTGATACACGTACAAAATTTTATATATTTCAGACGTCTGAATGCGAGTGAAAATTTTAATGAAAAATACCGCTATTCTTTTTAGTCGGTTCTGTGTGCAAAATTTCAAATGATTCTGGCATCTGGAAGTGATTGAAAATTTTATTGAAAAATTCTATTATATTTTTAGACTTTTTTGTTTCAAACTATTTTTTATTAAATTATTGTATTGACATCATTTCTTGATACGTGTGAAATTATAAATAATTGGAACATCTGGGTGTGGATGAAAATTTCATTGAAAAATTTGGTTACCCTTTTCAGTTTTTTTTGATAAATTAAAGTTTTTTCATAAAATAGTATTGTCATCGGTTCCTGATACGTATGAAATATTTTCGTGTGCAAAATTGTCATCGGTTCTTGATACCAGTAAACATTTTATTGAAAATTTCCGTTTTCTTTTTAATCCTTTTATTCATACTAAATTATTTTTCATTTATAAAATTATTATATTGTCGTTAGTTCTTAATACGTATGCAAAATTTTAAATAATTAGGACATTAGGAAGCGGGAGAAAATTTATTTGAAAAATTATTTCTTTTAAGACCAATTTTTTTTAATATTACGAAATTATTATATACTCGTAACAGAACTGCCATATTTCATGACGATAAAACAATTATAAGGGTGTGAAATTTAGTTCCGCACATTCTATTACATAGTTAATTACATACAAGTCGACCTAATAAAGTTCGTTATTGATAAAATACAGACTACGTATTTGTAAAAATGCAATAATTTTAAATTTTAATTAGGTATTCATTAGGATGTCAATAGAGACATATAAAAATATGTAGTAAAGAATGAATACTTTAAATATAAAGCCTTTTAGAACAGAGAACATTTTCACTTAAATATAAATTCTTTTGATCAGTAAGACTTAAAGGTATTCGAGAGGGATTTGTTACTTTGGCCTATTGACATAACTGAGTAAATTTATATTAAAAATGCTTTAACTCCCAATTCATACCTATCGTGTTATGAGAAATTTAATTACTTAAGATACATTTTGCATTAATAACTGATACTTCGGAACGTATTTTAGGGTTCCACGTCTCAAAAAGTAAAAAACCGAAACCTTTTTAAGAACACAATCCGATCATTCATATGTCTGTCACAGCCGTTTTTCCCAGAAACCAATTGACGTAAAAATTCGAAATTTGATACAATGATAAATCGTAATAATCAGCAGTCAAAAATATTCCCGGATAAATTTTTCGAAATTGGGAACTTTTTTATGATGAGCGATCGAGATTTATTTCGTTTCCTATGTCAATAGGAAGAACAAGTTAAGAACGAATAATTGTTTTCAGAGTTTTGTTTAGAATAATTATGTAGATTTTATTTCAATATATATTCAAAATATAAGTACTGCAAGTTTGCTCAATGTGAAAGAAAGTTTTTGAGAATTTGATTATATCTATACCTCTGTGATCGATACCATGCAATAGACAATGTTCGTAAATAACTTAATAAGTATATTATTACAATACTTATAAATCTATCTAAGCCTAAATGTGTAGAGGATCTTCATAGCGCAAAATCTACTCGTATTTATCATGTTTTTCAAACTAATATATTATCTAATAATTATTAAACCCTTTTAGACATTTTTATATTATTAATATATTGTATATTATTGGCCGTTGAGTTCAAGAAACGGTTTGATTGGAGTTTATGGTTCAAAAATACAAATAACATTTGGTTACATGTTAAAAAGTTTAATTATTGCTTAAAGAAAACGTTTAATTCGAATTTACGTCAAAAAACTTGTTTGCCATTACTAAATAAAAAACGAACACCGTTTTATTTCCTTTATATACAAAGAAATTATTTCCCTAAATTAATTTCCTTCCAAATCAATTGAAGTCATCTAGTTGGCTTTTTAACATTGATACAAACAATTTTTATTAAAGTGACCAGGTGGACAGTTCACAATCTTTTATACAAATAAACATATATTAAAAAATACAATATTTTATTATTGAAAAGATTATCACGAATAACATTTTATATTGTTTTTTTTAGGATTTTTAAACAAGCTATTTGAAGAAAAATATTCGAGTATCTTTTAATCAGAAATATCTTTCAACGTCATAAAAACACATTTATTGCCATGAAGTTTTGATTGGTGGTTACAATTTTGTCGAGCAATTTGCAATAAAGGTTAACTGCTATTGGCTAGAATATAGTGGACCATGTCATTGTCTTATAAAATATTAAATAGTTAAGGGAAAATCGAGATGATTACATAAGCAGATTACGTTCTGTACAGAAGCCAATCTCAACACAGTAGACGATCATGCAAGCTGATTGTTATGTAATATGGTAAAGAACACATTATCACACAAACACATTTTTTATTTGTTATTTTTTATTGACTTATGATGTACTCATTTAGGGAGCCGGTACCAAAACAATAATTCAGCCTTTTTTTCAAAGCCCCGAAAACTTTGACAAGAGTGATCAATAAAAAACCATATTGTTATTCTACTGACTTGTGTCTGACGGATTTCTTCGTTTTGACATTCCAAGATTGTTTAATAGATCCATACTAATATAATTTAACAAAAATTAAGACGATTGCAAGCCGATTCATTTCACCTACAGGGCTCAAGGGCGTTACCCGTGATCACCGTTCTTAGTATAGGATATTGCGTAGCACAAGGTTTGTTTGGTTTATAGTTCAAGTTTTTCTGTTCTCCAAAATAGCAGTTTGGTATGCACACACATACATTGATGTATGTATGTGTGCGTGTGTATGCGCGCGTGTGCGTTTTTGTGTGTGTGTGTGTTTATAAGTGTATATATATATATATATATATATATATATATATATATATATATATATAATCACGTTAATAAAAGACGGTGACAGCTAAATCCCAATAGTTCAGCTAACATGGAGCATGATTTATGGAAAGTAGGGTGGCAGTTGGGCTGAGGGAATTTCGAACTTTTTTTAATCATTTACAGTAATCGTCTAATTTTATATTATGATTGCCATTAATTTTGTTTGATAACTAAACGACAGGATTACTTTAGGCTTTTAGTAAAGTCACTAATTTTTGAGAAACATAATAAGAGAGACCACGTACTATGTTTTTATATAGAGACCTTCAATAGTAGCACTATAAGTTCTCTAGATCACATTTCAACCTTCTATGATATATAAAATTGTACACGGAACTTTTGATATCTAAAATATGGTTTCAAAATATTTTTTTTAAAATGCTTTTTACTACTACTTAATTATTTTATAAAAAAAATAAATAATACTAAACTGAAAAGTTAGAAGATTTTTGGATATAAAATTGTATTGAGATTAAATTTTATAAAAAATATCGGAAGAGATGTCTAGTGGTAATGGTGAAAATGAGGGATGATTTATGGAGCCAGAAGATGATTTTAATTTAGGTTTCAGAAAAAAATTGATTTCAGCACGAGCATTGTTCGTTGTTACATTATCTCGCCATCTATCGTGCTTAGTTTTAAAGGAAATATCTTGGACCCCAGACGTATCTGTAATATAAATAATTGAAGAATACAAATCAGTGCCTTCTTAGGACGTAAATCTATTTAGTATTCACTACAAAAAAGGCAACTTGTGAGATATTTTGAAGATTAGTAAAAACTTATATTGAAACGTGAAATTGTTGACCGATGAAGGATGAAGTTATTAATGAACATTCATAATATCCCGATAGTCAAAGCAGTAGAAAATGCTATAATGCAGGATATAGAAAGAACTCACAGAACTGTTCAGCTACGTGACTTAGTTTCCTGCTGTGACAAAAAAATGGTCTTCTTACGGTTTAGAGGAGAGACGAAAATATAGGGTTGATATTGGCTAAGGACAGCGATGAAAAGATATACCATTTCAACTGAGATTGCAATATACTGGATTAATATCTTTCACTATGATTTATTCAAACAACGTGATATATGACACAAAACATGTATACAACACTTAAAGCGTACAAAATATTTAAAATACGATATCTATGTGTACCTTGTCACTCACACTAAAATATATGTAGGTACGTATATTAAAATATTCGCCTCTCTAGCTTATTTTAACATAATTTATATAAACATTATACGTCTCTTTTTTTGAAAATTTGTTGAAATTTTTTTGTCATGATTTCTAATAGTATGCAAAGCATGACCGCTTTATAGACTATAAACGTCGTATAATTTTTATTTTATTTTTGCAAGTTTCACTACCCGCGTATTGCGTTTGACTATTTGAAATTTACCTTAAATTCGCATTTTTTCTTCTGTGTATTTGAAAAGAATTGTATACTGTTTATGTAAAATAAACAGTATACAATTCTTTTCAATACTTCTAAAACATTTTAAATACAATAACACATCACGTGTAACAAAATATTACGTAGATCGGGTGAGAAGTATAGGGAAGGTGTAAAGGAGAGAAGTGGAAGGGAATGCAGATCACAGGCACATTGGCGCAATTCGTCTAATTAGTAATAAGTGAAAGGTTCCACGTATTTACTTAATGTTTATCCAGTTTTGGTAGTGTCATTTGTTTAATCAATGTATATTTTGTAATAATCACCAGGGAAATGTTTAAATAAAAGCCACAATTAAGTGCAAGAATACAAATCGTAATAGAAATAAAGACAAAAGTAAACAATTTTACATACAATTAAATCGAAATTATTTAAAAACAACTGCTTGGTTTTAATGTTTACAAAATGATATCGATACTAGGAGAACAAAAAAATTATGCTAGCCTGGGGGTCACTCATGTGTAAAATTTTTTTTTAACAAATTTTTTTAATGGCTATATAAAAATTACCCATTTTAAGCAAAAAAGTAACAAAAAAATGTTTCGAAGTAATTTCCTTCTACCCGCATGTGAACTTTAAATATCCGAAATTTTCTTACTTTTTTGATCTGATTTGATTATCATTTTTTATAATTAAAAGGAGAAAGCACAAATAGAAAAATACGTAATTTATTGGTCAAAAAATGTATTTTAATCAGGTGTTTTGAAATAAAATTAAAGATAAAAATTTTTTTTCAATATTTCATTTAAAATAAAAAAAAACATTCAAATAACTTTAAAATTTCTCTTGCCGTACGAAATTTATTGTGGACTTTTTTTGGATAATACGTAGGCAAGGCCAGTCTAATTTTACTGATACCTTTCGTGATTATATATATATATATGTATATATATATATATATATATATATATATATATATGTATACATATATATATATATATATATATATATATATATGTATACACTGTTTACATATATCTACAAGCTGGGGAATTCATGATATTTTTTATTGGCTTTTATAGCTGAAAGCTAACACAAAATAAAAAAAATATCACGCAAAAGCATTCTAAATCTATTCAAACTATATATTTATAGCATAAAAAATTTGGTGAAAATTCTTAATGCTTTACTATAATATTTATTTTTCACAAACGTTTAAAGGAAAATCTACCTTTAAACATTTCGTAAATTTTCTATCAATTGATCACTTAAAAGTGGCATTCTTATTTCTATTAATACATCATTCTATACAGACATGCAAAAATAGCCTATATTTCTAAGATTATTTATTAACAATTATATATAAATTACATTATTCATATTAAAATCTAATGGTTTAAAATCTTTTTTAAACTTAATTGTTGTTCCTTTTTACTTAAAATAATATTATATTTTAGACTTATTTGAAACTCTGCATAAAATTGAATGAAGGGTTCTATTTATGAGATATCTGACGTTAGCCTCTTATTCGATGCCTATCACTCTCCTAGTCGCTTATACATAAGAATAAGGATACACCTCCGATGATGAAAATGCTGTATCACGGCGTTTTCATCATCGCCAGAGGGTGGTTCGGCATTCAACCGCATTTTTATTAGTAGTTTTGGAAATGTTGGAACACAAGCTGATTTCGTGTTTAGAGTTCATAGAATATTTCAAACAGTTTGTGTTCGTTTTTGTCTGTTGACATAAAATAAAATATATCAATATCTATTTCAGAAAACTCTCGTAAATTTTGGAGTGGCGAATTAATTGAGAAATTAGAAAACACCATACTCCAAAGGAATAACCGGTAAGCCGGGTATTAACTATTAATACCCATCACTTCGATCAAAATCCGTAGTAGTGATCCGAGTCAGTATTTTTGTGGCATAAATTTTATCGGCATATTTTACCATTTCATTTTCATTTTAAAGTAAATAATTATTTATAATATATAAAGTAAATAATTATTTATGACAAGGCTTTGAGAGATAGAACAGTTTTTTAAAAAATATTTGCACTTTTTATATAATTTTCTACTTACAAATATCCATACTAATATAAATATAAAACCTACGTCTCGACTATACGTAGAATTAAACCTAAATGTGTTACAGACAATGTGTGTGTGTTTTATTGTACAATGTGTGTGTGTGTATTAAATTTCTTAAATCGGCACGTTCTCAATATTTTGGATCTCCATATTTTCTTACTTTTCAGAATATACCCAGTTGCTACTATTTCAAAAAAGGAAATGAAAGTATTAACTGTACCGTATACAACGAGATGAATAATCGTACTAACTTGCTAGTATTTTCATTATATGAACAAATTATTAAGATATATACAGTCACAATGAATATGTTAGAATGTTATTCGATATTAATAAAATACAGGCTGTTTTATTTAAACATAAAAATGTAATACATATTTATATACGATATTCATTGGAATTATCAATATAAGCTTGGAAATACGTAACGAAACTTTATATTCAACAATGAAGAAAATATAATATGATTGTAGATAAAAGAATTTTGCTTGTCTTTGACGACAAAGACTTCATTGAAATAAGTATTCATTTGATCATTTCTAAGGCATGAGACTTGAAGATATTGTACGTGATCTATTATTGGGGCCTATTATATTGGTGCGAATGAATAATTTTAAGTTTAAAATACTTTTAGAGTCATCTATGTGGCAAAATGAAGATTTAAATGAATTAAGATATCATTTGCATTAGTCGCTCATATTTCAGGAATTATTTTCTTCTTTCGTTTCCGTACCTCAAAGAAAAAAAGATAAACGTTTGAAAGATCAATATAATTTTGTCCGTCTCTTCGGTACGTATTTTCTTTCATGTGTCAATTGAAAGAAAAAGTTATAAGATTCCAAAAGTTTTTTCAGAACTTTATATAATTAATGACGTTGTTTGACAATATCTGCAATTAATAGGTACTAGAAATTTGCGCAAAGTTTACCGGAAAACTACAGAAATTTTAAAACTAAACGTTTTCAAGGTTATTCACGTATGAAATATACTGGTTAATATATTTAAATTATGAAAAATTATGTTAATATTTGCAAGTATTGTAATATGAATAGTACGTACCTTTAAATATTTATAAATGCCTAAGTATGTATGGAAAATACAAATTTTCAATATGTACAATTTTCAAAATGTGCAAATTCTACACGTATTTGACAGGTATATTATTTAATAATAAAATTACTATTATTTAATGATAATATATAATTTAATAATTACTAACCGCTTCAGATAAATTAAGAATGCTACGAAGGAACACAAGCATACTGAGAAACCTTATTATTGAAAAAATAGGCATTCATCGAAATAAAAATATTTATATATAAATAATAACTCGGGTGCAGGTGCATACCTAATGGAATATTTTTATTTAAAATTACAAAATATATCCATGAAACTTAGAAACTTATGTACGAAATTTACCACTCACGTGAGATTTAGGATTACAATAAAAACAAAATAATTCTGTAAATAAAATTAGTAACAATGAAACATAAAATTCATGTTCAGGTTTACTTGTTTTAAAAATAATGATTTCTAGTGATCGATATAAATAAATGAACAGGACATTAGATTTGCTTTCCTCTACTATGAATGAATCAAGGACGGTTGAAGTACATTACAGTTTACGAAAAAAAGAAGACGCATAAAAATAATGTTTTTACAAGTGGTGTCAAGATTCATACGCGAGTGCATAAATTTTCTGTAAATTAATATTTTAGATTTTAAAAACTCACTTACCAATACGTAAAGAAAATTTATTCAAGAATTGACATGACAAAATGATATTAATTAAAATACATCGATTCTCCAATGCCACGGAGCAACACCCAAACCTTCGAAACAGTTGAATCCGTTCAAATCAAAATTAAGTAAAATATTTTATTCCCTGTATACATATCGAGAAATGCGAATCTAATTCGAACCACCTGTTACTATGGTACGAAAAGCCTATTTAAAATTATCTACTTTCAAACAAGGAAAAGCCAATCAAAATCGAATTACCGTTATGAAACCCCAGACACAGTGAAAAACAGCACATTTTTAACAAAAAAGATTGGATTAAAAAGGTTTTTAAGTTTAAAACAAGCGTTCAATGACAATGGGCAAACTGGTTTACTAAATGAAATAAAACACTTTGCGGAATTATATATTTATAGGACACACTGTTATGTCATTAATGCCATCAGTTACAAAAGGAATTCCTTGGCGTAAGAAACCTTCCAAATGCGATCAAAACTCCTACCACGAGGGTTCCCTAGGATACCATATCTTTTTTCTGTATATTTTTCATTATATTTCTTAAAATATTATATGGTTATAATTATGCAAAAACATTATTGGCGTCCTTGTAACTAGGCCTTTTAAATTATATTTTATATATTCTACACTAAATATGAAAATTTAAAAAAGTCATTTTTGAGTATATTAATTACTCAAAATTATGGAACCATAAAAACGTGAATTGTTTTTCAGGTATAAATTCAAATGAAAAATGTCCACTATTAAAAGCAAATGCCTTTCAAATGAAAATTCAAAATAAATTTATTTCAATATATTGATGCAGCATAAATTTTAAAATTAAATAATCGCCGGTAATTTTAATCATATATTTATTCATTGTTGGCACTATATTTTAGGAGATTTGTGGAGTCGTTTAAAATTCTGTGCGCTGAATTTTCCGTGTCAAATCACGTATCCTCTTAACGTTCTAGTTATTTATGGAAATTCAGCAGAAAATTCTACTTCAGACCACCAAGGAGCCCCAATTATACGAAAACCGTCCGATATATCTATGTCAATACGCAGCACTCTAACCACAATATTTTTATTTAGATTTTTCACGTTCTTTACCTATAGTCATTTCTTACTGGAGTAAATTAAATATATCTCGACAGTTCTGAGAGTTCACATTACATTTGTCTACTATATAGCGAGTACATAATATAGAAGTTTATGTACTCGCTATACATTAGGCGTTAGTAGATATAACAATCTAAAAGAAAATTATTCTATGTTTAGGCCATGTCTTAAATGTACGGAAACATATGAAAGGCGTAACTTACGCAGCTTTTTTTATTATGTTGAAGAATTCCCACACTCCGAAGTATTCCCTTATCTTAATTTTAAATTTAAAAGTATATTTGTTTACAGCCTTGAATTACGTTCGAAATCTCCTTATTACAAAATATATTGCCTACCACAAGTACTAATTCACTATACATGCTGTTAAACAAACTTCATACTAACATTTTGAACTCATCATTTGTTTATGTTTTCAAAAGTCGTATGAAAAGGTTATCCTTATCTTGATTTTATATCCCTTTCACTATTCGTATACTATCCTCTTTTTTCTCCCGTATTGGTATTTTAATTTAAAGATATTGTAAAACTTATTTCAATTTCTAATGTTTCATAAACAATAATTTACAATCTTTCACAACACTTAACCTCTCAACATTATTTAGGTTAATTGAAAGTTTTTTAGTGTAAGAATAAATTCGCCTAATGAATGTTTGTATTCGTTGAAAACTGAATATAATTTGATATAAATGTCCGGTACCACTGCTGAGTTTTCAAATACTTTTTTACAAAATTTTTACGTTTATATTACCTAAAATCTCAGTTGGGGCGTTACAGGATTCTATCTCTATCTTTTAGTTTTAGCCACGAATAATCCAAAATGGTCATCTCTTAAAAATACCGTTATATGGCGTTTTTTTTGACATTACACAAAGTAGCAACCGAGCATGCTGATAAATGGAGGGCATCTATTCAGACTTTTAACCATTTTCTATATACTGATTAGTCTTCTCCACTACATTGTCCATAGGGATGTTGTAAAGGTTCATAAATAACTTTATATTCTGACCACACAGTCGTCAATTAATGACCGATGCGAAAAATTAGCTTCCATTGCAAATATACATTATGTTCGAAAGGTCTAAATGACATAGCCAATTCTCGTATCAACCTCTGACTAGTTCTTAATTTCAACGCCAAATTTCAACTTTTTTTACTGTTTCGTAATCCTGTAAAAATTATATCCTTATTATGGATTAATAATAAGTACGTAACAGGTCCCAGAAGCTTGGGATTTCGTCAAAATTAACAATACACACATATATTTATATATATATATATATATATATATATATATATGTATATGTATATGTATGCGTATGCGTATGCGTATGCGTATGCGTATGCGTATGCGTATGCGTATGCGTATGCGTATGCGTATGCGTATGCGTATGCGTATGCGTATGCGTATGCGTATGCGTATGCGTATGCGTATGCGTATGCGTATGCGTATGCGTATGCGTATGCGTATGCGTATGCGTATGCGTATGCGTATGCGTATGCGTATGCGTATGCGTATGCGTATGCGTATGCGTATGCGTATGCGTATGCGTATGCGTATGCGTATGCGTATGCGTATGCGTATGCGTATGCGTATGCGTATGCGTATGCGTATGCGTATGCGTATGCGTATGCGTATGCGTATGCGTATGCGTATGCGTATGCGTATGCGTATGCGTATGCGTATGCGTATGCGTATGCGTATGCGTATGCGTATGCGTATGCGTATGCGTATGCGTATGCGTATGCGTATGCGTATGCGTATGCGTATGCGTATGCGTATGCGTATGCGTATGCGTATGCGTATGCGTATGCGTATGCGTATGCGTATGCGTATGCGTATGCGTATGCGTATGCGTATGCGTATACGTATACGTATACGTATACGTTTACGTATACGTATACGTATACGTATACGTATACGCATACGCATACGCATACGCAAATGCATATGCATATGCATATGTATATGTATATGTATATGTATATGTACATGTACATGTACATGTACATGTACATGTGTATGCATATGCATATGCATATGCATATGCATATGCATATGCATATGTATATGTATATGTATATGTATATGTATATGTATATATATATAGATATATATATTTATATATTATATCGTGCACTATATAACAAATTAAATAATATAAAAAATTGTGCACTCAGCCAAATAAATAACAAATTGTGTAACGGTAACTGTCTTATAATACCAAGGGGCGATAAAAATGTTAGAAAATCGTACAAAAAATAACACGGTACGCTACGTAACAAAGAAACTGGAATGACACTTTCATATGGCAGCGTACGAATTTTTAATACAAGTAATTTTATTATAATAAGTTTTTCTCTTATATAGGTTATTTAATGAATTAATATTAGTGATTTCATATTATAATCATTTTGATACAAAATATAATACCTTCTTAATATAAGCATTAGTAAATGTGAAAAATATATTTCGCAATAACAAATGCCATGTATTATTAGGATTTGGTAGCTATCTGACATGAAGTAATTCTTGTTTAAAATAATAATACATTACGGAATCAATAAATTTGCGAAAGCAATAAATTAAGCATGTAAATAGAGTACTTCTGAATATACTTTATATTTTACATACCTGAAGCATAGCCATCATCCGAGTTTTGTTTGTAAACGAGTTGATAGCGAGAACACGATATGCTGTCGTATTTGTCTATGTTGCAGTTGATGCACTTCATGATGCAATTCATTAAATAAACGGTATCCGAATTATATGAAAAAAATCATGGCGTAGATGAAATCAGTCCGTGTAGAAAATCATTTGCTGACAAACGCAAGTAAATGGCTAACAAACGACACGGCAAGAATTCAATGCAAACGAACTACGGATGCCTGTGTCATTTATCAATGTTGCCAACTGTCAAAATAATTCTGACACATCGCGTTATGAATTTAAAAATACCTTTTATTAAATTTTTTTACGTGGTTTACATACTTTAACACTATAATAATTGTTTTTAACGATAAAATGTAAGTCACTTTAATATAAAAATATACATTAGATTTTTCTGTTTACTTTCTATGCGTTGAATAGAATGTCAATATATCATGTAAGTCACGGAAAAGAGGATAATGATAGTCAAAGCAATTACTTTTTAATTTCTCATAAATAATTATTATCGAGCACTAGGGACTTAAAAATTCACCATAACCCATTAATTTATTTTTATTTTTTTGTGTCTGTTTTATATTAATTGGCATTACTAGGCAGAAATTGGCCACGTCCTTTGTATCAAACTCGCAAGTGTTCATCGTATATAAAGTTTCACTTTATTTGGTCTAGTAATTATTCGATGGTGCTCATATAGAAAAATATAAAAAAATATTCTTTTAGGTTTTCCTTGATCAAGCTATTTTAGTAAGAATGATTTTAAGTATATGTGATAGCAGTGATTACTCATGGCCCAAGTCACGTATACGTAAGCATTAATAATAAGGCCCTAAAAATAAAAATATCTTGTCACGTGCGTTGATTGGAAATGAAGTGATCCGCAAGGGAACTGTTTGATCAAAATGTGTGGACATTGCTTTGAAGCAGGAGATAATTTCGTCTAAGCCGTAGGCATTTTGTAAAGTGATATAGGTTTATGCAAGCATAGGACACTCAAGAAAGTATTTTGAGAACTTACTTTATGTACATGTTCAGGCGTTCAAAACTTTTTAACTCACAATTTCCTAAATTTAAAATTTCATTTTTGTATTCACTTCAACTTTTGCTAAACTTTCCTTTAGGATGCAATTAAAAATTACAGACGGATACTGCAAAATTTGATTCCATTATTTATTTGATTGAAATAAATGTCTTAATGGTCGTATTATTTTATTGTTATTCGCTTATGAACATCAATTTACATTTGTAAGATGTTTAAAAAAATATACACTTTTTCAGTCTAGTACGATTTCAGTCAACTCAGTTTTGGGAAGCAAATTAACCTTCAATACTTGAAAAACAAACTTTTTAGGAATAAATCTTCCTTGACACGTTGTGTCGACATCTGCTTATAAATGAAATAGTTAAATTGGATTATATTTAGGCAGTTATTTCAATAATATAAAATAATTACAAAATTAACTATAATTCGAAGGTTTTAATATATATATATATATATATATATATATATATATATATATATATATATATATATATATATATATATATTTATAATATGTAATATTGTACATGAATAGACATATATGTTGTTAATTTTCACGGAATCCCAAGCTTCTGGAACCTGTTACGCACTTATTATTAATCTATATTAAGGATATAATTATTATTAATACACAGGATTTAAAAAGCAAAAATGTTGATGGGCGTTGAAATTTACAACTAGCGCACGCGAGAATTGACTAAATCATTTAGACCTTTCAAATCTAATGTATATTTCTTGACGGGTTTTTTGTTTGCTATTTCTTTCTTTACAAAACGTCATAAAAAAACATTAAACTGTCTAAAATAAAATTCTACTGAACTGATATGAAATTTAACTGTTTCCGCTCATATAATATAAGTGCACGGTGTAACGAACTGATGAGAAAAGAATAGAAATTGTCGGTATTGACGCAGAGATACGACTTAAATTTCACGTAAGATGTAAGTTAATTTTATTATCGCCAAGGGTATTATACAAAAATTTTATATATGACCAATAGATAAGCACCTGTATTCAATAAAATATTAAGCATTCACATCGACTACGTGTGCTGACATGCAAGTAAAAGCTTATTTGAAACGAGAAGCTAACGATAGTGGTTTTAAATACAAACATTATGATTAACAATTTTATAAAACTTGGCATAGGTTTCTATGGCTAATATTTTAGAAATACTTTATGACTTCGTCAAAACCATGAATGGTTTCTAGTTTCCATATTATGTTTTGATCTTATAATATTAAATAATAAAATGATGCTTTAAGCTAATAACTTTGCGTAATAGTATATTTATTACCACATTATATAATAATAATTTTCTAACATCATCCACTCTGTTGAAGTCTATTTTTGTTAGAGAAGTGAAATCTGATTATTTTAATAATCATCTTGATTATACCATTGTCATATATTATTTCAGAAGGTCATGATCTTATATTCTGGCCAATAGCCAATCAACTATTACTCACAATCAATATTAACACAATTTAATAACAACCACAATTTCTAACACATTGCTTAGTTGAATGTTTCCTCAGGTAAACAAAATTATTCTAAGGTTGCAACAATAATTAAACTTGATATATGTAACCAAATATAAATATTTATGAACCATGGATTAATACTTATTTAAGATCGTATGTAAAAATAAATCCAGAGATAGTGTTAGGTTTTTGCTTCGATTCAACGGCCAATATTGTTATTAATAGTTTTGAATATCTGAAGAGGTCAATAATGATTAAACAATACGTCAGTATAAAAAACTCTTAAATACGAGGAGAATTTGCACAGCTATTTTTCTATAAATACTTAGGCACTTATAAATATTAAATGATACGTATTATTCACATTACACTATTTGCAAATACTAATACAATTTTTCATCATTTAAACATATTAACCAATATCTTTCACAATTTTAAAATAATTTCTATAGTTTTCCGATAAACTTCGCGTAAATTTTTTTATTATGAAATGTCAAAAAGAACAGTCCTGTAGACATTTCATAATAAAAAAATATCTTTTATAAAATTCTAAAAAATATACTTTTAGAATCCTTATGACTTGTCCTTTCAACTGACACATCAAAAAAAACCTGAAGAGAGGTGGTCGATCGGATAGTGAGATCTTACTAAGGTTTCGTTTTTTTTTGAGTTACGGAAAACGAAAAAGAAAAAAAATCCTGAAATATGAGTGACTAATACAAATAATATGTAAATTAATTTAAATCCTCATTGTGTCACATAGTTGACCCTGAAAGTAATTTTAATGTAAATTTATTCATTCTCATCAATATTATATTGATAAAGATTGATGATTGATCAGTCCAAAGTAATAGATGACGTCCGATAATTTTAAGTTTATTACTTTATCTACAATGATACCATATTTTCTTAGTTATTAAATCTAAAATTTGATTACATATTTACAAATTGATAATTACAACGAATATCTTTTACAAATATGTATTGTACTTTTACGTATACATAAAATAGTCTATATTTTATCAATACCGCATAACGAACCTTCATTAAGACTGTATATTTCTTAAGATATTAACTGTTCATAAAATGAAAATACTAACAAGTTGTTAAATTAACCAACTCATCGTATCCGACACATTTAGTCCTTTTATTTCCTTTTTTTGAAATGGCAGCAATTGTGTATATTCTGAAGAGTAAAGAAATGTGGAGATCCAAAATATTGGTAAATAAAAATAATTAGACTAATTACAGTGATGCTGCAGGCAGATTTAAGAAATTTAGTTTTGAATTGCTTAAAAATGTAAACATATTTAAGGTTAATTGTACGTCTAATCGGGACTGTTTATCTTAAATTAAAATCGCTATAAATATTTATTAATAGAAAATTACATGAAAAGGGCAATTATATTAAAAAAAGAACTGTTTTAACTGCCAAATCCTCATCATATTGCCTGTAGGTGTAAATAAACAATTGAAAAACTTTCAAATGAATAACTTTTCAAAAACAATGGCTCGGATTACTACCAAATGTTGATTGAAGAGAGTGACATTAATAGTTAATACCCAGCTTATGAGTTACTCTATTGGAGTATGACATTTTGTAGTGAAAAGTAAAAGAAAATTGGAAAATTACGTTTATCGACGATAGGAAGAAAATTACCACATTCAACACTAAACTTTCTCGGCGTTCCAAGTGGTAACGAAAACGACTTAATGATTGTAATAAATTTTTGTTTATTGTGGGTGCTGAACCTTCTTGTAATAATAAAATAAGCGAAATGAAACGAATTCCTATATAAATAATTTTAGCTTAAATTTTCGACTTTTTAAACATAATTTTTATGAATGCAACCTTTAATTTAAAAACCTAAAGAATTATGAGACTTTGACTACTGACCTTGCTCTCATTCTTTGCTTTCTTCCAATTGTATATTTCTGTCCCTCTGTGATCTCAGTATTACTTTCTAGATGAAAAGAACACTTAGTTTTCTACAATTCAATTCTGTTTATTCTATTAAAACCTAATTTATTTGTCAAGTCTTTAAACTTCTTCAAGTTAGATCATTACATGGAATTATAGTTGTGCTAATTAACCATAGTTATTTATTAATTAAACCATGCAAAAAAATTCTTTAGCAGATTCCGATAATTATCACGGTCATCCGGAAACAGCTGTAAATGTTGTATTGTATTGATTATGTGCTTAAGACTACATGTAGAAGAGAATGAATTTCAGCCCAAAGGATCAATATGTTCTTACTTTATAAGTTTTTTTGTTTCTTAAGCCGCCATTATATTAGGCTTGGAATATTTTTATGTAAAAATAAAGTAATTGTACTTCGTTTACAGAATAAGTGCATAACATTAACTGCATGCTATCGTAACATATTTATTATATTACCGCTATGGCTACATAGTACACTAAGGATTAAAACCAGAGTCTTGGCTTTCCTTGTTCTTACAAAGCCAATGAATTGTATAAACCTTTAAAAAGTATCACTCTGAATCATTCTGGGACGGTAAAAGGCAGTATCGGTTCCAGGAAATGTTCCGTCCAATAACTCGTCCTTCTCTATTTTAAACAAATTTTATAATTTGTAGACATAGGCGTAACAATAGCTCCTCATTTCTCCAAAGAAGACAATTTACGCAAGTCTTTTTTCCCTTGTAGATGGCAATTTTTTCCATTTTAATTTGAATAGTTGTTATGCCCATTTTGCTAACATTAGAAACTTCCGTGGGTCGAATTTTACTTTTGAAGCCCTAATTTCGAAACAGTAAAAAACTTTTAAAGTTTTTCACATTAACCACTATGGTCTGCTTCTCAGTAAGAATTACATCTTTCTTAATAAGAAACTGCAGCGTCTTTTGAAAACTAACTTGAACCGCTTTGCTCTTTCTTGCCCTTTCTTTTGGTAACGGAAGATAAATATTTAAGGTTGTTTTGGAGAGCCAGCAAAAAGCTATTCTTATTAAATGTTTTGACAAATTTTATGAAAATTTAAATCTCTGTGTTAACAATTATCCTTTTTTTTCTCAAATTTAATTTCTCTGTGGTAACAATTATTTTAAAAAATTTGGCCATGCATCCGAGTATCGTTCATGTTCTAAATGGTTAAAGATTCGTGATCGACACAACTTTCATCTTCTATGTTTTGTATATAATATCCTCAAAAATCCCGTTACACCTTCACACCTTAAATCTACGTTCCAATACCTGTCATCCCACGACCTCGAAAATAAGTATATCCTCCTAATCCCTTAATGTAGAACGAAATAAAATAGTACATATGAAAAACAAGTATATCCTCTTAATTCCTTAACATAGAACGGAATTTTATTTCGAATCCTTCACCGTCTATTCTACTTGATTGTGAAATGAACTGACTACAAGTATACAAAGTATACAAAGTGTAACTACAAGTATACAAAATCTCGTTGCCTGCGTTCAAAATTCGTCTAAAAAAACAGTATATATTATAATTTGGCAGTTCCTAATCCCTTCCATTATAACCCATACTTGACCCTCCCTACTCCTGAAGTATCGGTTTGCTTTGGTTTTTAATTAATATTATTTTATTACTATACAACACTATATATTTTATATTTTAAGTAGAATTAATTAATGTTTAAAAATCACTTGCAGTCTGCCATAGCACATAATGTTCTCATCTAATGAATTGTGATTGACTGTAAGAGATTGCTCTTGTAGCAATAAGTCTGCCCCTGTATACTTAGATTTCTAAGTTTTCAGAAATAGAAAATAAATTAATAAATAAAAATAAAGTAAATACGCGCAACCTTCTACTTCTAACTAATTAGACGAATTAAGACAATACGCGTGTGATCTGCATTCCCTTCCACTTCTTCTCTCCACCTCTTCCCTATACTTCTCACCCGATAAATGTAATATTTTTCTTCACCCGTCATTTGTTATTGTATTTAAAATTATTTAAGGTATTGAAAATAACTGGATATTAATTATTTTTCAATCTATACACCCAAAAAAATGAGAATTCAAATCAATTTTCAAAAAATTCAACGCAATGCGCGGTTAGTTAATCGTGTACAAATAAAATAATAATAATAAGACCACGTTTATAGTTTATACTAAAAAATACCTTGCCCACTTTTAGAAATCAACAGAGAAAATTAAGTTTTCGACCCATCCTAATATATACACTAAATGAGAAAATATATAACGTTGATATGACCCACGTCACACTACAAGAGCGAAAGAGAGACGAATATTTTCATAGACGTACCTACATGTGTTTTAGTGTGAATGAGAAGGTACGCATAGATATTGTATTGTAAAACATTTTGTACGCTTTAAATGTTGTATACACGTTTTGTGTTACCTATCTATGTTGTTTGAATACAGAATATAAGGAATTAAAATAAATACAATTTTAAATATACTTATAGCTCAAACACTACACTTTAAAGACAGGTATTCCTAACGCCAGGGCCACACCTGCATCTAACATGGTTAATTAGCGCGATATTTGACCTAGCACTCAGGTATAGCAGGTTCTTAGCCCGTGAATATGCTAACTGCATTATTAAGGACCTTAGACGTTAGGCGTCAGTTCGAATGGCGGTCTTTTTCAATACATCAAAGGACTTTAGGATGTCACTTAGCGCGTTGTTGTGGCCCCACTAGGCTTTTGTCATTCGGTCTGTGGACGCAACGACACCGCACGTACACATTATGTTATTTAACGTACAAATGAATGTAGTATTAATATAATATAACCTATAATTGCTTTGAGTTTGTTTCAAAACAGAGTGGTCTAAACAACAACAAAAGATTCAAAAAAAGAAAAGAATATTATAAAATCTACTTAAAGAAATATAAAAAATCTTTGAAATCTGGAGCTGCGGCGAGTGAAATATGCACAACAAGCTGGTTTGTATTTAATATCATGTATAACTTCCTCCAATCAATATACGCAGGCTATATAACATTGAACACAGAGGTATTGTTTTTAATAAAAATAAAAATAAAAATCTTTAATGTGTTAACTAATGAAATACAAAGTTTAGCAGTATTTGGAGTCTCCATTTAAGCAAAAAATTACTGTTGAATATATTTAGCGTTAAATTTTTAGAAATTCATTATTCACATTTAAATGAAACCACGTGATGTAGTATTATTTCTACTTTCTTTAAGTTTTTTACAACGACCTAGGTTTCGTTCTATTACAAAATCTTCAGGTGAGCTATTAGCAAAGATTTTTGCTTTAGTTTCATTTAATTGTCAAAAATTACTTTTGATTGAATACTCCACTCTCCGTTAGGAAATAAGAAACTCTTCTTAAAATGTCAATTCAATGTGTTATAAGTGACTTTTATTTATTTTATGATATTTAATGAGGTGATGTTTTCCATCAACACAAACAACTTTTACTATGGGACTAACTTAGAAAAAATAAAGACTGGAATTTATCCCATACTATATGACACTGCAAACAAAGCAAACCGAAAAAGTTACTGGTGCACTTGATTCTCCGTTATCTGTTGCATAAATGATAATTCAAAACTCTAATTGAGCGATTTGCGCTTGGCCAATTTTTTTTACAACGAACTTAATTAACCGTCGTCAGAATCAGAAACCCTACAAATGACGCAATCAGAGGCTTCTGCATTGCAAGTAATTTCGTCAGGTTTGATTGCTAACGAACATTTAGGACCCATTTCTATGCAATGAAATGAGTCTAACATTTAATCAAAAAACTACCGCCAGAAATAACATCATGCAAACTACAAATGAATGAAGTTTTGGCTATCTTAAATCTATATCAAGTCAAAAACAAAGTAGGGAATTTGATAAGTATGACAAGTTTGCATTTATAATTGCTGCTGAAATAAGAAAAATTAATGATGAATGTGAGAGAGAAATTTTAATGAACAGCATTCAAAACATTGTTTATCAATCAATGTTGAATGTCACAAGAACTTCACGTAATGCTTCGATATCGTCTATATCATTAGTGAGTAACAATGATATCAGTTCATCTTATTCACTGCAATTTAATAACCCAGAAGGACAATCCCCAGCTCCCCTGAAAACCAATTATATTCATGCCTATATACAGAAGAAACAGTCCCTTCCCCAATTACAAATACATTGATGGAGTTACAAGAACCCTTATCATCAGACAGTACGCTAGGAGCATTTTATGCTGTTGTCGTGGGATTGTATCCAAATATGCAACCAACAGACGTTTCATCACCCAGCACCTCACGGCTATCAGAAACACGCCCACACCTTATAATGTCGGAGACTGGCAATGTTGTCGAATAAATAATTAAATCTTGATCAACATAATGTTAAACAGAATTAAAAATTAATTATTATTGTGCTGGTCCATGTTAAATATTTGTGCTTAATTTCCTTTCCTTGGTTTGTTACTTTATTTTTTTGCATTAAATTATCAAGAATATATTAGTATTCTGAAACAAAATTTGTATTTTTAGTTGTTGTATTATTATTATCAATTACATGCTTTATTACCATGTTCATAAAATAACCAGCAAATTTTTTAATGACCTCAATTGCTGAGAAACATCGTGCAATTCTTCCCAAAGGTCTGAAAGCACCTTCATCATTCCCAAGTTCTTGTATTCAAGTACCTGATTTGTAATTTCTCCATTGAAAATTGTGTCAGTGAAACCTGGTGGTATGTAATTTGATGCACATCCCATAACTACATTACAAGCCTGTTCCGTTAGTAGAGCTGCAGGTTTACTTAGCACTCCACTTGCTAATATGACACCAAATGTATTTTCCACAACAATGCGAGCAGCAGAAATTTTTCTATTAAATTTTCCTTGTAAACTTCCATCTAAGTAGTCCCCAGGAAAAGGTTTCATTAAGTTGACTTGGAATGAAAATGCATCGTCAGCAACAAAAATTTAAAGCCCTTTTGCAACACGATCAGGTAGTGGCTCAAGTTGTGATAAATTTAAGGTGTCTCTTTGAAGTTTTTCAAACAATGCACTATTTCTAAATACACAACCATCACCGATTTTTCCCCAAGTTCCAATATCGTAAAATATAAAATAAAAATGGTGGTCCGCCTAGACCAATGCTGAAAATTTTTTTGTAGTTAACATATTCAGAACTACTGTAAATGGATAAATTTAATATAACATGTTTTACATCAAGGGCTCCAAGCAATGACAAAATTTATCATTAAACTGGGATTCTTTTTGCAACAATTCATCTTCATATACTGGGAACGTAAAAAGTATTTTAATATATCTTAATCGAGCCAAAAAAAGTTAAATGTTTTTTTACTTATAATTAACTTTATAATATCCTTTGACATAGTAATGAGGGCAGCGCAGTGGTCTATCACTAAATAACTAATTACTTGGTGAGATATCGTTAATAAGAAATGCAAGCGTCTGAAACTATACCCTAACGCCAAGCATCGTGAAATTATTACTAAATGTATATTTGCAGGAAGTATTTCTCAAAACACAGTGTTATGTTTTCTTATTAACGCTTTGCTGAGGATTATTTCGAAATGTGCTCCAGATATTCGAATGAATCCTTGTAATTGGTTGCTTGGTTCATCTAGTAAGTAGGTCAGAAAATACTTCGTCCTCTAATTTTTTTTGCAATAAACATTTTCCATATGATAATTATGATCTGGGCTACAGTGTAGTCTATCAAAATCAGAAATGAATTATTCGTTTTCTGTGCATAGTCATAATCCACCATCTTCTTTCACGTTCTGATTCTTGTCTGGATAAAAAATAATTATTGACACTCATAAGGTGGGCACCTTATTTTCCATCCATTAATATTCCATCTTGATGGTTTTTTCTTGCGCGTTAAAAGAGACTAACATGTGACATTAGATGTCAGATGCTGCCGTGGCCATTTGATAAACATATAGTTTAGCACGTAAATTTTTTCCCGATAATAATTCCGCTGGTCAGACGTAAGGCATCACGCAGATGTCGCCACCATATAAAAATATATTAAACCAAATGAGGGGAGAATTGCAGAGTTAAGTTTTATATACTCTATTAAATACAGCGTACAAGAACACCCTTTCCGTCCACCGAAGATAAAGGCAAACAAACGTTGTTTTGGAATAAAATAATAAAATATGTTGTATGTATTACATTAACTTTAAGTTTCTTAATTATTAACGCAAAGGCATACTATGATTTATTGAACCTTTTCAATATATTCGTAGAAAAACTAGAAAATGACGCAAGATATATTGGAAAGTTTAGTTTATATTATTAGGTGAGAATGAAAAAGTTTAAAATTATGCAAGTTTAAAATTATGTTAATATTTGCGAAACCATTTGATGAGAATTAGAAATCTCAAATAGTAATTTAAACTAATGAAGTACTTTAATCTTACAGTTGCACATTTATTTTAAATTAATATTTAAGAAATTATTCGACGAGACTTGGAAATTCGAAATGGTCATATGAGATTTAACATTCAACTAAAACAAATAATTCCATAAATACAATTATTAACAATGTAACCCGAAATTTGAGATCCAATTTTAGGGTTATTTCTAGAATAAATATTTATTTGTAGTGCTCAATATAAATAAATAAATAATTCATTTTTATTTCTAATTTCAAACAAGTTTAATATTTCACGATAAAATACTTTTTTTACTAAAATTTTATTCAAACCAAATTTCATGTTCTCCATATTGGCTTTCTTATGAGTGAGAATAAATAGGGGACTGCTGATAAATATAACTATCTAATTGTTTATTTCACATTCTAGTAAATTTCGTTCATGGGTCTTTACAATTTTATGGATATAAATATTTATTGCGTAGCACTCTATTTTCGATTATTTATACATGCATTGCTGAGAACTCTGCACGTTGAATTTAGAGTGTTTAGTCATATATCCTCTTAACACATAGCGATATTTAACCAAAAAATTTTACTTCAGACCACTTAGTTCAAGATCTAAGGATAATCTCAGCTATATCTATTCTGCTAAACCCGTTTTTAACATGCAACCCTTTGACAATAACGTTTTCAGATAGACTTTTCGCGTTCTCCTCTATAATAATTTCTTACTAGCGTATCTTTATTTTATATTGTATTATATGGTGAATTTTATAATTTTTCACAGACAGTGTATTGCAATCTTGTAAAACTATAAACTTTTAACATGCAATATTTTCATTAGCTGAAAAAGGTTGTGCGTCTAGTCATAACTTCACTTAATCGTTATTTGTATTTACCGAAAAATAAATATAACTAAATATTAGTATCCGATACTACTGCTGGGTTTTTAGATGCTTTAGTTTTGATTGGCAGTAATCCATCAGATTTCAAATCTTCTTCATTGTGTATATCAGCTAAAATCTTAATTGAAATGATACCTGATTTCATCCCTATATAATAGTCGGATATTTTCGTCTCTTGACAAAACCATAATAAGGTAGTTTGTAGTCTCTGCAAGTAGCATCTGTCTGCATTGCGAAATTGACCATTATTCATGTCATCCTGATCAGAGCATTCTCCATTACTAGACTATCGCGATGTTCTAGACTTCTATTAAAATTTTACGTTTCATCAGTCAGCAATCTTATCATATTATGAATGTTTTATATATGTTTTTTTTAATAATCTCCAATTTATCTCACAAGTTACCTTTTTTGTAATGAATACTAGATCACTTTACCCCTGAAACAGGTGCTGCTTTGTACTCTTCAATTGTTTGTATTATGAGTATGTTCGTAATCCGTGATTTTTTATTCAAAACTAAGCAAAAATATATGAACAGAAAATGTTATAATAACAAACAATGCCGAACTGAAGTCGATCTTTTTCTAAAACCTGAATCAACATCTTCTTCTTACTCGATAAATCATCCCTCATTTTTATCATTCTTTCTAGATATCTCTTCCGATATTTTTCTTAAAATGTAATCTCAATGCAATTTTATAAACAAAAAACTGTTTACTTTTCATTTCAGTGTTATTTCTCACTTGTTTATGAAATAATTTTCCTCTAGTAAAAAGTTAAAAAAACTACATTTTAGATATCGGAATTACCCTATCAATTTTCTATACCACTTATCATAGACCTGGGATTATGATATATAAAAACTATTTCCTAATTGAAGATCGTTATTGAAAATCTACATTTAATGAGAGCATTAATTACATTTCAATAAAATAAAATATTTTACGTACAACGTTTTTAAGTATTATCGACCCTTCATTTAATCAATTATTGATCATTTTTGTATACTAGTTTCGGCATAAATGCTTTCTTCGTTATTTATTTGGTATTTTGATTCCAAAAGTTATTATATGATTAACTTAGAACAAATACCGATTGTTTATTTCTGAGCACGCATAAATATTCTATTATTAAATTGGTACTGAACACAAATATGGTCTTTTTATGTCACCGAGTCTGAAGGTGACATTCGTGTCGTGACGTAGCGTGAACAAACTAATCAAAGCATATCATTACCTGTCGTGTCAAAGTAACCGTTAGTGGGGAAAAAAGAAGTGGTATATCTTTTATAGTGTTTCTCTATAATTAATGACTATTCCTGAAAACCGATGATAAATAACGACATATTTAATAGGCTCATAAAAATCAAATTTAATTAAAGATTATTCATCAAATTTAAGAAATTGTTAATGATCTTCGAAATAGAGGCTATTTCCCAATGCCTGTATTGCATAATATATCTATAGAAATAAGAAATTATTGAACCAATTCAAAAAATTATGAAAAATTTAAAAGTTACTTTGAAATGTTCGTGAATAATAAATATTATCGTAAAGTATTAAACATTTTGAGCTACTTTTATATGTTAAGAATTTTCTTTCAACAGATTCATAGTATTTTGGCATGATATTTTTTTTAACTTTAGTTTTCAGATATAAAATTTATTATAGAATATCATAAATTGCTCACCGGGTAGATATGCACATAAAAAGTGTTTGTGTACCTGTGTGCGTGTATATATATATATATATATACACACACACACATATATATATATATATATATATATATCTATATATAAATATACATAGTTTCATACTAATTCTAGAAGTGCAAAAATACGAATCGTAACATAAATGACAAAAAATATACAATTTCACGCGTAAAATAAAGTATGTTAATATTAAGTAATATTTAGAAACTACTGCCAGCTTTTAATGTTTACAAAATGGTGCTGATACTAGGAGATAAAGACAATACACACCCTAAATGAGAAAACATAAAATATAGATACAAACTACTTCACAATACGATAGGCCCCGAGTGAATGACAAAGTACACATACATAATATGTTTTTATACATTTTTATGCAAATTTTGTATGATTTATATACGATATTGAAATCAAATATGATTAAAAAGACTAACGAGCGGAATCTAATTTTTCAACGAATTGTCACATCTACTGACTATATCTTCTGAATTATTTTTAAATATTTTAATTGTGATAAAACAAATTCAATAGTGGGTTTGTTTTTGTTTAATTGTTTTTTTTTTAATTGTTTTTTTAATAATGCAAACCACTTTGTGTATTCATGATTCAACTCAAATATATTTAGTGGAAGACTTCCTTATCCAATAAAATGAGGTTCTGTATCAATACATAAACAACAGAACCACATATGTACATTGTAAATTAGAGTATACGCAAAAACAACATTTAAAATATTAGAAAAGTAGAAATTGAAACAAATATTTTGTTAAACATACTCAGGGCACCAACGCTACACTTAAAGAATATAATTAACCAGATAAGGGTAAAATTGCGGAGTAAAGTTTTATTTACGGCGTCAATAAATACAGCGTAGAGAAAGACCGTTTCCGCCCACTTACGATTAAGACAAATAAACGTTGTTTTGGAATAAAATAATGAGATACGTTTTGTGTATTATCTTAAGTTTAAGCTACATAATGATTACTGTTAAAGTAGGGTATGATTTATTGGTCATTTTCAACATATACGAAGAATAATTAGGAAATGACTCAAGATATATCTACAAAAGTTTATTCGAATAAACTAAACCAATGAAGTGATTCAATATTGTGGGTGCATATATCCATATTTTAAATGATTATTTACGAAATCTTTTGATGACATTCAGTAATCTGAATTATCTATATATGAGATTTAATATTCAACTAAAACACATTATTCTACCCCAAAATTAAAATTGTAGGGTTATTTATTTAAGAAATTGTAACCGATATAAATAAATTATTAGAGCATAGTCATTTGTAATTCCAAGCATGTGCATAATTTTATGAAAAAAAGAGTCCAAAATTTCAATTTAAATCAAATTTTATTTTCTCAACATTTGTTTCCTTAAAAGCGAGAATGGTACTGCTGATAAATATTACTCTTTAATAGTATATTCCACATTATTATGAATCTGCTAAATATTATTTCTTGGTTTTTACATATATATATATATATATATATATATATGTATATATATATATATATATATATATATATATATATATATATATATATATAAATTTCGAAGCAGTTTCTTTTTGGAAATTTGCACAGACATCGCTTAAGATTCTACGCTGAATTTGGAGTATTTAGTCTTATTCCTCTTAGTATTGTGATATATAGTTTCGATTACCAATGTGATCTGTAAGATTTCAAATATTCTTTATCATATTACCTAAAATGTCAATTGAAATGGTATGTAATTTCATCTCTATCTTTGAATTTAAGTTAATAATCGGATATTTTCATCTCTTGTTAAACCGTAAGATGATTTTTCTACATTCTGAAAATATATTTTTAAAGCCCTTATAACTTGTTATTTCAATTAATACCTCACTTAGTATGTGAGTTATTAATTTAAATAATAAGTTATCCCGAAAAGACTTCTTTCTATTCCGTAGGTTACGTTTTTATAATGTTCAACTTTCTTAGCGAAACCGCTAGCGGCAAAGATCTGTATTTCACTATATGTTTTATTTGTGCAGGGCATACATTAGCTCAATCATAATTTTATGGTATCGTAGTAGTATTTAAGCCACTGTGTAAATATAATAAAAATTACTTCATTCCTGAATAGATCTCGATACAATGTGGGGAGAGGATTCATTAATTAAACGTTTGTTTATAAACTTAGTTTAGTTTCAAGGCTTAATGACTTAATTTCATACTAGTTGACTGAGAAATGTACATACTTTTGAAAATTTGAGAAATGTAGATTATTGGTCATTGAAATAAATTAATAGCAATAAAATTAAAATAGATACCAAGAAATTATTTCAATTAAATATGTATACTGTAATCAACTTGTTCGGTACACCTTCATAAATCCTAATCATATTCTAAAGAAAATGTAACACAACTTGAAGTAAATATACAAATAAAATTACAATTTTAAGTTCATTTAATTGGAACTTAACTAGCAACTAAAGCCTAAATATCAACATAAAGCAAGTACTAGTACTTTTGCATACACATATATCACTTTACGAAATGTGTACGGCCTAGACATTATCTCCTGCTTCAAAGCGCAATGTCCCCATTATGTGCCCAAACAGTTCTCTCGTCAATTACTTCGCTTCCAATCAGCGTCCGTGATACATGGTTCCCACCTTTAGGACAAAGTCACCAATGCTTATATATACGCTACTTAGACCGCAAGTAATCACTAGTATTACGTATATATAAAATAATTCGGGGACCTTGTTCGTTTAATCTATTAGGGAAATTCTGATTGAAAAGTAGTATTAGGTCGAAGAAAAGCCAAAACACTTTTTAAATTGATATATTTGTTAGAGCACCAAATAAAAATTACGAGAGATTAAAATGAAACTTTAGTGGAGTAATACTTTGGGTTCAGATCAAAATGTTTACTTTTTGTCCTGATGAATATTTTAATAAGTTTTTTGTTTGCTTCATTTTATGTAAGAACGTCAAACAAATACTTTTAATATGTTTAAATAAGAGTCAATTGAGTATGAATAAAATATTTTCTGAAATTTAATTATATTATCTCATACAGTAAGGATCGAACCAAGCATTTATAAACTAATAAGTTACGAATTAAAATTATCGGGATTGACGCAGCGATTTCATGTAAAGTTTCATTTAAAATGTCAAATTACTTTTATTATTAATATAAAGGGTAACTCTAAGACGCAAACATAACGTATCATCTAGGGAAATGGCACCAATATTGAATAAAGTATTTACTATTCATATCATCAACGTGAGCTAACACGCAAGTCGAAGCTAATTTGAAATGAGAGGCTAAAGACAGTGGTTTTGGATACATGAAATCATGAATGTTTAATCACGATTGACATATGTAGGTCTTGCTCGCTAATAACTACCATTTTATTTTAGAGTTCTACTGGGTATCAATCAGCATCATTAGTTTCTCTATTCCGTTTTGATTTTATAATATGGATAATAAAATGATGATATAAGCTAATAACTTTGTGTGATAATGTGTTTAGTACCCTATTTCATGTCAGCTTCGATGCTTCGATATACAATCTACATGGATGATCGTATACAGTGTTGAGATTGGTTTCTGTACAAAACGTAATCTGATCATTTTAATAATCATCTCGATTTTCCCATAGCTATTTATTATTTAACAAGACAATATCATGGTCTATTCATTTCTGGCCAATAGCCAGGTAACCACTAACGTCAATTGCGCTACAGAAGTAAACTACAAACGAACTATTATCATAATAAAAATGGTTTTATGATGTCCGATGATTATTCTGGTCAAGAGAATAATTTTTCCAAACTTTGCGTTTCAATCTATTCAAAAATAATTAAAATATAATATTAATAATTAAAAAAATTTAAATAATTACATTTTTAAAAAACTTTTCACTAAGAAAATATTTTCTTTTTCCATATATATTAATTGGTGGTAAACATTGTGAAATATCTATTTGAAGAGATACTAGAATAATTTTTCCAAACATTTCGTTTCAATATATTCAAAAATAATTAAAATATAGTATTAATAATTAAACAAATTAAAATAATTAAATTTTTAAAAACTTTTCACTAAGAAAATATTTTCTTTTTCCATATATATTCATTGGTGGTAAATATTGTGAAATATCTATTTGAAGAAATAATATCTCGTACATAAATAAAATAAAATGGTTTCCTTTTTTTATTTAGTTATGGAAAACAAGTTTTTTGACATAAACTCCATTAAAATGTTTCCTCTATTAAAGAAAAATATTCAAGGGTTGCAACAATAATTCAACTTTTTATTATGTAACCAAATGTTATTTGTATTTTTGTGTCAGATCATATGTGAAGATAAGCCCGTAGACCTAGTTAGTCCGTTCCTTGCATTCAACAGGCAATACTGTAGTAAACAATATTGAAGTGTCAGAAGTGGTTAATAGTTATTAAATAATAGATCAGTTTACAAAACATAACAGGATATATCAGTTTAAAAAACATAGAACTTGTACTACTAAGGTTCCAGTTAGGCGCACAATTAAGGTTGCATTTAGGCACAGATAAACAATTTAATCATGGCAGATTATACGTGATGGTTGGCCCATGGACCAGGTTAGTACGTTTCTTGGAATCAACGGCTAAATATATCATTAATAATATCAAAGTGTCTGAAGGGATTTAACAATTATTTTATTAAATAATATATTAATATAATAATATATTTATTTTGGAAAACGTGATAAGTACGAGTAGAACTTGCAAGACTTAAGTTTCCTGTATATTTAGGTACAGATATAGATATTAATTATGTTATGATATACTTATTAAGCTATTCACGTATATTAATATTATTTTTCCTTCATTCAAATGTATTGCCGTGCACTGGTCACAGACGTAAAAATATTCTCAAATTCTCAAAAATTATTTTTACTATTAGTATTATTGTTATCACATTCTGGGAAACTAAGAGCAAACTTTCAGTACTTATATTTTATAGATGTATTGAAATAAAATCTATATAATTATCTTAAACAAAATTCTATAAACGATTTTTCGTTCTTTACTTATTCTTTCAATACGAAAAAAAATCTCGATCGTTCACCATAGAGATTCCTAATTTTGAAAAATTTCTTAGCAAATATTTTCCATTGTCAAGTATTGAACTATATGCGAAATAATACGATTTGTCATTATGCCAAGTTTCAAATGTTTATGTTAAACGGTTTTTGAGAAAAAAGGCTGTTACAGACAGATGAACGAACGGGATTGTGATCTTAAAAGAGCTCCTTTTTGAATCTTTGAAGGTACGGAACCATAAAATACGTTCTGAAATATCAATTAGTAATGCAAATGGTATCATAATTAAAGAACATTCTCACATATATACCAGAGGAATGATTTGGAAGTTAAAGTATTTTTAATAAAAATTTATTCAGTCATGTCAATATAATAGGCCAAATTAATAAATCTCGTACAGCTTTAAGTCAAACTGATCAAAAGAATTTCTATTTTAGTAAAAATTCTCTCTTTTTTGTTTCCAAAGACACATAAAAATTCCTTCAGCTACAGTAATATGATATTAACTTCATTCTTTAATATCAATTTTCTTTACATTTTTACTTGCCTATATTGACATCCTAATGATTATCTAATTTCAATGTAAATTTATTATATTTTTACGAATACGTAAAGTAAGTATATTTTATCATTAACGAATGATGTATTTCGTAGGCGTTTATTAGATGGATTAGTATGTAACAAACTATTTATATATAAGACTAAATTTCATACGCTTCTCATTTTATCATCATGAAACTTGTCAGTTATGTGTAGTTCTCCTGACGGCATAATAATTTCATAATATTAAAAGAATTTGTTTAGTCTTGAAACAAAAAAGACTAAATAATAACGGAATTTTTAAATTAAATTGTCACCCACTGACAAAAGGATTAAGTGTGCGGTACACGTAGATCTGATTAAGTTAACTAAAACAATTTCATTCCCTTAATATTAATTTGAGAAGCAAAATCATTTATTTTTGAGAAAAAAAGGCCCACTCTTTTACACCCAAATATTATACTTAATGACAAACATGGCTTACACTGAGTAGACAGAGAAAACAGGTTCGATAATTATGTTTTGCTTTCTATTGCAGTATCTGGTCTTCTATTGCAGTTCTATTGCAGTATCTGGTTCTTTCTATTGCAGTATATGTAATTATTTTAAGTTTTTTAAGCAGTAATTTATTTTATTAAAGCTGTGATTGTTTAATACTTTAGCTCTTCATAAAACTAAGATACTAACAAATTAGTTAAATTAATCAACTGAATGTATACCGCACACTTATCCTTTTGTCTTCTCCTTTTGGAATAACAGAAATTGGGATAAATGTACAGAGAAGATTACCCTGCACATCAGCATTCATTTTATTTTTACATTATATGCATTCACGATAGTCGTAGCCAGTTACCACACACGACGTCAACAATTAAATTTATAAAATTTTAGTCTGTTTTGAGTGTTATTATTAATATTTTTATAATACAGGTATAATAAAAAGAAATTAAATGGTTTACATTTTCGGCTTATACTCCCAACTTTTCTAAATATTATATTTATACAATATGCAATAGCCATGTTTAAGTATTTGAAGAATATTTAAATATGCACTGACTATGTTTAAGAACTTTATGAATATTTAAATATCCTATACTTATGTTTAAGAACTTCAGGAATATTTAAATATGCACTGGTTATGTTTAAAAACTTTAACAATTCCTATACCGACTATTTAACCTTGTTCTCATTCTTCACTTTATTTCAATTGCATATTTACCTCTGAATTTACTTTCTTTTTAAAAAGGAAATTCATTTTTTCGTTTACAACTCAATCGCGTTTATAGTATAACAATCTAATTCTTTCACCTAGTCAACACTAGTCAATCCTTCTTCAATTTCGACCATTTTATGTTATAATAATTTATTTAACGAGTAATTGTCTCTTCTTAATGTAACTACGTAAAATTTCGTAAATGAATTAGAAGACGAAGAGAGAATTTTATAATATTCTAACATTCTCTATTCGCTTTATAAGAGAACTAATGTAATCGGACAGAATGTGAAAGCTGTAATTGGACAGAACTATTTTGACAAAAAAAAATTAAATTAAAAAAATTGTCTAAAAATTTGAATAATTAATAATAATTAATTATTTAAAGACAGATTTCAAGATTAATTCTCAGATAAAAGGCCATTTTGGTAAACTGAATAATCAAACATTCATCATTATTAAAAAAAATCTAAAATTCACAGCAAATTGAAAAGTTTTTATCAAAACAGTAAAATACATTTCATGTTCAAAAATTTTTCAAACATCACATAACAAACTTTAAGAGTAAAGAGTGAATCGTAAATATTATCAGGAGTAATGTGAACGTGTTCTTTACTTCGTATATTTTAGTTTAGAAAATAATGAACTCTGGGATTAAAATTAATAAATATTCATAGAAAATAATTTCACCTAGTGGAGTGGCCATGAAAGTTACAAAATTTTCATTTAGACATTAAGTTTAACTGGAATTGCTAAATATATTAACAATTTATAAAACTGATTGCCACGATTTAAATATGACATGAGTTTAACATTTTGGGGCTTTCCTTGAACTTGCTCGTGAAGAACTGAAAATTAGCTTCATATAAGTAACAACGCTAAAGATTTGAGACTATTTTGTCAGAAGACAATGGTAAAAATATGAGTTGACTCTGAATTATGAAATCTCGGGAATCCAAATAGTTACGACCTTTTTATCTTAAGGTAAAAAATTAACAATCTAACAATTCAACAATCACTTTTTTTAAATTATTTTAATAAATTTTCTATGACTAAAGGAGAACTAAAATAACAATTCTTGACGATTCTATTACGTTTGTAAAGACAGAAACCTTCACAAATAATATACAAACTTTACTTTTTTAATTATCTATAGATTGAAATCCTCTGCGAAACTTGAGAAATTGTAGAAATTAGAAAAAAATATTATTTAAAAATTCGCTCATAACATGAGAATTATTTACTTTAAATATTATATATTTAAGGTAATTATTTACAAAAATATAGAATTATGTAAGAATGTAGAAGAGATTGAATAAACTCGTATTTTCTTATACAATATATACTTTCCCGTATTGTCAATACCTTTTTATAAAAACAATTTGAAGACTATTTCTAAAACTGTGAAGAAATAAAAAAGAAATCAGCTTTGCAACGCAGGTTTGTTAGTTATAATTTTATTCCAGTGAGAAGCTCAGTTTACTTATTTAGTACTACAATTATCATGTCCCGTTTCTTATTAGTTTAAAAACACGTAAAACCTTGCTACGCATGCCACGCACGTTATAATACTTGTATGAATATCACATTGAGCGTACAGCCGCATCTGAAACGTAGACGGCTCAGACGATATTATCACCTACCTCAAGACGCAATATCCACGCGATGTGACCAAACAGTCCTCTTGCGGATTACTTCATTTCCAATCGGTGAACGTGACACGGCATTCTCACCTTCAAGGTGATATAACCATCTTTATGTATACGTGATTTGGACAGCAAATAAGACGCAAACGTCAGAAATTTTTTTACGCGTACAACCTTTAACTGCACACAATTCCTAGTGATTCTTCTTATACGTTTATTAATGTCTGTTATGAGATCTTTTCAGCTTCATATTACGTTTTAAGTTTATAATGAGAATAATGAGAACTTGATGAAGGCGGGTATCTTGTAAAGGTAATATATTTATACCAGACCAACAGATTACCTTATAAATCATATTTGTTTTTCAAGTTAATCTGATTATATGATCAAATACCGTTTTGAGTTGCATTTCCCTTAGACTATATTAGTTCATTACTCAAGAAATTTTTGTTTTAGTGCAAAATATGTTACCTCTTATTTTTATTAACTGTAGGTTAGCAGCCAAAGATTACAGAACCTATGCGTTGGCTGTATAAAGAGGATTTTCGCATTGCTGACGTGGCTACGATTTCTATATTTGAAAGTCCAAATTTGTCTGTTAAATTTAGATAACGTGAATAATTGGAAGAGACATTTTCTTTGTATTTAATTTTTGCTAGATGTTTATTTACGTCAATAAATAATTTTAAGTTTTAAATGCATAACGTTACATTTTTAGACCAAGATGTAGTGAGAAATTATTTTGTAATAGTAGGAACACATAATTCTTGTAATAAAACATGCCCATATTATCACATGACTTTTTTCTATTTGTAACTTCCTTTAGAAGCTTTATACATTTTATTTTGATATGAGTGCTAGTGTGACCTTTATGGTTTGTGGGGAAATTTAATTTATAGGAAAATAGTTTTTAGTGGGTTTTTCACCAGATCGCTCTTTTCTATATTGTTTTTTTTTCATTTATTTAATCATATTGAATTTTTATGCACATATGATTTCCTCATCAAATAACTTTTGCGTTTATTCCAGATAACTTGATTAAAAAAATACTTATTTTGAATCACACGTAGCGTAATTTATAATGTACTTTAATAACGTGTATTTTACAATTTTCTTTCTCGTGAGATTTCTTGGAACTAATTCATAAAAAATGCTGATAGTTATTACTTGCATTTCTTTATATAGCTGTCTGAACGCAATAATGAGTGGAAGTATTATTTTTTCTAATTTCTCTTTTGTCCTTTTAATTCCACACGCGCAAAATAGAGTTCCGTGTTTCCTTATGCAAGTTAACCGAAATAATTTTATTCAAATGTTCTAATCTAAATAGTATGTAGAATTTATTTTAAATGTTTAAAAGACCCATTTGGAACCATAATATATTGTATTTTTTTTTTGTTCAGATTTTTAATTTTTTGAATGCTCTAATATATACCACATTTAAGTTCCAACGCTTAATCTATAAATTATAATATATTTTAGAAATGGTTCATTATATATCCACTTATTAAATGCTTTTTCTAGGCAAAGAAGTGGACATCAACGTGTAGATTACATAAAAACTAAACTCAAATCCGAAAGATCATCAAATAATCTGCGTTAACTTCGTAAGAGGATTATATTTTATCTTGGTTATTATACCCAAAAAACATGATGTTAGGTATTAAGAAAAATGCAATAACTTCCGAAATTAAGAAATGTTACATGAAGAATAGTTAATTAATAAATATTATAGGCAAGTGTTTATTTTTAGTTGTTCTACTTTTTGTGTCATAATTAAAAGATAACTATATACATAAGGTTACATGTTGTTCAGCATCCAAATTTTAAGAGGAGGCAACTAAATCATATAAGGAAGAAAAACGAAGTTTTTTTCCAGTTTTAGCTAATATTAACTTATTAAATAAAATAATGTATACTGATATTACAAACGAAAATCACCCCCTTACCTCGCCCCCTCACGTGCACTGGTAAAACACATATAGTTAGGGCGTGATTACAATTTTGGCGAAAACCCTCCATTTTCTCCAAGGTGACTCTAAACACTGGGAATTTGTAACATAATCATTTAGATATGAAAAAATAGATCTTTCATCTATAATTTAATGAGATTACTTTATATTTTAATATATTTCTTTCATTTTTTTGCAACTCATTTTCGGATTTTTGCAACTCATTCCTCGCCAAAATCTCTAAAAAGGGGTAAGTGTAGAGGATTAATTTCAAACAATCACACTTAACTTTTAAAAAAAAATTTTCAAAAAATAATTTTGATTGATGCAATAATAATAGAGAAAAATAAAAATATTTAGTCAACGAAAATATAATATCAATCGTCCATGTAAATATTACATTAAAGCAACCGCTAGTCAAAACGCGCTGAGATGCGCTTGTGTTTGGTTGTGTGTATTGGCCGCTCTGAAGAAAAACATTCACGATATCGGCTACACTATTAACGTAATTATAGTTGGATTGACCATTCGTAAACAAGGTAAATAAAATACTATTTAAAATATTTTATTTTATAAGGTCTATTAATTAAAATCTTATATTTAACAGTTTAATGATGCTTATGTAATATGCTAATATATATATATATATATATATATATATATATATATATATATATATGTGTGTGTGTGTGTTTGCTTAATTATATTATCAGACGTAATTAATAATGTTGAGAGCTTGTTAGTTAAAACTAATTTTTCCTATTTATTTTGGATGCCCCATTAAATTGGATATTCAAGAAAGCGGTAAAAAATGTATTTACTTAGAATTAGAAAATAAGTACTGTCTCACTCATCCTCGGTCGCCCAACAAACGCATTGAGCCTCCATCACATACCTGTTTTAAAAATTATACCAGTCCCACAACTAAAATGATGGCTGCCATTACTGCAAGTGGATTTGAAAAACCTTTTGTAGAAAATGGTCTCATTTATTCACAATTGATTGCTGATGGAGGCTCAATCACATATTTCACTTTAAGAAATTCCTGGCCTTATAAAAATATCACTGTATTCAAAATAGAATGTAAAAATCAACTCTTGCGTAATTATTGTAAATCCTTATTGGCAATTTCATCAAACACAGCCAATTCATTGAGAGTACGGAAGCTTATCAATGATAATTACTTGAGATTGCACTGGGATGTAGATTCGTCCGTAAAACATTGGAAAAGTCAAAATACACCGTTTGTTTAAAAACATGATAACATAAAAAAAAGATATATTATTGAGGAGCCCTCCCACATATTTAGCGATCATTCTAACTGTTCGTTTTATTTTTGTACCGCGAATATTCGTAATAGTGAAAATTTAGTTATCGAATTACCAAATTGTGCTATTTCTCGTACAATAACTGACATCGCTCATATATTATCTTTACATTCTTAAAGCTTAGTTCATAATGAAAGGAATAATTTAGCGGAAAGCTTTAATGAGCGCAGGAAAGAGAGTTAACTTTTCTCCCCAAGGTCCTTATAGTGGGCGATGTGCAGCTGCTGTAGTGTTTTTTTAATAAAGGCTGTCCGCAATATTTTTTGCATAAATTTATTTTCGAAACAGACGTTTGTTTTGAAATAAAGAAATTAGAAGCATTTCGTAGAAGTTTCAATGATGTTTTAAAGGAATTAAAAAAAAAATTAAGCTCTTATCAAAAACTCTTACTGTGGTGAGAGCTGTCAGAAGCCGGATATTATTGACGGAGTATACAAAGAAGCAAAAAAAGTTTCTTAAAGAATTGGTATTGATCCCTGACCAGTAGTATAATCTAGAGCACAATACAATCCAACAAATTACTAGACGACTTTGGTTAGAACGCAGGCGGAAGTTATTAACAGCTTCTTGGTCGAAAGTGTGAAAGATACATGTAAATACGAATTACGCTTCATTTGCTAAACATATTTTATACGGTAATTATTTGATCGATGTCCCATGAATAAAACATCGAAAAAATAATGAATACACTGCACTCAGAGAATTAGCAATTCTTTTACATATCAACATTGAGGAGTGCAGTTTATTCATTGATAATAAATATTCTTTTCTAGGAACCACACCAGGCGGTCAGTGCCCAAACGGCATTGCAGAAATTAAGTGTCCCTTATTTAGTTTCAATTTGCACCCAGTAGAAGTAATAAAAGAAAAAAAAATTAGTTTTATAAACACGTTTGTAAAATTTATATCAATAAGAAGCATCCGTGGTTTTATTAAATACAAGGTCAACTTCGTGTCACTAGCTACGACGTCTGCCCGTTTGCGGTCTGGACTGGTACTAATAAATTTAAATGAGAATTTATTGCGAAGAATTACTAATTCTGTAAAGATAAAAGGAATCATATTTTGTAAAATTTTATTAAAACTATGCTTCCAGAATTGGTGGATCCTCGAGATTAATGAAATTAAGAGATCATTCATCACATTCCATTAGTGCTAAAATTTTGAAAGCAAGAAACGAAAGGTGATCAGAATAAAAGTTTGGCATGTGAGGCCCCACATTACTAAGTAGAAAGCTTTCATCTTAACAGACACAATTATACAATATACATAAACAATGTTTTGAAAGTAAATTTTGGTATATAAATTTAATTTTAATTAGAGAATTTCGCGCCTCATCAGGCAATTTATTTTGGGGAACTGACGCAAATTTCACTCATTTTAGAATTGAACATGATATCGCACATGAGATGGTAAGAAAGGAAAAAGCGTCACGAGGAAATGTGGTATATTTAGTAATTAGTATCTTTCCTGATTTTTAATAACTAGTAATTTCATGTTTTCGTTCACACGTTCATACGTTTTTTTCGTTTTTTAATTTGCCTCACATATGAATAATACTAATGTCATTATTGTTATTTTGTCATAATTTTAATAGTACAAAATAAATGAAACTGATTACCAAATAAATAATATATAAAACATATATATTCATTTTAGTTATAATTGCAACTAATTTATAACCTGTGCACGTTATCAAGATATGGAAAATAAACTATAAATTTGTTGCACACCACAAGCGGGATCGCTACGCATGTATTGGTGATTTTGTGACTAGTGGATTTCGTTTTTGAGGAGTGGGATTTTGTTAATATATCCGTAACGAAAATTAATTCAGTTAGCGCCGGGCGCTTAGAGAGTATAGGTGTTATGTGTTGGTCCGGTTCGCAAAGTGTCTGTGCGACCGCGACAATTACAAATAAATTTGTGAAATTTAAATTGTTTTGTGAAGTACGAATGTGAAAGTTTACTAAGTCTTAGAAAAACGTGCATTTTCAAATTGCATGTAGCAATGGATTTCACTTCGAACAAGAATGAAAATGTATAAATATAAGTTAAATTGGATACGTAAGTTTTCAATCATTGGAAAAAAGTAGAGTTCTACTTTTTAATTACGCCTTAATGAAGTTACTGTCATAAACTTAAAAAAATAACATTCATTTTGTGCTAAAGATTACTTAAAAGAAGATCGCAATCATAAATTCAAGGTTTTGACCTTCAAACAGACAAACCGAACGAATGCCTCGTGTTTCTGGAAAAATCGCTTCAATGTTGTGAGCATAGACTTATATTTATTAAATCTATGGGTATGAGCAGCTGTTCTGTTTTTTTAAAAATCAAACAAATGCTTTAATTTGTTTTATTTTCCGTTAGGTTAGGATGAATACAATCATTTTTTATTAAATTTGAAGTCTAAAATATCCATTTCAATTTTAGTCACTGATTGAGAAATATTCCCGTATACATAATACCTGTGTGTGTATATACGCACACACACACACACACACACACACATATATATATATATACATATTTACATATATATATATATATATATATATATATATATATATATATATATATATATATATATATATGTATATATATAAGCATTTAAAGACAATTTTTAGGTCCGTCAAGCCCGTGTCAACGGCCAGTACGTCTTCGATATTTCAGCGACACCGGAATAGAGACGTTATGTCTACCGTATGTGCACGTTATCTCATATTAGACTCTATATTGCCATTTCTTGTCAATAAATACATTTATTAGGTACGAAAATATTGAAACTTTAAAAATATTTATAGTTTATAAGTTTCTAACTAATATGATTTTCATAATTTCATATATCACTTTTTCACGAAATATAACGTTAAAGAAACAGAAATTTAAGCATTTATTTTGTAAATACATTCAGCGTATACTTTGTTGATACAATAATTTACTGTATTCATAATGTCCTGTATGCAATAACTATTTTGGGTTACCGTATAATATATTGTACTGTAAAATATACAAGTTTTATTAATGAGGTCTCCTGAACTGATAAGTTAGACACCTTTACTCGGCTTATTTAATTATACAAACAAATATTAAGAACATTCTCGTCAAAATATTTCACTTCATAGAAGCAATGACGATGTTTTAAATTATTATTCCTTTATAGTACAAATATGTTTAGGTGAACATGTTATTTAAATAATAGATTCCATACACTCATTCGTGTACGATATTAGAACGGGGTGCCCCATAAAACCAAAATTATATACATATATGTACACTTTTATGTCATAATGAAAATATGCTTACGTTCGACAATGTTAAGTTTTAGATTACGAAATATTTCTGTCAATTTTCGGAAGCATCCTCAATTTTCATTTATTAAGTATTCCTACACTTATCAACAGTAATCCCTTTTTTTATATATTGTGCGTTGAATTTCGTAAATCTAAGAGATCATATTTGTTTTTTAATTTTTTATTTATTTAATGTACGATAACATTTGGCAAACTAATTGCTAGAAAGGTTGTCCAATTTCTCTCAGGTCATAACAATTTGTCAATTAAATAACAAAATTGTTTTTTTCAATACAAATAAAAAAAATATGTAGAAACTAAAGAAAAAATGTTACGTATTGATAAAAATAGGGGAAAGAAAAAAATTGGAAAAAGACCCTGAAAAAGAAGAATGAAAGAAAAATCTTATATTCATCATCGTTTTGACGTATGTATAGGCAATGTTTTTTTAGATATCGCGTCTGACTTATTCCACAGTTTGCCAGCTCTAGGAAATATTCCTTAGGGAAGAATTAGACAATTTGAGTAGTTAAATTGCGAGTATTTAAAACTACGTGTCCGAACTTAAGATAGTTCAGAGTATAATAAAACTTTAACACGCTTAAAGTTATGTATTAATAACTAGCTCCACTCAAGAGAACTATTATTAATTATTTTTTCAACACAGTATCTTAACAAAATATTAATATAATATGGGATATAATTCGTCTTTTTTATTTAAATAATTTTAAAAAAGCAGAGATGAAAATGGTGTACTTCGCCTGTATAGTTTGTCGCTTTTTACATAACTTCAGTGAGCGAACCCACCTCATATTTTAACATCATTCGAGTCGAAACAAATCACGTCTCCTTTGTAAACGTTATTTGTTTTTGTTGGAAAATAAAGGAAATGAGCTAGCCGATATAGCCCAAAGTCATTAATACGTAAAATAAATCAACAGATCACCAATCATTTACCAGATCACTGATCATAATTTCGATTCAACATTCTGTGATTTTTTTTATTTAAATCAAGTGGGCTATAATTATAATGACGCCATAGACTTGCGTTTTCATCAGAATTGATTTTTTTCTTCTCGCATCCGTGCCGCCCTAATTACAGTCTTGATTCTGGCACGTAACTACTTTTTCGAAATATTTCAAATAAGTCGCATCGTTTTAAGACCGTTCCTTTATTTCCAGTTGAAATATTAAATAACCCTAGAAAAGGTCTTTGCAATCATTTTAAAATAAGGAAATACATGAAATTATTTAAATTTCTTGTTTTATTATTTAAGAAGAAAAGTTTTAATTAAATATGAAAATATAATTTAGCTTCTTGGTAATAGCAATTTAGATGTTTTTTCAGACTTATTTGATAGGTATATAACATTTAAGAATGTTTTTTCAACCTTTTCATATTTCAAACTAGGTACTCAGTACATTTTTCCTTTTCATTGTAAAATGTAGCTGGTATATTTTATCGTTTCAATTTGTTAAATGACGCGAATATCATCCAGAGTCGTTTTCATTCTTGAAATTTTATTAAAATTGTGAAGAAACAAAAATGTTTGCGCGCTAATTATCGCTGATTTTATACGAGCCTTTGGTTAATTGTCTACTAATAATTTTTTCGACTATAACTCAAAAATAATTAATAAGATTGAATATTTTAAATTCTTATTATGATAGAATAATTTATTTTTAAAAAAAAAATATTTTTAAATTTTATATTTAATGACAATAGTATACATTTAATCGTTTCATTATCTTAAACATAATTTCTATGAAAACTTAAAAAAAAACACTAAATAACTCGTATAATCGGGTTTAATTTCTATGAAATAGTACTAGCATTTCTCACTATTAAAACTCAATAAGTGTTTCACCACGTCACGTCGTATCACTTTGAGTTGCCGCGCGGTGTCTTGTATGCAGTGTATTGCAAGACGCTGAAGATTTAAGACTAAGAAACGTTGAAATAGTATATACAGAGAACACGATGAGAAACGTGAAAATGTCGTTAATTATAATTTTCTTATTTTGTACTCAAAAGCCTGATTGGCTGTCATAATTTAGCAACTTTCTGTATAGTTTTAAATGCGATTTTGATAAATCTTAATTTTGTCTTTTAGGATTTCTTTTAGCATATTGTACTTTACATATAATTTAGTTTGAATTCATAATGAAGAATAAGTCAAAATCTCTAATTCGACTGTGCAAAACGACTAAGTAAGTCAGCTAAATAAAGATGCTACCGATTCAGATGAATACGTAACTAAATGTTAGTATTGTCTTATCGATTGTGAGCCTAATAAGTTATATTAAATAATAACTTATTAAGCTCACAATCTATAATATTCTCGATTAAATATCTAACAAATTTTCTTTTGTTAACTATTTTTATACGTAAATATAATTTCAAAGAGTGATTGAATTTCCATATAATTTAATAATCTCGAGTTTAATCCAATAAATCTAAGAAGTCACGCATCTATCGCATAACAAATCAAAGAATCCTATACTCAGTTTTATAAATACCTATGAAGTGTTTGTGAAATATGAGCTCGTACGCGTGCAAAAAATGACGCGTGTTGCTTCAATGTCAGTCATAGTGTACGTATACACAATATGAAGACGCATATTGGGAACATTGTAGTTTAATTGGTGAACTGAGTTATGATTCGTTTTACCCATCACCTTAAATTATAGTTTCAATTTATAAAAAAAATAATATGAACAAAAATATATTGCAAGTGTCGTATAAAAATAAAGTTATATTTCTTTGTACGGGGCCACAATGACCCATCCTAACATTTTTTGGCTAATCACGTGATGCTTCTTGCTTATATATATACATATATATATATATATATATATATATATATATATATATATATATATATGTATATATATATATATATTAAACCATGCCATTATATATTCTTTTTAGCTCTAATTATCCCTTAATATTGTATGGATTTCCATATACAATTACGGTAATGTAATATCAGTGGGAATAGTGTATACAAAACAGTGACTAAATTGCTACAATGATCAATGAAAGATAACTGCTGAATTGGGTATATGACTAATTTTTTTTTATTTCATTAATCATAATTTCAAGGTACAAGCTAAGGAAGAGTAAAAAATCTTAAAAATTGACCGAGTTATAAAAGTTGAAATTTAACATTTAGAGAAGGATGGCAATAATGTGTTGTGAGGTCATTTTTAATATTGCACATTGTATTCTACGAGAGGAAAAGAGACAGGGATATACCCAACTCTATCCATATCTTCATATTTAGAAACCTACAACTGGCTTATTTTTGGATCAATTTTTGAATTTTTTTCAATACTAGTTTTTAATTAATTTTTTTTCTAAAAACACATTGATTTATACTCATATCAATAATTAATGTCAATGCATCCTTTATGCACTCAAAAATTATAACTGATAAAATATCATACGAATTTTTCTTGATATTTTCGATTAAGTACCAGGTTTGTTCATATAATAAAAACCAGGTATCATAATAAGTACCAGGTTTGTTCATATAATAATGAAAATACCAGGTTTGCTCATATCATTTGATACAAATGTATGATATAATCGAAACAAACGATAAATTGTAACGCTTTAGACGACATTTTTGTTAATGATGCTATTGGATTACAATATTTGTCGGCATGCACATATTGATGTTCAGAGTATTTTTGGAAAAATTTTGTCATAACTTAACTGGTTTATCGAACTAAAGTAACCAATTTTATTAAATTTACCAAATGAGCTTCATGTTGACTGTATATTAAATAGTTTTCCGCCTCAATTTATTCGGGCATAAAAGGGATAATGACTAAATTTTATTTTAGTCCACTTTTTACGCAATTATCATTTACAGGTTGTTTATTAACGATATTATCAATATTTAATTTATTTATATTCTGCATTAATTGAGGTACATATTTGAGTGACTCAATTTTATAACATAAAAGCGCTTAACAATTTGTGTTTCTATTATATAATTAGCCATACAAACTCTGCAAATTTTAGATTTCGTCTTTGGGGCATTTATTTCGAAAGTCATTTTATTGTAATTTATTTAATTCAAGAATATACACGCAAATGACTTTCTTCACATAGATTATTATATATCTAAATGTTCTTAAAATAAATTACTTATTTAACAGGTTATACGACGGTGACAGATTCACGGCCACTTTGTCTCGTAAATTAAAAGAAATCTGTCGAGTACGCATAGAAGAAAATTGTTTATAAAACTAATTTATTTAGCTCAATCTAGCACTAACTTGGAAAACTAATTTTCAAACCTATAATTAACAACCAATAAGAGAAACAGATAGGTTTTTCTCCTTGTGAAATTATAGCACTGACAAAAATATAATATTTAGATAAGCTCTCACTTACACCCTTGCAATATTATTCATTAAGCTCAAGCTTTTTTTGTCGGAAAGAAGCTCATTGAAAGTAAAAGGTCACATTGTCAAAGAATGCACACTAATTATTGTTATTCCCAAGTATAAAATCTTAATTTGATATTAAAGGGTAAAAGTGCAACTAAAGTTTCGATGACATTTATTACATTATTATTTACACAAATACGTTTTTTCTTATAATTTATACAATTGTCAAAAATGATAAATATTAATTTATCATTATTGACAATAAATGTAACTTTTATAATAAAGCAGCATTCTTAAGATTTATAATTAATATATGTACGAACAGTTCCTTGGTAAATCAACATTGTAAGTGGTTAATTAATTTACTTCAAAATTGAAAGCAATGTATGGGTATTCATTAATGACTTATATCCATATGATGGCTGAATAATATGTAAACATTTAACATTTCGATTTTGAGACGACGGAAAGCAAACAAATATCTACAGGCTTACACGTGTAGGCTTCGAGTGCTGTTGTTGCTTTATATAATTGAATGGCTGGATATAAGTATTTATGGGTATAATGTTTTTATTTTGATTTTGTTAAATAATATCAATATTACTTTCTCACATTGTAGTTACGTTATTTACGTTTTGCCTTACCGTTCAAAAGTTATTACTATTTATAAACTGAAATGCGAAATAAAAACTTTACATTTTATTCACAGTTATATTATTTACCTTCAAACAATACAGAAGAAAAACCTGACAACCTTATTATATATTTATAGTTTATTTTATTTCATAAACTGAATATTTTTCTTCTGAAACTGACTATTTTTCTCGAAGTCACGCGTTTGTCGAAAATATCTGTTTTATTAAGTCTATACGGGGGTCTTTTTAACGGACTCGTTTATTTATTTAGACGATATATGGAAATTAATTGGAACTACTGATCTTAAATGATGCCATAGTATGATTTATTTATCGGTGTTTGCTAGTGCATTATTGATAAAGATTTTACTGGAGTTACCCATCTACATGTGTTTCATCCGATTCTTAATTTTTTATTAATTTAATTAAAGTGTTACAAAAAAAAGACCGTAAATTTCTATTAGTTCATAAACAATTTTACAATTGATTTACCTTTTCTCTTGTATCGCGTCATTTGTTTTTCAATTAAGACACCGTGTGCGACTTATAGGCTAATCCAGAGCGTTAAACACGTCCAAGCAATAAAATTAGTTTTAAAGTAAAAAAAAACTAAAATAAGTTCAAATTAAATATTTCTAAGTAACAGCCAACTATTATCTATGAAGCAACTAATTAACGCATTTCTGAAGCAGTCAATACTGCAGGAAAAATGTAAGGGCTAAGTGCCTCTCGCAAAACCACGCTAATCAAGTACACGTAAATGCATAAACGCCGGAGCGTGTGCGTCCAACCTCTAGATAGGCGAAATAAATTATGGTTCCTTCCTCTCACGTAATAATCTATGCATATAGTGGTATCGATCCCAGACTCGAATGGTTAATAAAATAAATATTAAGTGGTTCAAAAAATTCAGGATTGAATAAATTCCCATTGGAGTTAAATGGAATTACATCAATTTACGCATATTGTAATATTTGAAGTAAACAATTTGATTTCTTCAACGTTAGTGTGTAAATTACTTCATATAAAAATCAGATGATTGCATTCGTGTCAAGAAGACAATGGACTAGGCGGTTACACACAAACATAATTCCTTCAATATTATGGACATCGCGAGAATGCCGCGTGATATTCTCGGTGACATGATTATGAAGTATAAGATGTTGGTGCCTAATTATATCGAGATACTGCACTAATGATAGCTTTATAAGAAAACAGCGGACTAGACGGTTAAATAAAATCATAATTCCTTCAATATTATGGACATCGCGAGAATGCTGCATGACATTCTCGATGATATGGTTATAAAGTATGAGATGTTGATGCCTGATCACATCTAGATACTGCACTAATGATAGCTTTACAAGCGCAGTTCCATTTAGTTGATACTTATGCAGAAAGGGGGCACGTATGTGGCAACAAATCTTTGTTGCACATTGGTTCATATTAAAATGCAGCCTATTGCTCATTGGCTCATTTTAAAATGCAGCTTATTGATAAAGAAACGACACAATTCGTAGATTATTGCAATTTATCCATCCAAAATTATTACGTTTTGATCGGTACTTATAAATAAAATGAAAATTTTGTATGTGATTTTGAAAACACTAGATTTTTAGGCTGGTTGACTTACGGGACACCTAAACATAAAAAACCGTCAGTGTAATATTTATCTACCTATCTGCTTGTCTATTACGTTAACCGTGATAAACAAAGAAACAGTTAACTATCAAGTGTGTTATATTTGTACAGAGAGGACTCACAAAGGAGCATAATCTGCACTTCGTTTTATCTCGATATCTCAAGAGATTTATTAAACAACTCCTCCCCACTGGCTGGAAGCGGTGGGCTTCAGAAACACACGGAAGTGGACAGAAGAAATAGGAGAGAATCGCTAGTTTATCGACGCAAGATTTCATTTGAACTGCTTTTTTCCTTTAAGAGAAAAATAACTTTAAAGTTAATAATAGAACAACTCAATTAAGTGAATTAAATAGCACGATAAAAAGTAGGTTTGGGAAAATAGTATAATACATAGTATATGACTCACATTTTTAAAAAATGGTTTCGATTATTGTTCACACTTCACTGTAAACATTTGTTAGATTTACAGTAATGCCACTCAGTTTTATTAGTCACATTTAATTCATTGCATTAAAAAAATGCTTACTTACTGTTCTTCTTATGTTTAAAATTAACCATTGTTTTCATGGTCCTAAATGTCTACAATTATTTCATTTAAAGATGGATACATTTTTAATTATAACTACGAAAATTGTGTACAATATTCACTAATATGGAATATGAAAAATATGTATTTGCTTTTAAAATTCCTGCCTAAATATTATTAAATGTGGGCAAGTTTTGTAGCGACATCTTGCACAATTTTTTTATGAAATGTTTATTAATTCTTCATAGAGATTAACGATAATAATTGTTTACCTATTTGTTCCAATTTGTGTGAATTTGTAAATTGTCACCAAGTTAATAATTGTTCTCTTTTCTCATCACATTAAATGAAATTTACAGATAAATACAAATATAAGCAGCACGAATTATCAGTACATTACTGTAGAAAATTGAAAAAAATAATTGAAATTATTTTGAAATCGTGAAGCATTATGTAGGAATTAGAAGTTAAATCTAAAAATTTTAAAGTAACTGCTGCAATAATAAAATTTACCTCCTTTCTTTATAAAGGTTTATATGGCTTATTAAGCACATCATATTTTAATTTACAATTTTCGCAGACTGCTTCCATTGTGTTGTCGGTGGTTGTCTCGCTGATAGAAGTCATCAATAACGTTTCATTTCATGTTTAAAAAAGTTTGTCATAGTTATGCTTAATGAGAGCCCAAAATATATGTATACATATCTTTACATTTAATTTTTGCAGAAATTTCAAGGGACAAAATGAATAACAAATTTTCATTGATGCTAACTTTTATTTTTCTTTTTTTTTGCTTTTCATTATCCCGTACGAAAATTTACAAAGCATAACTCATTTTATAGTTTGAACTAACTCGGTGTTTGCCTGTTTGTTCAGAGACCAAGTAACGTATAAAAATATATTCTGGGCAAAAGCACATTAATTAAGAGCCCAAAACTAGTATAAATAAACAAATAATAATCTTTCATTCCAATATTACGGAATAAAATGAGCTACCATTTGTATTTTTTGTAATCTTGTCACTTGGAATATCAAATGGAAATTCTTTAAATGGGAAACTTAAGAAGGTAATATTCATTCATGAAATTTTCACAATCAAATCTTTCCCGAATGTAATAAAAAAATTGTGCCGCCCCTAAAATAATTAAAACAGCAACAAGGCAAACTTGGAAAAATTAGGATGATATATATTGAACGAAAATTATCAGCTTTACCTACGAGTACTTCAGTGAGGGCGGCCGGTAGAATAATTTCAAAGGAAGGGCGCGGCGGGACAGAATATTTTTCGCGTGAGTTTGATTCGCGCTTCTTCGCTATATGTGATTTTCATAATGTTTATTTTCCATTTTGTACGTCTCTTGTTTGTATATCCTAAGAATTTAATTCACAATAAACAATTACGATAAGTCGAATACAAATATCAGCAATTACGTCAGTTGACAGAAAATCGAAAGTAAAATTTGAAAAGTGATTTCCTACTTACACTTGTAATATTTATATGAAATTTTAATTCCATGTTCCTGTTTTTTAAAACTTGAAGATTTGCACTCTATATGGATATATTTTCAATGTTAATATCTATCTATTTGAATCTTAGTTAATGAAATATTACTAATTTCCATCTTCATTCAGATCAATCCACTTTATAATTTGTGATGTACAAAATAATGTTTTAGTTTGTTGAAATGGTAATTTTTGTCTGACTTAAATCTTTACGCACATATAGTACTACAGTTACTTCATTTGATAAGTGTTTTAAAAAATAACTAAGGATTTTATTTTTATATCCCATTAATATATGTTTATATATTATATATCATCAAAGTCGTGACATCTATCGTATAGTCGAGGGTACTCCACACAGTACATTAGTACAGTACTGAATACTTTTTGAAAGAACCTACTTTGATAGAAAACGGAATGACTATGAAAGAAAAGGTAGGAAAATTAACGAAATATTGTAATTTAATTAAAATATTTCCTTTCCAATAAGATAAGTTAATAGGTACTATTAAACACATTAGGTTTAATCATAAGATTTGACTCGTTTGATTCTCATTTAACAACAAATGCGCTAAATAAATAAATAGATTATAACTCGTTGGCAGATCACATGACGGTCCTTGTACTAAAACTAATAAGATAGTAATAAAGTATTATCAAAAAACTTTCTAAATTGGCAAGTGTTTAATACACACTCTAGTTAGTTAGTTAGTAATAAAAAATTAATAAATTTTTAACACTATTAATAGTTCAAACCATTAATTAAATAACCAATTATATGCCCATTTGTACGAGTATATACATATAGGCACAATCGCTAAATAAACTATAGCTTTTATGTACGTAATAAATACTAAAATGTACAATACAATACGTTATTGAGGATAAATTACTCATCTCATATTATCTTATAAATAAAAATGGGATAATTGAAACGGAAATACGTAAGTAACAGTCAATTGGCTGTCTCCGTAATCATATAAATATTTCATGCTACCCACCGATCACTACACGGAAAGATAGATAGAAAGACATATTAAAAGCAATGTACGCAGTTGCGGATATCAGATAGAAGAGTGTTGCTAAACCGGAAATTGGCTATACAGCCAGTAAATTGTTTTCCCTTATTCAGTCACAGGCCAGCATAGAATCGCTTCGCCTTCCTTTTTTTTATTTGCTTTGTTTCGTCGTATTTTCTCATTTCCCCCGATGCTGAGGGTTGGCCAGTACGCCTTGATGGGTTATCGCATTATCTGTTAGAGTTAAAACTTAACTCGAATAGAAAAGGGTGTCATTGTTAACATAGTGCGTGGAGGTTGGAACAAATGTGGTGTGAATTTGTTTATCTGATTTAACCGTGTTAAAGAGCGTTGAAATAAAGATATATTGAGTTCACATACGTTTATGTCAGACGGCGTTATATTTTAAGTTTCAATGGTTTATTTAAGCATATAATTTTTAAATATAAAAGTAATAGAGAGGAAAATCATACATTTAAATATTTTGTTATTCTCATCACAATATGTCGTGTAAAACGGAAATCAGTATTTGATATTCTTTACAGGCTGTGAATAAATTGAAATTCCAAATTTTATTCACTGTTAATATAAAAGTATAAATGGTATACCCGAGAATATTAAAGGGAATTTACAATATTTATGAACTTCTTCTTTTTTATTTTTTTCAGTATGTTTTTTTTCAATTTGTATCGTTCTGAATGTTGACCAAAATATATTAGGCTTGGGAACTGTATGTGGTTTTAGTAGCCTGCAGGAAAACATAAATGCGGTCGATATTTACCAACATTACGAGATATTTCTACAATGGATCAATATCTTAGAACGTGTTAATTGAAAGGCTTTTTTTTGAACATAAATTAAGAATTTTAAAGTTATTAGCAATCATTGTGAAAGATATTAATCTTTTAATATTAATAATTTTTTTTCGGAAAAAGAACGCTTAAATGCAATAAATGTTCAAAAACTATCCTGGCACATTCTCAAATATACTTCCACCAGCTATTTAATCGATCATATGTTTCATTTGTACTGTTATTGTAACTCGTTCCTTCAAACTTTATGGAAAACAATTTCGGTCTCGATTATATTCAATGTTAACATTCTGCAGAAAATTCCAAAGTCGATACTTTAAAAACACAAAACTGTTTAAAATTATCATTTAAATTTCTATTTAAGAAGGTGTAAATTTTAATCCAAATTTAATAAGGTATTTTTCACAAATGTCGGAATGTTTATCTCTATAAAAATGTATTATTTGTAATGAAAAAAAAAACATTATATAAACCATCGTGTTATATTATTATATTGGAAAAAAAAACATTATATACCTCAGGTTTACGATGTAATATCTAAGTGGCTATTCCTAAATTAATTTCACAAAGAAAACGCATTAATAGAATAATAAAGGAATGAGACAATAAACGTTTTGTGAAATGTATTCATTTTCATTAATTTTTTGATTGTTTAAACTATTTACGAGTATATACATTTTTGTAAGGAATATTCTTCTAATCGACGTAGGAATATTTGTTTAGTAATTACTAATATATATATATATACATATATATATATATATATATATATATATATATATATATATGTATATATATATATATATATATATATATATTTACATATATATATATATATATATATATATATATATACATATATATATGTAATTACTACTTAATTTTTTATTGAATAAGTGCAGACAAGTTTTAATAATATTTTGATAGCTTGGAGTCAATGAATGCATACTCATGGTTTATTATTAACGAGAAGAATGTCCGTCGATAGATGTTTAGGCTATTGAAAACAAATTATCTTGAAAGAACTTAAATTTTACAATTAAAATTTGCTTAAAATACAGTGTTATTTAAAAAAATTAAATATCCTTTTATCTTCATCATCATTATCAAATTCTTAGAATATCTAACAAAAGAATACAGGATCAAAAGAATGTCATATTTTAATTAATTCTTTAATTAGATCATTGTGAGAGGAAAAGAATATGATTTCGTTATCGTGACTGAAAAACATGAGGCGTAAGAAATTAAATATTTACGATACATTTTAACTTATTTTTTTAAAGCCATTTGAAATTGTTATAAAATGTTACGTTTTTTATAATGACTAGTATTTGTATAAGAAGCATATATCAATTTTAAAAAGAGAGCTTGGCGTTAGAACTACTACAATAAACAATAGGTTTGTTTTTAGTATCCACTTTTGCTGTATTTATTTGATATTTTGTTGGACATATTGTCTGTAAATACAGATAAATTTATTGCAACAAATATAGTTTATTTTAATAAATTATTAATTAAACTAAACTTTAATAATATTTAATAATATAAAATATTTATTATGTAATTTTTAAATAAAATAAACTATAATAATATTTAATAAATAATTTATTTTAATTAATTATAAATATAGTTTATTTTAATTAATTGCTAATGGAAACTACAAAATGTTTATATGACATGTAACATGTAGCATAAAGTATTTTTCAACAAAATATTTGCACTTTGTTATTTGAATTACAAATATCTTCAGCGAATTACACTGAAAGTTGCAGAACCTCCGCAAAACGCTTTTTAAAAGTACAATTTTAGCAACTGAGAGCACATGAAGTTGCGGATTAGGATTTTGTTCATATTTATCTTAAAATATTTTGTTTGTTACCAAGTGCGAGACTGAAATGACATAAACGGCCAGACATATTTTCGCATTTAGTGGAGAGAAAAAAGTTGATTATACTTCAGTAGCCAACATCTGTCGAGGTGAGATTCTCAGAATTTCGTACTCATGTCCGTTGTTGACAATATCTCTTAAGATTAATTTTATTTCTGAAATATCTTGGCAGTACGGTTACAAGTATTATAAGATAGTTACTTTAACGTCGTCAACTTGACTCGTATCGCTATTGGATTGATCATTTTTGAGGAATTTTATTGTTTAATATTTTTGAGTCACAAATAAAAGGAATTAGTAATATTATTGAAATGTTAAATAGTAACAAATTTAAGCAGGATGCTTTAAAATATGACAGCTGTTACTTTTAAAACCAGAAATGATAAAACGTACATATATACTGACATATATTTTATGTATATATATATATATATATATATATATATATATATATATATATATATATATATATATATATATAATTTGTAGTTTTCAACTAAGAACATCAGGTTAGTGGTATCTCCCACTCCAAAAACGTACCACCTCGCTGGTAACGCAACAATTACACCAAGTTTGTATCACGAGATTCTACTTAACTACGTACATATGCATTCACCACGATCCACCGCCCGGTACAATGCACTAATAGGAGTAAGTGTATTGGAAAAATGTATTGAAGGGTGCCAGGCGGGGTAGCGGCTGATAGTGTTGAAATGATCCATGACAAGCAATGGCGAGAGCTCGCGCCTACGGCATGCCTACGCCGTAGCGGCATGTAGATGACTGGCGGAGGGGCGGCGTCACCCGAGATGCCTCCCTGTAATTTGGCACTGGCAAGTGTCGGTCGATTGTTGATATTATATATTAGATATTATGTTCCTGATCAAAATGTTGTTGAATCACTGTGTTACCTTAACATAATATTTAATACTATGGTTATACTTGAAATGTAATTTGGCACATTGATGTATAAAAAAGGAAAATATGACATTATGTGGGCATTTAAATTTCAAATATATAACAATAAATTATTTAAAATGTTGTCTTTATATTTAAAGAAGCCACAAAAATAATATTCTTTCCGACAGTTTTAAAATTCATTGAAATTTAAACTCGACTTGAAATATTGAATATTAAGCGCATATGGTAGAAAAGTAGGTAGGTATATATTTATTTTTTTATTAAAATAATTATTTTAATAATTTTACCATCAAAATTCACTTAGATAAATGTATATAATTGCTTTAATATGGACTATTTTACTCTACTGAACTTGTATTCAATTCTGTAATTATGATCAATGAATATAAAAATTAATCAGTCCATTTAATTTTTATTCAAATATTTCAAACATAATTTTCCTCTCTTGCTGAAAAGACGTGCCGATTTGTTTCTGTTGGGCAACATCGAATCGCGGGGATCGTTTTGGCAGTGGAGGGGAGAGTCCCGGGCATTAGACGTGCGCATCATTCAGTTGTTCGCGGGACATTGCCGCGCGTACATCGCTTTTGGCAATCGCATAAAGTCAAAACGGCGAGGATGATTACTCTTATTATATAAACGTGCTTGATCTGTTCGACATAATTGTGGTCCTGTTTATGTGTATTCGGATCTAAATATCGTTCCGTTTATCAACGGTAAATCGAAACTATGGCGCTGAGATATGTTTGTGTTGCATAGAAACTGGAAAAAAACTGATAGTGTATGGATTATGTTTATCATAGCTTTTGAAGAATCTATTTTCGCGCGCTTTTCGATTTCATCTCGGTATCCAGCTTTGGGAATTTGAAAATTTTGCGGTTTTTCACCGACAGTATGTGCAGTGGTTCATTATTCGTTAACAGAGAAGTGACGAGTGGATTCGTAAATTGATTTAAACTACATTTTAGTGAAAATTATTATATTATCTATATAAATAGAAAATAAATTTATCCCTAATTAATAATTTTACCACATTAATGTTGTGATTGGTTATTTTAAAAGTAGCGAGTGCTTAATAGTGATTTAAATTTACAATAAAATTAAAATAGTTGTCTTTTGTGTGTGACAGTTTCACATGCGAGTAAGTATTTTTTTTTCTATCACAAAACTGTATAAAAAATTTTGCCTTGCTTCTTCAAATTATAATCGATATAAATGTTTTAAATATAAAATTGGCCTTCTAGATACCTTAGACTCTAGGGATAATATTTTATACTATACAATGCTAGAAACATAAGACCCCGTATGTTGTCAGTGTCATTTGACAGATAGTAATGGGATTCGCGTATTCAGCAAAATTTGCTCTGGTTATGTATATTGCGGTTTGTGTATATCTTGATATTCCAATATATAAATTGTAGTATTAGGTATATTGTTCTTCATATTCGTATATATAAATTGTAGTATTGGGTATAATGTTCTTGATATTTGATTGATATCTCGTCATTTACGAGATATTAATACCAGCTATCTACGAGATATTAATAATTTTTTTATGTATAGTAAAAGAGTTACCACGATTTGTACGAATTTATATTATAAATAAATTACAACGGCGTTCTTAGATTTGAGTGTTAAAATTAATTCTTATAAAGTAATAAATAATAGGAGAAAACTGTTTTTCATTTTTGTTGTTAGTCATTTGTTTGTTTAAATATTTTTTCTTGTTTGCTAGTTTTAAAGCAAACCTTTTTGGTTTGAGAGAATATAAAATTTTATGTTAATTATTTAAAATTAATTTTTATTAAATTTGATTTGTTAAATTAATACATTTATTAAATTTGATTTGTTATGTTATATTAAACTGATAACAACATTTTTAATTTTTTAATTTAAGATATGGGCAGTCTGAGCATTTTCTTGTTTCAGATTTTACAACTCGGCTTTCAGATTTTAGCATCAATAATCTGAATCATTAATAGCATAGATGTATTAACAACTTCTTTATTAATATATTTGCAGTTTCTCTACGTTCAAACTCTCTTTCATTTACTTTCCAGTAACACTCCACGGTTAGCTACAACGTTGTAGGTAATGCTACGTACGTAAATACACAAGTAAAATGAAATTCATAAATAGAAAATTTAACGCAGTAAATTATAAATAATTTCGACATTTAATTTTCTGCGTATCTCTACAATTAAACATTTTGTTAGGGGAAAGCTGTTAATTTTCTTTCTACAAAAGTCGAAAGAAGAAAATTCACCATCCGACGGACAATCTCTCGACAATATTTCTCCGATAATGATTGAAAATAAGAAACCAATTATACTCGCATTTGCTTATAACATCTTTTTACTCATTCGCGAATAATTAGCAGAACATTTGGTCAATTTTATTAAAAGACAATATAATACTTATCGTCTCTTAGCAACTAATACACTAACAATTCTGGAATTTAATGTTCTAACTAAAAAGATTGATTTTAATTGAAATACATATATATATTTAAATATATATATATATATATATATATATATATATATATATATATATATATATATATATTTATATATATATATATATATATATATATATTTATATATACACATGTAAAAATATCGATAATTAACAATTTAGTTTAATATAACTACGCACAGAAAATAGGACAGTCTCTGAATCAAAACGAAGTAAACCAGTACTTCAAATTTTACTTTTTAAATTTATAATTCATTATTATTATTTTTCAAATTCATTGTAATAAAATAATCTCTTACTTTATAGTTATTACGACAACAATTTGCAAATCACAAAAACTACAAATATCCATGGCTATTTTAACCATAAAAAACCTATACTGGTTTCGTACTCTGTCCGCACTCTAACAGAGTTAAATACAATACAAACATTCTCACCGTAATGCCTATAATTATTACAGTTTTATAATTCGTAATTGAGAGAACATATGTAATAACAATAATATTTATTATATAAGTTCGTTATCAGAGAAAAGGTAATTTATTATATTCTTCTCTCGAATACACTGCCATAACTGAGAAATATAAAGTTATTACTCGCCCATTAAAGCTGCCTTAGGGACATTAAATATTTCTCCATATTAATTACCAATACTGATTACAAATACCGCTAGTATCCCTTGTAAAACAAAAAACTAGTGAGATTGAGTGATAATAATAAAAGAAGGAAAGTTGGTAATAAGCAATAAAACAATTTTACAAAGGCTATTTACAAAACTTATAAAAGTACTTTTGTGACGTATTTTCCAATAGTTAACATCACTATAAATTAACTTTCCTTAAATTTTACTTAATTTGTTATATACACATAGACACACAATCGCGCGCTTTTTTGTGTGTTTGCGTGCGTGTGTGAATGTATATATATATATATATATATATATATATATATATATATATATATATATATTAAAATACGGACACATATGTATATACTTTTAAAACGTCCACGGCTGAATTTTTATTTAACGCATAACTATAATGAAATTCTTTAAGTAAAAACAAGGAATATTTTTTCTTCTATATTATTAATTACATATTAATACTTACAAAAACCTTCGCGTTTTAGAGAAAGTCGATAATTTTTCCAAAATTACTGAAATATCTGCACAAACCGCGAGGCCATAAATACATTTCTGTTCATTTCTATGATAAATCTTGCCCCCTATTAGGTAATAAAGAATTCAATACCGCGTCACCATGTTTAATCTAACCCGAATCGTAATTCCAATTTATTTTTGAAAAATTACTTATGTGAAATAATTCAAAGCACATGTGCTTTGCATCCGCCCACGCAAAGCAAAAAATGAGATATTTCAATAATATTATATACTAACTGAAACTTCTGTTTTGAAAAGTTTGAGCTTGTGAAAGAATTCAAGCAATTTTTTTGGAGTTTACTTAAGAATCGATTTTCAAATATAACGCTCGGTATGAAGTTTTATTAGGGGTAAAATCAGAAGTTCAGAGCGTTAAAATAAAATGTGTAACAATTTGTAAGTTTGGATGTAGGAAGTAGTCTACTCGTCCGATTTCAAAAATTCTTTAACCAATATTTAGAAAGAACCTTCAAGATGGACATAAGTTGTATATTATCAAGTTAAAATTGTTTCTTCATAAATTGTAACAACGTTAAATTTTGCAACTTTGGATAAAAGAAGATAATCTCCAAAACTACTCATCCGATTTCAAAAATTCTTTCACCAATATTTAGAAAGAGCCTTCAGGATGGACATAGCTTTAATACTACCATTTAAAAAAAAATTTCATGGAGACCAGTTTTGCAACGTAAGTCAACGAAAAAACAATTGAGTAAATGCATTTCTTATGAACGCTGCCTTAACGGTAAGAGATATATTAATGTTTATAGTTATATACAGTGTTACCCATTTTATACATTCCAAGACAATCGTATTTAAGAAATATACTCCAATGTCGCACCGGAGCTAACATGCACAATAGGTTTTTGTTTTTTTTTATTTTGCCAGTCAGTCTTCTATTGGTACGTTTATTGGTATTTTTATTAGAAGTTACTTCTCTATATTTGATGATAAATATTTACGTTGAATTACGTCTTTATTACCACCAAACCTTTTCCTTAATCGTGGTTAATTACAGCATATCGATACTTCTAAAAGCTTCTTATGTTATATATTTGATACTTTAATAAGATCAAATAAATAAGGATAAACGCCTGGGTTATTACGCTCTAAAATTGTTTTCCTTAATTATCTTTATTAATGTTACTTGAAATTTCATCTTCCGATGTATTCAACTCAACGTATTTCGGTACACGCCACAGCTAAAGTAAGGTAAACCTATTGTTTTTAGAGCTGCAATTAATCATGTTTTCAAAGAAAATAATTTTTTAAATTGTTTTATGTTTCTCTTATCTATTTTGGTCGTTACAAAGTTTGTTCTAATTTATAACTAGATTCTGTTATTTTTTATTCCAAATTAATTACGGCCTTAAAAGTACTTACATTTTTGGATAGTTTAATGACATTTTTCGTATTTTTTAGTACACGTAATGTATTAAATATATAATATTTATAATGAAGTACGATTAACTTATTTATAAGAGCACCATTTATTTTTCGATGAAAAAACAGTTGCTTAAATAGCTAGATTTTTGAGAAAATGTAAAACTAGACATTGTACAAACATCGACTTATCTTGTGATTAAAATACAGACACACACACACACACTTTCATGAACGTGCACACACACACCCAGAAAGTAGTGCACGCATGCGCCGATAACCTAACGATACATAAACGTAGTTTCGCCTCTAAACTCTATTAATAGTTTTACTTTATATTGATAAGTGACCAGTGTATGATAAATTTACCATTCTTCCCTGCAAAATCAGAAACCTCGAGTGTGAAAGAGCCATATATAGAAGGCAAATTGAACTTTCCAAAAAACATAAAGGGTATCATGTCTCTAATCAGTAGATGTATCTAGTGAAGGCATTCCTTCAAATATTATATGAAATTATTTCAGATATTACTGAAAATAAACATTATCCTTCATTTTGAATATTTATATAAAAAACAAGTAGCCGCTTAGCTTCGCCCGGGCCAGAAAATATTATATCTGCATTTCATAATCGCATACTAACATAATAATTATTTACGGTTAATTTAATATGAACATTCCCAACAGTTTATTATATTTATAGTATATTAAAATTAATATACATATATATATATATGTATATATATATATATATATATATATATATATATATATATATATATATATATATATATATATGCATATCAGTTGTTAGACCGGTCAAAACACATAATTTGGAATAATTAGTAATGTACAACGTTAATTTTTAAAAGATTTTTTTTATATTCTAAGAAGATTTAATTTTCTTGTAATAACAGTTAAGAAAGGACTTCAAAGTTTAACTCGAAAATGCACCCTGCAAATTTCGACTACTTTTGTTTTAATCATTATTGATCATTATCCATAAGATCGAAGAGAATTTTACATCCTCTACACTTACTTGGACCCTATAAACTATAAGAACATGAAAATTATATATTAATTAGATAAGCCGTTTTGAGGCACTCTAAAAATAAACAAAGAAGTAAAATGTTTTTCTCTATAAATGTAAAACCTAGAACAGTGTTGACAGGCGAATTAACTTGGTGTTAATCGCCGATTTAGCAAACGACCGCAATGATATTGATATAACTTAGCGAAAAACATAATATATTTCTCTGAAAAAAGTGTTTCTGTAACTTATAGTATAATTGTTTGAAATTTCTAGAATTCATTTAAAAAGAGATTATTAAGAATAAAATTATAAACAATTCGTTTAATAAAAAACTATGAAAAATAGCAACAAACAAATAATTACGAGTTTTTCGATCTATCGGTCAAATGTTGAAAACGATTATTGGAGTAGAAATTCTTTTCTGTTTACCGTAATAATTAGAAATATGATGACCCGGAATAGGTCCTCCAAAATTTGCAATTTTCATATTTGACGGAGATCTATATGATCAAAACACTGTAAAAAATAAGAAATACATTTAACAAAGTTATAAAACTTTTCTTCAGTACTATACACTCTGAAAGAAATCTTTGTATTGAAAAATACGGCTTTTGCTGTAAGGTACATTAAAATTTCAACAGTATCTATACACTATTGAAAAAAAAACCCTTTTAGATTCAAACTATCTGAATTACTTCATTGTTTTGACAGTCAGCATCATATTGAACTTACCAAACATTACCAAAAAAAATGAACTGGAAATTTCTTAAAACTTTTGCTCTTGAAGCCATATCTTAGTAAAGGTCAAAATATTTATATGGATAATTTGAATTCATAATTAAAACTAGCTTAATTTTTGCATACTAGCGATATAGTAGTATGTAAAACTGTGAGAAAATACAGGAAAGGAATATTAATTCTGAAAAATAATCTTAATGAAACGGAGATACAGGTAGCTCAAAGTTATATCTGAATAATGATAAAATTAGAGGATAAAATAAAAGAAAATGATACCAATACTTTACGAATTTAATTTTTTCGATACAGCGTTAAAATAATTAGGAATAGTTATTATGTATTCAGAAATAAAGTAGATATATGAGATATATGGATAATATTAATAGGTGACGTTCTTTGCGATCTTTGACGAAATCTGTCAGCAAATCGATAGAACTATACCGTAAATGGTATTTAATCCAGTCAATTTGATATAAATATATACCCACATATTTGAATAAAATTAAAACCGAAGAAAATACTTCCGTCACTGAGTCTCCTTTACATACATAGACATATATAGAGTTTTGTTGAAATTTCAACTTCCTCAATACTCATTTATGCTCGAGTCTAATGATCTTTAGATTTTTCTGATTCTTAATGACGTTCAACTCGTTTTGAGCGCTATTGTGTATTATGGTCAATGGACAATACAAATGAAAGCGACTTTCTCAGCATACTCTTTGTGTAAAATCATGTTTTGAAATATGATTGAAGCGGTTCAATGACGCCTTAATAATAATAGCCTTCCTAGTTAAGTTTCACAAGAATATTGCCTTAAATGTTCGATATTATAATGAAATATTATTTTTCAGGATACTAAGTGAATTGTAATTTGACAAAAATTATGCTCGAATGTAATTGCAGGATGGAAGCAGCTTTCTTTAATTACAGCAGGAAGATGCTTCAAATTAGCATCGATACACGTCAATATTCAACATCACGTTTCAGCAAATACGTTTAAACTGAATGTTTGGTATTACTTCTGACACATTTACTAATGAACGTCAGATAACTCTAATTACTTCTTCTTTTTAGAAGAAATTTTACTAAAAGTCTTGAATTTTAGTTTTTCTTGGAATTCATTATTAATTTATTTATTTCATCTTTACGCTTTAACTACAGCTTTCATGGTTTTATATATGAGGAACAAAAGACATGGCCAAGTACTGCCTATTGGTATCTAGTAATGTCCACGAATGTAAAATATATACGAAAAAACTAAAAATAAATTATAGAATTATGGCGAATTTAATATAAGAACGGTATTATTAAAATCAAAGGACAGAATTATTTTGTTAGTAACACCGACCAATGACATAGCCGTCCGTAGTCCATTTGCATTTGTATTCTTGCAGTGTCGTTTGTTGGCAATTTTTATTGACAATTGGTGTTCTACACGGTCTGATTTCATCCATACCACGATTCTTTCCGTATATTTCATATAATGTTTACCTAAATATTATAAACTATATAATTAACTGCAATATAGAAATGCGATAAGTACGATGGCATGTCATGCCCTATCTCTAACTCGTTTACAAACAAAACTCGGACGATGGCCATGATTCAAGTTTGTAAAATGTAATATATATACAGAGATACTCTATTTACGTGATTAGTTTTTTGTTCCCCAAGTTTGTTGCAACATATTATTATTTTAAACAAGAAATACTTAATGTGAAATAGCGCTCAAATGATATTGCATGTCATTTGTTATTGCGAAATGATTTCTCATGTTTTATAATTTTACTAATTATCATATTAAGAATATCTTCTTATATATTTTGAATATAAGAATATCTTCTTAATATTTTGAATCTAAATGATTATAATAATTATATCATTAACTAACGTATACCAGAAAAAAATTATTATAATAAGATTACTTGTATTGAAAGATATAACGCTGATGGATGACAGTGCCATTCTAGTTTCGTAGTGTACTGTGTCACTTTTATACTGTTTTCTAGTATTTTTATTATTCTTTGATACTATTTAACTGTATAATGTTTAAGGATTTATTAATAATTTGACGAAATGCGTTACTTTCTTCAAAGAAATAAAATATTCTGCATATATATATATATATATATATATATATATATATTGTTAATTTTGACAAAACCTTGAGCTTCTTAAACTTGTAACTTATTTATTATTGATTTATAGACACAGGATTACAAAACAGTAAAAAAAATTAATGGGCGTTGAAATTAGCCACTAGACAAAAGCCCATACGAGAATTCGCTATGTAATTTCTAGTGAATTTGTAGAAACCGTATTATTACAATGAAGCCGCGGAGTGTTTGAATCTATGAACGATTCAGATTTTACGTCAAACACCATGCAAAGGTAGAAAAATAATATTTTATATAGATTTGAAGGTCAATAACTTGTTCGTTTAGTATTAAAAATGGTATAGCCTTATAGATAACTTGTGAAATCATATAAACTGTATATAAAAGACAGAATGTACTTCTTTAATTATTTACGTTCTTCCACGATATATAACTGCTATGTCATTAATATGTATGTAAAACCAAATTTCATTTTGAGAAATTGGTTCTCTAGCGTAACATTAGTATATAGCCAAAGTCACTTTGGTACATCTCCACATTATGTACTTTCGAATTACGTATGTATAAGCTCGGAGCTAAGATAAACATGTCCTTTAAATCAGTCGTGTAAACGCGGGAAGGGACGGCTTTTTCCGCCACAGGCCGGACGTGGAGGGAGCGTGATCGAAATTACGTATGAGCAAAGTGATGTCATTAGGGGTACCTCAGGGCGGTTCTATTGATACATTTTTGGGGTATCTAGGGCGCACGTATTTTTTGTGTCTTCGCAATTTGGAAGATATTATAAATTTCATCACTTGGTTCGGGGAGTAAGGGTCACCGGGGTATTATTGTATGAAAGTATTTTTATTTAAGTTGAGAATATATTTAGCCTATATTATTTCTTTGTACGGATGTCGGGCATTTCATATAGGACACTTTTATGACATTGTGTTAAAAATGGTTGGATTATATTTGAGATATTTGTAAAGTGTAATATTTTCTGAACATGATGAGATAATGGTCATTCTATATATTTTTGGCTTATATACAATTTGAATTTTTACGTTGCGGTCAAATTTTAATAAAATAACATGTCGTTGAAAGAACTCTCTGACTATAAGGTATATTAAATTTTGAATTATTTTAAAATTTTGTTTCCGATAGATAACAACAATATGGTAGACCATTAATATTTATCTTTTTAGTTCCATTTTGTTATCAGATATATCTCATATACACCGTTACAAAGCCTTAAAATTTCTTATGTGCTATATTCAAATAATGAATTCTAAAAATAGTATATATAATATAAAATGGAAAAACTTAAAAATATTTTTAAGAAATTATTTTTGATGTTATGAAAATCATTCTAGTTAATATATTACATGATTAATAATAATCTAAATATTTCTCTTATCTTTAAATGTTTAAACTTTCATATATGCCTAAGTATATACGGAACCATTGTGGCCATTGGTTTTCGGAAGATTTCAAAAGAGTTAACGTTTATTATTTTTTAGAAACACAAAATATGCCACCACTGCAAGTAAAATTAAAATGTTGTCAGTAAAACTACTGTTTATTTCACAGTTTATGCTAGTAACTATAGTTTTATTAGTGAGTGAGATCAATATTAGAAATTAGTTTTTATATTGAAGAAAATATTATTATTATTGATAAATGAACGTAATTACAGAATCTCCCTAACAGGTCAAGTTTGACAACACAAAATTAAGTTTTTAAACCATATGAGACTGATTAATGGATACTGTAGAAAAAAGACAGATAAATATGGTAAAATTAAACATATTTAAGAAATACATATGAAAAATCTATGCAACATAAGATAATTTTAAAAGTTATATCATTTGACGCCATTCACTCAAGTAGAACGAAGTTACCATTTTCTAAGCTTTTTTAAAAATTTAACCTCTTCTCTAGCACGACTTGTTTATACGTATTAGCTTGCGAAGATATTACGTATAAACGAGTCGTGCTAGACAAGGGATTAAATTCTTAAAAAACTTAGAAAATGGTGTTAACAATGCGGCGTTTAAAAATTGACCACACCCAAACCATAGGTTTGCAAATTAGGTAGTTAAATTAGGTAGACTAATCCCAAATTTGTTGCTTCGCAAAATGTTACGAAAATGCTAGATAATTACAAATCGTGAAAAAAATGATAACGACTAGGTTAAAAATAAACGAAATTATAATTCATTCCTAGCAATAGAGTAGAAATATTACCCTGTCTCATTCGCTCTCATGGGATACAATGAGTACTAACAAATATGACATTGCAATTCAGTATTGCCGTCCTTATCTACACTTTAAATTTCAAGCTTTATAACTAAAACAGTTTTAATATTTGACAATAATTGTTTCACTTCTTGTTTACCTTGAAAATATGGTTTAGGAAAAAAAACTCTAATACTGGTAGAAGTTCGTGAAATTTTAATAATAATATATAAATAAAAAATACGGGAAACCATGCAGCACAAAGTTTGATCAGGATTATTTATATTGAGGATGGACATGATATTTCACTACAGATTTTACAGAAGTATAGTATGAAAGCACGTAACGACTATTCATAAACAAATGCGTCATTTCTCAACACCTTAATTTAGTGAAAAAAAAATGACAGATTATAAAAATGTGTGGATAATAGAAGTAAATACATGTCACTTTTCTTCGCACCATTTCATATCCTGTTGTTACAACTGAACAAGTATACAGAACACGTATAGGATGATCGATATTTACACTGAGATCTTCGCTCTTTATAGTTATAGAGGTAAAAAGAAAGAATTATAGAATCATAATAAGATAGAATTATAATAAGATAACAGTTGGTTTAGAAGAATCAATTTGTGAAATTTTCTGTACACCGTTTTCTTCTTGATATTTTTTTTTATTTGAAAAGTCATGATTTGCAGAGTTATTTATGAGAATATATGCTTATCTTAAAAGTAATATTTGGACTTTTTCTGTTTTTATTTTCAAATAATATAATTAAATAAAGTTGCAAATCTGGAGGTTGATGGCGACAGACTGGTTGTGTAAGTTCATGATAGCATATTCTTATTACCGATTAGAAAGAAGTGAATTTACAAAGAGCTTAGATAATTGTATAATATAACTTAAAGAATTTAATAACTAATTAGTATTAAATTTATTTAATGCCTAGATATTCACTTAACAAGGAATTCAAATTTAACGCGAATATAAATGCTAAGATTAATATATGGTAATAGATATATGAATATATCATTTACCTTACCTATCTTGAAAATTAAGATAAATCTTTTCTCGATTAGTAAAAATGTTCTACGTTCTAATAATACAATTCCAATAATATATGTTTTAAATTTGGTTTACGCTAAGATTTAATACTCTTTTTTAGTACTTTTATAAATTGTTTACATATCGACATACCATCTACCAGAAAAATTCCTTGGATTCAGTTTACAGTCATGTAATACAACTTGAAATAAATTGTTCATGATTTTATTCGTTTTGAACTTTCAAGATTATAATAAGTCAAACTGTAATTTAATAAAATCAATTGCAGGAAAATATAATTCCATGCTTATAAACTTTGTTACGTATCTTTTTTTTCAATCAATAACAAAATACCACATTCTAAGCTTCCTTTGTAACTAAAATATAAATAATTACAACTTAAATTACAAACTTTGATTCCTAATGCCAGCGTTCTACTAAACTAAATTCTTTCATCGTAAATTGTAATGAGTATATTGATTTAGTTTGTTCGATGAAAAGTCAGAAAAAACGATATTGGAGAAACCTAAAAATAGAAAAATATTCCTATTTTTAAACATTATTAATTTGTGAAATAATACTGATATTCCTTGAAATATGAAATAAAAAATTTAATTTCCCTTTAATTGTTATATAAATTTCAATATTTCAAACAGTTAATTCCAAATATACCACAACAAAAACAAATACCCAGAAATAATTACCGTAACAAAACTTTAATTTCGCTCGTGAATCTGACGCTTAATTAAGCGCTGTCATGTAGAACTTTAAGCTCTGTACGTGATAATGTATACGACGGGCCGTTGAACCTTGGAACAAGCACAATCTGTGTTGATTCAGAAACGCAGAATACATATTATCCTTATCCACTATTTTAGGGGAAAAATATTAATTTAGTATTTGGAAGATATAACTGCAGTATCCCCAATAGTTTTGATTAGTAAGTGGATTTCTATATTCGGTAAGAAGATGTAAATCCATCTTTAAAGTCATGAAACGTAAATAAATGTTTATTATTGAAGTTAGATATAATTATAATTTACGTAGAGACTTGGTGTTCGTCTAGTTGTAAATTATTAAATAATTAATTTGGGAAAAAATATGATATTTCATCAAAAAAGTTTACACTAAGATCAGAAATATGATGGCCATGTTTAACAAGTCATTTAATTCAGTTGACAGAAAAGCAATAGTTACTCGAAACTAAATATTCTAAATTTTACTTAATGAAAATTTATACCAATTTTTTTATTCTGTGTACTAGTTACTATGAAAACCGTAAATTGTAAAAAAATATTTGTTTACAATATTATAATTACAACATAAGAAGGATTAAGATATCGTGACTTTATCATGGCGTACTTTTATATCGACGCCTGCCGGCAAACGCACTAAACTAGAAAAAAATGTGGTGAGATTTCTATTATGGATTAGTTAATTTCCAGAGTCTGCTTTAACGTTGCTAATGGACAGAAAACGCGTGAGTTTTTTTTGCTTTGTATTTGTCTCATATGAAATAAAAAAGACGGAGAACTTATCTGCATCATTTACACAAAAAATATTTTATGAATATTTTATACAACTATAAATTAAGTTAATTTTATTATTTGCGACAATCAACTTCAAAATAGCTGCAACAAAAACTTTCACGCCACTAGCCGCTAGGGCGTTTAATTAAATGAAATCATGTAGAGCTTAAAGCTCGGCACGATGATTATAGCCGAAGCCGAACGTCAACGAGGGCCGGAGGTAAAACAGCAAAGAGTGGGTCTATAAAGCCGTTCCTTTTTATGACAATGTCGCTGTAAAAGTTTGAATGGCCGAATGCAACCTGTTCCCCTAACAGCTGGCTAATCTGGGACCTTTAACATTCAAATAATAACGTCAATCGTGGAGTTTAATGTGCCTTTTTTGTATGTTATGTAATGGAGGTCATTACAATGTGTTGTTTAGTTGTATATTAGGTTCTGATTTTTATATGGCTGAATTTATTATACGTACATCCATTTACATAAGTGTTATATCGTTTTGAAGTCTTTATAGGTGCGTATTTAAATAAAGAAATTAATAGTTTCTTTACGGCAAAAAACGATGAAATAAAAGTGATGAAATAAAGGAAAGTTCTCAATATCCAGACAGTCAAAATGTTTGCTGGCTCAATTTCTTCCTTAAACTCTAGAGCTGAGTATTTTAGATTGATAATAGATGCAATTTATAGAATATTAATACATAAATCACATTGAAACATAAGGTATTTCCTGTCATATTTTCTCTCTTTTACGAAAAACCTAGGTAGTACCTAGGCTGATCGGAAAATTATAGCCAAACATATTAAATGGACTTTAGATGGAAAGATCGAAGATTGAAAACATATTATTTTGAACGTTCGTAATTACATATTGGTCTGTTACGGTTTCAACGCCTTGACATTTAATTAATAGATTAATTGATAAATATTCATTAATGTATTATATTTTTTAATTTTTTACGCTAAATCAACTCAGAGGGTAAATAATATTGTATCGTAATTTTTTCTACTATTGTACATACCGGTACTTAAAAACAATATGAATTCGTCAATCAAGTAATGGTTTCTTATCATTTTAAATATTTATAGTAAGCTTTACTGCGTTTTCCTAAACCAATATAAATAAAGTAAACAGCATCAACGAAGGTATTTCAAGAAACCATTGAAAATAAAAATATTGATATAGATTTTTTAATTAATTATCTTGTAAAATATCAAATAAGATTTCATTCATAAAAGAATAGCAATAATAAGATGGAGAGAAAACATACATACATTTTTTGGTTTCAATCTGTGTTTAAACATCAAATTTAAATAAGAATAAAAAAAATGATTGCTCCAGAACTCTAAGAAATATAGGCCAAGCCATTTCAAAATACTATTTTTCTCTTTAATTGCTGATTGGTAAATTATAGCCAGATATATTAAATGGACTTTACATTGAAAGATCGAAGATTGAGAACATATTATTTTGAACGTCCATAATTACATATTGTGAATAATTATTAGGGTACAAGATTCTGTGCAAACCCACATCAAATTCAGTAACAAATACGTCATAAGGAACATGAAAGGTAAACCGAAATAAAATCTAGTGCCAATCTAACAAACCAACATTGCAAAAGCGCCATCGATCATTGCAATACCGCCAGCAATGAAGTAAAAGTTAGCAATTTCAATTACTGCCAACGCCACACTCGTACATTATCGTCATTGTACGTCATTGTATTGCAAATATTGTGGACAACTCCTTCCAAACCCGCGGCTACCTACACGAGACTTGTTGGACGTTTCGACATGCGTAAGCACATTGTTTTCGAAATAATACGCCGCCTTCTCTATTTATCTAAGGAAGGAAGGCCTTTGTTTGTTCAGGCTTTATTGGTTTACCAAATTTAACATTGTCCATATCTCACATCGCGGAAGGTTTGTCGGTCCTTGTGTAAGCATGCCATTGTTGGTCATGCGTGTACGGTGCGCTGGAGAGTACGAGTTGTTTTGATGAGAAAATTTGTTTCTGGGATGCTGTGGGACGTAGTGGAAATTAAGTGTAAATTTTTGCTCAAGGAGATTTTATTCGGAGTGTCTATTTTCAATGTTATTTGCTCTGTTGAAATGTTTGTAATTATTTAAAATCTGAATTAATAATTACGATGCATGATTTTATGGGCTGTTAAGTAAATATACACATGTAAAATATTTGATGTAATTTTGAGGTAACATAATTCGCCCGTAATGGCACTGTTGATAAATCTATGTTTTCTTTTCAAAATTGTTTGATTGTATCAATGTAATGTAAACTACCATAACTAAAACAAGTTAAGTTGATATCTTTTAGGTACCCTAACACCAACGGTAAGTTCAAAAGTAAAAAATGAATTAATCTATATTTTAATTAAATGCAAAACATGTAAAATAATATATCAACATAAAAGTAATCAGCATGTCAAATCTTGGGACAATATTTATATAGTAAAAGTCAAAAATATTTATTATATATTGAATAACAATAATATAAGTGTAAAATATAAAAAATCCAATCTTTTAGTTTTAAGAAAAATTACACTTCACTTTTTCTTTCACCTCTAAGTCATGTTCTTAAAAAAACATTAAAAACCTAAAGATACCCTTTAAAAGATAAATAAAAGCAATTTTATTTTGAAAACATATTACTATCATAGATGACAAAAATAATATGATAATAAAATGTTGCAGTATTCCTCTAAAGTAGTACATAACTAATAAAACATACACTTTTCTTAGGAGATATCGGTACCAAAGCATTGTTGATTCCATTCTAAAACTATTTATTATTATTTTATTTGGACATAATCATAACGCAATATAATTTGTAATTTATAAAAAACTAATTAACTGTTATCTTTAGATTTTAAATTCTAAATAACACGTGAACCATGAAATTTATTGCAATTGATAGAATAACAAAGACCGTCCCGTCATTTTTATCAAACGGAAATATGAAATATTGATTTTGAATATATAAATATTAAAATGATTGAACCAAAACGTCATAATTTTTTAAATCTTATTTCTGTAATATGTACATCTTGAATACCATTAATACCACGTTTGGCATACATTTGATTACTTTATTTTTAACTTAAGACATCTAATTAATGTTAATAACTGATATTATTGCACGAAAGTCAAAGAAATTAGTGTAGGAGTAAGAAGACTGCGTTTGAAAGATTTTAAAAATCCCAAGAAATTAAATCATAATTCACTTAACGCCTTATAATAATTTACATTAAAATTTCTTAAATCATCCTTATATTACATTATACATTAAAATGTAAATATTAATATTATCTCTATTACCCCGCGCACGAGGTACAAGTAAGTAAATTGTTCAGTTGAGTAGCTATGTAGATCGATTTGATCAGATTTCAATTTTATTAAGTTATCAATTTACTAATTGGAAATTAAATTTCAATGAAACTTTAAATAACAGATCGTAAGAACTACTTGACCTTGACATTCCGTGAAGATATTAATTTTTTTTTAAGCTGTGTGTCAGTATCTCTTCTAATTTTTTTTAAAATACTTACTGGAACCTGTATTTCCTTATTTATTTTTAGATTTTTTAAGAGATTGCTCAAAATATTGAAGCCACCGAGTATAGGACTATCACAGAATATATGAAAATAAATTAGTTTGATATATTTCAAGATAGTTTTCTCGTACTTTAAAACACCTTTTCGACGGCACCTAACTCGACGGGATCTCGCAACGATCGTAAATCTCGCAACAAAAAAATATTTTCGTATTAGATTGTAACTAATTGGTATCTCTATATGTATAAAATTGAATTGAATAAAATTTCATTGTTTATCTATGAATTACATATGAATAAAATTGAATTGTTTATCTGTGGTTTTGAAATAACTGTGTACTTTTAGGCTGGTTGAGTTCTTCATAGTTCTTTCTGAACCCAAAAAGCGTTTGTAGAATTGTATTATCTCTGTTTCTGTTCTGTCCACTCATCCAGGATAAACTGAGAAAATAATAATTTCGTGGTCAAGTTTTTATACCTTTATATAAATGATATAACGGAAAATAATCCACATGCTGTCTTATCGTAATATCTCAAAAATGTCTTGCAGAAAAATGAAAATAATGCGGAATAATGCACCAGGCTATAGGAACGTGCGAGAGTGAGCAGAGAAAATACACGTCGGCCCAATGTTTCTTAGAATATGTGTTTGGTGTCAAATACAAGAACATAAAATAATGTCCGTGGATATAACAATGTTCATAAAATTGGTGTGTAGACTTAATGATAATTAAATCAACAAAACTAGTTTTAAACGTTCTTTTCATTATTCGTAAAATGTTCGCATCACGAAGTGTTTTTTTCTGCAAGATTGTAATAAAAGGTAGGTACATTTTCATTTGGAATTACAAATTGAAGTAAATTTTTCGATGAACGTACCATTAAACAGCTATTATTAGAATCAACTTGCTTACGTAGTAGTAGACTCTTAAAAGCATATTCAGGTCTTATTGTCAACATCGATAACAGCGCAAGATAAAGTTAATGGAAAATAGTTATCTATATTTGTGAAGTCAACATAATTTGGAATAAAGCAATTGGGTATTCGGTCTAATATTTATACATCATCCAGTAACTGTCACTTGAACAAGTGAAGCTTATCTGACACAAGTTTACAAATCAAAGTGGCAGTCATGTCAATTTAAGTCTATTTATGCCCGCTTATTAATAACTATGATGATTATTTATTTTTGATAGTTATTTCATTATGTGTTTGCATATGAATGAATAGCGGTTTCAATGTGTATATTATAAAGTATGCGGGTTGTTTTATGGACAAAGTAAATGTATAAAATATTAATTAGTGAAAATAATCATGACAAAATCCGCTGAAGGGCATGTAAAGCTTTTAGATATTATTGATTCTGAAAATTATTAATTTTTTGGTAAAATGAAATCTTTTCTAGTAAAAGTAAGAAGATTGTTGAAATATTTTAATGTAAATAAGGGTAACGATCATCGTTTCCCCTATGTTAATTACACTACTAATTATAAATTAAATATGCTACTAACCATTGCATTTAAAAATTCATGACCTTGAAAGGTTTATTTCAAATAAGTGCTAATTTAATTACAAGTTATGAAAATATTACGAATTTTCAGGTGAAATATTTGCAAGTTAAAAGTAATTAAAAATAAAGATTTGGTTGGGGTATATTATTTAAAAATAGCCTTATAAATTTAGTAACTTTATTATAAATATGATAAATATATATAATTTTATACATTTTTGAATGTTTCCCTCCATTCCTAGGTTTTTGATTTTTTCTTGAGATAACCGTATTAGTGTCGTAAAATCGTTTAAGTTATTCAAAAGGATTATTACTCAGCTATGTATACTTAACTACAAAAAAAAATAACAATCACTTTCATTGTTTCATTTTCTTTATTAAATCAACCTTCATTTAAAGACTTGATGAACACTGTAAACGGAAGATTTTTGGTACCCTCTAAGCTTATCAAAAACAGTCATTTTTGAGAAGCCAAATGGTTCGCTGAGTTTGCCGACAGGTCGACAAAACCGCTTCACTAATAATGTTTCCATTTTTCAACAACTCTGTATGATAATAATTCTAAAATTTTAGAGAATTCGTGTGCAGAAAAATTACTTCAAGTTAAAAACTTTCCATGTAAATATATTTTTGTTGTCAGCTTCATAATTATGTAAACCTGTCAAGTATAAATAAAACTCGTACTAAGAAACTCGTACTATTTCGGAACTTATAAATATTTAAGGGCACATAGAATTGATATTAAACTATTTAGACGATTTTTCAATAAATAATAAAATTATAATAATATATTTTCCACTGTATTTTTCACAAACCTTATAGTGTCATACATATCTTATCATAATTCAACGTTCAAAAATTATAAGATCAAGGATAATCGCTATAGCTGTTCTGCAATTTCTGGGTAGATTTCTAAAAGCCCTGAAAATATCTCTGAATATATGCTACTTAAAATTATGAAAAAAAATTTCAAGGGTCCTTATTATCAGCCCTTTCAAACGATATAAAGACTGTAAAAAATCCAAGTACTTAATTAATCCCTATTACATAACATTTCTGAGTGTAGCTAACACTATCGAGATACATATATGAAGATTAATATGTTTTAATACTGTGACAAATTCCAAGTTGCTAGTTCAAGCGATTTCTGAGAAAAATGCGGTAGCTGTGGAAGCCATACACGGAAGTGATATTTAAGGGTTCCATTTTTTAAAATACGGAACCCTAGCAAAACCAAAAATATACAATAACTCCTTTTCCCGGGAAAAATCTGATGAAGATACCTGATATATAAAACTTTAATAAAATACGCGAATTCGTGTATCTCTTAATGAACGTGGAAACACAAATGTTTTAAAACCTCAATAAAAAAGCTTTCAAAATTTTGGGGTAGCACATAAAAGTATGCAAGTTTAAACTGCATGGCCTGCCCCATGGAAACACATTTATTTTTTTTAATTCTCTATGTATGTAAATGTATAAGAATGTTTATGTGTGTATTTGGGTAAATTGAGATTATATATTTTTTAATTTCGAATATATGTGCTGTTACATTTAAACTTAATATTAACTGCAATAACCTTGCTTTTATGTTCAGTTTAAATACGATTGAAAATTATTAAAAATAATTTATTAATACTCATCAATGAGTAGAGGCTAACAAATTTAAGACATTAAGTTATAAGTGATGTGAGCAAATCGATATTAATTACTTTAACACTTGTTAAAAATAATATTCAAACAAGTTTTATCAGAGTGTCAATGAACCTAACTAATTCGAGTCTGAAAGCTTGTCAAGAGTTCCATAGGAAATATAGGTAAATACCCACCTATCTATATACATAGAAATACATTACGCGTCTACCTACTATCTTCGCAGACGCGGGTAAACGAACCATACGGACTAAGTGGAACGCTCAGATAAACAAAAAACTACAAAACAAGCAATTTAAATGGGACTCACTTTTTAGAGTCGCCGTCCACAATCAAACATTCAGAATACACAAACGTAAAATCGATCTCATCTCTCACACACAGATACCCTTCCGTTTTTGATGGCCCAAGCCCGATAGGTAGGAGTTTGTGAATAAAATCATCTATTCAATGCAATAAAACTTGGTACAACCTATAAAGTAGAAAACCCTTTGCTGGGGACCTGAGCTGAAGAAAATTTGACGTTTTATCGACTCCGCACGATTTAACTTATCTGCAGTTTGTATGTTGTGATCCAGCAGGGATCACTTCCGCCTCCGCGCTTCGCCTGTTTCTTTTGCTCTTTATTTCTTTAAGTTCTCCCCTTCATGAGTCTTGTTTGCTTTGTAATAACCTTTATTTAAACAATTGCATCGATTTTGATCGGTTAGTAGTTTTTGATTTAAATATTTTCTAATATATTATAACAATTATAGTGTTTATCAACTAGCTACAATTTTATTTTTATACATGTTGGTAACCAATTACATACATTTATAAACTGGTTTAAGTACAATTGGTAGAATAAGGAAGTCATAACGACGACAGCGAATTAGATTTATATGTTGAAACTTCTAGTATAAGTTGACCGAAATGATTTTAAATTAAGTGTTAAGCTAAAATTATTATTTAAAACTTTTTCAGATTTAAATTCATCGTTGACAAATTAAAGGAATGGGATACAAATCATAAATTGCTTTAAATTTATCTTTTCACAAATGGGATTTAACAACAAAAAATGTAAATGAAACGAAGGTAACTTTATTTTCCCTACCGAAGAATAAAATGAATTTAACAATATAAAAAAAATGGCTGGAAGATAATCTAAATACGATGACGAGTGAGATATTACTAATTGACTTGATAGCGTTGCCATGTCGTTGACATAACGAGCGTTGCCTGTTGATGTTTCTGCTCACAATCTATATTACGAGTTTTAATAAAATTGTAACAGAGTGAATTCTGTACATGGAAAATATTTTAAAAAGAGAGAGAGATTTAGCATAAAGAATTTTAAGCAGATTTTTCTAAGCAGATTTAATAAAATTATTAAATTTGCTTGCTTTACTATAGCACCCTATATATTAGTATATCCACGGAGGCACCGAAATGACATTTTTAAATAAATTATTATTCTTTTTTTCAGCCATTCTTAATTGTCACAAGCATTCCAGAAAGACTATTAATTTTCTACTTTTTAATTTACTTTCAATATTTTTTGTCTTAAGAATAATTTTGAAAATTGTGTGGCCACGTTAAAAGTTAATGGATCAAGTTAAGATATATTTAAAATAAGCTGTTGTAAAAATCAATAATAACAATTTGTTTTCGCGAGCATATACAAACGAAGGAACTAACTGGAGAGGGTAATATTTTCCTAAATAAATAATTAAAATTTCACCTAATTTTCCCTCGTAATTACAGTTCATTCTTAATGTTACCTGATCTAACTTTTTATTAATTTTTTCTCGTAATACTTTCGATACAATTCATATTTATAATACTAAGTATTCATCGCAAAAATTATACACAAAAAAAATAATTGTTAGATAATATATATACATATATATTGACAGATAATATTAGTTATTCACTTGTAATACAAGGGAATGTAACATAGAATCTAATATTAAAAACAACGTTCCAATAAACGCTTTTAAATTATATAATCTTCATTTTTAGTAATTTGTCACTTATTATATTTTGTTTTTAATCTGTCACTCATTTTAAAAATTTATTTGTTCATATACAGCTGAATAACTCCGTTTAGTTGAACATAAATTATATTTATCAATAATAAAATGATGTTTTATCTGCACTTCAAAGAGGTCAATCAAAAATAGAATCAGCAAAAACAGAGTCTAAATGAGTCCGTATCTAATAGTTGATAACATTATTATTACGAGTCCCGATAGTTTGTTACGTTTATCATGTTTTAGCTTTTGATAATTTACTTGTTTGTTACTCTTTGTACTTGTTTGTTACTTGTAATTTTAATAATTGTTCGCATAATTGATAATTGTTGTTTGTACTTGTTTGTTACTTGTCATTTTAATAATTGTTCGCATAATTGATCACTTTTATAATTCTTGAATTTCTTTGTTCATCTGATTATTTAACATCAGAACGTTTTAAATAAACTTATATTTAAAATTTTCAATTGAATTAATAATTATTTTGTTATTATTATAATCCACGTATTATTAAAAAGTAAAGGGCTTTCCTGAGTAACCATAAAATGCTTACTCATTTTACAACACTTTTGCAGTAAGAGAATCAATAATTTACTTATTATGTTCGCATTATTAAGAGAATTTGGGGAAAATATCGACGAAAAGTTACTTTATAGTTGTTGAAAAGAAATAAGGAAGGTTTTTATCAAATGTATATAACTAAAATAATACTTTATGTTTATTTGTCTACAGCAAAAATAGGAAATTCTGTTGTTTATCTGAGTGCAAGCATTGATGTGAATGTGTGTTTCGTTATTTCTTTCTTTTTTTATTTTATATGGCGTATCAACAACAATATATTAAGTACGTTTAGCTTAAGGTAATACAAAAAATGGATGGAAGAGAAATTAAAAAACACACACCTGTGAGTGATATTAAAAATCGTCTTCTTTTTCAAAGTAGACAAAAGTTCAATTTCAGTGGCGTTTGATTTAATATTGACATTTCTTAATTAAGTCTTGAGTGTTCACGAAAACTATAGAAAATTTCTTGCATGCTCTTTTTCCGCGTTAAAATACCTTTATAATATAAAAGAGACATTCGTCGCAGGTACTTATGCGTACTATAATTTCACTAGATTTTACACATAATCTAAAATATTTAATCTTAATTGACTAAGGATTTCGATATAATTACATATTTTTTATAATTTATAATGACTCCACAATAACAATATTCGTATAAGCAATTACTTAAAAAATATTTGCAGTTATGGTAGTTTTAGTCACTGAAGTACGCCTTAACATATTCGAGCTGTGAGTAATTAATTTTTATATTAGATTTAAAAAATGGAAAAAAAAATATTCAATCTATATTTATACGACGTTTAGCAGAAAATAAATCGTGACGTAATTTGTGCTTGATTTTGAAATATTATACAAAATGCTTAATGTTTGAAGTAATATATATATATATATAAATATATATATATATATATATATATACATATATATATATATATATATATATATATATATATATATATATAAATATATAAATATATAAATATATATACATATATATATATATATATATATATATATATATATATATATATATACTCATTCAGTTCAATATTATCACACCAACCAGGGCTGTATCCAATTGATCAAAACGTTATTAACTTTACTTCTGGCGTTTTCTCATGAGCATTGACATTTCCCAATAAATATCTACTTATTTCTTTGATGTTTTTTCGATACTACCAAGTTATTACGTTTGATGTCTTTCCTCGTATCGTAAACATGACGAATATTCATAAACACATACTTGCGCCTGTAAGGAACGGTGAAGTAATAATTTCGTGTACAGCCTCAGCTCTTAGTTATTTGAATATCGCAGTTCATAAGCTGTAACGCGTGTCGGTGTAGACTTATTGATGTCGAGATGGCCAAAAGCTCGTAATGACGAGTAAAGAAGGAGCTTTCCTAAAATTACATTTGAAAATGATAAAAACACCCGCGAGATTATTTTTTTACGAACACAAAAGGTGATATGATGATTTGGTTTAGAATAAATGTAAGAAAAAAAAAATTAATTTGACTTCTTACCATTGACAAATGGAAGTTGTCAAGATGTAGCTATTGGTTTTATATTAAACTTCAATTGGTAATTATGTATTTCTCTAGTAAATCATTAAAAACCTTTTTTGACAGATAATTACATGAAATCATATAATTTTAAAAATGATTTAGAGGTTCATTGGTAACTTTGTTTTTGTGCTCTTATTGAATCGTTTTGTTTCATTTTATAAGTATTTATTTTCTTTCTGCTCTTTTATAATAAAAAGTCATGGATCAAGTATTTACCACAGACACAATATTTTTAGAAGCAATTAACCACCTTTCATAATGTATAAATTTATTCAACATCATCTCAATATGCAATAGTCACAAGCTCAGTAGTGTCAATTAAATACTTCTCTTGTCGGATTTGAATTATCTTTAAGTTTACTCAAATACTTGTTTATATTACTAAACTACCGTAAATCAGAAAGCTACTGCAATCAAATATTAATTAAAAAATATCTCGAATGACATGAAATTTTGTCAGCCGTTTATTGGGTGTTTACTTTTGTATATAATGGGAAATGTAAATATAGTTACGACACTGACACTAAGCATTCAAGAAACTAATATACAAATCAGATTCTCTTATTCTAGTCGGATTTGAATTATCTTTAATTTTATTCAAATACTTGTTTATATTATTAAGCTACTGTAAAGCACAAAGCTACTGCAATCAAATATTAATTAAAAAATATGCCGATTCAATAATGGCATCCAATTTTGTCAGCCGTTTATTTGGTGTTTACTTTTGTATATAACTGGGAAATGTAAATAAACTAACACACTAACACTAAGCTTTCGGGAAACTAATATACAAATAAGATTGTAAAAAAATTTTGTACAAAATTTATAGATAAAATTAATGTAAACCTTGACTCAACACAAAACAATTATATATAACCTCATAATTGCTAAAATTTATGCAAGATTAGAAATCGGATTTAATTTAATAAAGTATAAATGTTTTGTAACCCCCTTATATCAAATTTTTATATTTTCCTTATACATTTAAATTAAAAAACATTAAGAATATTAGTAAAAAAATTTTTTCGGAATATTTGTTTTTGTTTACTACTTATATTTTCTTTACAAGTGTTAATTTTATAGAAATCTGCAAGTTTCTCTTGTTATCTTTATAAACTGACAATGTACCAAAAACGTAATGAGAAAATATTGTTATAGAATACTTTAAGATCTAAAGAAAAGTGATTTAAACATTTTTAGTTTTATTTTTATATTGTTTAATTTTTATAATATATTTCCATTTGATACGGGTGATGAGCCCATTACGGAGATGGAAATAAAACGAATTGGTAATGAAGCAAAGTGAATAGGGAAGTGCCACTTGAGGCACTTCATTACACATCTTATTAATGCAAGTGCTGTGCATGCATATGTATAACGCGCGTGCGTTGTGTACGTATGAGTGAATGCCTCTATCTTGCTACGTCGCGTCGTTTACATAGGGCTGTAACGCGTAATGAAGAAATGATACTATTTTTATCGATGTTAATATAGGGGTGTTATATTGGAATCTATTTATGTTTGTTGCCATTACATTTTCGTCTCATAGTTAAGTTAGGGAACGACGTTGTAATGTTATATTTGTGTTATTTATTCCTTCTAGCCTTAATTTCTTTAGCTGCAAACTGATATTAATTTTGTCAATAGTTTTATGTGCATCCACTTAAATGTTTTGAATTTAATATTTTTCGTCTATAACTTTTCGGAAAAAATATTTCTGTTCTATAACCTAGAACAAGTGCCCCTTGATGACAATCACAAAAAATAATAGTACAACCTGCCAAGATCTTCTAACCTAACTAAATTATCAATAATGGAGATCCGCCTCGACTTCACATGGATACCTAATTGAGTAGAGAGTGTAGACAATTAAGTTGTTTGATTAAGATTTCTTACACATATATATATATATATATATATATATATATATATATATATATATATATATATATAAGAAATATATATATATATACATATATATTTCTTTTTTTTTTTTTTTTTATTTTTTTTTATTTTATGAACTTAGATGTGATCTATATTTTATTTAAAACATATGAAAATATATCCCGACATCATTATCCACTTCTCCCTCTCTGTATCGCAGACTCTTTCAGTCGCCTTTCGTGAATACATCACACCGAACGTCACTAAAATGAACATATCTACTTCTATTTACTCTCAAAAACTATTTAATTTCTCTTAAACTACTAATTCAAATTATGCAGTGGGAAGCTTAAAATAACTGCACTACATATTTTAATGAAGCTTAATAAATTTACCTAAACATTACAATGTTTGTCTCACGTAGGAGTTAATTTTCTTCAGACTTTTTAAAATCTACAATTCATCCACATAAATTATTAGTGTGTCTGTAATACACATCATATATTATTGGTGTGTATATTATATTCAAAATATAAATTAACGATTATTACTTGCGAATAAAAATTTAACTTACAGAAAGTCACACATTGATTTATAAACTTTTAATGCACCAAAATATCCGTATCATTTAAATACCAAATTGTGAACAAGTTTTATAAAATCTATTAAAATAAACATTTAATCCTATACTTATCTGCATTAGAATGCTGTTTCCTTGGTATATATTTATTCATCTATTTATCTGCGTTATAATACTATTTTCTTGATATGTATTTATTCGTTTATTTCTCTGCATTATTGTGTTATTTTCTTGGTATGGATTTACATGCTTTTCTGACTACATTCTCTCTTTATACCTGGGACTACTCGAATACTTCGTCTGTTTCATACCCTAAAAATAATTTAAAAAAATATTAGTTAGTTACTTACAAATTTTATTGTTTATATTTTTCAATTGATTGTAGCTAATTTTCTCTTTACGATTTAAGTTTATTTCTTTTTTTTCTCGTACGAATATTCGTTTACTCTATAATTAATTATTTTGTGCCGTATATTTTCATATAATAACTTAATATTATTTTAACTGTTCTTTTTATATAATTCCTACATTCATTATGTTAAATTAGGTGTAATTTATAAAACTATAATAAACGTTATTTTTTTATTATTATGAGTGATTATTAACAATATTCCACTGTATGTCATAATCTTTTCTCATTCTATACACTTATTTTGTGTTATATTTAATAATGCCTTTGTTATTCTCGAAATAATTCTTTGATGTCAATAAATCCACGTCTTTAAATTAATATCTCCTACTATTATATACTTACTATGTGCATCACGGAGGCGATCGAAAAAAACAATTTCGCACGTGTCACGTATTTGTAAATATTGCATTCTTTTTTAATATGTACATTGGAAAATTGTATGGGATGTTGTACGGGATTAACCGGAAAACTATAATTACATTTCGAACGTTGCCAATAAAATAGACCTAATTTAAAAAATGAGAAAATATTTCAATGAAATGAAAATGCTTCTCCGTAACCTTCTACAGATTACGGAGAAGCATTTTCATTTAATTTCTAGAAAAATAATAATTAATACGTAAACACGTATCTTTGTCTTTTGTATCATCTGCCTTATATGCCAATCATTTATAAAACACACTAAAAAAATATTATTTTCAGCTACTTTCATTCCTTATCGTATCAACCGATTGATTTGCGCCTTCATATATATATATATATATATATATATATATATATATATATATATATATATATATATTGCTTTATATGTTGCTTTATATACGCATACATACTTATTTATAAAGCAATATATATATACATATATATATATATATATATATTGCTTTATAAATAAGTATGTATGCGCTATCATAAATTTATTTCAATTCTGTCGAATATTTTTCACTGTCGAACTTCCTCATGTACTCCGCAAAAGCCACAAAACGATTCCCACTGTTTAAGCCTGTTAAAGTAACGCTCGAATGTCACCGGCGCTAGGCAAAGTAGCATAGGCGCTTGCTCTTACCAGCTCGGAGCAATCCGTCTGCAAACGAAACCTCATCATTAGCATACTTGCCAACAGATGAGATAATGGAAATTTTGCCTTAATTAGCATCTCGTTGTTCCCTGCAGTTGGGGCTCTTCGCTGCCGAATACGTAGGAATATTCTTACTTGGGAGGTTTCTTGGAGTATTGTGAGTTCGCCTCGCGTGGCCGTATGGAGCTTCGGGCCTCTCTTCCGTTAATTAAATAATGTGCTGAATAAGATGGCGGGAATTAAAATATTAAGTTGGGCATTCAGTGCGCTCTGGATCTTTTGTGCTATTTAATAAATGGGCGGGAGCGAGTTTAGGTTTCTTTACAATTTTGTCGACGACCGACAGTTAATAAGGTTAAAATTTAATTTTAATTAAATTTGATTTGAGATGAGAGGTCGACAAGTATAACATAAAATGATTAAACGTGACCCTTTTGAAATGGGATAAATAGAACTGTGAATATAATGAATTTAAAAAAATATCATTCAAAGTAATTTTGTCGCTTATCTCATATAAGATGGAGTCAATTACTTATGGAATGGAATCATGTGTAGATAAAATAAATGTGAGAGAAAATTGTCAATATAGTAACAATTTTGGAGCGTAGTTTTCTTTTATAAGAAAAGAATGTATAGTGCAGCTCTAAATTACCTTAAACTCCAGGAAATATCTCTTTGTGTTTACTTACTAATGATTATCTTTGCTTTATCTCAATTACTAGTTGTTTTGTTCTTTTATGTAACGAAAGGTATGAATCTATCTGCGCTGAACACAAGTGAAAGAAAAAAAACGAAATTGTTTTTCCCTATTTAAAGTCCTAGGCACAGTCTAGGACTTCGCTCGCGTGTAAATAGGAAAAAACAATTTCGTTTTTTTTCTTTCACTTGTGTTCAGAGTTTTAAATATTCCACGTAATAACTAGTTGACTATCTTTCGATATATAATAAAAGCTTGTCATTTCTAATATTCTCAGCTTTTTTTTATCCTGATTTCCCCACCAGTTAAAATTAGAAATATTTTGTGAAAACAGATCGTCTGTATTCTTTACTTCCAAAAGAAAACTTAAAAAAAACATATATTTTACATGTAATCGAAAGCTGTTTGTACTGATAATAAGGATTTTCAAAGTTTACTATCAGAAACTTTGCTTATAATAAAAGTAACTAATGGGTGAAAAGTAGCGTCCACTTTTATCTAAATAAAAGTATTTAAAACTTATTATTATACTAATTTACCATCATATCACTCTTTTGCTTATATTATTTGTTAAATTCTTGTCTATATTTGAAAAGTAATGTTTAATTCCATTAAACGTAAAATGTATGTTTAAAATTACGTAAAACGTATGTTGTTCTTCCTTAAGGCCCCATATTTCAAAGAAATAAAATGGAACGGTGATTTTGATGCATATTTGTTAATTATTTATCTATGAAATTTAGAAATTTCAAAAGATTTTTTATTTATGATATGAAAAAAAACTATTCTATAGGTATGATAATCAATAAGATACCAAATCTTACGCGAGAACTAAACAAAATGTTAAAAAATATCCATTTTTATTTAAAATTGCTAAACGTTTAAATCAATGGCTTGAATTTTTCTTTTTTTTCAATTTGGCATAAAATAGCTAGCAGTAATTGCTACTAATAAATTAAAAGTAAAACGTTGCCTGTTTATTTGTTTCTGTGTTTCTTTCACGCTTAAACAGGTCATTTGGTTTCAGTGGCATTTTATAAACCCATAGATTATACATATCCTAGACTAAAAGATAGACTACATATAATTAGGTTATCATTTATAGGAACGATCAGTGAAGATAACGCAAAAAAAATTAAGACCGCGCACGAAAAAGTTAACGCTCTGCGAAAACTTAGGAAAAGTTTGCGACGACATACTACTATCATCAATAGGTACCACACAATAAGCGCGTTTTAATGATAATTAAAAGTATTATTACTTACCATTAAGTATTATTACTTACCTTATATGTTTATTGCAAAAACTTGTGAATCCTTGTGTAAATACTGAATTTAGCCACTAAATACTGAATTTAGCCACAAGACCAAATTTAGTCACAAAATTAAATACTGAATTTAGCCACAAGGGTTCCTTTGACACTTTATTCTTCTCATTTATATTTCAGTAATTGTAAAAATTGTTATTTATCCTTCGGAACATTTAAACGGCACGTAAGTGTTTCGAACATGCGGGCATTTCGGCAAATAGAGCGTTCGGGTAAAGCCGCAATCAAAAGCTAATACATTTATAAAGAAACAATCCACAATTAAATGAAACTACGTGATGTAGTATTATTTCTACTTTCTTTAATTTATCTAACCACGACCTAGGTTTCGTTGTATTTATATATATATATATATACAACGTTGTATTTATATATATATATATATATATATATATATATATATATATATATATATATATATATATATATATAATACAACGAAACCTGGGTCATGGTTAAAGAAATTAAAGAAAGTAGAAATAATACTACATCACGTAGTTTCATTTAATTCTGAATAATGAATTTCTACAAAATTAACACCAAATATATTCAATAAAGAAACAATCGTTCAAATACTTCAAAATAAAATAGGAAAATAATTAAAATAGAATTTACTACTTACTATTTTGGGGATAACTGAAATTCCTATCTTGTGTGAAATTATTCCAATAATAAATTTGCACTCGATGATCGCTCTCCACTTGCTCATTTATGATAAATTGCTGCAAAATATAACTATTTTCGAATCACTGTTTACGAGCATCTAAGATCAAGATGAGAACTTTGAGAGCTTGTCTTCCATTTTATTTGCATATGCGTCCGACGCAGAGAAAGTTTGCACGAGAGTTTCCCAGGCAAGTTCGGACAAACTATTGCTGGGGGTGTCAGACGTAGGTTCCCTTTCCATCGCCTGCGATACAGCAACACTATTTCAAACTGGGAGCAACACTTAGAGAAGTATGGAAGTAAAGAACGAATAAATAAACTTAAATTTGTCAGTTGCCACGAAAGCTTTGATTGCAATGAGCCTTTTAATTCTCTCTGGGTTCTTCCTGAATTTCAGTTTGTTTATTTTATTAATTTTCTTGGAATATTTCCCAGATCTTTCCAATAATTTTATTCGAATATTATTTTTATCCTTACTACATATGGATATTGCAATAATAATAAAATATCTTCTATGCTTTCAACGGGACCATTTGTCGTAATGGACAATGGTAAATATTATCCAAATACAAAATGTTTGGAGAATACCGTTGTAGACTTTTTAGCTATCAAGTTAGATACTTGAAAGACAAGAAATATTTCTATAGTACATCAAAATATTTCCGGAAATTTTAGTCTGGTTAAAAGACAAAATATTTTTTTTTGACTTTCAACCAGAATATATAAATATTCCAATAGGCATGTTACGGTACTATCTATTCAAGTAATAAAAACGTGAAATGAAAATAGTATGTAAATTAAAAAAAAACATTCAGAGAATGGCAAATTAGCTACAGAAGGGAACTTAATTTTATTTGGAATTGTTATCTGTCTCTTCATTATTTTTTATACCGTTATTGCGAGAGCTTGACAAATAGCAAGAGGTATTGAATGCAAGCAAGAGGACTTTCAGTCTGCCATTCCGTAGATTGGAAAATTTTAACTGTTAACCTTTAAAAATATAGAAAACGTTTCGGTTTACTGAAAATCACGACACTATCAAATATGTAAATAAATAACAACTCGATAGCTAAAATTTGCATGCGCGATTAGTTAAATTTCATAACTGAACAAATATTTCACTACTGGCAAAAGAAAATTCGAATGTAAAGTTTGGCAAATTAAAATTAAACCTAACTTTAAATGATTAATATTTTCGATACGTGCGATCTTTTACTAGTGTCACGTGTTATATCCTCCTTCAAAAGATGTAAGGTCTTCTTTACTATCGTATGCATCTTCTATATTTATATTATTAATTAAAAATCCTCTTTTCAAATCTTCTTGCTATCCTAATTTATGTACTATCCTAATTTCCCTGAAAATTTCTTAAAGGAAACGTGAATTTTTCTCTATTAATATGTATGTCAGCTACATTTTTCCTCTCATCGGTATATGACCCAATTTGTGGGTCATTAGGTCGACTAGATTATTTACTTTTTCATCACTGGTCTAGGAGAAAATAGTTTAAGTAAAGTATACTTTTGCTGTAGGTTTAAGGCAGTAGTTTTTATAGTTACTTCAGTCCTAAATATTTTACTGTCTTCTTAATATTGTTTTAATCTTTATGGTATTAAGTTTCTAAATGACATTATTTATGTGTATCTAGTTGTTATTCTTTTGTGAGATTATGTTATCATTTTATATATCTGTGTAAAACTAAATATTAATATCCATATATAAAAAAACAAGTCTTATGAAGAATGAACAAACAAAGAAAGCTGTGGACACGAACCATACACTACGCACTTTAACATGTTGTTAAGAGACTCGTTGTCTCCATCGGACTTATTTACTCCACCGACTAGCTACTTTCTCATAAGCACCTAAATGCGAGTCCATTTGTAAAAAAACATTAAAGTGATTTTGAAAAATTCCAAAATAAATTGATAAATTCCCTTGCGTTAGGATCTAAATGCCTACCAATTTCAAACATTCTGTAATTTAGCGTGATGTTAATAAATTGATTGCCTCGAATGTTTCCTGATAAGTTTCAAAATATCAGTTCCCTTGCAAAAAACCTAAAACCTAAAACCAAATTCACCTAGTTATAATATTGAAAGGCATGATATTAGAAATAAGTACATTTAAAAGGAAGATTGCAAATCAAATATAAATTCAATACTAAATATAAGATAAAGTCTAAACACACCTTTACGTTTTTCGAAGAAACAATGGCTAAAGGAATATTATCAGTAATGAAAAACTAGAAAACAAGCTTCAAATAAAAACAGTAATGTTATGAAGAGCTTAAAGATCTAAAAATATGTCCCTTGTATATCCAGATATTATCAATGCGAATGTGAAATATAAATGTCTACAATATGTACGAAAATGGGATAATGCTGAAAAAATTTCATAAGGAATATTAAAATATTTATAATTATATGATGCTCTCTATGCTCTGGATATCTTTTGTTAATTATTTTATTGACATTCGATTTATAACTTTTGATTTCAATATTTTTACGTCTATTTTGATTCATAATCAAATGAAATGATTTAATTTTTTATTACTTGTGCTTAGTTATTAGGGGTCAAAAATAAATAGACTTAACCCTGAGTTTTAAAGTATTGTAATCATATAATTTTTTTAAGTTTATTTGAATATAAAAGTACCATTCTATAATTCTACTGGAAAATCATAAAGTAAAAATCAATGATGATCTAAAGAGAAAAAAGAAACGAATCTATTAACGAATTATACTGGAAAATCATAAAGTAAAAATCAATGATGTTCGACAGAGAAAAAAGAATGAAAATCGATAGAGAAAAAAGAAACGAATGCAGTTAAAAGCAATAAAATAAAGCAAGGATGTGCGAAGACTGATAATAAGTGGATAAATAATTGTGAATCATCGAAAAGTAAAAGCGGATGAAAATAATAATTTAGTAATTACTGACTCGTTCTTTAATCTAGTATTATTTTCTTAGAACATAGAAAAAAATTATATTACAAGAAAAAGGCATTAAAATTATTTTATTGTACCCATGTTTAATTTTTGCCTGTCTATAGAATATATTTCTATAACTGTGGCTTTTTCCATAACTTACATTTCCCCTCACATTTACGGTTTTATTTAACGTATATTTTTGTAAAATCTGAATAATTAACTATTAATGTTTTGGTATTTATACATACGGATATAAAATGGAGTCAATATGAAAATCTGGGAAATACAAAAAAAAATTAAAGTCAATTATATTGTGTAAGAAATATTATGTTTCGAACCTCATGGGTTGTATACTACCCACAACATACTTAAAATGATTTGGACAAAAGCAGTCGATTTGTATGGAATCAGTTTGTGACAAAATAAAAGTAATAACTAGAAATAATTTGAGACTGAAGGAAATAAAGATGGATTTGAAGGAAACATTACTTCTTTTCCCCCGTTAAATAATAAAAGAAGACCACATGAGGACATTTATGACTATCATCTTCGGTAAGAGATAGATGACAGTTAACAAGTGACGATATAGATAACGTTATATTAATTCGGAAATTATCAAACTCAAAATTTAAATAAACCACTCGCATTTGATTCCTATCATCACATTACTGTCGGCTACTTACAACGGCAAGTGCCCGTTCTCGCAAATTATATAACTTCGCGTTCGCGAAAATACATAAGAGAGAAAAACATTTTATTTTTCCATGAGTCCGATGGATTAAAACGAAACAAACGTCCGAGCACTCAAATTCTTATTCAGGAAAGCACCACTCCACGCCACGTGCTTTTAATAAAATCGTATATTTTCAAATTCTTGTTATTTATTTCTGGAGCGACGAATTAAATTTAATATTTGAAACGTGCGAATCCAAAGCTGCCTCATTGATGGTTTAATAAAGTTATTTGATTTTTATCTTTTTCCTATTATGTTCATTTCAAACACTTAAATGGATCCGTAAATTTAATTATTCACAAATATTTTACGTAAAATGAAATTAGAACTGAAATTTGCGAAATACATTTTTGAAAGAGTTATGAATTATTTGATTAGTTATGTTCAATTTTCATTACATTGTTTTAAGTTACTGTGAACTGAACTTAAAATTAAACTACACAGTCCTATGATATAATTCTTTTGTATCAATCTTTCGTTTTTTTATACACTTGTGATACAAAAGTCGATCATTTTTCATAGATGAAAAGATTTTGTTCTGTAGTCCTAAATATTTCTATTTTAAATTAAAATTAATATTTAATTCCATATTCGTGTTTTCTGTTTCTAAGATCTGGCTGTTTCAATTACCACTTAATAACATTTTTACACTTTTATTTTTAATCAGTGAAAACATGTAGTTTTCTACATCACATTATGCAAAATAAAGTTGCTTCCCCTTTCTTTTTCAATTTTTTTTTGCGTTTAATTACAATGACTTAATATTGTTAGCAGAATATTTAAAACTAGCTTTCCGCCCGCGGCTTCGCTTGCGTGGACTACACGATTTTGGCTGTTCTGTTTTCTCCCGTTAAAATATAGCCTATATTATTCAGTGATAACGTAGCATTTTATTGGTGAAAGAAGTAGTTTCGAAGATTGCCATACAAACTCACTCACAAACATTACCTCTTTATAATATTAGTATTGATAGCTGCGCTCCGCGTTTCACCCGCGTAAGTCCCAAATATCAGCATAAAAAGTAGTATATGTGGTACTCCAAACTATCTACATACATATACAATCTATCTCTGCCAAAATTCTTAAGCATTTGTAATATTAGTTGGTATAGTAAACATAATATTATATGCTAACGTGATTCGCTTTGGCATAGCACAAGTTGAAAAAAAAACAGAATTAAATTTATGCAAATAGAACAAAACATATAATTTCTTATAATAATGTAGCAATTATAATTTTTAGCAGTCACATCATTGGCGATTCTGTTGCTATTTAGGAAAAGGTTATTTGCTAAAAACAAATTTTTTTTATTGAAATTTATTTCCAAAGTTTAGTGTCTCATAGCTTCCCTATAAATAATATTTGGTATAGTTTCATTTTGTGGCAGCAAAATAAATTTATATTCGGGAGCTCCAACTCGTGATAGGCTAGTTGCCCATGAGTAAAAAATTCTCTACCAAATTAAAAGTTTGGTCCTGGGTCTTGTTAATTGTTAAAGCAAAAGAAGTTTTCACCGGAAATTGAAGTCGCTTAAACGGAATTGGCAAATTAATGGGGATCATCGGTATCCTAGGAATATGAGCTAATTCCCCAGCTGCAGGGCCAGTGACAATGGTCGCTACAATTACGTTGTCTTTCAATTCCTTTATAAATAGCCTCGTTTTTGCACATGTTAGGAGGGCTTAAATTTCTCAGAAGCATGATTGGCATTCCGATTTTTAATGATAATTCGTAAGGTGGTAGGCCAGCGGGGTTAAGTGAATTTAAAAATTCATGTGGGTAATATACTGCGTCTTTGATATCAGTAACGGTGTTTATAGATTTGTAATGTTTGACCTAGCCGGGGACTTTTTGTGTGATCAAATTGTTTATTTCATCGACGGTGTCATTCCTAGGTGATACTATCGCTCTAGAACACAGCCAATGAACGTATTTTTCGTGTAAATTTCCGATGTCAGAATCGATTTGATAAATTTAAAGAGGAATTTACATGAACATGATCAACCCGGATAATGAAGCTATCTAGTTGCAAAAGGATTAATAACATGATACGAATGTTATTATATTCCTTGGGTTAACTTATCGCAATTTTCATGAATATTAAATTAATATACTTATAATATTAATTTAGATAGCAACATTTCTGTTTACTTACCTACACTTTGTAATTTTCGCGACAATTTTTATTTTGTTATCCTCAACATAACTTTAAAACGAATGTACCGATTTGAATAATTAAAAAAATAATTTATTCCTGCGTAAACAGCGTAAATGATTTAATAATTGATGTGGATAAGAATTCATCATGATACGGATATAATGACTTTTTTGTTTGCATGTGTATTTTGATCGACTAATTTGACGAAAAAACGTTTACTGTAACATAACTATAACAATTACATAAAATTGTTATAGTTATGTTACAGTAAACGTTTTTACTCCGCAACTTTTTTGTTGATTTAGTGAGAACATTCAATATGTATCCCATTTTTTAAGTAATAGCAAAAGTTTTTGCAGGGCACGCGTAGAAAGCATATTTTTAGGCGATTTTTTATACCTTGTGTAGAACTATCGACATTATTATAAGAAATAAATAAATTTTAAAAATAATGTAGCTTAATATTGTTGAACTAATTTTTAAAATCGGTCTAATAGTTTTTGAGTTTATCTATTACAAACTAACATAAAAACAAAATCTTTCCTCTTTATGTTATTTGTATAGATGTAAATAAATATAGTTAAATAACGTAACGTAAACGTAGTTAAATAAATATAAATTAATAAAAATTATTTTTCTTCCTCTTACTTATTCTCAATGGTATATGACGTAAAAGTTGCATAATGTTTAGTTTTTCTTCATGTTTTGTGATCAAATATGTTTTTTTCACAACATTTTTAGCATAGGTTAATTTTAGAGGTGCAATTACGTACTTTAAAATGAACCTAAGTAATAAAACGAGCAATAAAACGTGTTTAGTTTTTCTTATATAACCCTGTGAGTACTTTTACTTAAGTCGCCCCAAAAACTTATTTGTTGGCCCAAAAATAAACATATTACATCAGTTTGCTTAAACCCTGTACATACTGTAGCTTATACAGGTATTTACAAGAAAAGATTCGTCAAGAAAATTTTATCTCAATTATAATTTCGTCCATGATTTATTATTTTTTAGTAACTATTAATTTGGTTATTTAAAAAACAAATTAATAGTTTCCAAACAAAAAAAAAGTAAATGAATTTGGTTATTTAAAAATAATATTTATCAAAAACAAATAACAAAATTTTATTTCGTAGTCTATAAATGTGTTACTAACTTATTTATTACCAACTACCATTTCAAAATAACATTTTTAAAATTACTTTGTAAAAAACTAATGCAATATCAGAATTGAATTAATTAAGTCGGTTATTAAGAAATGCGTCTTAAAAATATTTTAAGCACACAATTAATGATATAGGAGATGTATCCAGATCTAAAACACAAGACACTAGTTTTCTATTACATATGTCTAAAGATCAGACTTTTAATACAATGTTATACTATTTTCTATACGGGATAGACTAATAAAACTAATTCACAATTCAAACATTTTTATTTATTTATTGTAAATCTATTACATGTTCAGATATATTTGTAATTATTAATGTATGTTGCATATGAGAAATCCAAAGTTAAAAAAATTATTTTAGGGTACAAAAAATATTGATCTGTTTTAAGACATTTACCAAAATAAATGATTAGGTTAGAAAATAATAATAACAAGGTTTAAAATATTTGTATAATCACATGTCAAGAAATTGGAATTGATTTTAACATTTTCATCTCTATATAACATTTCTATTCACTCATCACATACACATACCCTAAAATTATATTCCAATTGAGGCCATAAAATGGTATTTCGTAACATAGTGAGAAAATCAAGAACCATCATGAGAAAATTAAAACAGAAACCACCATCTCTCAAAAATAAGTACCTACTTAATATGGTTAATATAGAAAAGTAATTTGTTTTAAACACATAGAAGCTTACTTGCGGTAAAGCACTTAATTCACCGGCACTGATTTCGAAACGCCGTAAAACGAATCAAGCTTTAGAATTCTACAGCTATGTGCAAACTATTAAACACACAACGGCCCGAGTTTTCAGCTATGTACGCTTTTAACTGCATAAAGCGGAACTGAGTGTGTGGAGAGAGAGGTACGTATTCTACGTTTACGTATGTGTAATAACGACCAGTTACAATGTGGAAAATGCATGTTTTAATTGTCACCCTTAAGTAAATTGGGCGTTTGGTTCTGTGCCACATTCTCGTTACATAGTTAATCACAGAATGTTTTGCATATTGTGACGTCATAGTTTCAATATTGTCTTCTTTCTAAATTTTTGTAATGCAGGTTGCATTGTGATACGAAAATTCTAAATTTTTACCAACGGGAAAGTAGTAAGTGTGAATGAATTTCTATTTAGATTTCATTGTATTTGTTCATGAAATTGCATTTATGAATATAAGGCGAACGTACTGCTTCGATAATAATCTCTTGCAATTGACTACGCACATTAAACCACACTGTGATGTGGCAAACTGCAATTGTGTCAATTGAGAGAAAACCATATTTGTATATTCAAATATCTCGAAAGTAAGACTTAAGCTGCTGAACACGTTTAAAATACACATACCACGTACCACACAAGATCATGTTAAAAAGATATTATACACCTACACTAAACATACACACAAGCATGAAATCGCGCGCGCTTGCGTGTTTGTATGTGTGCGCGTGTATGTGTGTGTTTAATATCTTCATAAAACGATCTTTATTCGGGAGATTTTTACGATACTGGTGTGTACGATACTATGTGAAATCTGGTAATGCATTAACCACCGCTCTATTCGGAATCAAATATTTTCATACTTTTTCTACCGTCATGAAGATAAGACTTAAATCAAACCAAAAACAATTATAAAATCTAAAGTAACATTAATTGAGTGACGAGTCTATGTAGATGAATAAAGTAATTTCGATAGAAAGAGCAACATAGTATTTCATATGAAATATTCGATAGGAAAGTAGTGATTGCCACCGAGATCTTAAAAATATTAGTATTATAATTTTAAAACTAAACTAATCCATCATTCCTCAAAGATTGAGAGTCATATTTTATTCGATTAAGAATAAGATTCTTATTTACTCGAACTTTATCAAATTTATCTGTCCTTTGATATGGTTAATAAACTTTTTTACCTAAATATCCTATTTCCATAAAACACATGTTTAGCGCGTATGTTTTTTTAGGGCTTTTGATGTTATAAGCCATTTAAAAGAATTTTAATGGCTTATAGGTGACACAAAAATAGTCCAGCTCGATTAGGTTCATGGCCGGTAGGTTAAAAAACCTTAAACACTAAACGTAACGCTTTCATAGAAGAGGTATATTTTGCGTCATTTGGAAGAAAGATAGTACATCAAAATAGACTACTTCAAAGAAAGTTGGTGTTTTTTATATTGCAATACTTCGGCGATAAACTACACGGAAGCAGAAAGCTTCTAAGCTTTTTACTTTTAACTGATCTTGTTATGGGAAAGTGCATGGATCAGATTAAACAGATACTTTTTGGCAAGTAACATTAAAGGAAACAATTCTAAAACACTATCAATTGCATAATGTTAAAATTACTACAAAACATACAATACACGCACCTGAATTATCAAAACCTAGCCCGCCAAAAGACATTCTATCTATTTTAATAAACTATACGACAAAGAATATTTAGTTTGATGCAAAAGAGATGACTGTTTAATATGTGAAAATATGAAAGTTCTAAGTAAGATTCACGGCCAATACTAAGATTATATGGGTTTCCTTTGTGAATAGAACAATGGAGTAAACATTTTTACTGACGATAATAAGACTGCCATAAAATCAAGCTTAATAAATCCCAAGAAAGTCTTACTTTTAGCTCTTCAAAACAATCTTGAATCTTTACATCAAATTTAACAATAAATGGGGACATTTTCAAATATTTATTTGAAAAATTGCTAAACTGATTCAATGTAAACCCGAGGACATTTTTTTAATATTTTACATCAGAAAACAAGTTAAAGGTGAATACTTATTACTTTCAGCATGGACTTCGTTCAAAAAATGTATTACATAATTGTTGGGCAATGCTAACATGGTCCATTCCATCCATTGGTATTTACTGGGTACATATCGTGAGTCAGCGCCCGTTACGTACTTGGAATATTTTTAAAAGCTATTAAAATTATTAACGTTTTCCGTTCACTGTGCCACATACTTATAATTGTTTATTAATAATAATACGACGACTTATCAAATTTAATAATGTTGCTTAGTTTTTTTTCCAACTTGTAAAAACACTTTTTCATTTTAAATCATAGAAAACGACTTATTAACTTTATTTTTTCTTTATTGGCGTAATCTCTTTACGTGTAATATTTTTGCCCTGTACACAAAGTCAAGCAAAGCGGTATGGATATATTGCATGTCGAATAATATAAAAAAACATTATTCGAAATGCAAAAAACCATCTACTGAAGACCAACATTTTTGCCTGTGTCACCCTCATCGATTTAAATTTCTTTACGTTTAACGGAATTCGTCTGGAAAAACGTTACTTAAATAGTTTCAATGCGCTGTTTGTTAGAGTTCTCTTTCTATAGACGTGAAAGTCTGAATTTCATCTTCTATTTTCCGCCCTCAATCGATATACTACATCAACCACCGAGACTATACACATAACCAAATCCCACTTTTTTCTCAAACATAAGGTTTTTGACATGTTACGTTTTTGAGACATAAAGTCGTCCACTAACTTTGTCCTTGGTCAGATAATTGATACGCAGGGTTAAATTGCCAATAGGTACCCACACGTATCCTACTGTAATATGACGTTAAAGTAAAGATCTATCTAGGAAAAATATCCAAACTTGACTCTGACGAATTTCTGGTACTGCCAGTACCAGTACTTAAGTATTTGTTCGTCCTACTTAATAAAACCTCTAAGTATCAATATAACTCGCACTACGATTATTCCGTACATATTTAGGTACATATAAACATTTAAGGGCACGTAGTGTCTTTATGAAGCTATCTAAAATATTGATATTATTTCTTACCCCGTAAATATGTTGTTTGGTATATGTTTTATAAGCCTAGAAATATCGTAAATTTATAAAAATAATTTAAGATTTAGAATTATTATTACTGATAGACGTCGCTATCTACTAAAAGACGTTAAAGTTATAAAAACGCTACTTCTATCATAATTTTCATTTTCTCAGTTTTGAAGAAAGGCACGAAGGAAATGAGTACATATTTTTATAAACCTTTTTAGCAATGTTTTATATAAAACCGTAAAAAAAGTATTTCATGGTTTTTAAATAAGTATCCCACACGACATACAAAATGCAAAGAAAAATTATTTCTATTATTTAATTTACCCAATTTGTTTCATGTATATCGAAATTTGAAATTATTAATTCGGAAATAATATCCTAATTTGAATAATTTATAACGTCATTATTTACGACTGATGACCAATGATTAAGAATATCGTTTATTGCCACGTTTTCCGTGAGCAGTTAATTTATTTAAATATTTCTCTATATAATTAAATATATTTCTTAGGAAGTGAAAACATATTTTATTTTCTTCATTTGGGGCTTTAAATTGCAAATATCCTTTTATTCATACTACAAAGGACATACACTTGGCAATCATCATTTTTATTTACAACTTACTATTAGACTATTTTGAGTACGACGTTGTAATTCCTGCTTTTACAATCGCCATATTTCCCTATTTATGCAAACCTTGCATTTTTGCTTAAAGTTTGCAACTGAAGTAGCATGTCGGAGGTACAACAATATACCAAGAATAGTACAAGAATGTACCGCTTTATGTAAATAACTCTATTATTCAAAAGCTCTTATGTAATATACACAGGTGATGCATATGCAAGCTAAGCAACTTGCATTAATACATCTCACCGTGTGTAATGGATTGGCATATGCCATGCAGTCTGCTTCAATATACTTGCGGTGTTTCGAAGCATGTGAGTGTGTGTATATTAGATTTTTATGCGTATTTTCTTTTAATAGATGAAATCTATATCAATAGAAAAACTTTTAATTTTGTTATTAACATACGGCAGTGGAGTATAGAATTTCATTGCAGAAAACACGAAAAATGCTATTAAGTAAGTTATCTTTATTTTTTCGGAATTATTTCTATTTTCAAATTTAATTGTTAATTTATAAAACTGCTGGGAATCATACATACATAGCGGATATTTATGAAACTACGGCGAACCATATATCCATATCAGATATAACAAAATATTAAAAGAGTGCTGCTAGGTTCACTGGAGAAAAATCAAGTAAACGTAGATCCGAATTTTTGACAGGACAAAAATTTGTCCGTAGACATCTAAAGACATCGATGGTCATATTGAAGAGGGTTAAATAATTAGCGAGTTTGTAGTAAACTTACTAACTGTTATCAAACAAATACGCTGAAGTGCCTTTTATATAAGGAGCAATACAGTATTTCATCTAAAGTTATCGAGCTGTGTGATTCCAAAATAATTTTTACAATTTTTATAAAAATATTAGATTAGTTTAATTTTAATACTAAACATGACTAATATTCAGTATTAAAATTAAACTAATTTACCATTCGAAGAAGGTTCAGATTTAATCGCAAGCTAATTTGTCTATATTTTTCATATTTTATTCGATTAAGATAATTAAAAATGTGTTCGTAGATTAGGGAAATTTTATTTTTGAAAAATGTTTCTTTTTTAAATATTTTTTACATTTCTTAGTTATTGTGCAAAATTTACTAATAAAATGAAAGGCAAACTTTCTTACCTAAAGTCGAATAATTACATTTTTATGTTTTTTACAATATTGAATTTGACCTTTATCGTACTTTAAATCTATTTTGGTAGGTAAAAGTAAAATTTTTATGGATTTCTTTACAACAAAAATTAAATGTATAGATACCTTTGTCTATTTTTAGGCTGTGATAACTTTGATAACATGAATTATGTTACATATCAGCACGTATGTTAGATAAAGTTATTTAAGCGGCTGAAGTTAAAATAAGGATAAAATTGTAATTTCCTCTCAGTATTACGTAAAATTTTGTAAAGTTGTTACAGTGGTTTTCTAATCAGTAATCAGTATATTCATTACAAACACTTTATATATTCATTGTCTCCATATATTCTTTACTAATGTTTCATTTGTACCCTCATCCTACATAGCTTTCGTAGTTAGACTTGTTTTAATGATTTATTTACAATGTTTATTCTAAAATTTCAAAGTTATTAAGCAATTTTTCCTAATTATATGATGAAAAGTCAATAAAAAATTAAAATTTCAATTTGCGACATTACACAACCGATGCATTTTCTGTATTTAACTCTAACAAATTATCGTCCCCGTCAATATTCTCCCCATTTTAAAACACGTAATTCAATACTGAACCAATGAGGAAAATCAATAAGCGGACTTCAAAAGGATATCGTCTCTCAATAAATGAAGTACAAAGGGGGACTTCCCGAGTTATACCTACGTCTACACACCCACACAGCCACGCAACCCACTGCGAACGCGCTTAACGTTATTTAAAACTTTCACCAACCCTGTTTTCAAAACCTTTTAATGGTCCATCCCTTCAGAGCCCATCCCTCGGCCCGCTGAATTTAACACTATAAATTTGTAACATAATGTTTTAAATATCTACAGCCCTATTTCATGTGGTGGACACAAGTCTACGTTAAGGGTGTTTTAATCTATACTCTCACAGTTGTGGTAAAAATTCCGGTATCGGATATGGTTTTCATTGTTATTTTATATACTTGGTTATCTAAGTGTAATGAATATTCCATTTTTAAGAAATGCTCAATTAGGCCTTATATATCGTTTGACTTATAGTGTATTAAAGTAACATCTCAAATCAGCCATGTATGCATAACGACATAAAATAAATCAAATTACATATGTTTATATGAATCTTTCAACGATAATGATAAAAAAAAATAAGGACATAAAAAACAGGCACACAATTTTCTCTATGCATTTAAGAGAAATAATGTGGTTGTGAAAACGTATATGTTGTATTATTTTTAAAAGCAGTACGTACCGAATTACTGTATTCTTTTATAACGTGAAAACTTTTATATACGTGAAAAAGTATACCTATAAATACTAAAGTACTTAACCAATTTTAAAAAATTTAACAAATTTTATAAGGTAATCTTTAAAAATAAAATGCAATAAAATATGAAGAAGTATAATATTATATTCCTCAAAAGTTATATTTACAAAAAATAAAAGCCCCATAGAAACAATAAATAATCATTAAATAATACAATTTAACCATAAGCATATTAGCACATATGCAAAAATTGTAAAAAATAAATAAAAATGTGATTAAAATAAAAGTATTTTACAGCCTTTTATTAAAAGAAATCAAAGGTTCGAGGAATCCATGTTATGCAATTAAATGCGTAGAATGATTAATAATATGCAATAAATGGGTTATGGTGTTGCATTTGCGAACGAAATATGCCTGCATGTAATTTGGTTGCACTTTCTCGAAAACGTCTCCATTTGGAATATATAAAGAAAATCAAAATCGCAATGCACTGAATTGAAGGAAAATTCATTGTAGGTACGTCTAAAGTTGATGAAGGTCATTCTGCATACTATAATACTGTGTAAATCGATTGAAGATCAATTAATTGTAGCCAGATCACCGATTTCAATTATTCAAGGACTTTATTTGCATTTGCGTCTCGGTATACAAACTAAACCATATGTGCAATGTACATTTTGTGCGCTATATGTATTACATGGCTTTAGAAACAAGTCCTGTTTTATTTATAACTACATATTCGTATTTTTTGATTTGTTTTGTTAGTTTAGAATAATATGAGAAATTGTTTATTTCATAGTAAGTAAATTAGTATTCAAAATTTAATATAATTGGACTTTTTCAAGCAATTTTTGTTTAAGAAATATTTTATTTATGCTAATAATTTAATGATATTAATGAATATTCCCCATTCATGTAAAAGAAAAAACGAAAGAATTCGAAGTATAAATTTAAATACTGCAAATATTGCTTCTATAATTGTTTTAAATGATATAGCTTTAAATAGAAGCACTAAGTAGATTGATAAAAACATTTTAATTAAGAAATAATTTTTTATTTATCACAGAGACAATTTTGGAACGTATTATCAATATTTTCAAATTTTCGAAATATAGAAAATCACATCTTGGCGCACGACTTGGTTGACAAGATAAATGTTTTAATTTGCTTCGAAGTACCATATATTTTATAATTTCGTATTACTTTTATTTTTCTTATTCTATTTTAAACATGCTGTGTAACAGCATGATAACTAAATTCCATACAACCGCAAGTCACCTACATCTAACCCAGAATTCTAAGTTGGCTATTAACGAAGACTGATAGAAGATTAATTAAGAATTCTTATCGCAGACAAGTGTTGGGAGCTTAGTAGAGGACGCGCCTTCGCATACAAATATTTGAAGCCCTGATGACGCTGGCACAATCTGTTCCGGCCATAAAAGCTTATTTAAATTTTATTTCATAGTAACGTTTTGGTTTACGTGGGCTCGGGTGTCGGATACACATCTTCGTGTACGAGGAAGGTAGTTTAAGGCGAATGTTGGTGATTTGGGAGCTTTGTAGTTTAATGTAAGCGATTATTTTATTTCAACCATTACATGTGTTGAAATATAGCTGAGCCAGGTAAATAGGCGAGACGGAAATCGTGTTTAAGTTGAAAAATTCTGTAATATGTGTGACAGATTAAACGTCACGTGAAGGTTAGGAATAAACAAACGCAAATTGGGTTTTAAGTTGAAAAATTCTGTTTTATGTGTGACAGATTAAACGTCACGTGAAGGTTAGGAATAAACAAACGCAAATTGGGTTTTTGTACCGGCAGTAAATACATATGACTATTTCCCTGACCATCACCTTTTTTTATACTATGTCTTGTAATATATATAAATTTTCCTGACGATTTAATTATTCATTTTTAAACGTAAGAGAGTAGGTATTCAATATTTAATAAGAAGCTTTGTTAATATAATTGAATTTATATAAAATGAATAATTGATCATAACAAGATAATTTCCCTTATATTTTAATGGTAATATGGTTAGTTGCTCCAATATGACATGCTATCTTATAATATTATAATTTTAAGCGATAGTCAAGAATATTTTTATTTCTTTGAAGAAGTGAATCGTAAAGTACTTTCCAAAACTACGAGTACATTTCACTGTAATAATTTGGATGCAAGAGCAGTATTCTGGGTGAATATACAACTGTCTGATCGCATTTAGCTTGTCACTTCTTAATTCATGCCACGTTTTGCCAATGTCTTACAAAACGTGTAGAATTTTATTTCATCAGGTAAAACGAGCAAAGCTCTACAATTGCGTCCCAAGGGATTCGATTCCGAAATACCTTTCGAAATGTGTCAGAGTTTTTTTTAGCGCCTTTACGTCCATTTTCCATATTACATAAGTTATGCTATTGGGTGCTGCTTTAAGTTGTTATACAAGGCGTAATTAGCTACTACATCGGCTGAATAAACATAATAATATCTCACCTGGGATTAATTGTTTATTCAGCCGACGTAGAACGACGTTGAACATTATTTCAGCCGACGTTGAACATTTTCCGGAAACTTAGTTTTTAAGCAATCTACCTGAATTTGAACCACTCGTCAAACGGCACAGATGAAAATTACACATTAATTTCGGCCATTAGATTCAAGTAATTGGTGAAAAATTTTGTAAAGGACTGTAAAAGCTTATAAATGTAACAAAAAAATAAATATAACATTTTCATGAAAATTTGGAATCTTTGAATGTTTGGAAAAAAAATTTGAACCGTGCTAATCATTCAAGATATTGGAAAAACATTATTTGAGAAAATTACGTTATCATAGTTGGATTATTGTTTCCATTATTTTTCATTCATTAACAAATTCTGTTTAATTTATTAACGTAAATAATTCATTAAATATGAATCATTCAATGCGTATTAAACGCAATAATTTAGAATCATTGATTTTATTCGATCATAAAAGTTAACACTATCTTGGTGATCCGTATAAGTTCTTTGCAAATGCAATGTGAGCAAACAATTGGAAAGCTTCCTGGGGTGAATCGCCATTTTTAAACTATATGAGACCGTTTGAAATCACAAGAGTTGATGTTTTATTTTCTCACAAAAATGGTCCATGATTGCATTTATTTTTATTTTTTAGTAATGATTTGAAGTTAATTTATCACCGATATTTTAGAACGAATTTACAATTTATTATTTTCATTGGTCAAGCTTATAACAAAAAATGTCTAATAATTCATTAGACGCCTACGTTGTGTAATTTTTAATTCACATCATTATGTTGTACCATGTATTCAAATATTATTTCAATATAACTGTAACTATAATAATTTAATTGGTTCAACCTAAGAACACCTATTTCTATGGTTCGATTTTGCAACAAAATAGCAAAATAAAGCGTAATGGAGCTGTAATGATTCAAAATTTAACTCAAAAGTACAATCGTCAAGACTTTAAAAGTACAAGTTATAAAAATATGTTTAATAGTATTCAATATTTGGTATGACAATAATTCATTCAGATCCTTTTCGAAAATATATGATGAAAATTAACTATAACTTTTTGATTTTTACTTTTATTATCAAGAAATAATTAATTTTCCCATAACAGAATATTATTTTTATTTCCAACGTTTTCTCGGTCATATAATTTTATTTTAAACTATCATTATCGTAAATACTTTTCAAGGTCGAATAAATTATAATTTTTTCGGTACAATGCATAACACATAACTTAGATAAAATTGTGCGGTACTCGGTTTATGTACACCATTGGAAGCTTAACCATATACAAATAATATATCAAAAGAATGGGATAACATACGAATTATTTTTTTTATTATAATTATTCTATTTAGTTCTCGAGAATCTAAAGAATTTCGTTCAATGTACCAATTCGATTAACCTTTGTATACCTTTACCTGTAGACACTCCATTCAATTATATGATACTATAGTGAATATCACGTTAATAGAATAATTAGCTTTTTACCAAATCCCGAAAAAAAACTTACAAGCAAAAAAAATTAATAATAATTGAAATTTTGTTTGCAATAAAAAATCTCAGGTATGTACTTGTCCCATTCAGGTTATTTGTTTCGTCTTTTGGATTTTGGCATCTTCTTTCAATATTATAAGATGTGTTATAAATACTTGTCATATTTTTCCAAAAACTCGGGGAGAAAATTAATTTTCGAAAATATCAAAATAAAGGCGCATTATGGATATACAAAAAGTATTTAAAATAATTAACTGAACCAAGTATGTGTTTATAAATAAATTACTTCCTGATAGATATACTATCGTGTAGTTTTTTCAGTAATTAATTAGTTAAAGGTGTCTGTCGGGAAAAAACGGTTTTTCCCTAAGCTTAAGGTTTTAACTCGATTTTCCAAGTTGAAAACTACATATAAAATAAATCTTAAAGTAGCCTGTGTAGGATATAAATCCTTCCGTGTAATTTATGAGTAATTATACTATAATTATAATTATATAAAAATATATTTTTGCTTTTACTACATTAGTTAAAATTGAAATGCAATGTCAAGTAAATTATAAAAATAACGTAAATATATTTCTAACAACATTAACCCACTCCGCGTTTTAATTAAACGAAATACGTTGGAGTAACACTTAATATATATAATAAAGTTTTCTTAGATTTAATTATATGTAATATCAAAATGCCTTTATATAATAACTTTCTTTAACTTGTTCAACAGATAACGCTTTTAAATATTAAAATTAATTTACTGTAACTTTAGGTCCAAGCTTACGTAGACGTATATCTTTGTAAGCGATTCAAGGTACGGTTTTTTTTATATATCATAAAGATACACACAGCGTGTACACGATTATCTATAATGTAAACAATTGCAAGCAAAATTCTCTATTAAGATTCATTCCCATCGTAACTTGTTAGCTTGTTTGAACTCGGCTGCATGGAAAAATCTAACAAGACTGGCCACGGGCTCACCGAAATCGGCTCGAAAAGTATCTGATTAACGTAATTACTGCCGTCGACTTTTTTCATCAAACTTTTCGACGAATTTCCTTCCACAAAGGACCAAGAATAATCGGGGTAGCAAAAAGTCGAGCGCAAATTTAAGCCGGCGGGAGAGTGAAAACGAATCAAAGCAAAATAGTTTCCATTACCGTATTGATTCTGCTTCCACTGTCTATATAACGGGCAGCTGTCTCGGTCGCACGGTGTCTTCGAAAAATAATGGTCAGCTTGTTCCGGCTAGAGTTTTTCATTAACTGCCGAAAGCTGAAGCTATATTGAAGTTTTTCCGAGTAGTTTTAGTTTATATTCAGGATACGTTCTTGAAACCATCCGGGAAAATACAATGACTTTTCCTCGTTATTACTGACGATACATTATTTATTACGTAAATATTTATGAAGCAACTAAATAAAAACAAGAATCAACTAACCAACAACCGATTTACATTTTGGCTTATCCGAAAATAAAGAACTTTGTTTTTTTCCCATTGAAGGCAAGAACTGTACTTAACATTTTTAATTAACAAATGAAAATAACTGAAAAGTTTGTTAGATAAAATTTAGTTCTTTAATAGGTATGATTGGTTCAAATGATGTGTAGTAAAACAAGTAACTTGCCAGGGTTTACATATTTATTAAAAATTATATTTCTGACTACAAAAGTAAGCCAAATGAAGATGCCAGTGCTCGAACTCATTTTGTTCGACCGCCAAAATAAATGGTATTATCCACTTTTTCCCACAGAAAGCTAAGGTCAGCAATATAGTAGAGTCAAAGAGAATAGAAACCGCTACATCGATGCAAAGAAAGTAAAAAGTGGACAGGACTTACGCTCGGAGTTCGATTAAATATAAAACGTAGAGGCCCAGCAACGGTAGATTTCTACTTAACAATGACTTAAGAAGGCTGGCTGACTTCATTTGTATGAACGAAACTCAAGGTAAGCATGTATGGTAAGAAGTGGAGTAAATCTTCTTCCAAAGATGGTTCATATAAGATCACGATGAGTGGTGTTAATATTTTTTGGCTCAAAAGCTTGCATAAATTTAACCACACTTTCGGATTATATTTTAAACATCGCCATGTTTTTTTTAGTCTAAGAATTAAAAACCTTTATAATTTCTCCAAATAGAATGCAAAATTAATAGATTAAATAACTAAAATATTCCTCTTTATTATTGATTTGCTTCTTGTACTTCTTTTTGTAATCTACCTTCTCCTCCATCTTTCCTTCTTTTATTAAGACACTTAAGTCGTTTTAAAATTTGGACATAATTAAGCAAAAATTATTTCTGGCCTTCCAAATAAAATACATTAATTTTATAAAATATTTTTAATGTAATTATCTATAGAACATTTTGTAATTAAATTTTCTCTTAATTCAGATAATACGAAATTAAATAAAAACATCCCTTTTCTATCAATTAAAATGCCAATATTGACATTGTGGAGAATCTGATGAGCTAATAGAAAAAAAAATATTTTGATATTAAATCAAGACATATTTAATTAATGTTTTTCATAGAACATTTAGTAATTAAATTTCATCTTAATTTAGATAATAAGAGATTGAATAAAAACATCCCTTTTATATCAATTAAAATGCCAATATCGACATTGTGGAGAATATGCTGAGCTAATACAAAAAAATATTTTGTTATTAAATCAAGACATATTTAATTAATGTATTCTATAATTAGAAGGAGTACATTTTGGTTTGTACATGCCTTTTCATTTCATATGTTTCTTCTATATTTCTCGCTTTCTATGATATTAAGTAGTAAACGTTATTTCTGAACTATTTATGCCATTTTGCATGTATCCGTTAATTTATGGGCGTCTTTATAGCTAGTTTATTTATTGTGGTAGGTTTTTTTCATTTTTCTTTCTTCACCCCCTTCTTGATTCCATACTTTTCATCTTATATTTTCTTTAGATCTACTTTTATTTTAAACTAATAGTTACCAGAAAACGAAAATTAATCCGGTATATTTCGCAGGATTAGTAATAATACTCGGTCGGTAGTTTCTCCATACCATTGTGTAGAGAATAGATGCGCATTATGAAATATGATAAATATAGTCTAAAAGCATTTGTAATATTAATTTCGATTGCCTCGGAAAAGAAAAAATACATTACCACAAAAGGTTTGCTCCCAAAGGTAAATATACTTCTCTATTACGTATACATATGATATCAATTTTACCATAAAGGAATAAGGTTCATTACTTTTCCGCATCGATAGTAACATAATTTTTCATTTATTACGTGGAATTACATTTACTTACAATAGTAGTAAGACCGAATTCTTTTTTTACCTCATGTAATGGTGTAGGCATTCTTGAATTCTTTTCCTCTATTGCTCACCTTCATAATTTTTCTTTTGAGTATTTTGGAACCTAAAAACGAACAATTTTTGTTACTAATTAGTGCAGTAATACGCATGTAGTTATTAAGTTTATTTTATTATATTAATAAGGATTTCAATAGGGTTTTACGTCTATTTTTAATTAATTTTTTTAGCTAGTGTAATCAAATGATTAAATTCCATAATCTTTGCTAAATTATCGTGTTAATATACTAAAAAAAAATTAAAAGCCATTTGACTTTTGACGAGATTTGTGGTATGATTTTAAACTGCAAAGTAAAATAGACGTTGAAAAGATGATAAATGACGTGAAATATTCCGCTAGATAAACAAATAAAAATATTAGCAGAACAATTTTAAATGCAACATCTATTGAAAAAGCAATTTATTCCCTTCTCACAAATAAATATGTAATAATTCAATGTTAAGGTGGATTAAGTAGAAACGTAAGGTAAGGGTAGATCACTTTCAGCGTTTTATGTATATAATTATAACAAAATAAATCGAATATAATTTTTCAAAATTACACTCAAATATTTATAATATAAATATAAATAAAATATAGATCTGCGCCACTATACTCTTGAGGTTAACTAAACGTGGACAAATAAAATTAAGTAATAACATTGATGCGAGATAGGTGTTTGAAATATCACGTAGTCATCAAAATCTGCTGTCAATATTATATAACTGTCAATATTATGGATCACGCCCAACTACAATAATAACTACACAAACAATAAGTATAAACCTTTCAAAATATCGAACAACTCATACGACTCTATTAAAATATTTACTCAATTAAAGTTTATTGTTACAGATGCAAAGAATACTAAATAAATACCACAACTGTACTTTGTTTAACAAGCAATAATTTATATTATTAGATACACTTAAATACTTTTAGTGTGTCCAATAATATATATTATTGCTTTTTTAACTGTCTATTGTGGAGGGTTTGGTTTTGACTACTTCCTTGATTGTGCCAATTTTTTGATTATATGCTGTAAGTAAGTCGTATCGCATTCAAACAATAACATCAATATATTTTAATGGTGATACACAAAGAATATATTAAACCAAAATTAAAACAAAACTCTAAAGCAAAAAAATAATTACAAATACTCATAAAATATGTATTTCCATGGCAGTACCACCATATTGTGTGGCTCCATCTATTTAAAGTGCTATTGTACTTATCAATTTGGCGACTTTCTATTTCTTACAGTAACTTCATACTCAGAGTTTGAAGGCCTAATGTGAAGTAAATTATATTATGTCAAAAACCTTATTTTTAACGTTTTTTTTACGAATGCAAAATTTCGGAATAATCGATGGCACTGGTGGGTTTCTTTTCCATAATTACTCTACGACCATTGAAAAATTTCTATTTATAATTCTAAAAAATATTGCAAAATAACATAAGCAGGTCAGTAAATGTAGCTTCAAATTTAGACAATTTCCGTAATAAAACATTTGAGGTAATAATTTGCATATGAAAATAATCTAAGTGATAACACCTTTTAACAAACAAACAATAACACTTTTTTCCACAAAAAAATCCACAATTAAACTCTTTATATATGACCGAAAGTTCCATATAGGGAGGTAGATGCGAGTAAACAAACGGCAGTGAAGAGACCTTGTAAGCCGACAAGGGAAATAAAGTTTAAATATTTTCTCCCATGAAAATTCCTTGCGGACACCATGAAAAAGTTGGCATTTTATTTCGTACGCTCGTTGTGATTTACAATCGTACGCATAATGGTCTCGCATTGAACCCTCGTCAGAGAATCCAATTGACTTTTGTCGAATGGTAATGTACCAGAAGCTTTTACCTATGAGTGCCTATGTATAACACGTGACTATTGCAGGTGAGGTCCGTATAGAGAGGTACTTTTAAAGCTCATATAGAAATGATACTTATAACATGCATAGGGGAACCGTTGAAAAGCGGACGTTTATACGAATTGTCAAAGCGCTTTGGTATATGATGACAATAGTCCATATCCTTATGTAGTGAAACAAAATTTGAATTTATGGAAATAGTCCAGTGAATTCAAATATTGCAGCAAGCTTTTATTTGCATTTATCTAAATTCGATTTTAAAATATAAATTAAGATTAACCGTAATTACGTATTTATGGTTAGAACGTGATTTAATGTTTATTTGATTGATTATTGTTGTTAAATACTATGCCGTATGGTGACACGTAAAAACTTTCGGATATTTGACAGTATTTCTACATAGTAATGATAATCTTTTATATATATGGTGTGATAATATTGAACTGAATGAGTATATATATATATATATATATATATATATATATATATATATATATATATGTATATACATATATATATATACATATATATATATACATAACTATATTTATATTTATATATATATACGAATATATATAAATTTTTTACGATCTTCCTAAAAATGGTAATAAGCGATAGGGTTACATGAGATACGTCTTCAAGAGACAAGAGTCTCGACCCCACGTTTGAATTAAAAGGTAATGTTGCCTTTTGTTTATTTTAAACAACCCCTTAAGACAAATTCTGTAATCAATCGTTACATGAAATAACAATTGTTAATTTACCTTTACCATTATTTATCCACTTGCAATATTCGACCAAATTTTACTGATATAAAACTCATGTCGAATTTATTTGTTTGCATATAAAATTATAATATATGCCAACTTCTGATCAATATTGGTAGAAATATTTTTTTTATTCTACGAAAGATTTATTGTGAGTAATATACTAAAGAATTTCCATCGAAAAAAGGAGAATGATAGAGTACATATGGTCTATGTAAAATGTCACAAATTACTAAAATATTAAGATTCAAACATAAAATACTACATGTCAAATATTTAATACAAGAATTCAGGAACGAAAAACTTAATCCATTTTAAACATAGGGTTCATAAGAAAAGTAAGTGTTTAAATCGTCTCAACATTGCGATATTTCTAGCAACTCAACAACAAGCTAAAGATATAATATGTTAGTTAGTAAACCATAATTTTATATACTTAGTCATTCAGGAACAGAGTTTGATTCCTAATGACACGGTTACATTTTACGGCAATATAAGCTAGTAAACTATATTGCTAGTAAATCGTATTGCATAATTTTATATACTTATTTATTCAGGAACAGAGTTTGATTCCTAATGACACGGTTACATTTTACGGCAATATAAGCTAGTAAACTATATTGCTAGTAAATCGTATTGCATAATTTTATATACTTATTTATTCAGAAACAGAGTTTGATTCCTAATGATACGGTTACATTTTACGGCAATATAAGCTAGTAAACTATATTGCTAGTAAATCGTATTGCATAATTTTATATACTTATTTATTCAGGAACAGAGTTTGATTCCTAATGACACGGTTACATTTTACGGCAATATAAGCTAGTAAACTATATTGCTAGTAAATCGTATTGCATAATTTTATATACTTATTTATTCAGGAACAGAGTTTGATTCCTAATGACACGGTTACATTTTACGGCAATATAAGCTAGTAAACTATATTGCTAGTAAATCGTATTGCATAATTTTATATACTTATTCATTCAGGAACAGAGTTTGATTCCTAATGACACGGTTACATTTTACGGCAATATAAGCTAGTAAACTATATTGCTAGTAAATCGTATTGCATAATTTTATATACTTATTCATTCAGGAACAGAGTTTGATTCCTAATGACACGGTTACATTTTACGGCAATATAAGCTAGTAAACTATATTGCTAGTAAATCGTATTGCATAATTTTATATACTTATTTATTCAGAAACAGAGTTTGATTCCTAATGATACGGTTACATTTTACGGCAATATAAGCTAGTAAACTATATTGCTAGTAAATCGTATTGCATAATTTTATATACTTATTCATTCAGGAACAAAGTTTCATTCGTAATCAAACGGTTACATTTTACGGTAAGCTAGTAAATTATATTACTAATAAATCAGTTCTTTCGGTGTTGCCATGGCAAAGGTAGCTTTTTGTTGATAATAAAATAAATAAATAAATGTAGACAAGATAATTAATTTTGATTTCATGGAATATTATTTACATCATAGCTGCTTTTTATACGTAAATAAGTTATTATTATTTTTACTTACATTCTTTACATTATTTATTATATATAAATTAAAGATTTTATGGAGTATATAGAAAATGCTCTTTAAAATCTGTTTTTCTCTAACTCATTTCGTCTTTACCATTGCTTCTTATTTGAATAAAAAGAGTGTGCCGGAGTTAATCAAAATTAGTTATAAGCTATGTTAGCGATTTAAAAACCAACAAATTAATAGTTGATAAGCTCAAATCGTAAATGCGACTTAATAAATTTCGGCAATAATGCTTAAACTGTAGTTTGCTATTTTAACGACTGCCATATTACTTCGGTCACATATTTATAAAATGTACAAGTTATTACGTAGTGAAAGTGTTTTTTACGGTGTTATTTTGTTCGTTATGCACTTTATTATGCCACATTTTATTTTTCTTTGTCACAAAATTATAATGGAATAAATTATAGTCAAAAAATAATACTAAAACCTTAAAAAGAATGCAAACTGTAATTTTTATACGCTACCATAGATATCACTTGAGCAATTTATTCCCAGATTCTGGAAAATTTAGCTTTGCGTACTGTAGTCGTTACCGCCAAATTATTTCACATGTAGTAACATATTTCTTTGAACCTTTCTCATTTCTTTATATCCTTTAATTTCAAAGAATGATATTAGAAATTATACGAATCTTTCATGCATTTTTAATGAAATTATCTACAGCTGCCTTAAGTATAAAGATGATATGAGGGAATATCATTTCACGCTACTGCCCGCATTAGTGAACCTGGTAAAATATCAAGAGAGAATTTAAAGCTAGAAAATTCAATTTTAACCAGTTAACAGCACGGATTTACTTAAATTTTAACCAGTTAAAAGCAAGGAAAAAAATATATATAAAGTTACTTTAAATGTATTCCATACATAAGACCGTTAAATATTTCTTAATCCCCTTAAGAATTTCGTGATAATGTCGATATCTCTTGGGAACCAGATGTGTTATAGTCTATTTCCTTCGATAATCCAAACCTAGACCGGCTTAAAACCAGTCTGATTATTATGTGGCTAACGCACAAGAAGAATAGTACAATCTCTGGAGCCAAAAAAACAAACATAAAAGTTCGTTGTGATCATTTTTCGCCTCAGGCATAATTCACGGAGACAACGGACGTTTTATCACTTTTTTTTCTCAAATCTAAGCGACATTTCGCTCGACCTTCCACGAAAGGTACTCTTCTTATAAGATATACTATAAAAAGCGACGGTGGGCTTAGGCTCGAAGTAATCGAATGGAGGTCGAATGATAAACGATGTCTGTTAGTTACCTCCAGTACTGTAGGTGGTCGGATGTGGAAAGAACCGCATGATACTTTTGAAGGCTATGTTCCGGTTTTTGTAATAGCGACGGTGGTTTAGTTAATGAAAATATTAAAAAGTTGTTTCAATATTTATTATATATATATATATATATATATATATATATATATATATATATATATAATTACAGTTATGACGTTTGTATTTTCGTTTTCGTTTTTAGCAATATACGTAATGATTTTAGGAGAAAAATATGACGTAACAAAGATTTAAAGTTATTTAGATTGGAGTAAAGTTTGTATCAGGTGAGAAGTTCACAGTCATTTAATGTTATACTCTTTCACGTCATCCAATTGATATTTTAATAACAATATTAATATTTTTTTCGTGTAAATAGTACACAAATATATTTTAGGTTATATTAAATACACTACATATTTATATGAATCAAAATAAATGCATATTTCCGTTTTACAACAATAAAATATGATTTTCTTGCACAGTTGCTTCTGAAACATAAAAATATTTTTGTTTTATCCTTTTAATGAAAAGATAAAAGACGTTGATATTTGTAACTCTGTTGAAATGCTTAAAAATTAATACATATGTCTCTAATTTCGGCGTTTTATACGTAAAAATAACGAGTCATAACTTTTTCTCACAAATATTCAAAATTTTCTTCAAAGGTGATGACATTAGTCATTCTGTTTTCACAGAATATATTATAAATCTTAAATATCAATATTTACATGTGTTATAATTATTTAGTATATTTAATATCTTATACCAAAATAAAATTATTTTTCCCGGAAAATATAATGAAGTACTTTCTTCACAATTTGTCGAACAAAGAACTATAGCTAATAAATAAAACAACCATTGATTAATTCTGGATATAAGATATTCGATCGTATCATTAGAAAATTATGAAGAATGTTTAAAATGCAGGTTATCGTAAACGATTATTATCATTTCCGACTTTGTTTAACGCTGAGCTTATCCATGACATTCATATCGGGCTGTTTTATCATAAATGTTTTAAAAAGCTGGTTCAAACTCTGATCGTGAAATGTTTAGATATCGGCGCACGCAGGTCAAACGTGACAGGAAAGTCCTGCATGTCGCGTAAGTACGAAATATGATACTGACCCGAAAATGTCTTGGGAAACGTTTTGCTGAATACTGTATTGTTGATCAATAGTTTTCATACTAAACGATTTACCGTCACTAAACGTACTTATTTTGCAGAATGTGGCTAGGGAGTTACACGATAGAGGGCAAGTAAATATGACTTATTTTGATTTTAAGAAGGTATTTGACCGAGTATAAAATAATATTCTCCTAGTAAAATTATTGGAAGTTTGTTTGTATTTTTGTCAGTTAACTTCGGGCTTAAAAGCAATACATTCAGTTTTAAATCACGGTTTTATATTACTCAAGCTGGAATTACCTAAGGTAGTAATTTAGACTTTCTTTTGTTTCTCATTATGATTAATGATCTGTCCTCAGTTATCAACACTCATTGCCTTCTGTTTACGGATGATTTAAAACTATTCTCGGCGGAAAAAAATAATCTGGTTGTGAGCTGTTTTCAAGCGATATCGACTCAGTATTTCATTGGAGTCTGAGCAATAAGCTACAATTTCATTTGAACATATGCTCAATGATCAATTATGCCCACCTACCCTAGATGAACAATTATGAATTTAATTGAACGGGTTCTCTGTGTAATTATGGACGATCGTCTAACTTTTCACATTCATTTTAATAAAAGTTATAAGAAATCCAACCACAATAAGTGTGTTGTGGTTTTGTTCAACTCTTGAATTTATAGTTTCTTTGAAACTAGTGCAATCATCCGGTTTTCACGTGACGTAATTTATATATTCGTGTCGGAGAAGATATTACTAAAGTTTCGTAAATTTTTGAATTAAAAATTGTTTTAATTCTATCCTTGTTTTATAATGGGCATAGTCGGACGTGATTCCCTTCAACTCAGAAGAGAATTTCTTTTGTTCCTCCATTTTTTTTAAGTTATTAAATAATTATGTTGATAATTCCTCGTTCACGGGTTTTGGGTAACACTATCTATTGCCAAGACCGCCCACACACATTTTACAAAGCTCACCTCTTTTACGTTGACAACCGCGGTACTGCGAGAGGCGCAGTGTTCATAATATTTATGTTCCGTTGATTGCTTTAGGAATGTAATTTTGGAGTTGCATGTTAGTTTACGAGTGATAATTAGTTAGTTTTATGCTTAATTTGAATTATGTTGATTTTTTATATTATTACGTGGATTGTAAACTACTGTATTTTTATCCAGCACTTTCAGGTAACCTGTAAGTTAGCCTTTTTTTTAATAAATAAGTTAATTTATCATCACAATCTAAAAGTTGATAATCACAATGAACAAAAAAATCCGATTCTTCTTAAATTTAATATTTTAGATAATTTATTTTTTTATTTTAAATAATATTTTAGATAATTTCTTAAACTTTAGTAATGTCCTTTTTTATTTTAATGCAGTTTACATTGAAAAACAAAAGTAATTTTATTGAAAGGAACGTTACACGTATTACATAGAAATAACACCAACAAAGACAAATATTACCTATATAATAATATAATTTATTCTAAACATAGAACCTGAGTAAAACGTAACAATAAATATAAAAAAACTACGTTAAAATTTAGTCAATGTGACGCTCTTTTAATATTAAAATATATGAAATAGATTCATTTTCATTCATTTTTAATTAACCTAAAATAATGTATTTCTTACGCGAGTTTCATTATCGTTGTTGATGTATAAGCCTGGCTTTCTGTAACAATTTTCATCTTTTATACAATAAAACCATTTAACTGAAAAAGTTTGTTTTTTATCTTTATTCTAATCAAATAAGAGGATACATTTGCAATTGTAGCGGATAATTCGAAAATAAAATATTTAAAAGTATAAGCAATGTTGTTTATGGGAAATCAAAAGTGTCCTTTGATTATTTTCTATAATATTATTAAATCTAAGGGATAATTGTCTCTTATTATTCCCCTGTAAATATAAAAATGACTAAATGTCTGTCAGTGGCACGATTTATATATGTACAAAATTTGATACCGATGGGTCAAGAAGTTGCTAAATTATTGTGTACTAAAAAAATTACTTGCAAACAGACATTTGTATTTCTATTATTACTTATTATTAATCTAATTGATAACATGACGATAAATTACGATTAAGACATAAACAGATTTAAGTTTCTTTGCAAGTATTTCTTTAATCTCACAAACTGCTTAATTTATTGCATTTGAACCTATAGAGACATGTTTATTTTAAATGTTATTAATTATACTTTAGTAAGTGTCTCAAAAAATAAATATCCTTTAGTCCTTTACTTGAAGACAGATGTAGTAGATTATTTGCTTATAAAAAACTTTGTGTACCAAAAAGATTTAATTACTGTACAAAGGATGGAAAATTTGACACTTCTAGAAAATCTACAAAGTTTTTTTTGGATAATTTTAAACAAATTTTCTTAGAGACTTCTACGGGGAATATAGCTACTACCTTTTTTGATTGGTGCACCGCAAACTTTAAACCAGGCTTGAACTGTTCTTGGGGGTAAGTGCATAGAAGATTTGTATCTAATAAGAAATTACTGTCCCATTCAAACCCCCGCAAATATTAAATTAATCAGTTAACTATATTTATGAATACGAACGTCTACTACTTTCTCTGTCGTCAATTTATGTCTCTGTAGTAACAACCGAAATATTGTTATTTGAAGACGTATCCATCTCTTCAGATTCGATTAAATAAAATTTCACTATATCAACACTCCAAACATAAGAACAAATAATAGTTTTAGATAAATTCATTTATATGTTTCATTTCATTGTTTGAAATAAAATAAACGTGAAATATTTTCCTACTCTGAGTCAGATTTTAACTTATACGATTTGATTGTTTATACTACCATATTGTATAATACGGGTATGCAAAGCAACATAATATTATATACGTCTTAACATAAAATACGTAATAAAGCTGAAATTAAAATCCGCTTGTCAAAATTCCATATTAAATTCTCAGCTCTAAATAAAGTCCCACACGCGGCATCGCGGGACGTCAAGACTCGTATTTTAAAGTACGAAAAATCTTTTTCTGCTACAACGCGTTTATACAAAAAGTGTTTTATATTTCATTGGTATTAAAACCTTTTTTTTATAGATCTGGGTATTGCCACCGCTTAATAAATATCGCATAATAAAATGGCCCAGTCAGACGCCGACATTACTTGTTAAATACACATAGCACGGGAATAAATATATTTGATCATGTTTATAAAAAAATGGAATAATTTTAAACTCTGGCTTTCTGAAATCCTAAATGTAATTTCAGAAATTATTTTATTTTCAACGGACATATATCCGCTGCTTCGTTTACGTAGTACAGACATGTAAAATAGTATGACTTCGGACGCAAATCCTCTTTTATTAGAACATTCCAATGAACGTATTTTTTTCAAATAATATTCCAGATTTATTACATATTAGCTTTTTCCGTGACTTTACTGACTTGGGCTGTTTGATTTTCTCAGCCATTAGTGATAAAAGATGTTACGTAATCAATCGTTAACCATACCGTAATTGATAATAAGGATTTTTAATATTGGGCTTTCTGGTAGCGTATACAAATTTATTAATTCGTTTCACGTGTACTAATTAAGACAAACGTGATTTAAGTTTCGTTTGCAGTTTTTAAGTAATATCGGAATAAAACGATCCAATAATAAATTCCAAAAATCGGAATAAAATAATCCAAGCTAACAGACTTTGATCTCTATATATTCTATGAAGTTTATATTTCATTCATCGAACTCATTTTTCTTAAATATCCTTACTGTTCTGGTTTTTTTTTGTTTTCTTATTATATGTATAGATTCATTTATTTCTGTGATAGTAATAGGTATTTATTATATTTATTTATTTTATAATGTTGAGCTATTTATCAGTCAAACTTTATTCTTAAAAATTGTCTTAGGAACTGGTAAATGTATTTTATATTAAGTTTTGGATTACGTTTAACATTCTATAAATGAGGCACTAATTAATGTTAAATATTTCTTAGAACAAAAAAAATTATTATTATTGATACGTGTGTAAGAATATGTAGTTGTTTGAGCTTCTGAAACTATTGAACTAACTTATATGAAAACTTTGTGTTGTAGAAAAATATTAAATAACTCTTTTGTTTACTCATATACCTTAAACAGAAACAATTATTTCGAAATAATTAGTAGCTTTTTGTAGCCATGAAAATGTCACAAATCCATCCTATTGTCACAAATGATAGTCCTTATTTGTTTCTATTTTCTTTACGTAGCTATTATATCGTTGTGTGATATTATTAGGAAAGCGTTCGTTGTGATTTTATTCGTATATCGTTTTATTCTCCATAATACAAGTTTAAAACTTTGTTTACTTCTTAAGTGCGATGAAATAATTTCAAAGTCCAGAGAATTAGATGAGGGATTATGTGTATATAATTTGGTTTCTGATTTTATATAATTTGGTTTCTGTCTGTACTGAATATAATTTGGTTTCTGTTTGAAAAAAAAAGAAAAAATCTTTGAAATTATTAATTTGTTATTCATTTAGAAATCCAACAATCTCTTGTCTCCAATTGTTAACTTAAAATTCACTAATGATATTATTTTATTTATAAAATATTTCTTATTTTGTACAATTAATCGAATTAACAAAACATTGTCATGACAAAAATAAACTATTTGTAGTATTAATTAAATCTGAGTTTTAATTATTATTTCTCAAAGTTTTATGTACAACATCATTAAGGTTGTTTGTCCTTAAACAAATTTTCAATTTTAATGGTCTATATAATTTTTACTGAAAACAAAAAAGATGAGAATCTGGAGGAATGATTGAAAATAAAACTATATTAAGTTAGATTTATCTTTTTTACCAGGCCTATCTCCTGCAAATTTACCATTGCCAGCTAAGAACACGGTATCAAAAGTTAGCAACAATATTTTCATCTAAAAACACTATATCTCTTGTTAGATTCCAAACCAAAAAGTGAGACTGCGTCCGCATAGACCATTTAGGATATCCTCTAACGTAATAAAAAATACAATATAAAAATATCAAGTCTATTATATCAGACTATAAATTTACATTTCATTGTGCACACTCTTTACACACACATCTACCTACACACCTACCTACCACATGTACCCGACATGTTTTATTAATATTTCATATATGGGCCCAACAAGGGTAAAGTTGAAAAGGAAAATAGAAGCTGAGCTTGCAGGGAGCGACGCTATGCCGGAAAATCCGCGAGTGTATACTCGGCCGAACGTTGTCCGCGGCGATGTCGTTCTGTGTGTGCGCGCCTTTATTGCTTCCTAGCGCCATGTAGGAGCGCACGTGAGTACGGTGACGGATGTATATTTTATTCCTAAAACGGAACCTAGTGTGTGAAATGGCAAGATGCGTATTACGTATGCGATAGAGTTTATTTGCGCCACTTTGTTGAAAGTTCGTATTTGCGCTGCGTTTGATGTCCTCTTACTTTATGTACTGGACGGGCTTGGTCTAACATCAAATTTACGCACGATAATAAGTAATTATTGATAAAATCGCTTAGAATTATTTAATATTTATAATTATGTATTTACTTCATATTTATTTCAAAGCTTTAGTATTTATAAGAGTACTGCAGACATTAACAAGCTTACACATAATAATAAAAATTAGAACAAAAATTATCAATTAAAAATCACACGGTTAGGTCTTTCTATGATATCGATTTTAAGACTTTTACGATATTCTCTTATGACAGCTATAATGATCCTAATCGTATCGGGTTTTATTATCAAAAATATGTAATACTCGTTTCTATATGATAAGATATAAAATAAACGAACACGTTTGAATTTATATTTAAAGATTAATACCGTGGTAGGCAAAGCCTTGCTCACAAAGATTTTTGGCTGAAATGAAGAAGTAGTAAAGTTTTGGTTGTTACAAAGTGCTATATTTTAAGCTAATAATTAGTTGAATATACAGGTGTCCAGTGACAGATTTCAATGTTTGAAAAATTGTAAAAAAAACTACACCTCTAATACAAAGTAGGTTTATTTTAACTTTATAACAACAAATGCGGATTTCATTTTTTAAAAACCACGTTTTCCAAATGGCGGCCATCGAGTCTGACACACTCTTCGAGTCTAGCATCATAGCTTCGAGTCCTACTGACTTCGGCTCGAATATTTTCTTTAAGTTGTTCACAGTGCTCGGATTTGTTTTGTAAACAACGGATTTTAAGTATCCCCATAAGATAAAGTCACATGGGCTTAAATCGGGTGACCTAGGTGGCCACGGTACGGTACCGTTTCGGGATACGTTTTTTTCTGGAAATAACTGCCGCACTGCATTCATGGACACATCAGTAGTGTGAGCTGTGGCCCCGTCCTGCTGGAACCGTGTGTTTTGGTTGAAGGATGGACTATTCTGTAGTTATACTCTGAAAAAGTTATTTAACATCTAGGCATATCTCTCCGAATTCATAGTTACAGTTTGGCCACGTTGATTTTCAAAGAAATAAGGCCCTATGATTGCAGATGCAGATATGGCATACTAGACTGTTACTTTAGGCTTATGTAAAGGTTCTTGATGCATTTGTCTTGGGTTGTGGAGATCCCAGTAACGAAAGTTCTGCTTATTCACATATCCTCCAATGTGAAAGTGAGCTTCGTCACTAAAGAATATGTTGCCCATTCGGGTAGCAGTACGAAATCTCAACAACATCACCTCCGCGTAAGTTTTTCTTAATTCAAAGTCAGAACCGTGTAAATCTTGAACAATTTGAATTTTATATGGATGGAACTTGAGCTTTTTTTGCATTATTACTTGTAAAGTTGATTTCGGAATTCCCAATATCGATGAACGTGTAGGCCGTGATAAACGGGGATTTTCAACGACAGAAACCATAACACGCTCGACATTTTCATCCGTGGCTACCAATGGTGTAGGTCCTGGCCTGGGCCTATTTAATGTTGATCCTATAGCTCTGAACCTTGCTACCTATGACTGAATGAGGTTGATCGATGATCCATCACGTAATCGACGAATACTGTAACGATTATTAAATCGACGGTGTGCTACAGACAGCGAAAATCCACTCGAAATGTACGCCTCGACGGCAAAAGCGCGGTGCTCTCCACTCCACTGTTCCATGGCTACTAAAACATCCGCACCGCTTGCGCTTCTAACGACGCCCTCGCGCCCCTCTTATGTGTTGCGTTCAGAAACTATGTTTGTTCAAACTTTGAAATCTGCCACTGGACACCTATTTGGTGTTAATTTTGTAGGAATTCATTATTCTCAATTAAATGAAACTACGTGATACAGTATTCTTTTTACTTTCTTTAAGTTCTTTACCACGGGCTATTAGCAAAGATTGATCTTTGCTAATAGCATGGAATCTTTGCTAATAGCCGTGGTAAAGAACTTAAAGGTCGTGGTAAAGAATTTAAAGAAAGTAGAAATAATACTACATCACGTAGTTTCATTTAATTGCTAATAATTAGTTTAATTTGTTTTAATTTTTAAGATATCAAAGCAGAATCTGTATTTTGATGCAATATTTTAGTTTCGCTTCAAAACATCATAAAAGTAAAGCAAGATATTTTAACATAGCTCTTCGAGTTAGCCGCTTAAATACATAAAATGGGGTTTTTACTAAAGAAACTGTCAAGTACAAGTGGAGCTCGCACTACGAGGGTTCCGTACACATTAAGGCATTTATAAATATTTAATGATATATGATATTCCACTTAAACTATTTTCGGATTTTTCCTTTACTTGTACTGTGACCTTACTTTCTTACCAAATTTGATTCTAGTTGAACGGAAAGTACGTAGCAGTTTTTATTTATTTGCGAGTATCAAAATTTGCGGCATAAACGGCCGTATTTGTATGGTTCTTCTTGATCATGTTGATTTAAAAACTTAATTTTTTACGGATTCAATGGACCGTGGACCTAAGTATTTGATATTAATTTCAATTTAATACCTTCACGCGTTGCAGAGAAAAAAAAGTGTATTGATCGACCGACAGTCGGAAAGCGAAGTCACCCTATAAGGGTTTCTTTCTCTTTTTGAGGTTCGGAACCTTAAAAACTTGGGCTGTACTAAAAGTTCAACTAAAAGAATTCAAATTTTAAGCCCATTGACTGATCTAAAATTTATGATACACGAACAGATCGTTAAAGAAATTCCATAAATTTGTAGTATAAAATTCCGAACGATATATATTTGGAAATATTTACTATTAGTATATGACATACTTAAACTACGAAGTTAGTAGTAGTAGTAGAAGTAGTTAATTTGAAAACGTTATGTAAAGATGACAAAATATTTTGGCATTTTATTTATCAAATTCAGTAATGTGAATGTCAATAATGGATTATATATGAACATACGCGGCATAAAAATAACATAATAAAAGGTAAGTACAAATAATATAATTAAATTTCTTATCAAATGAAAATCATTAAAAGCTCACTGACATACTCCATACAAACTACACACACGTTAGTCACACAAACCAATGACACTGCGTCACCTGATTTCCTTACCGCTGCTCATGAACAAAGGTCCATCCAGTTCTTATTCATACAGTTTTCAATCTTAATCCATTAATGTGCCAATTTAAACGATTGTTTTTTAGCTGAATTTTATAGTCTGTATGTTAGAAAAATGTGATACGGGCCATGGAAGCTTCAGATGGATTGTCAACACTTGATATTATTACGAACCACGGGACTGTTAAGAACGATGTATAAATGAAATGATATTCAAGATAGAAGATGAAGTCATTGGGTATACCAAAATCAAGCTTTTCCATGACATCTGAAATGAGATATGGACCACTAGAGAATGACCTATAGAACGGTCTTTATCCGTTATACTCTCCTTGCAAACGAAAAGTTATCTATCTATAATTATATTATAGCAACCAAAATTTACCACAACAACATGATAATTGTATTCAGGCTACATTCGACGCAACCTGGAGAACGGTCTTTATCCGTTATACTCTCCTTGCAAACCAAAAGTTATCTATCTATAATTATATTATAGCAACCAACATTTACCACAACAACATGATAATTGTATTCAGGCTACATTCGACGCAACCTGGAGAACGGTCTTTATCCGTTATACTCTCCTTGCAAACCAAAAGTTATCTATCTATAATTACATTATAGCAACCAACATGTACCACAACAACATGATGATTGCAGTCAGGTTACATTCGACGCATATTGTGATTCGTGTTATAAACAAGCGCATTAGACATTATTTTGATTGCCAAATCTAACAAGAATAAGGTGACTTCGTAAAAACCAAAGCAACTACAGAGCAAGTACTTAATATACGTCAAAGTATTGAGAGATAGTATCATTTCTACTTATCTCTAGTAATGGTTTTGTTTACTACAAAAAGACGTTTGAAATGCGTAATTTGGACTAAACTCTGGCAAGTATTAACTGTAGTGTGAGCACTGCAACGCCAAGCATCATCAGAGGTCTTGAAGTTAGAAAATGCAGTACGATAAAGATGTAGCCTGCTTCTAATCTTCTTGAATATCTACTATCAGTATATAATAAGGAAAGCTTTAGAAAATTGGGAAGGTAGGCCACAGTGGGGGAAAATCATACATCTAGCCTTTCGGTACGTACACATTACTATACTTCTAGTAGGAACATCAATGGAGATGGCGGAACTTTTCACTTTTGTTGAGGCCGTTAGCAAGGAATTTGAACTCTCCATAAACCAAATCAAAGACAATGTCTTGTTTGTGAATAAAACGTAAATACTTGTACAAGATGGTACTCTAAGAGATCTCGAGGTGAGCGATTATTATTTTAATTTTATTACCCGGTGGACATTTAAATACTTCGGTCACATTTACGGAAAAAAACCTAAAAACCTAGAGTAATATACCCTATAGAAAAGCTGAGGGCATAAAACCTCACGGTCAAAGGCTGGAGCGGGGAATCAGCCGAATCATGAGCACCCCACAAATAAGACAGTTACAAAAATGAAATGATTTTAATTAAAAAAATACAGAGACGTGTTCAATTTCACTCAAATTCGTTTGCAAACAATCTAAACGAATCGGATTTCCCTGACCGAAGTGAAAGGCTCGCTGGCCGGCACATCTTATTAGTGTTGCTTTGAATATCTTGAAAAAATATTACATATGAAATTTGTCTTTATATTCGAGAGGATATTTGTGATATTTTATTGTAACCCCTCGCCTCGGAATAATAAAATATTATGTAACGACAGCACAAGAAAAATATTATCGTAAAATTATTGTACTGTTATATTAAATAATTTGGATTAAAATTTACTTATAAAAGATTAAAATTGGTAATTAACCTCTAGCTACTACCCTCGATTTTAATTTCTACAGTCATTTTTTTAATTTAATCACAACAATCAAAATCCCAGTAGGATATAAGATTGAAAGGCATCGAATGATTTGAAAATTTTAAAGAAGGTTCATTCTTAAACCTAAAAAATGTCCGGAAATGGCACTCAATAAATATACATACGATCTCACTATTCGTCAGCATTTTTTCTTCATACGACATCGGCTAATTAAAAAAGTGCATATACTCTGGCTATTATATTATTCTGACTAATCTTTTATTTAAAAGATTAGCCAGATTTTACATTAAACCTAAGACCTATCATAAGTAAAACGTTTAGTTGGTTAGGATGTCATTATTTGCTTATCTAACGTATTCGATGATATTTTCTTCTATGTCCTGCTAAGCAAACTGTTGTTCTGCAGAATATTCATTGTGTTATGTAACTGAATTACCAGCTTTCTGCACACCTGAAACATATGCTTGTATTAGTTCGCGGTAGTTGCAATACACACTAAAGGCTGCCGGGCCATGAAGTTTACTACCATTTTATTTTACTACGCCTAAACGGTATGCTCTAGCTAAGAAATACGTCGACGAATAAATAAGAAATACGAATACGAATATTCATGGAATATCCTAAACAAGTATCATTTAATGAGTCGCAAATCTTGATGCTAGCGTTAGATAAACGATACAACTATTCCCTGCTAATTCTTTTTTTACTAATAAAAACACGTTGTTCTACCAACTTCAAAGTAACATAACCAGCTTAAATAACGCATTTCATAGTTATTAAGTATCCTTAATCAGCAGATTTAAACCGCGTAAGAACAATTAGGTCTGTTCTTTTTTTAAACGGACTTCAACTTTGTGAAACTTATCACCCATCTGCATATTCTTGATTGTAGATTTGATGTTTTTTTTACACAATACTATCAATAAAGTCGTTGTATTCAGATCCACTTTTATAACCCAACCAACAGTATTTGATTAATATAAAATGTATTGGTAGAAAAATGGAATTAAAAATTTTTTTCCACATTCTGTATATAAATTATATATGTTTATAAATATTATATTTATAGAATTTTAGTTAAATTTGTAGTAGCTCTTGCTAGTGGCTTCTCCCGCTTTGGTTACATTGTTTTTATGACTTTTTACGAAAGTAATCTTTTGTTGCATATTGGCAGTTTATACATCTCTAGGTCACTCTAGCACTCGACAATATGTTAAGGATCTTATGGTACAATATGTATTCTAGAAAACTCTTATTAAAAATTAGTATGTATCTCTTAAACCGGTGTTAAGGTGGTTCGGTAATATACTCATATTTCTTAGTGTCACTGTGTTATTATGTGTATTTTTTTATATTTCTATAATTTGAAAAAGTTTATTGGAAATGATCCCATAAAAATTGGTCAATAAATTAAATAAATATAGTGTGGCATTATCTACCTACCACTAAGAAAAATTAAATCATTAGTTCTTAATTAGCCTTACGCCTAGGCAAAAAAAAATATATCAATAATTTTCGTCACTAATATTAAGATATAAGTCTAATAAGAATAAAATAATATTTAAAAAGAACTTTAAAAATATTTTTGTAAAATTTACAACTGTTTCTAAACAAAATGTTATTTTGATGGAAAACGTGCTTGTGCTTTCAAGGAAAGGTTCATGAATTAGTTTTAGTATTACCTACGAGAAAAACAGTCGCTTTTATATAACCAGATCAATTTGAAAATTTAACTTTTTCGTAGATATGAAATTAGGGTTGACATATTTTTTTAAATTGTATTACCCTGTCAACTTTTTACAAAAACTGTTAAAAAATTAATATCCTGTGTATATTTAACATCATATTACGATATTCTAAACTTCAATCAAATTAGAAAATATATTATTCGTTCTGTAAAATTTAACAAGTGATAGTGACAATAATATTAGAAATTTATAAAAGATCAGTCGTGAGATGACTTCGATATACTAAATGTAAAAATAATATTAGGTATATAATAAATTGAATATTAAAAAATATAATAAGTGGAAAAAATAATCCATATAAATTAATTAAAATAGGCAACAATAACATGGATATATTGGAGATTTTGTTTGAGAAACTATCCAAATTCAAAACATTACTAAAATTATTTCCCACTAGAAAATTATTATATTTCTGTTCCTAAATATGTGCACATATCGACACATTCCTCTACACTGCCTTAGACTCTTCCATTACCATTGATACGTAAAACAAATATAATTTTATTACAGCTACATCATTACATCACAGTAAGATGGCATATATGTAGTAGTAGATTGCAAGAAATTTCCTTTCATGAAACTCACAAATAAAATTTACATAATTATATTTAGGTGCTAAATCTAAAATACCGATATAAACGTAGTATGTCTCCAAAATGTATTTTCCACTTGTCCCCTCTCCCCGTCTAAAAATAACCCGATAATCCTGTACTTTGCGGGACACTGCGACCACTGTTGTCCAAGCGCATTTTTTATAATAAATTTACATTATTCAAAACAATACTTTTGTAAGCTGTACAGGAAACGGAAGCAGCGCGTGCGGGATGGGCGGACGGACCCCCGAATCATTGTAATACATTGTGTTATTTTTTTCTAAAGTCAGCCCCTGGCAACCCTTAAATTATTAATTTAATGCGCTATTTAACTTGGTTATGGCTCTTGTTTTATTGTCGAGGAATGTGTTTTGTATAAACATGATTTTATTCCTTTTTCGGGTTAAGGAGGACGGAATTGTTTTCGGGCTCACGTTAGTTGATAATGCGGGGTGATATTTCGTGTGAATAATTTTGGGTGAGCGCTGTACGAAAATGGTCACTTACCTAAACGAGTAACTTTTATACTGGAACAAAGTTTTTATGTTTTAATTTTAAGACGGTTTTTAATTATGCAATTAATTGGGCCCAAAATTAGACAATTTTAAGTAACTAAGTTCTTGCTTAATATAATTTTTTTTTAAATGTTAAGAATGAACCACAATGATAAAATTTTAGGAATATATTTGTTTATTAACTCTTACAATTTAATTTATTATTTCGCAATCATTTGGGCAATACATGAACTAAATGATGAAATTTTACACCGGCATGAAAATCATTTTTTTTCATACTTATAAATTTTATAGAGGTGTGTAAGGGAGCATTATTACTATACTTCGCAGTATACTTCAACTGAACCCCGTTTATTACAAGACAATACCTGATGTTTGACTTTGTCCGCGTGTTTAGAAAATATTACTAAGTTAATTTTAAGGTTTATTCACGTAATACCATTTATTACCATAATTATAAAAGTAACCTTTTTTAAGTAACCACAATTCGTATTAGAATGTCAATTGGCCAGATTTTCTTTTTAGTTTGTCGAGTGCGATAAAACATAACTTAAAACGTCATCGAAATACTTTTAACTGTTCTTAGGTCATACGTGAACAATAAACAGTCTTACAGGAATAATATTTTAAAAAATATTTTTGAACTCTATTATTTTTGTTGTGTTCTCCTAAATACTTTTTTCGTAAATACATTCAATGTACATATGCACGAAAAGTAATTAAATCATGGATATTGAAAACAGATTTAAATGTTAAATAAATTGAGGAAACAAATTAACTTTACAACAAATATATACAACAAAGAAAAATATTATGTGCGGAAGACCATTCGGTTTACATTCTCACCATTTCAGACCAACCGCATTCGGGCTACTTACTCAAGCAGCTACCCCTCCCGCATCATTTTACATTTCACCTTTGGCCACGTTCATTACTCCAATGGATGTCCGGGTCGAAAACTTCATTGCGCGATTTAAAATACCCGTAGCACCATGAATTTATGTATATATGTGCACTATATTACTCTGTAATTACTATACTTAGGTTTGCTAGACTTTCTTTGTTGTTATCGTACTAATAAATAATAGATAGATTTATAAAATATTAAATTTTCATAAATTCTGATAGAGTAAATCAATTGAGATTAAATATTAACTTAATTTTATTTCTATTTGATTACTATATTCTTACGAAACATAATTTAAACTGCTTGAGTTTTTACGCAATGCATTCATAAATAAACACAAAAACACACAAACTAAATTCCAAGTACAATCATTTTATCTCCTATTATTTTGTTATATTTCCCGAAATATTTTGTTTCTGATATAATTTTAGTATATAAACTAGTTTTTCCCCCAGTTTCGTTATATGTATAGACTATAAAATAAATAAAATCCAAATGTGTGCAACTTAATTTTAAACTTACCAAAGTAATTCAATTATAAATATTAACAAAAAATAATATTTTTAACAAATTTAATAAAGATAAAAATACGAATATATCGAAAAATTATATAAGTGGAAGACGACCAATAACGACAACTGCCCTCAAGCGTCTGCCCGCATTCAGATTGCTTACTTAAGCGCTTAATCCTGCCGATCGGTGAGCAACACTTCACCTCTGGCTGTGTATACACCAATTTACATACGGGTGAAAAATGCTATTAAAAATTTTAATTACACATAGCACCATCTATTGATTTCAGTGGTATGTAGTGTAGATGTGTAATTACTACATGTAGAGTAGCACGCGTCGAGATTTCTTTGTTATTTTTGTACCAATGTAATATAAATAAAATTTAAAAATATTAAATTAGCGTATCTTCTCGTCGAGTAAACCGATTTCGTAAAAAAAACGAATGTCGTTCAAGCCAACCACCATGTTTTTCAAAAAGCTCCAACGTTATTGAGCAACAGTGATTTTTGTGTGTTGCTTGTTCAAACAAACAGAATAACCGATAAAATTTTCGTAAACTACATGTTTCTGTTCTAATACTTTTATTATGTTCTTCAAAATCATGAGTTAATACATCTTTTCAATATATAGACACGCCAATTCAAGAGTTTCATTATATCCTTAGTTTTTATTCAAAGAAAAAACATAATAATACTCTGTGTGGTTAGTGAATGAAAATATACTTTAGTTTTATCGTATTCGTTTCTTTTCATACTATCATTGCGCTAGTTTATTTCCTTACATGTGATTGGTGAATATTTTTATTCATCGTTACGCATTAGAAAGCTTTAAACTGTCAATGAACATATGACTTCTGAATTAAAAAAAAAACTTGCGTTTTACTACAAAAGGAATAGATAACCACGGCAGTTATTTCAATTACACAAGAATGTAACTGAAATAATTCTTACTTTACTGGCGATCCTCTTTTCACTTAAGCATTGAACGACAGGAAAACTCTATTTACACTCATGCCAAATATAGCTAAATAAATTATTTCTTTCCTAGAAGATATATAATAGCTGTAAACTTTTATAATTAACAACAGACAATGAAACTGTAATCATTCTAAACATAGTTCCATTCACCTACGAAATCTTAAAAATAAACACTGTAGAATATAAAGTAAAATATTTGTGCAGGTACCCAATACCGCAGTCACAAAATCATTCCGTACATTAAACCCACGTGTGACATGTCATAACATTATTAGATTCATAAGTACCGTTCGGACTTCGGTCGCAGGTGCGGATTCCTATCGGAGTTATGTTAGAGAAATGAATAAAATAAGCGCCGGCGATTTTTGATGGTTACGACTTGGATAGCTCAGATACTGGGTCGTTTGGGACACGACTACGAGTCGTATCGAATTATTTATTAGCATTAAATTTTTCGACTGTGGGGTAAGCTGGAAGTCTAGACATAAAGTGACCACTGATTTGATTGCCATTGGGTTTATATAGTGATGGATATTTCTTCTTCCTTTTCTTCTGCATATGTATAAATATTAGTGTTGTAACGAATATTTGCCAAAAATAATGTGAATATTTTGAGAATGTGATTCCAATAAAATTTTCTTGTCGAGTTAATTAAAATAGAAAAATATATCAAGAAAACACAATAACTTAAATTTCAAAGACTATTTCTTGCATTGAAATGTGATATGTTTTTAAAAAAAAATGGAATATTTTTTTAAATAAACACAAACATTTTACTTACTAAAATATCCACTACCTGTACAAAGGTTTGAAAAAAAGTAAATAATTCCTTATTTAAAAAAATTACTATAAATTATTCGTCACAATAGCAAATCATAATATTTGAAAATTTGAGTTATCATTGTGAAACGACGTAAGATTTACAAGGGCGGTATTCGCGTTTACGAATGAAAAATGAAAAATATATACAAGTATATATATTTATATATATATATATATATATATATATATATATATATATATGTATATATATATATCATAGCTATTTTCAATTTCTTTACTTTTATTCAGATAATAAATTAGTTATTTATGAACAAGCTCTGGACCTAATCATTTTTGCACAACTTTTCATCGTTTCGTGTAATGTTTGGTAGTAACTAATAGAATATTTGTAGTATAACCAATATTCTAATATTGGCATATATACATCTGGTCAAATATTTTAGTAAAATTTATTTGAAAACGGTCAGTTGATAGAAAGTTCATTAATTTGGTATAAATGACTTACCTTCTAGGCAAATTAATAAGTGTAAATAAAAAAAAAGTAATTATATATTTCCAAAAGTATCTTGTCCTAATTCGTCACAAATAATGAGTGTTCATTTTATAAAAAAACGATAATTATTTTTCTCAAAGAGATAATTCCGAACAACTAACATATGAAATAATGTCTGGAAACAAAGCATATAATACAAAATTACCCACTGACCTGAACTGTTAAAACAATAAAATCATCATATCACCAACAATAGCACTTGCGCTATTTATATGCTCTTTTGTTATCGAAGTTGTCAGTGAGAGTTTTAGAATATTCGTAACAGTCACCGGCCAAATATTCAAAAAGATAAATCATTTGACGAATACACCGTATCAAGCAAATAAATACTAAAATTTAGTAAACGCGAGTAACGTTAAATTACATAAAGTATATTTGGAAATACGCTACTTTGATTTTCATTAGCTTAAACCAGCGCCATGAGCTAACTCCCAAAACAATTATTTTCCACTTAATTAATATTATCAAAACGTGTATTTTTGTCATAATATGCTAATCTATGCTTTTTATTATAATTAATTACCTTTTAAACTCTAGTGACAGATAAATAATTTCACGAATACACCGTATCTATCAAATAAATACTGGAACTTAGTAAACTCGAGTAACATTAAAATTATATAAAGCATATTTGGAAATACGTTACTTTGATTTCCATTCGCTTACAGAAAGTTATTTACCAGTGCCATGAGCTAACTCCCAAAACAATTATTTTCAACTTAATTGAACCACATACGATCTCGGCAGGACAACGAAATAAGATAAGCCTCAGAACAGACCTAAATCAGGTTAAGAGCGCGTAGCTGCTTACGTTATGAAGCTGTTGCCATAATAATAATACATAAAGTAGTAACGAAAATTGTATTACACGAACTTGTCCGTATTACACATTATTATAGTACACCCCAAAGTGATCTTATCCGGGCACGATGTACGGCGGTACAGGTACTAGTCCCGAAACGCGGCGACACTTACGAACCCGGAATTTTCCCCACGTGAGTTTCCCAACCGACGACGTAGGTAGTGCGGGACCGCATCCAAATTTACGTTATGCAAATGTTGCACGATATTACGGCGTGGCTGACAAATTGTGGCGCTCGTTAGGAGACGTTTGAGGACGTGGCGCTGATGAAAAATTGGAAACATGACATGGGAAAGTAAAGGCTTCATCTGGTCCGTCTAATATGAGTCGAGTATGGATGCGCGCTATCCTAGTATATCATAAAATTGCTAGTGCAATATTATAGTATTATGTGATATTTTTTCTTTCGTTGTTTAAACAATGGATGCGATTTCACAAATAATTTTGAGGATATGAGGCTTAATTGATCTTATCATGTGAAATGATAAGAGCGTATAAAATACGAATTAATGATGGATTTGTGAATGCAATGAAAAACAAAAACAAAACAAAGAAAGTAATTGATGTCTGTGTAGGTGTACGAGTACATGAAAGTAAGCACTTGGGAATACGAATGAAGAATAAAACAAATTGAAGTGATATTGATAAGGTGAAATTGAAGAACTTCGAGAGATGTAATTGCCTGTAACAATAACGGAATAACATATTTAGGTGTATACGATTTTTTCTTTATATACGATATCTTTTTAAATGCATAAAATATCAAAAATATTTTTTGATGAGTACTTTCTTTGGACGTAAATAAACTTAAAAAAGCTTTTTGCGCATTATTTTTAAATAATAAATATTTCATTCGAATATTATATGTTCATAACTAACAAAAATATCCAGTTAATTATTAACGTACAATTAACCATTTTGAAATAATAATCGAATACAGGCAATGCAACTACCAAGAAAATATTACTACTTTTACACATAACGCCAAATGTAATGGAACCAAGTTTCATGTTATATATATATATATATATATATATATATATATATATATATATATATATATATATATATGCTTGTGTCCCATACAAATATAAAATTCTTGTAAATTTAACACAGACTTCGTTCTTTTAGTTAATTTATTTTCAGCTAGTACTACATATTACGTCTTTAAAGTTTGTACGCTTTAAAGGTATAATAATTGCAAAATGTTCTTAACGCTTTACCCCATACAATGTGTTTAGAGTCTTTGATTAGTTTATTTCAGTTCCGATTTAGATACACATCTGTGGTGAAAGTTACAAACAACATTTTATTTAACTTTTTTGTTGATTTTGTTAATGTTTAGAATTAACTATTATATAGGATTATTTGCTCTAATATCTAGTCATAAACAATTTTTAATTTGTTATTAATTTTTTTCATATTTCCGACATACAAAATAATTTCTCTAGTCCAAAACATTTCCGTTTAATAAACCCTATTTCTATTTACCTGCATTTATAATATCTTATTGTTATAGTACAATTTTGTATGTACATTTTTCATTGCTCAACGTGGCGTTATGTTCAAAATATAATATTTTTTGTTATTGAATATATCTAATATTAGGTAAAAATATTTCTAATAAATTATTGAAATTTTAAATTACATGGAAATAGATAGCAAACTCCCTTAAGATTATGCCAGTGATAAGTATTTAAGTACATTCATCAAATTTTCACACTTTAATTTTTGGGGCCGTATAAAACGCACATACCTAGAATAATACAAGTTTATAACTTTTTAAAAAAAAACAAGTGTTTAGTAAAATAATATTATGTGAAATCTAAAAGACGTAGCAGTTTATTTTAAACAGACTATCTATAAATCAAAGATTATGTATTACTTATATATTAATTTATTAACCGATGTGCTTACGAGATTAGTTAAGTACTAAGATGATGTCGCTTTATATTAGTGCTCTTAAATATGTCCGTAATACTTATCTATTTGATTTTTATTTTATCTACCGAAAGAGAAAATCATTTTTTTTTCTTTACTTCATAGTGAAAATGATCGTAAATAGTACTTTTCATCAGTGTCAAGTCGCTGCCCGAAAATTTACCCATCTTTGGATATGTCGAATAGATACGAAGGCTATGAAGATTCGGAACGTTAAAAATAAACTTCCCAAGTGCGAGTAGAAACCGCACTATAAGGGTTCTGTACGTGGTATTCCTATTAAAATATTTACCGGCATTAATGTAATTTTTCACTTTGTGAACTGCTTTCAGTGGTAGATGCAAAATATTGTGAATTTCTCAAAAACTATGAAATTTAGAATCACTGCTGTCATTTTCATGCAAACTTTAAGTAATTTTTAGCTAATTCTCACCTCAGGCTAAATAAAATTTAAAAATTTTAGCTATAAAATATATAAATGTTAACTTCATATTTTCTCTTAAGATTCTCCAATGAGCAAGGCGCATGGTAGTTTATAATTTCATTCAACTTCGAACAGAATCGTTTTTTCCCCTGATATTTACGTTATAATTTTTTTAATAATTATATCGGTGACTCCTGGATCTTGGAGTTTGTGGTACTTTACATTTTTATGCATTATATGTGAATATTTCATCTTATTTTTTCCAGCAGCCTATAGTGCCCATAAGTTACCTTCTTCTACTGTTTTTTCGTGCTTGTATTGACTAAAATTGTATGCCAAACGTAGGGTGCATTTGGCGTTTGTCTTGAAATTTTTCGTGTACCATATTGTAACTCAAAAAAATGTAATATGATATGCTCTATATATAAATTATGCTATTTACATAAACATTTAAAAAAAGCTGAATAATGTAATATTTTTTTTTATTTCATGTATCGTACCGGATGTCAATTGAACGAGTAAGTTACAAATATTTCGGAGATTAACGTCCCACAAATATGTCTGTTTGGAAATATTTGTAAAAATCGTTCAATACATATACTAATTACCTTTAAATCTTTACAATAACCCAAGTGAATTCTAGTCATACTCGACAACTTTTTTTTCGTTATTAATAATTTCGGCAAAACAGTTATGGAATTACTATGTGGTTTATGATTATTTATTAATTAGCATCTAGTTAAATGATATTATCGTGTTATTACTTATTTTTAGGGCCTTAGGCCGGGCCTAACTAGGCTGTGGTTGGGCGGGCGGACTCGGTGCCGCCCGTTGTGCCAAGCAAGAGTCTGGGTTTTTGCCACCTCTTCGCTGGCTGACGACTTGAAGGGGTGGATTTTTCCCAGACTGGGTTAAATCGTAAGACCAGAAGGTCAAATACCCGTTATGTGCTGTACACGGGCATTTTTATTTTTTTTATTTTTTTTTACTTACTTTTTTTTTTTTTTTTCATGTAAGAACAGTCTGTCAAATGGGTATAATTTTTTTAACAAATACATAAACAATAATCATCGAAATAGTTATATAAATTTATAAATAAAGATGTTACAATCCTTTCCTAACACACTGTACTTTTCAGTGGAACCGAACCGTAAAATCAAAAATAAGTCGATAATACATCACATCTCGGTGTATGTTCATATTAACACGTTGATTACATTATTCTAAGGATATTAATTTTTCTTCTTCAATTAATATGATTAAAGGAAGATGTTGAATAAAATACAAATAAATGTAAAGATTATTAACATAACCCAGAAAAGTATAATTCCCTTTTGCGTATAATGCCCGGCGTATATATAATAGCCCGGCAGTAACAAAGAGAGTACAATGACCTAAAAACTTCGAAATTGGCAGCATAAATTCAACCATTATCCTTCTACTAACCAATGCCTATTTTTTTTCTTTTGCAGATGAAATAAAAATCATAAACTCATCAACTATACATGAGCCGTAAGCGAGCGACGCAAAACAAAACAGCAAAAAATATAAAAACAATGAACAAGACTTTTCCAGGATACTGTGCACAACAATCGTAAAACGAAACTTTATCAATAACATCAACAAGGACAAAATATTACGTTACATTGTACTCACTCGAATAAAAATCACATTTGGAAGTTGAAAACAAAATAATAAATCATAATAAATTTTGAACCTTAAATTACATACAATTTGGAAATATTATATAACGTAACTGGTTTGTGAAACAATATAAAATTATATCGGCCAACGAGTTTAATAAAACTCGTATTGCGGTTGACATTCGGAAGTGAAAAGTGTAAAGATAAATCTGTTTTATAATGGACGGCTTCGATTAATTAAAAATGAATAAACTTCTTCAAGTACAGTTAGAAAAATGTTGAATCAAAGCAATAAAGGCCGTTGAAAAGTCATTAAAATGTAAGCCTTCAAATGTACTTGATGAATTAAAAGTTTTATATTTGAAGAAACAAAGTTATTTAATTACTCACTTAAATAAACTTAAAAATAAACAATGGTGTATATAAAGAAAAGTGTTGCTTTTAGCCGAGAACTGTCGAGGTTGTTAAGAAGTAAAATACTCTTCACAGTATTATTACACTACTTTTATGCAGTAACCACAGCGTCGGTTCCAATATCAGGTGAGTCTAATTTACAATACATTTTTCTTTACAATACAGTTGTTTCTTATGTGCAATATGTGCAATACAGTGCTACTTCATAATCTACTACGCTATTAATAAAACACGGTGGTTTTAACAACCACGTGTTTTATTTTATATTGTAATTTTAATTGAAAACAAGATATATTAAATGGTCAACTAATTTGTTAACTTTTTTTGTATGATTTATTTTGCTTGATATTATTGTTTTAGATATTGCAAGATATAAACTTCAACAAATATCTTTGAGTTAATACGAAAGCATGAGTCTTGCTTTCTTATTTAACTTGAACACTAAAGTATTTTTAAATTAAATTTAATTATTGTTGACTAGAGTAGCTAACTGTTGTGCTGTCATCTTTTATACATATTAGTATATCATAGTGATTTCGACTTGCAGCAGCTGATGAAAAAATAGTAGAAATATTACGTGTCATTAGTAACAAGAAATTAAATGACATGGTAATTTTATTCTCGAGTGTCATTTAAAAATAAAATATACCTTAATAGTTTTTGAGTCAAATAGGGTTTTAATATTATATTTTAGGGTTAACTAACTGCGTGGCTTAAACGTAAAGGTGTTAATTTCTTCATGCTAATCTGTCACTTTGCTTAGCCGTGTACTATAGCTTCCGCTTATTAATGATTTTGATTAAACTCTGAAGCAAGAAGTAGTTATATTTCGTGGATATAATATTTTTAAATACTTTTGCGTACACGCCAATTAGTGCTGATTGATTTTATCGCGATTATATATAATTCTAGCGTATGATTGAAGACATTTTTTTAAACGCAATCAAATATTTATAGTCACTTTTTTTTACATTTTTGAGATTGACTCATTTTCCACTATTCCGTTTACATAATAAAACCGAGTGAACTTTATATTATTTCAGTAATTGATAATACCGTTTCCGTTGCGAAAACATGACAACTCAGTTCGATGACAGCGCTGACTAAACATCGTTCCGGAATTTATTTAAAATCATTTATGCGACCTGATTTGTATTGTATATATATATATATATATATATATATATATATATATATATATATATATATATATATATATATTTGCTTCGAACTTTCTAGACCTTCAAATATCTGTCAAATAATCTTACATAACAAGTCCTGTCCTACATAACCATTCTATACTATGATATATATTTCTCATTTATTTCTTAATTCCGTTTGCTTTCCCAGCTTTGTGTCTTAAAATGCTGCGACTTAGTTATAGACAGTCACGCAAATTACTTTGATGGTTGATGAACCAGAGTTTCCTTATTTCTCCAAACCAACTTTACATAAATTCGAAATAGGAAACCATGAAGTACGATGTTGATTGCAAAGATATTTCTATATACACATTCCTTTCTCAATACGACCTTATCAATATTGGTTACCAAAGTTTAAGTGAAAACGGTCTTATTATTAGTCTAATGATACTAACCTTTTGAATCCAAATGTGGATTCGGTTCTGAACTAAATTTATTTCTTAGTATAACATAAATAAATTTAGTATAAATGGCGCTCGCGACAAGTACCTGATTTATATATATATATATATATATATATATATATATATATATATATATATATATATATATATATATTGATTTAGCCCTTTAATTAGTACAAATATAATTGGCCGTCCAATTTGTATATGTATTGAAAATTGATGGAGCTTCATGTGTTTATGCGTGTGTGTTTAAACCTATTCATTATCACGTGTAGATTTAACTTGAACGTATCTCATTTAACTTACTAATAATTTAATATCATATTTGAGTTTATCTTGTTTAACTTATGTCTGGTATTGGTGAAACAGATGCTTTATTCTGTATACATATTATTAATTATGTATACAGTGTTTATTTCAATAAACTTAAACTAAAATTTCCGAAATGTATATTTGCATTTATTTACATACAACCACATAAAATCAAAGTGGTTTTCACATAAAATCAAAGTGGAACAAGCCTGCGATGTGCAGTTTTAAATTGCGTAAATTACACAGTTGATGCAAGCGAAACGGAAGAAAAAAAGCTAGTTAATAATTTAATAAATTGTATAAAATATAACTAACTATATTTTGATGTATAAATTACGTAATAATTATATCTATATGACGATGACGTAAAAAAGATAAAACAAACTTAGCAAATTTGAGAAATGTTATCAAGGAATTTAAAATCAAAACGTCAGCTCGAAAAATGATGGATGGAATAATGAAATAAAGTGATTTTCAAAAAAAATATAAACACTTTTATTGTCCAAAAATCACGGGGGCTATTTAGTAGAAACTTTTCTTTAAAATATTAATTTTAATAATGAATTTCAAAACGAACGAATATACCGAACGTAAAACTAAATATAAATATTTATTTTATGTTCCGTATATTTTTCTCAATATTAATAAGAATATTCTCAGTCTTGTGAACACTTTAGAATAATGCTTAATAGTTTCACAACCATTTTCTATTACTTTAAATGCATTTTAAATAAACTCTTGTTGGTAGATACTTAAAACAAATATATTAATACTGATATTGTTAAGATTGATATAAAAAAATATTACCCGTAATAAATAGTTAAAAAATTATTATTTAAAATTATTATAATGTAAATATTATATTTTTAAAAGGGAACTAACTCCACCAACTCATCAGGTAACTGTATAAACAAAAAAAGGTCGACTGCGAAAAATAGGTCTCCAATAATAAAGATAAATTTTCAATATTTTAGTTTTTCCCACTGAAGCAGATTATATTTTCTTAAGTGTTGCACTAATTTAAAGTAATTCGAGAATTGTATGTAGTATGAATTTCGACTACAAAAATTCTAATTGCAAAACCGCCTAGGGTAATGTTTCAACTTGACATTTTACATTCAAGTTATCTACAAAGCCAAGTGGTTTTTTAAAATCATTTTCATTTTCTTTTCATTGACTCGATCAAACTTAAGTAAACGAAGAAACCAAGATTCGTCTAACATTTTTAAGCAAACGTTTTAAAAATATTAACGACTTGATGAAGAAAAGATAATTAAGAACATAGGCGTTGGTTAATAGCGAAAACGTGGCGAAGTAATTAAGAAGAAGGAAAAATAAAAAAAACTATTTTTCATTCTTATTTCACTCGAAGTTGCTCACAGTACTCGGAATTAATTTAAATTGAACTTAAAAAGGAAACTTCTGTAAGTTTAGTGTGATGATATTAATAAAAATAACTTTCCTTTAATGTGCTTTGTATACCACTTTAAAATAAAATTAAGATATTTTACTAAAATGTCGTGTCTTAATTAGTCGCTTTTTTTGCATCCAATGCTTCTTCTCCTTTTTAGTAAATAATTTGTTTTTTGTTCTTTTTTTACTTAAATATTGTCAATTTATTATTAGATTTATATATATATATATATATATATATATATATATATATATATATATATATATATATATATATATATATATATATATATATATATATATATATATATATATATATATATATATATATATATATATAATATAGGTATATACAAAATGACCCCTCGCATTTTTAAATACGCGGAATGTGAGATAAGAAGTGAGAATAAAAATTTATTTTGTTCTTGCCTTTCTGTGACACTGCGTAGAATTCTCTTTGGATTCAGATTCATAATTAAGAACCATCGAAAGGCGGAACCACCCACCTTGCGCTGAGCTCACTCATCCCAAGAAAATCACGAAGAATTTTAAAAATGGTTCTATGCGACACTCCAACCATTTCTACGAACTATGTTTCTTTAGTCTAACATCATCCAATATTAATTTTTCGACTTTTTGAATGATTTCCGGAATAGTCACTTCAATCGGCCGCCACGTGAGTCCCTGCCTTGTTTGAAGATATTGTGCCACTTATAAATCATGGTTTTACCCAGGAATTAGTCCCCGTAAATAGATGCCATCTCTTCCAGTATGGTTTGAATCAACTTTCATTGCTTAATAAGTAACTTTGTAACAGCGCGCACGCGATTTTCTCCATATTTCTCACTTTATTCCCGAATTTATTGCTTGGTCGCTTGGCAGACAATAGTTCAAAGACTAATGGGCCGATTAACTCGTAACTGAACTCGTTGCAATACTTAAAATAGAAAATTACTGATAAGAAGAAAATTACTGATAAGAAGTAAAACTTAACGCGGTATTTTCACAAAAGTTAGATGATTATATATGATTGTCCACATTTAATAACTATGTGCATACACGTTTGATTAACTAGACTAATTGAATAGTTATCGGATGACATTATCGTTGTTGGTTTAGAGTCATTTCGTGAGTATTATCTTAAGACAGTAAAATTAGACTGCATATTGATGTTTTCTATATAATGTGAAGAAACATTTAAGTAATACAATCAATTTTGGAAATAAATATTGAAATAATTTTAAAGTTATAAAGTAGTAAAGCATCGAACGAAATTGATCCCCCACCAACATTATTTTTTTATTCATTTGATAATCCCAACTAAATGAAACTACGTGATGTAGTATTATTTCTACTTTTTTTAAGTTCTTTATCATGACCTAGGTTTCGTTGTATTACATCTTCAGGTGATTAGCAAGCATACTAGAAAAGTGTAGAAAATACTACATCATGTAGTTTTATTTTGTTGTGAAAAATGATTTTCTATAAATTAACGCCAAATATAGTCAGCATTTGATTATATTAACAGGAATTATGCAGAATAACAGTTATTATGATATTTATAAAAAAATTATAGCAAAATTTTCTGAATCTTATACTAATTAAATTACATATTTTTTTCCTACACTTAAATAACGGTATTCAACTTTTCTGATAAGTTTTAGAAAAACTAAAATGTATTATTCTGCATAGATTCAGACAAAATAAACAAATAGTGCTACCCTATATAATGATTACTTCATTTGTTAGTCTACTCTATTTACTCAACAAACATCGCCATAATTCAATTTCCTATCGCAAAATAAAATAGATAAAATAGGAGGAAAATACGATACTTCTCCCCGCTAGTCTTGCCGTTTGCGGGGAAACTCGCTTTATGTATATTGTGGAAAATTGATTTTAAAACCGCGTAAGCTTATAGCGGTGAGGCGATATGGCGCGAATTTCATATGTCATTAATTTTTATACTATGTCGTGTAAGTACAAAATGGGTATTGCTAAAGCTTAGCGTCGTTTTGTACGGTAGGATTTTACGGGTTCGTCGAGCGTATTTTGTTGACGGCGTAAGCGAGAAGCGCATATGCATTTCCCAGCTCATTATGTGGATTATCAAACTAGCTGTTGCATATTTTGTTATTTGTAATACTCAGTAGAGAATGTGATAACCGTTATGTAAGGGTACATGGAATTGTGAAAAACACTGAATCGGGGAATAATTAGAGTTTTAGTAAATGTTATGTTAAAAAATGTAATGTAAAAAATGTAATGTAAAGTTAAAAAATGAAAGTGTAAGTTTAGAAAAAAATATATTAATAAATTAGGCTCTCACAATAATACTGACAAAATTTTTAAATTGCTCAAAATGCGTAGAGACCTATTGAGTAATTTAGCAATTATTGAATTACTTATATATAAACGAAGCTTTCTATCCATGCAGTGAAGTAATCGAATAATGATCTTTTAATTTTAATTATTAATATAATAATATTGATCTATTTAGCAAAATCAACATAACAAAAAATTTAACGATATACCAAAAAGTTGTCAATGGGCACTTAGAATACTGGCTTCAAATTGTAGATAATCTCAAAAGCTTTTACAATAACGTTTATCGTTAATAAGTAATCAGACTAGCTAAACTGTTCCTTGAATCTACAAAAATTAGAAATAATGTTAGCGACTAGCTAGCCTTAAGTCCATCTTTGTGTTCCGTACTCCCTTATATAAATTAGTACAAAACTTTATTTATCAGTGTTTTGAGAGTCTACCCTTTAGTAGTAAGTGAAATAATGTTGCTATTTATCAAATGTCTAGGTTTAGGATAAACTCAGTATTTTTCTTAAGGGATACGTGCCGGCAGAACAAATTTTTCACACATTGTTCTATCAAATAAAACGCAACCTGTTTCTGAGATGTGATGAAAGTTTTTTTTAGTGTATATATTAGTAGAGTAATTTGGAAATGTTTTCACATACGATAAGAGTCTTTGTTTGTATTACTGTCTTTATGTATACCTGTAGTAATCTTACGTTACTCTATCATATTTAAACTGTACTGAAAATGAGTAAGAATTGAATTTTAAACAATATGTACAGGTTATCATATTTCGCATAGGAATAAATTGAAAATCATTGAGAAGGGTCATGAAAAGTAAAAAAAGATTCATAGCCGACACTCACGTTAGGAGTAAAGCCTTACCCTCCATTTCTTTCTCTCTCTCTTTCTCTCTCTCCTTGTACCTCTCGTACATTCTATTTCACCCCCCCTACACTAACCTGTCCTAAACTCGCCCTCCACTCTTCCATATCCTCTACCGTCCATATCCTCAACTTCATTCCATATCCTCAACTTCAATTTTCCCATCTACACCAACACCACTCTCTTACACTCTCTTAGTATGTGAACATAGGGAACAGTAGGGTTGGGACAGAGCAGAGTAGTGGATTATATCGATCTCTAGAGAGTGGGGCCGGGGAAGACTCTGCCCCCTTTTCACTTCAATAAATATAATTTTTTGTTATTTGTTTAATAAAACATATTATCTCTTATATATATATATATATTATATATATATATATATATATATATATATATATATATATACATATATATAATGTAGTTACCTATAGATGACATTTTTCGCAAAATTCATAGAAGATAAGAGTTATATGAATTTTAGAATTTGTCAAATTATTTCACACAAATATTTTTTTAATTCTACGTTAATATGTTTTCAAAGACATAAATATTATTAAAAAGCAACAATTCTTTATTCCCATCTACTTTCAAAAACTGCAGGGTCTATGTCAATTTATCCCCTTCAAATTTTCCATTTCGCGTACTAACTGCTGGAACACTTCGTACTAATTAGCAGGCCCATTAACATTAATATATTGTGCCTCTCGCACTCGAGTGCCTAGGTGTGAACTTACTTTAATTACATTATTATCCTTTCACTTATTCAATTTTATTCACTTAGCAAGTACGTGGGCATCGAATGGAAGTAGCAAAGTTTTCATTTGGAAGAAAATTAGATGAAATATTTGAAAATGTAACAAGTTCTTTACAATTACAACCAATATTTAAAGTCAGCAAATAAACGTGGTGATACATCAATTCATAATTAAGTTTTTTTTCATTTTGGCCTAAGTGTCAAAAAATACCTATAGTGTGCATTGACATTAGGGACATGTACGTAGCAGTAGTACGCACATATCTGTAGCACAGTAATACAATATTTTGCTTAGATTTACTAAAGGTTTTTGAGGCATTTCAAAAAGAATAAAAAAACTTTATTTTCATTATCTCTATAAAATAAAAGATAAAGGTTAGTTAAAGCAATTATGTATCAAGAATTTTGCTTTGATGATTTTTTTCTTTATAGAGCATTAAGAATTTTTTTTTAAATAAAAAATTTTATGGAATAACATTTAATAAATTTGATTTCATTTTATTTTGAAGGATTTTGGTGTTATAATTATTGTTTTAACTGATCGATTTAATGTGGTGAGCAGCTTTTTAAATTATTTCTCTCCCATTATCTCTTAAATAAAAAAAGTAGGAAACTGAACTCTTTAAGAAATCATTAAATGGATTAAGCTAAGAATTAATTAAATTTATTTAGGTTATTTGAACTTAATTCCTATAACCTGCATGTATTAAATGAATTCTTATTATCGTGCATCTATTTATTAGAATTTCTTAACTTTTAAATATTTACTGTCAATTGTGGTGTCGTATACAGTAATAAAATGGTTTTTAGTACTTATTTTTAGTTGACAAAAAAAATGATTTCAATATATATTTTTCATTAGATATAACATTATATATAATCATGTTATATCTATTGATTTAATATTAAAAATTATTAGAATTTTTTCTTTCATATGTTGCTTTTAGGTATAAATTATTAACATACCAAACTTCATCAATTCTATTTCCGTCTAATAGATTTTCCACAATTGACGTACCAATTAACACACAGATGAAAAAACAACAATTCTACAGGTAGTTTTTTGGCTTCTATTATCATTCTTTACATTAAATCAATCACTCTTTTTAAAATATTTTCCACGTACAGAATTCCCTCTGTTACAATTTTATATAAATAAAGATTATAAAACTGTAGAGAGTGTATCAAGATAAGGCGAAATATATTAAGATAAATTTTGAACAGATCCATGAATAATTTACAAAATAATTTCGCCATTTTTCAACATTTTTTTATGAAATCACCCTCGAATATTTGAAAACTAACCAATTGCATGAAAGAGTCTGCTTAAAGTAGGGTTTTATATTGAAAGAGTTGTGATTTAAGAAACTTAATCTTTGATAGTGGATGCGAGAAAAAAATGCAACGCTATTCTTTATGTATACGGAGGTAAATAATTTTTTTTCTTTAATATGTTGCCACCTATTATTTTAAATCTCCCTTTGAAGTATCTAATAGAAAAAAAATCACACGCATAGATCTAAAACTGCAGAAGTTGAAGAAGATTTGGCATAATGATAGACAAACATAACATTATAAGAATTTCTATTTCACTATAGAAGCATAAAAATATAACGAAATACCTGCGGTGCATTTACACATTTTTAATTAAAATGATTTGTGTACAAGTACATTTTCAATTTTTTATATAGTTGTTGCTAATTGATTCTGTCATTAATTATAGTACTTTAGATATAATTATAAGATGCACATCTATTACAGGAAGTTAAATATTAATAATTTTACGTAATCACGCTGAACTTTTATTTCATTACGAGTTCTAATTACGAGACACCTATTCGAGCTTCTAAAGTTAAGAGCAATATACAGGAAAATTCGGCGGAAACAAAATGATTCAAAGCACTCTTATATTTCAAAACACATTAAACTTTAAATTACTCGAAAATTAACCCGAACCACCAAATTGTACAAACTCGAAACGAGCCTATCAGTTGGAACGACATACGTTTTTGTCGTCGCCCTCCAACCCTACATTAGAGCGCGATACCTTTCATGCAGAAGTTCCTTCCTCCTACACCCCATTATATATCCTATTTACATTACGTACCATATATTAACTTCGTTCTATATACGGTCTGTTAGATTAATTAATGCAATTTGTAACGATTATTAATTCGAAAAAATGTCAGAATGATCCGTTACTTTTGGTCAGCATTTAAAACCCCGATTAATTTCGTTACGTAACTCTGGTTAAATTTGTATTTCTAAATCTCGTTACTTAAGTGACAGTTACGTAACAGTAGTGACAGAAGCTATTATATCTATGTTATGATATTTTTGATGATCTTTTTCCTCTTCTCCCTGCTCAAACGTATTTTCCCAATTAGATCATGTGTTTTACTTTACCGTCTTTGATTTAATCATTTATTATTAAAAAAAGATGACAAAAATGATACAACAATGCATCATAATTTATCAAGGTTTCGGATCGAGTCTTTCTTATGAAAATCAAACTGAATAAGTTTCAACCCGTGGGAAAGTGTTAAAGCGGATTATAATTAACTTTGTTACTTAAAATATGCATGCTGTTAATTAAGTGCAAATAGAAATGGCCCAAGTGCGTGTCGGAATATGTAGCAAATACTTTTCCGTAATGTTTACCAACTATAATTATTGTTGTAGAAAAGAAGCCAAATTTTAAACAACTACTCTATGTTTCACCGGTAAAAGAATTAAGATTGAAAATGATAAATAAAATGATGGTTATATGGCCGCATTTAATTTTTAATTTTGAGAAAGTTTTCTCGGACGGTTGATTCGAAGGAGACATATATTTCCTATTACACATAGCGCATATTTAAATTTACCATAAAATATTTAATTTGACTCCACAAGTATATTTTTTCAAAATGTGACTAAATAGTCAGTATAAATATATATACGACGTGAGCTTGCAAAAACTTGGGTAACACATGCTGCCGCGTGCATAGGTATCGCCTGAAATCGTTGATACAAGATAATTAAAATAATTACGTTTTAAAGTTTTAAAAAACGCTCTTGTCTAGTATTTTTTCAGATTTTTCAAAACCACAATTGACAAATTGAAGAATATTAATATAACCAAAATTTTGTTGGTTTAATGGAACTTAAATTTTATTTTAAAATACCTATCCAATGATACCTCACGTGACGGGATGGAAAGAAAAAGTAAAGGTCATTCTGCAAAATGGGTCCTTTAATTACGTGTATGAGGAGGCACATTAAAAAAATTATCGCATATTAATATAGATCTCTATATGACGCAAACACTCATTCACATAGTTTTAAAACTGTAGAAATTGTGAGGTTGTTATAGACAGACAGACGGACATAACTATTAAGCTGACGTCCTTGTTTCGCTACAGAACACTAAGCGCACAAGGAGATTATTAGAGCTATGAAGTTGTTAGTCCACGAGCACAGCAAGCAAAGTTTATTCTGTGGAATAATTTTAAATTAGCGCGAGAATGAAAATATTGATAGCATAATATAAACTGTTCAAGCAATATTTACATATGTGAGGTATTTTAGTCTCATATCTAATGCATACATCTAGATGATTCTATATTAAGAATAGCAAATCTTTTTTCTCTAGTATATAAATAATATAATCTAATAAGGACATATTATGATTTGTTAAAAATAGTGAATGTAAAGAGGTGCGTAAAGTATAAATAGATTATAATTTAGTAAGTTTATTGTCGAGAAATATAAAAGCGCCTGTGGATGTGCAACGATGAGTACGTAAAACTGACAAAAGACAGCGACGTCCGCATGGCAAAGACTAGAATCACAACAAAGAAAACGAAAGTAAATGTATATTTTAGTATAATAGTACCACAAAATCACAAAGAAAGTGTGATTGCACAAATGAAAGAATGAATGATTTGGTTCAACAAGTTAACAGGTGAACAGAAAAATACTGATACAAAATCTATATATGCAAGAAACAAGTAAAAAAGGAAAGGTCATTCAAATATTTAATAGAGATCCATCCCTAGTAGAAAAGTCATAAATCTATTTAAGAAATATTTAGAGACACATCTAATAATCATATTATTATTTTTAAATGTTTAATAGAAATGGTACATGTCTTCAAACCTTTAAAATTAATGTGTGCGTAAGAAATCTTCGTAGGGCAAGTTCTACCTCCATTTTCTGCTTCACAGTTATTACTTACTTAATTATATTCATATAATAAACGTACATAACACGGTTTAAAATTAAACCGACTTCAAATAACCATCGAATAAGAAACTTATTGAAAATTCAGTTAGTGCATCCTTCATTAGTTCTTGGATTATAATTATTAAAGTTAGACTGATTCCATAAAGTATGAAGATTCAAAGATCGGTCAGTTCGGTCAGGCGTTTCGACAAAATCGTTAAACATAAGTTAAAATGGAGTACCTTATTTTTTTTTGTAGTTTGTAGTATTTTTTGAACTCGGTAAAAAATGGAAAACGTGCAAGAAAGCATATGCAAGTATAAAGCGAAAGATGGGACATAGGAATATAGGGTTTAAAGATTGTATGAGAATGATATAAAGGTGGAGAGACAGATAAAGAAAACCGAGTTGATTTTATATGTCATATTTTTTTTATTTGATTCTCATTACTTCTACAACCTTTGGTGTCAGTCTTATTTTAAGTTCTTCGTTTGATATGTGAAATATTATATGAAATTTATTTTCATTTCAAAACAACATTTGTATTTTTCAAACTTTATGTGAATAAAAAAAAATTATTGAATCATTTAATACGTCATGTGAGAAATGATTTTAGAAATCATTTTCGTTTCATGGGAAAATTGTTTTAATTTGCAAAAAACATAAATATACCTGGCTTTGTGAAGGCACAAATTAACTTGAAAGTTTTCCCTACATAATTTAATACTGCACAATTTTTAATTTATGTTCTAGCAGTGTGATTCATTGAAAGTGTTTCACAAATGTTAATTTATCTACAGAAGCTTGCCGGAAAATATATAAACACCAAGTAATAATAAGAAATTTCTAACGCAAAGAGTCACTAAATCACATAAGAATTCATTTTCATTGTTTTCATTAAATGTGGCTTGATTTTATTTCATATTAGTGCTTTCCTAAAAATATATGGTATATTATATTTATATTAAGCTACGATACCTGAATATATTATACATTTGATCTTTTTAATTAATGTACAATATTGAATATCGTAAAGAGACAAATGTTAAAAATAATTCTCCAAGGTTTATAGGCTAGGACATAAATTAATCGATTGCAATTAAAATGTTTTTTTTGTCAAAACGTATTAATTATTATTATCATTCTACTTAAATTTCCTTTATCTCCATTGATTTACTGTTGTAGAACAATAAAATTCACAAGTAGTTTCCTTCAACCAAGTGAAATATGATTTGACCCTTTGACATTAATAATAAACGTATTGCAATATAGAAACAAATTCGCTACGTCGTTAATGAATTATTTAAAACGTCTAATATCTTTCATAAAATTATATTAGTAGAAATATTAATAAATTGATATAGTAAAAATTGTAAACCAGTTGAGGAGACAAATTGACGTACGAAGGCTGATAAATGAAAGTCGTGATTTTACTCATGACGTATATTTATGAGTTCGATTAATTAAAAAGTTCACAAATAAGGAGTAGACAAAATACAGATAACGATACAGTACACACGTATACACACACACACACATATATATATATATATATATATATATATATATATGTATATATATGAAAATAATTGAATATTATAGAAACTAAGAGTGATCTTGAGTAACAGCTTATTCGGATGCAAATTCGTGATAATAAAATTATACTGTAAACCATACAATACTTAATCCATCACATAGGATTTTACTAAGCTTAAAACGAAAATTAAAGCTTATAAAAGAACACTCTGTATGCAAGCCAGTATCCAATTTAAGGCATACGCACCGACCGACGCAAGCCATCGCTGTAAAATCTGGGCCGCAGTAAATTCAACAAACTTACTTGAGCCACTCTGCGGGCAATAATATTAAAACATTTAAATCACATTCACGTACATATCAGAGCGAAACAAAAACTCCCATAAATTAACCCTTACTCATCTCGAGTGGTTGTTCCTAGCGTGACCGAAACTTATTACTTAACTAACTGCCTTCACATAAGTCTGCTGGTAGGTTATGCTCGTACACAAATAAGCGCGTACGATGTCACCTAATAACGTAACTTTATTAAAGTGACCGGTCGAGTCTATGGATGATTTCCCTTTGATGTTAAACTAATATGGGGTGTATTAAAGTTGTTATTTGAGAGTTTAGGATTTCATAATCCTTCCGATGAATATACGTGTGTAAAGTTCTAGGAACGTAGGGAAAATATTGTCAATTTACAGTTGAAAACTTTTCCAACTTTCACTTTAATCATTGTTATTTGTTACGTATATTGAATACTTAGAAATGTTGGAACGAAAATGGAAATAATCTAGTTTTACCTACTAACTTTCAACAGAGTAATTATTTAAATGTATATCCGGGCGTAATTTTGGTATTACTTATATTATAGATTTTTCTTTAGATTCATACATATCAACTCAAAACATCAAGTAGCTCAACTATCGACTCATAATATTAAGTATTTCATAGCTGAACTATCAACTCAAAACATTAAGTATTTCATAGTTCAACTATCAACTCAAAATATTAAGTATTTCATAGCTCAACTATCAACTCAAAACATTAAGTATATCATAGCTCAACTATCAACTCAAAACATTAAGTATTTCATAACCTAACTATCAACTCAAAACATTAAGTATTTCATAGCTCAACTATCAACTCAAAATATTAAGTATTTCATAGCTCAACCATCAACTCAAAACATAAAGTATTTCATAGCTCAACTATCAACTCAAAACATTAAGTATTTCATAGCCTAACTATCAACTCAAAACATTAAGTATTTCATAGCTCAACTATCAACTCAAAACATTAAGTATTTCATAGCTCAACTATCAACTCAAAACATCATAGATAATGGTTTTAATGCTACAAATAATCACACGACCAGTGTTATCTACGCGTACAACTAGTAATACGAATATGTTATATAAATATATTGATACATACAAAATTTAAACAATTAAGTGTATATAGTTTTTTTATTTAACAATTTATATCACCTAGTATTTCTATACATGTGTGTAATTTTCGTGAATTTCTCAAAATTCACACAAAACAACTTTCTAAAACTCTTTTATAGCATCAGTAAATTTGTAAAAAAGATTTGGTGTATATTTTTTCCATACGTTATAGCATTTTTTGGGTATTAAAAACAATATTTTAAGTGTGACTGTTGAGATATATGTTGATTAACGTGCTTTATTTCTTGTTCTTACTTTGAAACATTTCTAAAAAAAGTGACTGCGACAATTATACAGATGGACTAAAACTTCATTGGTTTTATAAATAATTACAACTCATTGACGTAATAATTTTACTTTAAATACAATAAAACAACAAGCGATACATAAGAAACAGAAATGGCTGATTTGATTGAAATGAGAAATAAGAAGGGACCCACATGACTTGAAAGATAAAGTAATTAAGACAATTTTTTTATGTACACTGTTATACACAATTAAATGAAATTTCGTGATGTAGTATTATTTCTACTTTCTTTACCACGACCTAGGTTTCGTTGTATTCCATCTTCAGGTGGGATATTAGCAAAGATCTTTGCTAATATTCCACCTAAGGTCGTTGTAAAGAAATTGAAGAAAGTAGAAATAATACCACATCACGTAGTTTCATTTAATTGTGAATAATTAATTCCTACAAAATTAACGACAAATATATTCAATACACTGTTATAATTACGTTTTACGGCAACTTTTATAATTTTATAATTACCTATTTTTTAGTCCTTTCTCTTTATTGACTTCATTTATTGCAAAAAGAAAAGGAGTCAAATATTTTTAAATAAAAACTTAATTTTCCGTATTTAATGTTAATAATTCAAGTTATATATATATATATATATATATATATATATAACATCACAATGTAATGGAAAACACACGAATTCAAAGGCATACATGAAAGGAATTACCCCGGATTTTTACCTCCTAACAAAATAATGTTTTGCCGGAATAGTTAAGAATGTTAAATTAATGCTAAAAAAAATTCACCTTAACATGACAAATATAATCAAATGACACTTGAAGACCGATTTTTAATGATAAACGTTATTTTAACTTCTCCGTTGGATGAGAATATTCTCGATATCCTCATAAGTATCTGTGATGTGTATTTCCATATTTATTTATATATTTGTTATTTATTCACGCATTAATACAGGTGAATAAATAATCTTCCCAATCACGCTGTCTTAAATTTGGCACAGTAAAACATTTACACCGGAAATTTGCGGAGACATACACTTTTGCACGTAAACTTAAAAGAGTTACAGTTTTATTAATGCTTTCCAGTAGGAACAAAAATTACTAAGTTTATAAGTCGATTTTCATATATAACGCCCGGTATGAAGTTTTATGAGGGGTAAAATCAGAAGTTCAGAGCGTTAAAAAAAGGGTAACAGTTTGTAAGTTTGGATGCAATCTCCGAAAATACTCATCCGATTTCAAAAATTCTTTCACCAACATTTAGAAAGGACCTTCAGGATGGACATAGGTTGTGTAATATCCTATTAATTTTTTTCATGTATTATAAAAAAGTTAAATTTTGAACGTTTGGATGTAGAAAATAATTCCCGAAACTTCAAATCCGATTTCAAAAATTCTTTATAAATATTTAGAACGGACCTTCACTATAGACATAGGTTACAACCTATGTCTATCGTGAAGGTACTTTTATCCTATTATCTCGTTAAGGAAACCAGTTTTGCAACGTAAGTCAACAAAAAAACACTCGAGCGAATGCGTTTCCTATGAACTCTGCCTTAACGGTAAGAGATGTATTGATAGATGATATTTATATTTATATTCATATATGTGTTACCTATTTTATACATGCCGAGACAATTGTAATTAAAGAATAAACTCCAGTGACGCGTTGGAGCTGACATGCACAATTTTTTTTTCAGTAGGAAATATATCCGAATCGAATTAGTAATAGAGTCTGTTCCGTTGATAAACATGTAATACAAGTTTGATGATATATTCAGAATATTTTGGAAGATAGAATTATGTTCTTGAGTAGAGGTAAAAATGTATTTTTTTTAATTCTACCCAAACATGAATCACATTTTCGAATTGTATATAGTCTACAGATTTAATAGATCTACAAATCTGTGTGCATTAAATAAGTGGACAATAAGTAAGATATTAATATTTACGTTCGTGCATAATAGATTCAAATAAGGAATCAATATCTGCAATATGTGCAATGAATAAGTGGACAATAAGTAAGATATTAATATTTACGTTCGTGCATAATAGATTCAAATAAGGAATCAATATCTGCAATATGTGCAATGAATAAGTGGACAATAAGTAAGATATTAATATTTACGTTCGTGCATAATAGATTCAAATAAGGAATCAATATCTGCAATATGTGCAATGAATAAGTGGACAATAAGTAAGATATTAATATTTACGTTCGTGCATAATAGATTCAAATAAGGAATCAATATCTGCAATATGTGCAATGAATAAGTGGACAATAAATAAGATATTAATATTTACATTGGCGCATAATAAATTCAAATAAGGATATTTCCCCATAAGTCTTAAATTGTTTCCAACGCAACTCAGTTCCATTAAATAATGTTTTTACCATTTATTTACATACATCCTTATTTTTCGATCGTTTCATTGCTGGTACTGTTTCACTTAAGGTTATTCAGTTTTTATAGCCACACTTTCCTTCGTTCTACATCCAAAATTATTGCTACTTCATCTAATTTGCTGGTTATTCTACATTATTACTTAAATCTGCAATAGAGACCTTAAGCACCATAATATTACACATATCAGACTTTAAGAGTACTTGCTATATATTACAGTACTAGCGTAACAATATTCATTAACTAAAAGACTATGTATTATGTACCATTTTATCCTCCAACTTCAAAATTTTAAGCCCAAAACATTATATTCTCGCTACATTATCCGCCAATTTCTTTATCATAGCGCAGCTAGAGAATAATAGTCTTAATCCAATAATGAACTTTTTAAAGATTCGAAATATGACACAAATTTTATAAAACAAAGAATGGACCAAAATTGAGTTAATTGGAATTACAATCTAATGCAGGGTAGACTTAATTGGTCTCTACATATTTATTAATATTTGTAATTGAAAAACACTCATATGAGTATTCTATACGACCTCTGATTTCCTCGGGTACACACAATAAGAAAAGAAAAAAAATATTTGAGAAATAAAATTTATTTTATAAATACATAATTAAGTAATACTAAAAATAATTAAATACAAAAATCTTCTATAAACGTAATACTATTAACTGAACCGCAAAGCCAGTTTCGAAAATATTTAACGGAAACGCGACAAAAGCTGAGTAGGCTAAGTATAGCTAATCACGTCTTAGCAATGCAATGGGCGGCACATACTGAAACCGTGCAACGTCTAGAAGCTTACTCAAAACCGGGATTACGTGCTACTACTACGTTGGACCAGTTGACGGTAAACTGAGCGGATATGAGGCCAAATCGCTCTCTTGAACTATATTTTATACGCGGATTATGACGGTAATGGGTAGCCGTATTTTATTATGCCAGCATATTACGACAAGATTTACGAGCGTTGGAAACTGAATGGAGATTTGAATTCGCGAGTTGAATTCGGTTAGTTCGTTGACTTTGTTACAGTTCGTCGGTATAAAACCATGTGTCTCAAACAAACATTTCTTTGATGCAACACTATACAAACTTAGTGCCCTATCAGTCTCTGAACTCTATATTTCTGACGTAAATCAGACGTTATTGTGAAAGCTATGAAATTTCAGATTTACCGCTTCTTGTGACTTAATTCGTTTAGTACAGTAATTCGCAGAATTTGTAACTGGATGCAAATACTTTCTTAATTAATATATTAATATTCATACTGAACATTTACATGCTTGGTTTTATCTCAAATAAAAAAATCAATTGTTAGGTTACGTATGCATTAGATTTTTTTTATTAACATAATTTACAATTTACTCAAGGGGAAATAGAAATGCTTTATGAAAATGACTGCTTTTGATATGCACAGGTCGGAACATAACAATTTTGTAATTAAATGTAAATGTACACTTCAGCTTATTTTTTCTCTCTCATGTATTTCTCTTGGTTATATACTATTACAATACCAAATTTCATCAAAATCAGTCCAGTAGATTTTGCGTAATTGATGCACAAAATAAGACACAGGCAGGCAGACAATACTTTTAAAAAAAGGTTTTCTGCTTCTGTTACCATCCTACAAGCAAAATAAATCCTTTTTTAAAACATTTGCAATTTACATAATTTACTCTGTTATAATTTTTTTCTATGTAAAGATTATTTTGCAACAAATTTATAAAGTTTCATAAAAAATATCTTTCTCTCAAACGAAATGTTATACGTGGAAAGTCATGAATTGTAGAGAAAAGCGATTGTCTTTATTTTTAATGTAATAATAACTTACTAGTATGTCAATTCATTTGATCCATATAAAGAACGTCTGAAATATTTGTTTTTATAAAATACTAGCTATGCCGGTGGCTTCGCCCGCGTGGAATTCTGTTAGTGACTGTAAGAGTATCATTAAAAAGTCAATGTCCAAATTTTTATCACCTGAACTAAAAAAATTACATATTTTTTAAATTATGTAATTAATAAAAATATGACATGCAAGTCGCGAAGTTTTTTTTAGGGCGTTTATGTATTTTTTTATAATCAATTACGGTTTTTTAATAATATTTTTGGGATTTTTTATAGCAGTCTTTTGTATTTTAGAAATTCTGCTGTTATTTGTAGTTGACGTATTTAAATTTATTAGTAGCTTAGAGCTTCTCTGTGCACAATTTTGACGTCATGTTATTTTTTGGTAGCAAATGTACAGTTTCTTTGGAGAATAAGGTTTCCTCGGAATATTTTCCAGCTGGCTGCAGGGTCGGTGTGGATGGTCGCCACAATTAGGTTGTCTTTGGAGACTTTATTTAGTAGCCTTGAATTTCTTAAAAGCATGATAAGCGTACCAACTTTTAATGGTGGCTCGCGAGATGGCAAGCCGGAAAGATTAAGCGAATTTAAAAATTATTGAGGATAGTGGACTGCATTCTCGATGTTGGTGGTTGTGTCAATCGACTTACAGTTTTTGATTTGGTTAAGGATTTTGTTGTAAAATCAAGTTATTGATTTCATTAATAGTGTCGTTCCTAGGCAATACTATTGCCCTTACACACAGCTAATGAAAGTCTTTATTGACTACGTTTTCAAGGCTACGATATATTGCATCTATGAGCTACTGTAAACTGTAGACTATTTGACCTAGTGTGTCAGTTAGTGATTAAATTTGGAGATGGAAAAACTCCTTCCCCAAGTTTGAGCAGTTGATGTTAGAAGTCGTTAAGAGTGTCTTCAGTAAGATAGATATCATGTTTGTTTTAGAAAATAATGTATGAAAAAATATTTAACTGAATGATGTATATCCATCCTGAAATTCCTTTTTAAATATTTGTGAAAGAATTTTTGAAATAGGATGAGTAGTTTCGGAGATTACCTCCTAGATCCAAACTTACAAAATTTACCTCTTTATAATATATGAAAAAAAAAATTAACGGGATGATATATAACCTATATCTATCTTGAAGGTCCTTTCTAAATATTGAGGAAATAATTTTTGAAATCGGATGAGTAGTTTCAGAGCATACTTCCTACATGGAAATTTATAAACTTTACCTATTTATAATGTTAGTGTAGATTTATTCACTATTAACTTTTTAACAATATTCTCGATGTTTCAATTTTTGTCTCTGTGCTAAATCCTGAGTATTGAACTTTCAGGGCGAATATTGTGAAATAAAATTATGACAAGCAATCCATATTATTAGCATACTTTATGGAACTTTTATTAAATTATATTTCTGCGTTCAATTCTTTGAAAGAATATTTGTAAGAATATTTTTCGTTTAATTAACTCTCATAAATTTTATGACTTAATATTGCTTAAAACTCAAGATAAAATTATTATACCATTTGAAATTATTAAACCTATTAGCCGCCGAGTTACCGATTTATGTAAAGTGTCTCTCTCACTTAGAGTGTATTGTGGTACATGTTAAATTTTATTTATTATCGATTCACATGGTATTCTTTCTTGTGAGAAGAGTTAATACGAGACGCTATTAAAAAAAAAACTATTAAAAAAAAAATTCAAACCAATTATAGACTATTACCGATATTCGCTACTAAATTAAAAATTTTAAGTCGAAAAGTTACAAAACGAGATCTTATAACAAAATATTCTTCAATAATGAACCTTCAATAATGATCTTATTACAAATATTCTTCATAATTTGCATCATTTTTTCACCATAGAAAAATGCATGTAAAAAAATAATAATATGATATTAATTACAACTAATTAAACTAATAATCCATAAACCAGCGTGAACCGTGTTTTTTGCCAATTTTAGGTTCTAAACCTTTCCCGAGAACGGTATTTCCACTTTTGAGAAAAATCAAAGTTAATATCTATTTGCAAACAACAGGACATGATGGGCAAGAAATAATTTTTCGTTAAGCTTTTCCATTAAGTATTAGCAGCTTATTAAACTTCGAGTGTCAGTCCTATCAGTTTCCGTCGGTTAAAACGATCTCAAAAAAATGATTTCCTTTTTATTATAGGAAAATAAAAAAGAGAAAAAATAGGAGTAAAAATTTATTCTATGAAAATTGTATTTCTTGTACACTTGAAGTAGCTTAAGTAGTTGCGTCTTTTGTGAGTAAACATATCTTCATTTCGCTTTTATGAAACAATATAAGTTATGGAGCTGGAGCTGGAGACCGATATTCCTAGAGTCGCAAAAATTTTCACTCAATCCCTTCGACATCTATAAACCTCAAAATTCCTTTTATAAGAATGATTATTTATTCACATTTAGTCAATAATAAAAATATTCTAGAAGTGAAATTTCTATATTCTGAAATTTTTATGTATTTTAGACAAGTTAACATTGAAAACATGACAGAGCTGAATCCGTTAAACAAATATGGCCGCCCACTGAAATGGAAATACTCGAGATGCTTAACTGATATAAAATAAAATGCTTGGAAAGATTACTTCGGTTCTTTTTAATCGCGATCCGTATACACAAAATAACCGTAAAAAATAATAAAGACCGCTTAAAAATATTGATCTAAGTCTCATAAAAGCAAACCCGTATAAATGCAAATAACTGAGGAAAATTACTGACAGACGCAGGTACACACGAGCTCAAGAGAAAATTTATTCAAATATTTTTGATGGAAATCCACATAGGTACGTACCTGAACACGCAAGAGCGTAGTTTTTTTACCGGATAACGAGGGTGCGTTATGAAAAATTGCGTTTTCCCCGCCACACGACTCAGGCCGTATGCCTTTTCTTTATTGTTAAGAGTTTTCATTGTCGGCTTTTTAACAGTATCCCGATGGGCGAAGACGGCGCGAGTCAAGAATGGAGTAAGCCGTTGTAATTTTGATTTTATGGCAAAATTACGTTCAATGAAAGGAGGTTATTATTCACGCCGAGTGGCTGCGTGAAAATTCATTCTAGTTTGACTTAATACAGTGTACTCTTTGAGAGGTTTAGTAATCATCTTTTATCCTGATAATTATCTTGGGAATGAGTTTTAAAAAATACATTTTCTTTTATCTTCATATTTTTAGCTTTTTTCTCTAAGAATTTTAATTATGAAGAAAATTCACAATTAATGAGACGGCGACAATTTTAAGTTACATTATTTATCTATTAATATTATTTTAACGTTATAATTAGTGATTTTGCCACGTACTTTTTTGATCAAAACACAATGTGATAAACTGTTAATTACGATAAAAAACGACAGATGAGGTTTTGAGAGATGATGAAAATTTGATATTTCTGTTAAAGTTAATAACAAATTTTGTTAATGCTAAACGATTTGCGGCATTCAAAATAACCTTCGAAACTACATGAAAAATCAGCCAAAATGATATAAATATAACAATCATTACAATCATGCCTATGTCAAAAGATATTAGAGCTTATCTTTGGAGTTTATTGAAGTATTATGATAGTTAAGTTTTCATAAATATTTCAAATAATATTTCTAGAAGATTTAAACGCATTGACTGCTTTTAACATGAATAATGTGGGAAAATTCTTACTGCAGAGTCTACAACTACAAATATGTTTATGTCAGTTTAGATATAAAGGAAAGGGAAAGGTTAACACCTCTTATGATTTTCAGTAAATTTGATGGAAATTGGTACTTTGCAGGTTCAACTCAATTTCAAAATACACTTCAACTTTAAGTAGTAAGGATTGAAAGTAACAATTATTTCTTTTCAATCTACGCTCAGTTTTAAGTTGGTATCACTCACAATGCAGCACAGCTGTGTTTTTCTAGTCTTGTATAAAGGCTATAAGCTGCATAAGTATGAGTTTTTGCTCTGATATTGACAATTTTTTTTATTTCATTTGCTATAAATAGTAGTTACTACTAAATCAAGTTTTGTCTTTTAATGTTCTATCATTGTAATTAAAATCATATGCAACTTAAATAATATTAAACAATAAAATTTGAACAACTAAATGTAAATAATAACAATTAAATCACAATTAAATGAAACTACGTGATGTAGTATTATGTCTACTTTCTTTAAGTTCTTTATCACGACCTAGGTTTCGATGTATTACAACATCTTCAGGTGGGCTATTAGCAAAAATTAACTCTTAGGAACATCCAACAGCATTTATATGTTACAAAAAACAATAGCGGAAGCCGGGTTTGTATGGGTTTTCCCACTGCTACGTTAATGAGTTTATTGTAAGGAACGGTTTAGTTTTTATTATATTTTCGAAATTTAAACAAGATACAAGTATTTTAGTGAGGGTAAAAATTAAATTGATGTTCTATAAGGTTACACAATGCAAATCTTCCGGTATATGTAATCAAATTAAATGGATATTATTCTCAGTAACATATTTATAAAATAGCAAGGGTATCTGATAGTTAGAACAAGGTTATGCCACTCACGGTTATACATATCTCCCGTTTTGTTTATTTTTTTTTTCCTTATTTCATTTAATTTTTTAATTTTTATTTTTTTTTAATTTTATGCATTTAGATGTGTAATTGTTTCATACATTTAGATGTGTGAAACAATTTGAAGTGTACTACAGTATTAATGTTGACTAACTACATTATGACTAGACGGTATTAAGTATGGGTGATGATATTATATTTAGTTTTTCATTTAATATATTAACGTTGCTGTCTCTTTTGTCTATTTATTTCTAATATTTCTAGGATATTAAGTTTATTGCCTTTCGTATTTATTTGTAATATATAGGGAGAATCGTCGGTATGAGGGTGATGGTTATTATAAATGAGGTGTTTTGTAAATTGAGATGTGTCTGGTTTTTTATTTCGCCAGCTTTCAATGTGTTTTTTGTATCTGGTAGTAAAATATCTTCCTGTTTTATCGATGTATACGCTATTATAATCGTTACATTTAAGTTCATAGATACCACTCCTTTTATGTTTATCTATTTTTTCTTTATTATTAATAAGGGTTTTACCCAAGTTATTTAAAGTACTATAGGCACATATGGTATTATTTATATTTTATAAATAAAATAATTCGATAGCTTATTAAGTTATATTTTTATTATTAGTAAAGAGTTTTCCTAGTTTAAGTGACACATTACCTATGTATGGAATGGATTTATAGTAAATTTTATTATTATTTGGTACCACCGGGTATATTTTTTTGGATTATTATTTTTCGTAATTTATTCTGGTACAGTTTTGTGACAATTGATGGGTTAATTATAATTTACTGCGATTTGTTTTACAGTTTTTATTTCTTTACGGGAATTAGGTTTTTATAGTGGGATGGTTAACGCTCTGTGAATCATTGAATGGAAGGCTCCTAACTTATGAGACCAAGGGTGTTGTGAATGACTATTAATTACTGAGTGTCTTTTCTAAATATACTAAATTTATGTTTGTTGTTTTTACGTTCTATTGTGATATCTAAATAGTTTAGTTTATTATCGGATTCTACTTCTAATGTAAATTTTATATTGTTGTGTAAGGAGTTGGCAAAGTTAACAAACTAGTCTAACTGTCGCTGTGTGCCTTTCCAGCAGATAAGGATGTCGTCTACGTATCTATAACAGCATACTACATTGGTCGCTAATTTACTGTTTAGGAGGCTAGTTTCTAGATTGTTTATGAATAACTTCGCTAACAGAGGACTGAGGGGGAGCCCGTTGTAAGACTTGTTGAAAAAAAATATTATCGAATAAGGAATAATTTTGGACCATGCTTAATTTAAATAGGTCTATAAATTCCGATGCTTCAATAGGATTTAACCGTTTCTTTTCTAACATATCTGAAATGATATTTAGGCAATCTTTTGGTGGCATATTAGAAAATAAGTTCACTATATTGAGTGATACTAATTTACAATTGGCTATTAGGTGTATATTTTGTATTTTATTACAGAGATCAAGGGAGTTTTTAATAGTATATTTAAGCGCAAATCCGGTTTTATTTCGAAATATCTTATTAGGGCGAATAGTTAATTTTTTTTGCATTCATGTGTGATAGGGTGCGTTCATGAATGAGGCTACTAGTCGTATGGGTATATTTGGTTTATGAATTTTAGGTAGTCCATAGAGTATCGGGGGTCTAGAGTTCATTTCTGTAACTTTACGTTTAGCGAATCCGTTAGGAAATATGATATTACAAGTTTTGATTATTTGTTTTACGTTATCTATTCTTTTGTAGATTTCTGAAGTTTTCTGGTTTAAGGAAATCGTACACTTTATTTATATGTTTGCTTTGGTTCAGAATAACTATAGCGTTGTCTTTATCTCATTTAGCTAGGATGAGTTTATCTTTATTAATTTAATTTTTTAAATTACGTTGTGTCAAAATGACTTCATTAAAAAGTCAAATCAAACGATTTGACTTTAGAATATTCTTTACATACATCACTTTGCAAAACGCCTCATTGAAAATAACCATCACCCTCATATCGACAATGCTCCCTATATATTACAAATAAATACAAAAGGCAATAAAATTAATATCCTAGAAATATTAGAAATATAGAGATATAAAAGAGACACCAAAGTTAATATATTAAATTAACAACTAAATATAATATCATCACCCATACTTAATATCTTCTAGACATAATATAGTTAGACGACATTGATACTGCATTACCCTGCAATTGTTTCAGCCCGGCTACCCATCTAAATATATAAAGTAAAAAAAATAAATAAATAAAACGGAGATATGTATAAATAGTGGTATAACCTTGTTCTAACTATCAGATACCCTTGCTATTGTATAAATACATTACTGAAAATAATATCCATTTTATTTTATTACATACACCGGAACATTTGCATTATATAACCTCATAGAATAATATCAATTTAATTTGTTTTCTTCACTAATATACTTGTATATTGTATAAATTTCGAAAGTATAATAAAAACTAAACTGCTCCCCTACAATAAACTCACTAAGGTAAGCAGTGGGAAAACCCACACAATCCCGACTTCCGCTATTGCTTTTTTGTAATATATAAATGCTGTTGGGTGTTCCCAAGAGTTAATCTTTGCTAATACCTTAAGATGTTGTAATACAACGAAACCTAGGTCGTGGTAAAGAACTTAAATAAAGTAGAAATAATACTACATCATGTAGTTTCATCTAATTGTGAATACAAAATTAACGCCAAATATATTCAATACTTAAACAACTTAATAAACTATCTAAAATGGAGCAAAGGCCAATTCTCCACACCTATCCGGCTATAATCTTCTAGGCTATTATTAAATATAAAATCATTGCACATTTTTTTTACTGCTATCGAATTATTTTATTACAACAGTCACAATGCAGCTAATATTATAGTTTAAATGCTTATAACAAATAAATTGCAATGAATTTATTTTACGATAGTTTAGTATCAAGCAAAACAGAAAATAATAAATCAAGTCTCAAATATATCACAAATAACAAAAAGTAACTTATAGGTAGTATATTCGAACCTGACTTATACTTTGAACCTACTAAATCTCTACATCAACTATTTTCTCATTAATAGAAGTCAGGTAAATTTAGTATGTCAGATAAATTTCCTAACAATCTACATTTTTGGAAACTAATTTGTCAATACGAATATTTTATTAATTCTCTATTCATTATACCTGTAGAAGTGAAATGAATAATATTTTCACTTTCTTTCTTTTATAAATTAGTTATTACTGACACCGGCAAATTAATGCTTGACGTCCAATATTAAATTGTAATTACTCTTATTTTACTGGGAAGGTCTTAATCATTAACTTCATTTTCCTTCACTTAGTCGACTAGCATCTATTTTAAGTGATACGTTTCTCACTCAACATTTCTCTGGTCCCTTTCGTATTATCATGAATAAGTTTTGTGTTAGATCACCTATTTATATATTTTTTTTAATATTAATATAACTATTGTTAACTCTTTTGATATAACATTATAAAACATATGGAGCTCCGATTGTGAAAAATATATCTAAATCCCATACATATATAGAGAATCAGAAGCAATTTCTATGAAAGTTCATGTTTCAGCGGATGAAGAAATATAATATATTTATATTTCTATATAGCTTATCTTCATAATTTAAACAGTTCTTTTATAAATGTGTTAAAATTTTAATGATTTAAGTATGATACGTTCTTTTAGCATATAAAACAAAATTAAACATAAATTTAAGTCATTTTGCTGGTAATTTTTAAGATTCCGTACCTCAAAAAATATATCTAAATCATATATGTATATAAAGAATCGGAAGCATTTTATGTGAAAGTTTACATTTTAGCAGATGAAGAAATATAAATATAGTTCGATTATCTTCATAATTTAAATAGTTCTTTTACAAATGTGTTAAATGTGAATAGTTTAAAAATGATATCTCTACGTCTTTTAGCAGATAAAACAAAACTAATCATAAATTTAAGTCATTTTGCTTTTTTTTAGGATTCCGTGCCTTAAAATGAAAAACTGAACCCTTATAAGGTCACTCAAGTGTCTATCCGTTCGCTAAAACCGTTTTTCTCAGAAACCACTTGACGTAGAGACTTGAAATTTGACAAAGTAATAAAATATATATTACCCTACGTATATCGCAATACTTAATTCATTTGGGAATTTTAGGAAGGGCAAATTAAGTGCCTTATTTAATTTTTTCTTTAATTCCATGTATGTTGTGGGGTGTCGTTTAAGAAAGTTTAGATATAAGAGTCTCAAAAATATTTTTTCTTCATTATTATAGGTGTTAGATCTTCAGATATATATATAGAAAAATATGCAAAAAATGGGATTCCGAAACCACTCAACCTAAAATTATGAAAAAATATGGGTTTTTATAATCTTAAGCAAAGTTTGAAATTAAACTATAGCGTTAATTTTTTAAATATTCCTTTAATAATGAAAGTGAATGTAAATATAGGTCCTAAAAATAATTTGTCTATAATTTCATATATCATTTGAAGTATCGTTTGAAAAGACTTGCTATGAAGATTACGAAAATATTGTTTAAAAATTTTAAGTTGCGTGTTTAAAAAGATATGCTAATAGTTTCCATATTTTACTACTGAACCAGAAATCATGAGAAAACAGGGTTGGTAAAATCTAAATAGAAGATTACAGGAAAACTATAGCCGTTATTTATCCAAGACTTTATTTTTTTTAATACCCAACATTTTTACGCCTGTGAAAGATATAGTATATAATTTGCAATATTTTTATGTTTGAAAAAATATTTTCGTAAACAGTTTTATAGATTAACTATGTACACTTAAATTTTTATAAGTATAGAAATCTGTAACCATCGTAGTGCAATTTAAACTCGTGCTTTAGCGATTTTTTTGCCATATCTTGAATTGAAAGGTAACTATCGTTACAAAAGGATTTGTTTTTAAGTTACACACAACACTGAGCCAGAATATGTAATCTGGTGAAGCGCTGAAGATAAATTTCATTGAATATAACTCCAAAAAATTCTTTTAAGGATTCTTCTAAGGAAGATTCTTCCTTTAACCAGTGAACCTTTTTTCTAACCCTTGATTTTATAACTATTCTTTCAGATATTCGATAATTACATGCATGAAACCGAATATATGACACAATATTAGACGGATTAATAAGTACCTCCTACACCAGGCTACTCGCTTTATGTCATACTACATTATTGTTATTTAAACTTATTTAAATGCAACGTTACCAATAGGGCTCGTCAGAAACATGGTGAAATTTATAAAACTAAAACCTATCAAATACGAGTAGAATTAGTACAAATATGGTTTCGTGGACCTATAGGCACTTATAAACATTTAAGCGTACATATTATTTCTATTAAACTATATGCAAATATACACTATGTTTCATAACTTAAATATATCGCCTAAAATATTTTCCAGAAGCGCAAAAACATGATACATATTTCAAAAATTATAATATCTACGATTATAATCGTTACAGTTTCCTTATAATCTTTTATTTACCAAATATATTTTTTCATAGTTTTCAGTTCAATACTTTTTAAATAAGGGGTGAAGGGTAATGCTCTATTTTCTCATATTTTTTTGAATAATTAGCCTTTTTAAATGATACTTCGCATGATGTATACAATGAATAAAGAAATTAATATTTAATTTACTCCTATAATTTTTATATAAATATTTTAAAATGATTAACTAGTACAATGATGTATGATTGGTAAGATGTATTATGCTTAATTTCAAGTTTCTACTTTGTATATTTACTGAGAAAATTGGCTGTGACAGAGTGATCTTTTAACAGTTCCATTTTTTAGTCAAAGTAGGTCGAAAATCTAAAAATCTGGCTATTCTCTTTAACATATCAATGGTTGGTAACGACTTTACCCAAAATAAATTGATTGTCAACTATTTTAACAATCTGCCGAAAGCAAGGTTTAATGGTAACATTGCCATGACAATATTGGTATTAAACATCCTGCAAAATTTAAAACTCATATACAGTATTATATATGTAAAAACAATATCCTATAATGCATATGTCTGCACTAAGCAATATGCTCAATTAAGCTTCACTGCATTATACGAGATTAAGTAACGAATGAGGTTTCATTGCATTCTAATGTTTCCATGTGGCGCTGTTCGGCAAATTGAAATATTAACACCATTAGCTATACTGCTGCCTAATATGAAATGCATTACCCTTTATGAGCGAAATAATTCACACCAAATGCCTTTTAACAAAATGCAAATGTATACCCATATTGACCTACTCTTTCCTTCGTTGCGAATTAAATTAAATGATGCAACAATGTTTTGATAATATACAGCACTTAAAACGGAATATATTAATTTATACAATTTGAATTAATATGTAAATATACTTATGTGTGTGTTTACTCTAATAATACTGAATTTTAATTAAACATTAATTAATAAGATTCCTAATTTCTCAATCCATTTTACATCCAATTAAATAAAAGTATGTACTATAAGTTAACATGGAGAAAATAGATAATTTTTACAATACATTTCATCAGATTTTTAAATTATAAAATATGTATTGTTTTCAATTTGTAGATTAAATATTTTAATTTGAACAAATTGCTACACATATTTGCAAACAAACAATAATATACATTATTTTTTCTTTGACCATAATATATCTTATACTTACTGTGGAATCTAAATACAATTTACGATTACGATAAAGTATTTTAAATTTAGGCATGCTTTGGTTTAAATAATTTAAAGGAGTACAAAATAATGTAAAGAAAAGACATTCAATTTCGTCAAATTTTAAGTGCTTTTCTTTATTTGCATTAACATATTTCTAAATTCAGTTTTTTAACATCCAGCATTTTTTTAAGGAATCTAAAAAATAAATACTAATATTATTTTAACATTCCATTTTAGATTGATGTAATAATGTTTCCTTTCGTATTACTGAATATTTATGAGTTTATGTTTTTTGGCAAATACGCATTGACAGTAACCTTTTCATTGCCTTTTCCTTTGTTCATTATTATCCACGGACCTATTTTCTTTGATTTGTATTGCCTTATAATACTAGTGCATAATAATGTATTTTATTGATTATTTTAGTCGTAAGAAATAATTGTATTGATATATAATAATGTATTTTATATGATTATATTAATCAAATTAAATACATATCCAGTTACCTGGATTTTGTGCACCACCGTCTGCTTGTCGATAAATGAATTATTTATACAAATACACAACTAAATTTAAGAGACCTGCCAACTTAATTGAGATGTGATTTCTAATAGCCTCCATACAGAAAATTATGTGTTAAATTATATATGATATTATTGAATTATTTGAATTTAATTTAGACATATAAAATTCATTTCAGTAAATTTATGATAATGCTAAATATAAATAGTATTGTGATAATACAGAGTACCTATTTACCATATAGTTAAATATATAACTCTTGAACGCCATGTATATGTACTTGTACACGTCTAAGGTAAATGGTATAAAATAGAATTAACAAAAACCGCTACTAATGTTCTATAGATAACACGGCAAGAGCTTCTTAAATTACATATTTCATAATATATAGTTTGTATATTTAAAAACAAAAAATAGATCTATGAGGTAAAAAATAGAACAACATTTTCTTATTATACGTCACTAACATTCCGTAAACAAATTTCAGTTACTAATATTCTTCACTTTTATATCATTGTTACGAACAGCACGCAAACAAAAACTTGATCATTAATTTCAGTAATCAGAACAATATACTTATGTCTAATAAAAATAAATGTAATATATAATTACTTTATTGAAATTATGATACTTCCTCTACTGCCACCAGCATTGAGATATTGAGGTTTATTTTAAAACTATTCTTATGTACTTCAATGTTTCCACAATGAACAACAACACCCACTCCATGTCTCTTGAAACCAACACAATTAAAAACATGCATACTATATTAATGTGACATTTACATATCACTTTTCTCGCCCTTCTTGGAAAGGTGCAATGATAATGATATATAGACAGATATACGCAACTATACATACCTATGAAAATATGAAGTCGAAATTGACCAGAATAATATTATTTTTGCCTTTTGGAGTAATTAATAGAAATAAAAGTAAGTATTTTAATACTTTACTACAAAAGTAAATAAGGTAGTGCTGTCCAGAATATTACAAAATATTAGTAACCGTTATTAAATCTTTTAGAATAAAAATAACCGTTATTAAATCTTTTAAAAAAAATAACCGTTATTAAATCTTTAAAAAAAAATAAACATTATTAAATTTTTTAGAAAACAAAGGAATGATTTTGTTATTTTTGAGCAACCTACAGCTTCTATTTTCATATTTTGCAAATAAATCATAATAAGAAATGATGGCAACAAACAATGAACAGAAAAAATAATAGAAACAAATACAACATTCACAGAACATAAATGCAAAATTTGGAGTGAGCCGGTTATAGTTATAATTACAATCAGGTCGGCATGAAGATCCCCATCCACATGGTGATCCACAATCTTAATTCAACTGTGTAGAACAGCAGAACAAGCGAAAGTTACATATATCGAAACTATTGTTCTCACAGTATTTAATTGCTTAAATTACTGGTTGCGTTTGGATCGAAGCCCTTTTCTATTACTGAAATTAATTGATTCCAAAATAATATAACTTAATAATCAAATAATAATAAATATATAAACATCCTTACCGGTAACGTAAAAGGCATCTTATCCTTCAAACGATCAGCAATCACTTAAATATATTATTCAGAAAATAGTTAGTTGAATTAGTTAAATATTTAAACTAACTTAAAATAGTTAAAGAACTCCACACGAAAGAAAACCGTACAAACTCAATAAACCTTATTCTAAAACAATCTTGTTGATCAAGTCTTCATTTAAATATTAAATATGATATTATTATTAGTTACATATTTTATAATTTTTGTTTGAACATAACTCTCTTTACGTGTCCGCTAATGGTTAAAATTGTTAGCTCGAGAAATAAGGGAAAAGATGATTAAAACAAAAAAACATATTTTGTTTTTAACATCGCGTTGCATAGCTCGCAGGATGTTCTATATATAGTTATAAGAAGACTTTATAATAGTTTATCTTCGAAAGCTGTCACAGCTTTTAACACAATTGCAGCATTTTCTTCTCTGTAGCGTAGGCTGTCCCCATCAATTAAACTGAATATCGCACGGACGATGTGGTGTCTGAAAACATCCTTGTAGCGCAGAAACTGACCAACAAATGTGCTCTTTTCCGGCTTCAGTGAGTAAAACACAAACTTGGTAACCTGGAGTCACTCATGCGTACATAGTGACCACAATGTTGCAGTTAGACCTTAATAAGCTTAGATTCTATGCCACTCAACTGGGTGCGTTGTAAGACTTCTGAGTTTTCGTACCCGGTCCAGCCACCTAACGTGAAGAATTATGCGTAGACATTTCGAAGGTGTCAAAAGGCTTAATGTTGCCCTGTATTAATACCATGTACAGGTGGTATAAAACAGGATGGATAAACTTATTGTTTTATAAAGAGCAATCTTGATGTACAGTTGCAAATTGTGCGCATTTCAAACTCAAGTTCGTAGTTTTTACTGCCACTTTTATGATTCGTGAGGAAATTTTGATCTGCAGACATTTGTTATCACAAATATAATTATTACCTAGATTCTCAAATGATGATATTTATTTAAGAGCCTTGATACCTACAAATATCGGTGTTGTATATCACTAGTAAGTTTTTTTGACACTAGTTTATGGATACATATGTATGACCAATCATAACATTCTGTACGGTACGTTTAAACTCACCGCAAATAAAAGAACTCACTTGTCAACCGCAAATAAAAATAATTTTGTCCGTATAGGGAAATGGATAGATTAAATCTAAATAGCGACAAATTTAGGACTCTCTTATCAGTCCTTAAACCGAGGCAATTTTTTCCGGTACAGTCAATATACTAGGCCATTAGCGCGGAAGTAAAATAAATTATGAAGAGAGTGGGAGCTATCGCACACCTCTGGTAACTGAAGATAAATTTGGTCAGTTTTTTTTGTGCAGCAAACCCACAGTTTGACATTTACCATTATAAAGTTTGCAAATAGAAACAATTTTTCCAGACTTAATATATTACCTCAGAAACCCATATTAACAAAACGAGTTTAAATATATTTTTTGAACAATTAGTCTATTGTATTTGTAAAGTTTGACTAGTAGAATATATGATTCAGGAGCTTTACCGGTTTAAAATGATTAGTAGCTCTTCAAAACATGATGGATAATCATGCTCCAAAGACATTGAAAATATGAAGCTAGGTAATGTTAATGAAGATCGCTTTATGACTAGCTGGGTTTAGAACATTACTAAAAATCGGTCCGATAATCAGAGAAGAGCACCGTATCATGTACAGTCAACCGCCTTGACTTATCGCTCGAACAAATTGGGCAAGTTTTTATGCCGGTGACCAAAATTGTTCTAAAGTATTCGAAGAACTTACAAGTTTGCTTTATATTAACTAGATATTTTAGCTCAAACACTTTCATCATCCACCAATGGTTACTAAGCTATGGTACTTTTGATTCGGACTCACATAGAATCGTTCTCCTTTGCAAAGGCATCTAAAGTCGCTAATGGGTTTCATAATTTCAACATCGAAGTCGTCTAGCTAATCTTGATTTTTCTTTTCCGGCCTTTAGACTGCACGTTCAGCAACTTTACGAAGTAATTGTGCGAGATAACGACAATTTTCGTCGTTCCCGCATCAGATGATCGCAGTTACCGCATCAAATGGCGCTACCCCGAAATCAGAATTATTTGTATTCTATTTACTTGAGATGTTAAATTTTCTAAGACTAAGACGTATTGGTATTTTTTGTTTCACTCGGCGAGAAGGTTTATAGCAGAAGCAAGCTTATTATTCGTTGATAACATCATTCTTAAGCGCTCCTACGTCACTCTAATAATAGGCACAATCTTCACATAAGCCTGGGCACAATGACGTAATCGACGAGATGCCACTGCTTAAAGTGTGAGTGCATCCAGGACGTTTTATATTTCTCAGCCGTTTGATAGAATGTATTCCCAACATGCAGGTTTAATTCTACGTAGAAATATTTAGCAGTTTAACGTTAGAGTTACATTTAAAAACTCCGTGCAACCAAGAACCTCTTTCTAGCTATTTAGATATAAAAATCGCTCAGAAGAACGATTTTTAAACAATGTTAATCCTTCAGTAATAAAATCATTCCTTACAAAATTTTCCAAAAACCACCATACAACTTTAATTTGTTCTTTTCGCAGTATGTTATAGTTGCAACGTAAATGCCTATGAGATGAAAGTTTTGTTGGTGTTGGTATAAATTTTAAAAATAACGTGTGGGTCATTGATACTCTTAGGTTTTTCTACAAGTAATCTCGTGATATTTTTTCTAATGGCACTGAGGTCAAATCCAATAGTAAGCATAACCTTCGCGATACTCATAAATCTCTCCGTTAACCACTACAAAAATCTCGCTTAAGACGACTATGTTTGGTTTATATTTAGACAATTATCTTGCAATAACGGCGGTTTTTCTTTGGGCTATAAGTTAATAGGGCTATTCAGAAGTGACCGAACATCCTATGTGATAAAGTTTAGAAGGTGAAATTATAACAGTTTTTTCACCCTCGACTATTGAGAGCCCAATAATCGCTCAGGTTTGCCATCGGGGCGAAACTGCACTTGCTGTTTAGGTTACTTTTATCAGATCCCTCCCCTGTGCAGGGGTAAACAGAGTGATCCTAAACAAGGTTGCTTAATTATCAAATGAGCTGCAAAACCCATCATCCCGCCTCGGTTGGTTTTAGGATCACACAGTCTCACGTGACCGCCTTCACGCAAAGTGATATCTAAGAATAGTGTACGCCATGATGCGAATATTTACCTTTCGTTTCTAGTTCATAAATTTAACCAAGGTTCGTTTTAAGTGAGCCAGCATTTATGTTGGTGCACGCTAACTTTCTAGACTGTCCAATCAAAACGCAATGGGTTGGTTACTCGCTAAGTCCGGTGATAGCCAAAATTCAGTAAGTTTGCTCCTGTTAATGCCCTTACATGCGCATCATATCATCTTGCTACTTCGCCACAGAACGCTTACGGTGTTTAGTTTCCGGTTCCGTGCAGACTTTGCGTACATTTCGCCAGAGTGACCGACGTCACTGCAATCACAATACGGTCGCAGACACTATTTTATTTTTTTTATTTTTAAATTATTTTTTTTAAATTATACATTATAAGTGGGATGTCTTAAGTAAGTTAAAATGTTTCTAAAAATATATTTTTATATATTTTTATTATTAAAAGTAGTACTAGAAACTATGTAAAAATGTCGAAAAAATACGTACCCTCCCGTCTGCAAAAATACTAAAGTTAAAATTATAAAAATACAATGATACTAGAAAATTGCCTAAAATTTTAGTCTCAATTTTACCTCTATTCTAAATAATCACGAGAATAGCGAGGGACTCAAATTTCAAGGTTTTTTCAGAAATTCGTGATATTTGAAACTACGAAAGATATACGAAACAATGTATTCATCGTGAAAAATAATATATATTAACATTGGAAAATAGTTTAAGATAAATAATATATACTTTTAAATATTTTTGTCCCTAATTGTGTACGGAACATTCGTTATGTGTGAGGTTTACCCGTGTTTCTATTATGTAAAACATTTTTTTAATTAGTGTCATTTTCAATACAGTATTGAATATTGTAGTGATGCAAAATTTTGATACTATTATGCGAAAGAGATTCTTCTGTAAATAAAATTGTTTAGTTAATTAAATTTTTTAAAAGGGTATTTAGATGTCGGTTTTGCTATTTTGGTTTTTAATTCATGATCGAATTTGATTTAAAATATTTTCGATAAACTTCAAACTTTGAAAGCTTAACGTTTATCGTAAGTTGCTTGATAAAAATATTGTAGTAAGTATTTATGATGTGTCGGACGGTAATTATTCAATACTTCTCTTGGTTAAATTATCTCCATACAACTATGAAATGTATTTAAACTAAAGCACGCCTAACTGCCGTGACAGGTTAATCGTATTCAACTACTTTGGCTAAAGAGTTCCGACCCTGCAATGGAAGCGTGAATCAAATGAAAATACGTGTGTTAAGCTCATTTGTTTCAAAACCGTAATCTGTTTATGAGATTCTTTGCTTCAGGTAATAATAATTATTTCAAATATCCATATGTAACATATATCAAGAACGTAAGCTATCCACGTTTTCCTTTAGTGTGAACCGCTTTGATTTAAGAATAAAATGTTTATCAAATGACAAATTTTCATTCTAACAAATATTTATTCTTCTTCAGTGACGATTTTCCCTTTTTGAATAAGGTAAGCTGAAAACACGTTAGTTTTTTTAATTGTTTGCTTAATATGCTTCAAGAAACACTTAAGGTGGTTTAGATACAAAAATACTGCTGATTAATATCATTATACATACTTAACAGCAGTTACTTAAAAAAATAATTGAATAGTATTTATCTACTTGATAACTTCCAAATTCACTGTTATATTATAATTATTGTATTACTTAATAATTGTTCGAAATCACTAGTAGATCATGATATTAATGATATATTATTTACGAATAAACTGACGATAATCGTACATATTTCTTTTCCCTTTTTGCCAAAAAAACATCTTGCAATTCAGAATATCAACTTCAACCCAAATCATAAACAGCGAAAAAGTTACAAAGCTTCTCCCAACGGTATACGTAACCGACTTACCCTTAGTACACCAGTTACGTAACCGAAATTCATTCCGTCGAAACCGAGTCCAGAAGCCTCAAGAAGGCCATTAAACCTATCTTATTCACATTTACGTAATGTATTACAATACGTAGGTACTCTCTCATAAGCAAATACAAATTACTAATATCTGCGGGCGCCAACTGCACACGAACGTTCAACGCATGTGCTCCGCTCTACCTGAATTTTAACATTGAAATTAATTTGTACTTAGTTTGAATTAAAATGTCATTAGGCCTCGATGGTCTTTATTCAGGTAAGCTAACTTATTGCTCGAATTTGATTGTTTATGCATAAGGATTCTAATAAGAGGGGTGTTTTGATAAAATGTAGTAGGTATACTGAAGTTTTAAGTTCAGTACGGCATCATTATAGATTTTAAAATTGTTGGGACAATTTTATTTAAAAATTTAAACAGAAAACCTTTTTCCATTCTACTAAGCATAAAGTAGTTAATTACAAGATTCTATTCTTTATATTTTCATTTCGACTTTCACCAAGACTGAGCAACCAGTAACAAAAGCTACACCTAACACGTTTTCAATATATGGAGCCTTGTGGTCTCCTGAACTTTTTTGAGATTGTTGTATGAGATTCACTCATTTACATTACTATATTTAAAATATAAACGTATTTGTTTTAATTACGTATTTTTCATTATAAAATCGGAATCATTTTGAGTTATATTTGTTAATGATGTGCTAAGTAGTGATGTAATGCTATCATAACTTTACATGTTTATATATCGATCTATGAATTTAGAAATGTAAAAATGCAATTAAATAAAATTACTTTCACTTCAAACATATAAAGTTTATAATTTCTTTTCGAAATACGGTTTAAAAAAATTATGTTATCTCACATTGTAATAAAAATCAGTTTAAAATTGTGCAAAACTACAATTTTAATCGATCTAAATATATTTATTCCACTAAAGTTCATGCAGCGTAGCGAAATAATAGTCGGTGATCGCATAATTATATTACCGGGTACTTTTCACCACCTAACTATACCTATTGCCTGCTATGGTACTACGTTCGGTATAGCAAAAACTTTATTTATAACCACCTTTATGGTAGTATTATTTCCGTACGTAAATTCACCTATTTCATATGTAAGTTATTTTTTGGACTGCTAAGTCTCTCGAAGCTGTAACTTGATTATCTGTACCTTAATAGTTTTCTATAATTCCAGTGAATAAATATATAAATCAGAAAATATATATTTTGTATATGAAAATCATTATTATGAAATCTGGCAGCATTAGTTTAATGACGTAAAATATTTTATGTACTAACTGAATTATTCTTAATCATAAACTAATTAGTTAGGGTTTTATAAAATTGACGTGAAAAAGTTTCATCATTTTTATTTACGAAGGCATACAATGTTAATAAAGCACCATTAAATTGTTTTGTATCATTTTCAACTATTCTGATATTTTATTATACATACAGAAAGTATTTTGGTTTACTCACACTTTATTCATATTCATAAAATTTTACGTTTTTATGCAAACTTTATTACATAACTAACAATTTGATAAATCTTTTTTAATAACTTTAATTACTCACAATTAATCGAAGAAAGAATCTTTGCTAATATCACACCTCAAGATGTTGTAATACAACGAAACGTAGGTCGTGGTAAAGAAATTAAAGAAAGTAGAAATAATACTACATCACGTAGTTTTATTTAATTGCGAATAATGAATTTCTACAAAATTAACGCCAAATATATTCAACTTTAATTACTTTATATGAAAGGAAAAAAATACCCTTGTATTCAATAGACATAGAAGAAGTATACATTTTCAAACATCTAGGAATTGACTTAATTCTGCAAGTTTATTACTTATATATTAAACAACAATTAAAATTTAAATATCCGCCTTTGGCGAACTACTTCAAAAATGTAATTCGTATCCAAAAGTTCTTTTATATGAGTAAAACAGTTCTTTTATATTTTCTTTATTATCGTACCATAAATTCTTAACTTTGACGTTAATAAACACGTGTTTTTATGTATTTATGATTGACATAAAGCCTTTATACTAATGGCTGACTATAACGTGGGGTGACGTGCAACGCTCCGATTTACTTTTTAATACTTAATAAGCGTTTGAGTTTAACAATAAAAAAACTCCAATTTTATAATTTAGTATTCTGCTCGTTTAAACTGGTGGTATGAATAATTAAGCAGAAAAATCCAATTTCCGGTGGCATTTCGCAAATTACAAGAACGTTTTAAATTTCACGTTTTATAACTAACAAAAACAAAACTATGTCAAGTAGTAAATGCGTCCTTGTCGTATTAAATTTTTTCAGTTTTTTTTTTACTAGAAACATTTGCTTGTTAATTATAAAATTATGGTAATGTATCAAATAATAAAATTCTGTTAAGAAATGGCTAGAAATGGTAATAAAATTCTGTTAAAATGAAAAGGATTTGATCTTTTTGTTAGGGAACTTTGGTTAGTAAGTTAACACAAGAAATGGAATGGTGATAGGAAAGTAGACTTTAACATCAGTTTTAACTATTATTTTTCGACTCTAATGGCTTAGGGCTTAAAAGACTAATTTCGTATTTGAAATATAACCATTTCATCTGTGTCTAAAATGTAACGATAGAAACTAGAACTTAACACAAAAAATAATTTGGACGTAATTTAAGTTATCTTTGAGTATTTTTTCTTAACTAATACATGCCATTTTAGAGTTCCGTAGCTCAGTCCGTCAGAACCGTCTGTCCGTCAGAACCGTTTTTTGCAGAAACTATTAGATATCTAAACTTTGAAATTTCGCACTGTAAGAAGACGTTTTAACTCGCACACATCTCAATAACTAACCGTCAAAAGTATTTATGGGGAACTAAATTTAAGGAGGCGGGTGAAAGTTTGGCGGGCCAAATTATGTGTGGCATTTTTTTTAATTTGGGGCTGATAATAAGCATCTGAAATATTTTTTCATAACTTAAGTTAGCATAACCTCAGAGATATACCGAAAAAATGAAAAAAAAATGTTACGAAGCTATTCAAACTAGGAAAGAAGCTATAGAATAAAAAGTATTATAAAATGCACAGAATTAATCCGAAACCCAAATAAAAAGTAGGTACTGACCTAAGTAGACATAATAACAATTTTTTTTCGAGGTTGGTACCAGCCAAGATAAGTTTTTGTTTAGTTTTGTTTTCGTATGTAGGTTTGACGTGCCTTAGCTGGCAACAATCTCAAAAAAAATCCTCCTCCTTCTATTTTAAGTCGGTTAAAATGTATCACGATTATTTTAGATACAGATTATATACTTACAAATTGAAAAAATAACATTTGTAAATACTTTAGTCGAAAAATTATATAAACCTTAACGTCAATATGTACTTAAATGTTACAGAAGTTTTTTTAATGTTGTTTTACTGTTCTGTTTAGGTTCAGAAATATTTCCGGAAAACTTACGATTCTACATAAGAGATTTTGTTGAAATTTTTCCCGACACACGAAATATATACGTTACAATTTTCACAATATATATTCTACCATTAGTAATTACTACTCGTAATTCTGAAATTTACTTGATGAATTCTGATTATTAAGTATTTGAAATGTGCAGTACAGAAATTTGTATTCCATTGTGTTCCATCTTATAGTAAATAGACGTGTTTTTTAATTTGGAAATATTTAATACTTATATGTTGTATAATGTACGCCAATACATAAAAATTATTTACACAGAACTATGTTTTATATTTTAAACGAAAGCGAACTCTATTAATGAAATTAATTTTACGAATGTTAATTCAGTATAAACGTCACTTTAATTCCGATTTCTATTTTATTCATGTTTGACTCATATATTATCAGTTTGACAGGTCAACAGCTATCAACAATTTATATTTTTAGTTTACCGGTAATTACATAATTGTATCATATGTAAGTAACAAAAATTAAAAATGATACTGTTTAAACGTTAATTCAATTTAGTCAGAAATATTTCTGCAAAGTCAACGCCCTGTTAACTTTAGCAGTTTAGATAAATCGGTACAATTTCTAAGGCTTAAGTTTATTTAAGTTCGCTTAATATGGAATATTAAATTTAAATGTTCAAGGTATAAAAAATATTTTTCGCCATTTATGCCTTAAGTATATAACATTTTTATGCCGAATCGTTATACATCATGCGAGTGTGTATGTTTGTGTACATATATATATATATATATATATATATATATATATATATATATATATGTATATATATATATATATGTATGCATATCGTTATTATTTTTTAACTGGGACAGTATGGAGAAATTCGAAACTCTAGCATAGATACAGCGAAACTGTCCTAGCTACTTTTAGACCCTTTTTATGGGAACAATTTTAGCATAATCAAATTTTTGGTGAAAGTTTTAGTAAATAAATAAAATTGTTACTTCATTAATGCAAGTGCAGGAACTTTTACTAACACTTATAGTAGTTTTTGAAAAAGACATGTTGTGCAAATAATAATAAAGGGCATCGTTCATGACCTGTACGGTGTTTTATTATAAGCTTGACCCATAAGATAACCCCATATGAAAAAATCCAACATATTCTGTTAAAAGAGTTCAGTAATAGCATGAAGATCGTAAATCTGTCTATAAACACATTTCTATCATTACAAAAAAGTGTTCGTTATTTGAATTTCTTGTAGTCTTGCACATGATATTATTTCCTGTGGATACTTTATACTTGAAACTTATTCTAAAATTCAAATAAGAAACTAAATCTATATACAATAAAATATTGATGTGTTATGTACCTCGACTAAATTTACATTGCAAAATTTTATATAATTTGATCAATTTTCACTGTTCACTTTTTCCCCTCCATACAATGAAATTAAACTACCATAAAACCGAGTTAAGTGACATAAAGAAGATTTTTATGCAAAACTCACGCTTGAACAAAAATTTGACTATACAATTGTTCCCAGAAAAAAGACCTAACTGTACTTAAGACAGTTTCCATGTATCTGTTATGGTTTCGACTTTCCCAATACCGTCCCAGTTAAAAAAACACGCTTCATATGTATTTATCACTTCCATTCTATTCCTCATTTAAATTTCCCTCGCCCTTACTCTTACAATAGTTCCAGAGCCAAATCTAACATTAAAACCTCTCAGGAGAACGATTCTATTGCTGGATGGTAAACCTTGCAAAGCTTTTCAAAAATCACTACAGCGTTATAAAATGTGGCCATCGCAGTATACCTTTGTTGGACTTGAAATACTAGGGAGGATGGATTTCTGTAATATGGAGGTATCGTTTGTCGTTCGCTTGAACTCTAAGAGTTATGAGTTTGTTATTGATACTTGATAAAGTTTTCATTGATACTTGATACTTTGATTTCTACAAGTGGTCAAACGGCATTGTTCTTGATGGCAAAATTTCAATTCTTAATCCAACAGTTTGTATAAAGGCCTTGTTCATTACAAAACTCTCCGTTATCCGCTAAGTCTCGCTGTAGAAAGTTATATCTATTTTGTATTTCGAAAATTCTCTTACAAGAATTGTATTCCACCTGGGTTAAAAGTCGTAAGATTATCCGTAAGTATACAAATATGCCGCGAATTTCGAAAGATGAAATTATAATTTTTTGAACTTTCGATCACGATTATTCCGTGCCCGATGTCCATAGTTTACGATCAGGGTTGGAGATGGAACGGACGATGTTTCGGCCACGTCCCTTACCTGTAGTACAGGAATACGGATAGTGGTCATAAACAGATTCGTTTAATTAGCTGTGCTGCAGAAACTGTCGTTCTATTTCAGTTAATTTCAAGAAAGGTCACTCTCATCTGGCCACTTCGGCGAGTAGGGACAATTAAGAACTGAACATACTTTCGTCCATCGCCAGGGGCCAGAGATTCGTAGTTTGTAATTAGCTTAATATAATCCACGCGAAATTTGTTTAAGTGAGTCAGCGGTTACGCTTATCTAGAAGCGGCATCTAGTTTTGTCCTCGATGGGAGCAAGGTTATCTGGTACAATCGGTGATAGTCAAAATCAATCTAAATTTTAAATGCCTCCTGTTGTCTTGCACAAAGGCGTATTATGTCGTAATGATGCTTCACCACGAGAAGTCGATGACAACGGCATTCGCTTTCTAAACCAATTTGTTTATATTTCGAGGAACTAGCAGAGTGTAGGAGTGTTACCATACTGTTACCATACCATGAGTATAATCATAATATGATCGCATACCTTCAATTATATTTTGACCACGAATCAACGTAGTTGTCAGGATGTAGCTGTTGTGGACACAGCAGATTTTTGGAGATACTAATTGAGAGAATGTATAGTATGTGGCATATTTAAGGGTTTTTACCCATCTGTAATATGTATTAAACAATATATTTATGGAGAAAATAACACATATTAATATTGGTAAATAGTTTAAGGGAAATATTATACACACTTGAATGTCTATATGTGCCTAAATGTGTAAGGAAGCTTCATATGAAATCCACTCGTATTTACAAGTTTTTCTTTTATTGGCGTCAGTCTCCAATACAGCCTTGAATATGGTTAATCGATGGCAATTTTGTTCTTTTTAAGGAAATGTTATTTTTATGCAACAGGAATTCCTATGCAATGAAAACGGTTGGATAAATAAATTTTTCTAAACCATACTTCCTTGTCAGTTTCGTCACCTTTGTTTTAAATTCGAGATTATTTTTCGATTAGTTAAAAACATTCTTGATGCATATTAAACCTTTAAACTTGCTTTATAAAATTATTAGTTGTGATGCACTGGGCGGTAATTGTTCAATAATTCGCTTGATTAAATAATTTCCATATAACTATAAATTACGTTAAAATAAAAGCACGCCTAACTACACCGATATACAGGTGAATAATATTAGACGACTTTGGCGTAATGAATTATGACGCTGTAATGAGGGCGTAAACAAATCGAAAAAACATCTATGTAAACTCATTCGTTATAAACTGATTTGCTTAGGATAATGATAACTATTCCAAATAGGCATAGGTAACGTTATTTATTCAAGTTTTTCTTTGAAGAATAAATTGGTTTCATTTGAAAATCAGTTGTATTTCAGTTAGCAAAATTGTTGTTGAATGAATTCATAAAATATAATTAAGTGATTAAATAAAAGAAATGGTAAAAGGGAATCCTGATCAAACAAAAAAAAGGTTAATGAATTGTAATATTGTCAAATTAGTCAAAGGATTAGTTAAGTTCCACAAATATTTCGTAGCTAATTTTCATATTATCAATTCTAATAAAATGAAAATTATTTCACAAGGAATTTAATTTTCTTTTACTAATTTGATAAATTTCTACAATGTAGTCTTGAAATGTGAGTTGACAAAAATAATTTGATTTGGAAAACCGGAACTGGCAATAGCACACAGCAAAATATAAATTTTCGTATATTTATTTACAAAATTTAGTATCTCATTCAAAATTTATTATCTCGCTCAAACTTCTTTTATAAAAAATATCGACGTAGCTTTGAATAACATCTATTTTAAAAAATACATGGCAACAAACGCATGGCACTTATCATTATAGAAACTCATCAGCATTTGATTAAGAAATTATCATAGAAAAGTTGTAACAAATTCACCATTCGATCCTGATATTAACGATATAAATTATTGAGAAATAACGTGACGATAATCTCAAATATATCTCTTTTGCTAAAAAATATACCTTGCAAAATAGAATATCAACTCCAAATCATAAAGAGCAACAAAAGTTGCAAAGCTTCTCCCAACGGTATACGTAACCGACTTACTTCTAACCTTAGTACACCAGTTACGTAACCGAAATTCGTACCGTCGAAACCGAGTCCAGAAGCCTCACGGAGACCATTAAACTTATCTTATTCACATTTACATAACGTATTACGTTACGTAGGTACTCTCGTAAACAAATACAAATTACTAATAACTGCGAACGCTGACTGCTCACGAACCTGCAACGCATGTGCTCCGCTCTGAATGTTAACATTGAAATTAATTTGTACATAATTCGAATTAAAATGTGATTAAACCTCAATGCTCTTTATTCAGGTAGGATAATTACCCGCCTGCAACTGATTCGTTTATGCATACTGATTCTGGTAAGAGCAATGTTTTAGTAAAAAGAACGAAGGATACCGAAGTTTTAAGTCCGGCGACAGTATTACTATAGATTTTGAAATTAATGGACAATGCTATTATTGATTTCTGAAGGAAAGTTATTTTAGATTCTTTTATGCGATAGAATATTTAGTCACAAAAATTTAATTGTTTATATTTTCTATACCCAAGATAGGGTGATCAATAATAATGGTTATTTTTATACCCTTTAATTAATGGAACTTGCCACCACTTAATGTTTGTGAGATTGGTGTATACGGCTTATACATTCATACAACTATTGTTAAAAATCACGTGTTTCATTTAAAAAAAAAGCAATTTTTAGTTATTCTACTCGAAAACGCTGTAAATAGTGATAAATTGCTACCATAAATTTACGAATACACTTTTCCATCTAAGAAATAAATAAAGAAAAATCGCTGTGAAATGAACACATTTTCACTTTAAGCATATCACATTAATTATTTTCTTTTCGAAAGATAGTTTAAGGGATTGATGTTGTCTCGCATTGAAGTAAAGATCATTCACAAGGGCGCCATAATTGTAATTTGCGGTTGTGAGCGAAAAATATAACTTTTATTCCACTAAAATTTCATGCAGCCAAGCAAAATTACAGTCGATGATTACATAATTATACTACTGGATACTTTTTACAACCAAGCTTTAACTGCTACTTGTTATGATGCTATGTTTGATACAGAAATCATTTTATTTATAACCATATTTCTTGCGGAATTACTTTGACTGATATTTTCACCTTTTTCATAAATATGTTATTTTTTGAAGAACTAAGGCTTTTGGATCTGTAACTCGAGATGTATCTCAGCAGTTTTCTACAGTTCCTACCTTTAAACATGTAAGGCAGAAAATATGAATTGTAAAAAATAAGGAATAAAATTCTGTGATCGAATTAGATTTCATTTAATGAGATTGAATGTTTCAATGTACATAATAGATTGAATATGAGCTTAATTAGTGAGAATTCCATCAATACAAGTTTGATAACGTTTGTTTAGTGAGACACAAGAATTAAATGAAACCCAAATAACTGAAAATTTTCAATAATAAATGAATTCATAGCGTCCATAAAGCATTTTATTCATAACCTGCCATTTTTAAACATTTTGTTATTTTATTGTACGTCAAATACGTTTACTCATGTTTTACTTCTTCTTCTTAGTCGTGCACTCTTGACAGAGTGGTCGTGATCATGATTCGGCCGGTTCCTTCGCCACTGCCGCCCTCGCGATGTGAAGCCATGTTTTACTTATATTAATATAAATATTGGTGTATGTAAATTCTACTATATAATCTAAAAAATCGTTTAAGTATTACATTTTTTTTTCGGAAACACAAATTAAAATATCTAGAAATTTCAACTTATTTCTGCAAGTCTTTTATATTAACTTGTGTTCGACAATTGAAAACTATATATATACACTTTTGGCGAACTTTTCCAAAAGTATGATACGTAGCCAAAAGACGTTATTAAAAATCGCAATCCATAAACGAATAAAAGGATGTTTTTATATCTTCTTTATTAAAGTACAATCAATTTTTAACTCTGACAACATTAACCACATGTTCTAATATGTTTATGATTGACAAAACGCTTTATTAATAGGATTTGCTTTTTATTGCTGAAAAAACGTTTGAGTTTTAACCATAAAAGTCAATATCAATTTTGTAATTAAGTATTCGAGTCGTCCAAATTGCTGGTACGAATAATTAAGCAGAAAAATTCGCGGCATTAGGCAAATTACCAGGACATTTACGAATAATGAGAACCTTTGAGATAGTTTAGGGTTATTAAATGTTTTCTAATTTTGTGTTTTAATGTGAGATAAAATAATATTTAAACATTAACACAGACGTGTCACTTCATGTCACCTACAGAACTGAACTACATCTTGAAATCTCTAATGAAGAGGTTCTATGGCGGGTTGATCAGAAACGCAAGCTTTTGCAAACCATCAAACAACGTAATATTGCTTATCCATATATATATATATATATATATATATATATGTATATTTATAAATATACATGTATAAACACAATATGAATAGTTCTATTAGTCCTATTTCCTTTAACCGTACATTTCGTCCTTATTCAGACTTTCCCACAGCCCTTGATATTTTCGATACCATTCTTTAACCCGTCAATCATTTATCTGGCAGGTAATAGGTCCGGTCCAATTCAGTCAGGGGTTAGCTTTGATCATGTAAGCGAATTAAAGCATAACTAAGCGAAAGCATTAATTGTGAGCATGGTTTTGTTGTTAAGTCGGTTAAAGTAGAGAGCGAAAATTGGAAACTATTTTACTGACAGTTTTAGGCCTCTAAGATGAACGAGTGTTATTACGTGACGTTTCGTTAATTACATATTGACTTCAGAAATTGAGAATAATAGATAGTTAGAATTTTCTTTATGGTAACGTTTTAGAATAAATTTTAGGGTGATTATATAAAATTCTGAATATTCTGTTCACTTAATTTTTTAAACATCATAGGGTTTCCAGTTCGCTTTCATTATCGGAAACAATTGCTGCGGATTATATTATTAGTATTCGCATTAATATAACCGAAAATAGCATTAAGTTAAGGTTATCGAATTCTAAGGTCGTTTCGAATTCTATTAAAATAATTTTCCTACATTTTTGTATGAATTAATATTTGGAGAAATAATTACTTTGTGAGATTCGTCTTTTTATGGAATTAAAGACTGTCAAGGAATTTATTTTTGCATACACTTACTATATATATATATATATATATATATATATATATATATATATATATATATATATCAACAAAATCCTAATAGGCAACAATAGTGAAAACACATATAGTATTTCATTGTAAGAATTTTGTTGTATTATTCATTCACATATCTGTCGATATTGAGTGAAGTTTAGAATGAATAAAAAGTAATTGTTTTTCTTATGTAATTAATTGCAGATCTAATTAAGCTTTCGATACTTTAACACGAGGATTCCGGAACCAATTCTAATATTAAAATCTCCCAGGAGAACGATTTTTTTGTTTGATGGTATACCCAGAAAATCTCTCTAAAAATCATCATAAAATTGTAATTTGTGGTCATCGCTGCATATTTTTCTAGCATCTTATGGAGTGTATCTTTGGAATATACATACTTTATTAGAAAGCGATTTGTGTTAGTATTAGTGTGATGTTTAAGAGCCGTGAGTCTCTCATTGACATCTTTAGGCCTTTCTGCACTTGATCTCGCGATATTATTTCTAATGGCAAAAGTGTCTCTTAATCCAATATTATGCATAATCTCCATGATATTCACAATACTCCTCGATAAGTATTTTTAGCTAAAGGCAGCTACGTCTGTTTTGTATTTAAACATTTCTCTTAGAAACATCTTCATTTCGGAAACAGTTCGTTTCCACCTGGGACATAAATTAGTCAATATTAATTTTCTTATAATCGTTAGAAAAAGTTCTTACAACATTATCGTGAAGTATCAGTTGACAATAATAACGCGATTTAGTATACCGGAACTGGAAATAGCAAGCAACAAGATTTAAATCTTCATACATTTACTTATACGAAAACTTCATTGTAAACTTATTGAGACTGCACTGAGAAGAAGAGTCGACGTGGCTTTGAAGTGGATGAATTTTGAAAAATAGTATTAAATCAGCACAAAACCCTAAGCGATTAAAACCTATAGTGATTAGGTAATCATTATAGAAACGTAAAAGCAATTAATTGAAATATAAATTGAAAAGTATTTCTACATTTAATTACTTTCAAATTCACTATTTCATTGATAACAAAATTCGTAACAAAATCACCATAACGTTTTAACGAGATATTAAAAAAATATTATTTTGACATCAACCGACGATTATAGTACGTATTTTTCATTTTGCTAAAAAACATCTAGCGCTTTACAATATCAACTCACAAACAGCAACCAAATCATAATGAACAACAAAAGTTGCAAAGCTTCTTCAAACGGTATCCGTAACTGACTCACTTCCACCCTTAGTATATCAGTTACGTACCTGAAATTCGTGCCGTCGAAATCGAGTCCAGAAGCCTCACGGATGCCATTAATTGTATCTTATTCACATTTACATAACGTATTACATTACGCAGGTACTGCAGTAACCAAATACAAATTACTAGTAACTGTGAGGGCCGACTGGACACAAACACACGTGTTCAACGCGTGTGCTCCGCTCTACCTGAATTTTAACATTGAAATTAATTTGTACTTAATTTGAATTAAAATGTCATTAGGCCTCGTTGCACCTTATTTATGGGAGCTTATTCCGTAATTATTCCGGAAAGAGCGGTGTTTTGATAAGATGAAGTAAGTATACCGAAGTTTTAAGTGCATGACAGTGTTATTATAGGTTTTAAAAGTACAGTGAAAGATTAGAACAAAAGAAAATCCTTAATAATAAAAGTACGCGGATAATGTTTTAAAAATATGAAACCCTGTCGTCTCTTGCAGCTGTCGTGAGATGGATGTATAAGGTTCATCCGATCACATAACTATATTATCGTTCCATCCATTCTTAACTTGACACCTATAAATACATTCTTTATTTGTTCATGATTAACACAAAGTGTTTATCCTACTGGGTGATTACAATATGCGGTGATATGCGGTATTTATATTTATTTTTAATACTTAAAAAGCGTTTGAGTTTTAACCATAAAAAACAACTTCAATTTTATAATTTAGTACTATAGTCGTTTAAATTATCGGTATGAATACTTAATTAGTGAAATAAAATATTCCATGATATTTCACAAAGTACTAGAATTATTGTAAGACGAATGATCGATGTAGACAAAGTACTAAATGACACTTTTCATAAATATAAAAAAAAACTTTAAGACAGTTTTGTCGTATTAAATGTGTTTAGTTGTTCATTGACTAGAAACATTTGCTTGGTATTAAAGGAATGATAATTACTTAATAACAAATAATAAGTAATAAAATTCTATTAAAAGTATTGCTTTGAGGTAGTTCTTGTAAACTTACGTTAGCAAGTTAAAGTTTTTTCAGAAGCAGGGAAAATGCGTCTGCAGACATGTGAAGAGTGTGCCAAGACTATAAGCTTTGGTCGATCGCAATCGTCGTTTGGAATGTTTGCACAGAAAATGGAATGGTGGTAGGAAAGCAGACTTTGGCATCGGTTCTAACTATTATTTTTCGACCATAATGAGTTATGACTTAAATTACTACCTAAACTCTGCAAATATACTGATTTCTGGTTTGTATAAAATATAATAACATAAACTACATCTTAACACAAAAAAATCATACTGTCATAAACAAAGCACTCTTTGAGTGATTTCCCTTCATTAATACATGCAATTTTTAGGTTTCTGTATTTCAAAAGGAAAAACGGAATCCTCATATAGACACTCACATAATCTGTCTGTATGTACGTCACCTGCCGTTTTTCTCAGAAACTACTAAATACTGAAGCTGCAAATTTGAAATGTTAACTCGCACATATCTCAAAAGCTATTACTCCAAAATATTTATATGGAAATTTTGGGGCGAGAGGGGTGCTGGCAAATTTGTTACTTATTTTTTAAATTTCATATATAGTGATAGGTATCGTTTAAAAGGTTTAATATGAGGGTTTTGAAAATATTACTTCATAATTTACTTAGTACATATCATGTAATAATACGGCGATAATATTCTATCAATAATTTTATGACTAACCGTAATTCAACCACACATCACTGAATTAAAGTTTTCAGATTATTTAAGCTCTTTCTACAGTCCATAGAGCCAAAATTTCATCACGCATGCATGCATGCACGAGAATCCACGCACTCACGCGCACACGCACGCGCGCGCCCATGCGCGCACACTGAAAGTTGCAAGTAGTATATACTTGTATATGTATATGTTTTCGCACTATTGTCGATTCCCATATCTCGGTAAACACTGAGTGAAGTTTAGTATAGATATATTTTTACATTATTGTTCAACGTCCGTGACCTTTTTACTTAAACCGTCTTTTTTGAAATATGTAAAATGTTACCACTCGAGCTTTGCCAGAGCTTTTATTAAGGTATTTTAAACAAATTAATTTGACAAACCCAACAATATTGCGGCAAAATTGCTTATGGAGTTAGAATTGCTTATGCCGTGGAAAGATTAGAAAGATTTAGATGTAAAGAGAATATTTATTGGCATTTTTTAATGCCGGTAATTTTGTTTACTGTATTTTGAGGGCACTAGCTTAACTAATATATTCCACCACCGTAGCGTAAATTGATCACGCGATCTTGACTCAATATATTCAAATTCAAATACAATATTCAATGATGTATGTGAGTAAAATCATGTAAAAATATTTGCGATTTGTTAATGAAATGTTGTAAAATAAAAAATAAACAGTGGTTATACCGGATGCTATATACAAAATTTAATTAGCAAAAACAATTTGTGATCGAGCTCTAAGAAATGCTATATTCAATCAGAAAACCTTTGCACTTGAAAATGATTTTCTTGGCTGAAATTCCGCAACCAAAATTTAAAAATTATTAGTCGATGAAATTATTACTTAAATTATTAATTATGATTTCGTGAAGACAGACGGACATATGAGCGAAATGACAACTCCGGTTTGCTTCAATTTAAAAGCAGGATTTTCATTATTAATACTGTTAATGGAATTATGATTTAAGGGTGCCTATATTTAAACGCGGAAATAGTAAAAGAAAACGTTGAAGATGAAGACAGAAATTGGTAGACATTATCTATTTATTTTTAGAGAAGTTCAGGTTGAAAATTCAGTTATGTGAAATAGTATATAGATGACTTTCTAAAAGATAATAAATATGCAATCAGATCTTAGGGATTAGTTTAGCGAAAGAGATATTAAAGGTCTAAAAACTTTTCTTATCGAAAAATGAAGACATAAAGCTTATTAGAGTTAAGCTTTACATAATTTCTTCTGAAAAATTAAACTTTTTCTCATTGAATGAGATGTACATTTTTCAGTCATATTTTGCATTTCTAATAAGCAAGTTCATACTAAAATACTTAAATATACTTAAAACATCATGATGTAAGCAATTCTTATATATAACACAATTACACTAACAGGGGTTGATATCGATCTCATTATTCAACAAATAGCTCAGTAATGAAACCATGAAAAATCATCCCCAAAGTATGGGGCAATCCGTTTGAAAGACACTCGCGGAACTTCATTTATAAATTTATCGCTTTGTTAAACATCAAATTTAAATTCCGTCAAGGATATCCCAACTAAATCGAACCTAACGAGACATCGACGGGGGATAGATTAAATTGGAGCAGAGAAAAATGGTTTATTATTTTGGGGAAGTTCGTTATTTATAGAATTAATGTGAAATTACTTTTAAGTACAACAAAAAAAATTGGGCAACACTCGGTATCTTAGTACCGTTTAATAGGCATCCAATAATATATTAATATACAATTGCTTTAGTTCTCTAAATATTTGAATATACGGAGTGGCAACTTGGATTACCAGATGAGATTAAACCTAAATAATTTAAATACATGTCCAATTGCCCGAAACAAGCGAGACCTCACATGTTCCATTGCTCGAAAATGATACCTTTTAAAATATATGTTACGGTGATGTTACAGTTAAAGTTTAGTTAAATAGAGATTAATTATTCGATGCAAGTATGGAATGCGAGGATGCTCAACATCCTTAGCAAATGAAAAGAATATTCGCAAGTCAAATATCACGTTAAAAAGTATAAATAGAGTGAAAAAAATTGATCAACAAAAGAAAATAAGAGTTCAGTTAAAGCTAATAACTAAACAAATCTTTCTGTCTATGATTTACATGAAGTTAATTAGATATGCAATTTGTCTAAAGAGGCAATTTTATTACTATGTACGCGTTTATTATTTTGAATGTTAATATAAATAGTATAAATACATACAAAATTTTGAGTTACAATGTGCAATTATTTCACGAAATTCACATCATTTGAAATGTTCTCTTCTTGCATGTTTAAAATATAATCCTACTAAAGAATATTCTATATTTCACTTGTCACATATTTGACACGGCTCGTTTACAGTTTTATTATATATAGATTTATGGCACGGGGTGTCTTCAGTTGATACATGTACACTTTTCAACAAATATGTTGGATGTTGCTATAAGATTCAAGTTAATTGGCAAATTAAATTAATAAAATTAGAAATAACACCTGGGACACTTTGCATATAAATAATAAGTAAGGACATCTAACACAAGCTATCAATTGCGTGTTCCAGAAAGTGTCTAAAATTCCGTTGATATTTGAATTAACATCCTTAAAAATTCTTTGTTAGCTAGAATTTCTTATACACTTTCGTTTTGATAGGTATTTCAACATCAGAGTCATTCCGTGTTGTATTTTTATTTCCATGTAAACTTCGAACTTAAACTAGGTCAAAGAATGATTATGAAATAGCTTGAATTATCCCAAGATTATTTGGTTATTGTCAACTTTAAGGAAACTAACTTTACTCGCCAGCTTAAACTGTTATAATAAACAAACTAAGCATTAAAACCTGAACATTTCAAACCTAAACAACGATCATAAATGAAATCCTATCAATTTATTGAAATAATTGGAAACTATATCTTCAAAACTTGGTATAAATTTCTAATAACATAAAACGCATAATAGTTTCCGATATATAATTTTTTGTTTCTGCAAATTATACGTTCAATTAACTTCGTGTGAAGCATGGAACGAAAAGTATGTTTAGTTGTTAGCTTTAGGTATGAACCAAATTTGCACTCTTGTTCTGTAATATTTGGTCGATATATATGTTTCAGCTTATTTATACTTTCAGACATAATTTTTTATTTATTGTAATTCAATTTATCGAGTGAGGGTATTGAACCTCTGCATTTCATGCTCACATCCAAATATATATCTCATTTTTGTTCAAATTTATCTTTTGTGTCATATTACCTTATATTTGAAAAGGCCAATTTTACGAGAAAACGCTAATTTTGGGTGAGTTAATCTGAGGCTAGTGCAAACAGGTACTTTAAAAATAATGTGTTTTACGAAAATATGGATGGTGTTAAAGCTCATAGTTCGGTAAAGGGATAGTAAATTAACTGTATAATTTTGAAATGGTTACGTACATTTTAAACTTGTTGGTGAAAGTAATACGCCAGAAAGACAAGACCGAATACCACCGCTGTTCTGCCGCTGCTATGAACAAAACGCATAATGAATGTCCACGTACAAAACTGCTGCCGTATTCGAAGACCCAAATTATTTTAACGGATAAAGGTATAATAGAGGAAAAAATTAATTTTGATAAAGTACTAAGCAGAAAATTTAGATTACCTCAGTTTCATTTTTGCCGGAAACCGACTATTATGAGAGATAGGAAGATTAATTAAAAAAATCTATATTTGGTATTCTTCCAGAGACTGTGTTTCAAGTTGAACATTTAATATAAAGGCGTTTTTGGCGTAGAAAGCTAAAGTTCTGTTAGTAGAACCACATCTTCTCTACCTCAATTTTTTTTAAGTTTTCATTCTTATTTTATAAAAACCTATCAAAGTTAGAACGTACTAAAATTTAAATAATTTTCTTTCAAAAAGCTAGGTGAGCACATAATATCTTCTTTTAAATTTTAACAACTAATAAAACCTATATATATTTATAGTCTTAAAGTAGTACCTTTTTAATTGAATATTTTTGGAAATATTTAACTCGATAGTTTGAAAACTAACCGTATACATTGGCAAAATCGGAAAATCGTTACCTTTAATTCGAATTCATATTAATATCTTGTCTTTAATTGCAAATTATTTTTTTTTATTTTACGAAATTTTTAATTTGTATGGTTAATTGTTTATTTCGTAATAACGGGCGGTTTATTGTTTATGTCATAATCCCGGGATAATTAATGAATTAATCTACAAAATATCTTCATATATAAGATTTTAATTTTAAGGAACGCGAATAAATCTATTAGTTGAGAGAAAGAAAATTATGGTTAGGTCTCTAAATATTTTAAGAAATTATACATAGTTATCTTTCTGTATTATTGATTTAATTTTCATGAGAAACTGAAATGACGAATCATGAACAAATTTATTCACTTTGTTTGATAACTCACCAAACAAAAAAAAATTAGAAATATTTTCATTATTAGAATGGACAAGTAAAAATGCTAACTTTTTTAAATTCAGATCCAAATTTCGTCTTAAATTTTAATTGATTATACAACAAATGTAAAACTAATGATTCATTTTGGTTTTAGTTACTTCTCAATACTAAAGAAGAATTCAACGTGAAAATAAGTTTCTGTTGTATGTTATTATATTGCAGTCTAAGTAACTATACATTAAAATATTTGGATAAAGTTTATTTCATAAAATTCACAATTTAGATCTCAACTTTATAATTCAGTGGTGGAAATTTCGACTATGGCTGTGTCCTAATATAAAGATAATACCTCAAATAATTTTCTATCATTTTGATAATTTTTCGCTTTTCATTTATATATCGGTGTACATTTTTATTAATTTTAAATACAAATAAAAGGGATAACATATATTTAAAACGTTTTCATGTTCGCTTTCGATTAGTTACTAGTATGTTTTGATTTACAAGACCTAATTTTGTTACTGATATTGTATACTAATATAATTAATTTAAATAGTTAGAGTATTATTTCACCATTAGCATTAAATTAAAGTCATAATGATTATTGTTCTTCCAAAATATTTCCTGTCTGAAGTAGTGATTCATTACATCCTGTAACCGTTCAACGAATACGAATTGAGTCCCCGATGTTCTGGAAAATTGATATTTAAACATAAACAAACGTAAACAAAAGAACTTAATTAGAAACTCATTAACCTGAACTGGCAGAGTCCACACTTGTCTCAACGCTGCTGCACAAGTAGTCACAATTAAAACTGCGCCTAGAGCGCTCTAGAGAAGGGTGAATCTGTTTAATTTGTTTGCTGAACGCGGCCTCAGTGCTCGGCGGATACAATACAACGTTGACTGTTTGTGATATGCTCGTATGTAGTGTGTAATTTTAGCAGTATCCAAGTTATAACGTAGTTTAGTTGTACGTGAAATAGTGGTGTAAATTATTTATAATTTTGGATTCTTTTTGGGTTTGGGGCGTATAGCATAAATTACTAATTTAATATTAAATAAAAACTATATTAATTTCAACTTACGACGGTAAGCAATATTATAAAAAAAAGTTGAGAAAGAACTATATTTCTGAAGTGGTTATTGTTGTGATAGTAATACATTGCTTAGTTTTTTTTGTATTCATTATATTAAAAAGAAAAATTTCCATAACAAGTAATTGAACTGAAAATTACATTTTTCTTTTTCGTTCTAGATTAGATTTTAATGAAATCAAACTACTTGGACTTATTATTTTACTTATTTTTAAATGAACAAAGCACAATACATCTTAATCTGTTTTTTTTAAATAGAATTTAAAATTGGAGCATCTATTTTTATTTATTTTTAAATTATAAGTAACTAATAGTATTTGAAGTAAATAAGCATAAAGTAAAAAGTAAATGATTGATTTAATAAACTTCTTTAAGAGACTCGTCTTAATAGGGTATGCGCTGGGGCGGAATCAAATTATCAAATTATTATTATTATGACAACTATTTACTTTCAATATTTGAAATTTTGAAAAAATACTGATTTTACCTTATTTATTAATTGCTTTTTAATAAATGAAGCAAAAAGACACTTGTTTAATTATCACGTGGGTCAAAAATCCTTGTGTTACATAATGTTCATCTCATAAATGAAACACAACGCTGAAAATAAAAATCCCACTAACACTAAATTGCAGTCAAACCAGATACAAATCAGGTTAATCGTAATAATTATATCTATCGCATTTACACGTATATTCTACCCTATTTTTATATGAAGTAAATTAATAAAGAAATCGAATGGATGCAGTTATCTTGCGTTATAATCAGTATTGAAGCATATCAATGCAACCAAAGTACCGTATAATTCACAAGGTAATATTGCGAATCGTATTCTTCCTATATAGAGTACGTTGTACGTAGGATGTTATTTGTTTTGTTTATTAGAAGTTTAACTTTAAGTCGGCTTTCCTTTGAACGTTGTTGTAGTGGGTATAATATTTAAAAATTTTGCTTTTCAATTTGCTAAACACAGAGGATCAGCTTTATTTAGGAACAAATTTCTAAATACAGGAGAATTAAAAATGTTATTTCCACTGAAAACAACATAAGAAAAACGGTAAACAAATAGAAATTTTCACGTAATTTTTTTTCGTCTTGCGTCTTCCCTCTTCTTAAAGAAAGCTTCTTCCATTTCTACGCAAGTTTATTTAAAACGTAGTTTACTCTTAAAATGGCCGAAATCACTGCCCTTTATTAAAGCTGTAATCAGACGTAGCAATGAAAACTAAAATCGTAGTTAAACGAAGTGGATTTCTTCAAGAGACTATAGCCTATTTCCTTGTTACCGATGGGAATTTAAGATGGATAAAATAGTCAACAGGCAAGAAATTGTTGATCCTTGTATAATAATGCTTTATAAGAAAATTCAAATTTAAGTAGATAATGGGCCGTATTATTTGGAGATGAGCAGACTTTTCTCCCATGGCATAATTTTCGGAATGTTCAATCCTTTCAGAAAATCATGCTATGGAGATGATCTTATGTCAGCATATAAATATTTTAATCTCTATAATCATATTAACATCTACGATGTATTTTAGCTATATTTTGGCTTATCAAAAATTGTATCTGGCGACCATGACGCCCGATTTAAATACCTAACGCGAAGTTTTAAGAAACTTAACATCTGCACAAAAGTTTCGGGGATAATGAAATCTATTCTATTGATTATAAGTGAATCTATTTAGTGAGACCGTTTCCACAAAGAAATTTTTTCTATGATGAATGGCCGGTAATAACTTTGTCATATATTATATTTTCGTTTAACATTTTCATCATTTTCCTTTCTGTGTATATTTTAATATGCACGAGATGCATTTACTCAAATACGAAAAAAAAATGTTATTCTATTTACGAATAGAATCCACCTCTACCTTATATATTCATTTCATAACCTCTTTTATCACACGTTCTTTCTGATTTTGGTTCTTTCTTTATTATAAAATACTCATTAAGAGCTATTAAATTCTTATTTAAGAATACTTTAAATGTAAATTTATGCATGTTTTAATAGTTACAAGTTTTAGCATAATATGGCGGTAGTCCCTTCCTTGGTTTTACATCGTACCCGTTGGTTACAAGTCGATCTAAAACAGCTTGAATTTAGGAATACTACTAACACTTTACAACACCTATAAGTCACATAAAATATACACTATATTATTCTCAGATCATCTTACTTCTAATTCTTTATAGTGTTTAAATATTTGCCTGATCATAAGATATACATAACACAAAACGAGAAAAAACGGAGTTGTTATTTGATTACTAACGTTTTCTTTTCCTTTGGCTTTTATTTCTAATATTTTTGTCAAAAATTATTTGACGAGGTCACTTAAAATTTCAAATTAATTAAGCATACTCTTTACCACCAGGTTATTGTATTATGAATAAATCATTAGAAATACTCAGAAATATTGAAGAGCATATTTTAAAGCAAGTAACTCAACTAACTTATTTCTTTTTGAATTTTGCGTATTGCATGAAATGTATACGAGTTATAAGGTCTACAAACCATTTTTTTTGGTTCAAACCATTTTCATTGAATATTATATAAATATTTATGGAGGTTTTGTTGATAATGTAAACAATATCTACCTTCTACCTTCGAAACATCTATTTTCTATGTCAAGTAAGTAAGTAAACAGCTATTTTCTAGTAATAATATGAGAAAGCCATGTTAGTAGAAATTAACCTAAAATGTTCTTAAAGTTTATGTAACAATTACAACAATGGATTTAAATCTCAAGGTTTTTAAGAAATTCATAATATTTTAGGATGTAGAAAGACATATTAGAGACTATATTCAAGGTAAAAAATATTACATTTATCTATATAATATTGCTAAATAGTTTAAGAGAAATAATATATACTCTTCAATACGTATGTGTGCCTAAGTGTGTACTGAATCTTCATATAGTCTATTCGTGCTTAAAAGTTATTTTGTGGACTTTCCTTTCCAATACAGCCTTGAATACTTTAGGCCTTTAATATTTTAGGGCTATTGATCGCAATTCTCTTTCTTTTACGCAATAAAGATTTCGATGTAAATCAAAATGTTTGGTTATTCAATTTGTTTTAAAGTTATTAAAGTATTTGTTTCTCAATTTGAGATCGATTGAAATATTTCACATTTATAACAACCAAATAAACATTATGTAACGTAAACCTTTACAGTTGTTTTATAAAATGATCAGCGTAAGTAGTTATGACATACAAAAGGTTAATTTTTTAATATCCTTTCCGATAAGATATTTTCATACGGCTGTAAAATACGTTTAAACTAAAACACACCTAAATGCACTAATGTACAGATGAATCGAATTCGATTCCTTGGCTTAACGAGTTTCGGAGCCGTAATAGAGACGTGAACAAAACGGAAATACGTGTGTTTAAGCTCATTTGTTACGAAGCCGTATTCGGTTTATAAACTTATTTGCTTGTGGCAATAATAATTATTCCAAATACGCATAATAACATATACCAAAAATGTTAAATAACCTACGTTTCACTTTGAAATGTAAACCAGTTTAATTTAAAAATCAGATCTTTGTAAATTATCAAATTTATATTTTAAGTAATACAATTAATATTTTTAATTAATAAATTTTAAGTAACAAAAAAAATTCAAAACTTCGGCAGTAGTTGTTGTATTACTAATCTGTATTTGAATATATTTAATGATATTTAATTCTTTAAGCGAGAAAAAAATCTTGAAACTGGTTTCGAACTATCATAAAAAATATTTTACCATAGTGCTGGAGAAAATATTAAAAAACTTCAATCGATTTTTCTATTATAAAATGTATGAATATTATATTTATTCATTCCCTTCCATACCATCCGACCGTGACATATAATGGACACGGTCGGATTAACTCCTTCAACTCTTGACGGAAATTGCTTTGACTGTACATTTTTTTTAAATATTAAATCATAACGTTTATAACCACTCGACCTTAAATATAGTAGCGCCTAATTCTCCTGATGTGAGAAGACGATGTTATAGTTAGAATATCCTACAGTATTCACTTGTTTTTCATATACTTGCATTATTTAATGCAGTATTGTGAGATTCACCCTCTCTAGATATTATTTTCTGCTCAGTAATGGGATTATGAAGTTGTTTGGTGATTCACGACTAATCACTAATTAGAATTATATTTATCCGAAGTACTTTATGTTCCTCTTTTATTTTCTATTGTTTCTATTTTTGTATTCTATTAGTTTTTGTTATTATGTGCTTGCATTAAACCAATTGTTATTATACTCTTCCACATACCCAACGCTCTGGGAAAATGTGCAAGTTGGTTACGGAGTCTTCAAGAAATAAATAAATTGGAAAAATATTATGGAATTCTGACACAATTTCACTTAAAATACCTACTGAATTCTAAAAGATATTGTTGTGACTGAAGTAATAAATTATAAATGAAGTCCTTATAATATTTCGGATAGTTTCTAAGATGTTCATTATTATGAAACTTTTCCCGGTTATTTTGGTAAAAATCTAGAAAAATCGCCCACACAGCCGCAATAAACGTTATTTTCCAGTTTCAATTTTATTAGCACAATTTGAACTAAACATGGAAGAAAGATACATCATAACAACGATAATATAACCTTCCTACAAAATAATTTTATATCATTTATTTATCTATTTCGAATACCTCAAACGACGTAAAGTTTACCGCAAAGGACAGAGTATATGTAAAAAACAGAGTGCAAATATTTTCATATTCGTTTTTGTAACTTTCATTAAAGTCCACAATTAAATGAAACTATGTGATGTAGTATTATTTCTATTTTCAAGGGTTACCTTAACTAAACATATGAAGACAGTTCAGGGCGATGATGGTAACAAACACTGGCACGTTGTCAAGTTAGACCACGACTTCAAAGTCATGGACAAAGCTCAATACAACTTCGACAACTTGTTCGACGGTAACAGATTACTCGCTGAGACCACATTAATGTTCGCAACTAATGGTTGGGAAGAAATTTTCAATGAAATCACTCCTTCGATAGTCGAAGTCATCATCAATCGAGTCAATGACGCCATTGCCAATCTATACAAAGCTTTTCCCGTCGAGGACCTCATTCTGCCATAGAATGTCTAACAGTTTCACTAAAGTGTTGTATCTTGCAGGTTTACCACATAGAAAAAATATTGTAAACCCGCAACATAGTGAACTATTATTTACTCAAGTGAGAATAAATAAATATTAAAATCTTCCAAAATATTAATTTCCTGATTTTAAACTTAAGACAATGATTGAAAATTAAACTTAATAGGACTTTTAAGAACATAAAACTTAATTTCATTTAATATATATGAATTTACATTAAAACTAATCGATTAAATAAACTAAATGTTACAAATCACTCAAATCAAATAGATCAACAAGCAAGTCTTAAAAATTGAGTGAATGCCATTTTAATATATTAAATTATGTTAAAATCTAAATTATATTTAGCCACAAATTTAATTGTCTTGTAATATGAGATAAATTTCTATAACAATGTTTTGAAATATGCGTTGACAAAAATAACGCGATTTGGTAAACGGAAACAGCAAGAGATGCATACGAGATACGTTTTATATATATATATATATATATATATATATATATATATATATATATCATATATATATATATATATATATATATATATATATATATAAATATATATATATATGTATATACTAGCACGAAAGTATGTTAACTCACCTAGATTTCATTGACAGGGAAAATCGATTTAGTTTTTTTTTTTAAAGTAAATCCATTTTGAAAAATTATCCTCATTCGCCAAAAATTTACAATGTTTAAATCTGATAACGGGTGGGTAATGATTATTCACAGTTGCTATAGTTATTTATCGACAGTTGATTAAGAAATTAGCAGAAAAACATAAAGATAACATTCAAATTCACTGTTCCGTTATGACCATTATCTTACAAATAAATATTTCCAATGAAAAGAACTACTCAGTATTTTACAATGGTGCCGTAATTGTAATTTGCGGTTATGAGTGACAAATATAATTTTCATTGTACTTAAAGATTACACCGCCAAGCAAAATTAGAGTCGATCTTTATGTAATTATACTACTGAGTACTTTCACCTACAAGTTATATCTACCGTCTGTCATGATGCCATATTTGATATAATGGAGATTTTATTTATGATTTACCTTTTTAGCGAAATTATTTCCATAAATAATTTCCCCTATTTCATAAATGTGTTCTTTTCTGGGCTGTTTAGGCTTTGAAATGGTAACTTGATGATATGTAATTCAATACGTTTCTATATATCAAATTTATAACTTTAAAACCGGGAAAGGATAAATTTATTTTTTATCATAATTTTTTGTTAATTTATATTTCACGAGGTAAAATATTTCGGGTTTTGAATGTATTATCCTTAATCATAAACTAATTAGTAAGAATTTCAGCAATACAATTTTTATATTTTTTGTACAACAAGAAATTAAATAAACATTAAAAATTTTAATTACCAATTTATAGTTCTAAACAATTTTTTGAGACCACGCAATTTTATCAACTCTAAATTGTATCTTACGTGCAATACGTATTATAAATTACTCAATCTTTACTCATATTAATATAATTCTGTATGTGCGTGTAAACTCTAAAACTAACTTAAAAATCTATTTTATTAATGCAAATCTTTTCAAGGACTTAATATGAAATAAAAAGAGTAGTTTTTTTAGAAATATGGAAAAAATACAAATTTTCAAATAGCTAAAAATGTTATCCCAATTCTGAAAATTTATTATTTACATATCAATTCCTATTCGACTATTAAAAACTACATACTAGATTTCACGAACGTTTTCCAACTTTGATTAATAAGTTTATGTAATTACGGAAGCAAAAATACTGCCTTTTCAGACGTTAAAATAAAACATCAGTAGGACTTTCATTTCATAATTACTCAATTACGGACCTATTGTGATCTTTTTGTAATTCCATAATTCAAAGGCAAAATTCTGTAATTGAGAAGTATGTACCTTTACTTAAATAATGAAAATAACATACCAATCGAGTTAAGATTTACATTACATTACACCTAAAAACGCTTAGAATCATATACCAATGTAAGTTGTAGTGTAATATCTCTGAAAATAGTTGTGCCAGTGCGTACACTGGCTATCTGTACTAACTAGTTGAATTACGGTAATTCCCCATAATTTATTTTAGACTCAAATAGTTCCCGTACGACACGACAAACAGTGAGCGTGAAATAGTCCCTTCAAATGTAGTATAGAGTTCAATATTTTCCGATGACCTAATTTAAGGAAACTCCCGCAATGCTCGTAAGTCCCTTTGGATAAGTCCAAAAGTATTGCTTTAAAAATGAAAGGAAAGTTTCGTTCATTGCTCGATCGATAGTTACCCAATTCACATTGACTCAATCAAACAAGATTTTTTTTAGGATGTGTTGTGATTTGTGATTGTGACTTTATTCACTCCTGATCGTTAAACTGGAGTTTTACAGGGGGGCTAATAGTCACATGCGGGCTAAGTATATTGGTAAAATTCCATAGCATGACTCCAAAAGTCAGTACTTTAACTACCGTACCTTACAAATTATCAGGATCAAGTCAGAAGCACTAGATTCATATCTAGTGTTTCTGACTTGATCCCCTCCAAGAAAAATCTTAATTTACAGACATATATTCAAGTAGATGCTCATGTGACCGGAATGGCAGGACTAGATGGGAATCTATTTCACATTCCTTTCACTTCTGAAGACTTAAGATATCTTTTTAATTCATTTGGCTATGGCTTACCAAAATCTCCTTCAGATATAACCAAAATAGTTCTACAAAAGAGTGATCGAACAAAAAACAAATTAATTAAACAGTTTAAAGAAATACAATTTTAGAATCGTACATTTACTCCTACTTTTGACGAATGAATCTCCACCCAAAAAAGAAGGTATTTAGATATAAACGTTCACAATAAAGACGTATACCAGAGCAAGTACAAAAATTTGGGGTCATTGAAGATAAAAAGTTCAATGGCAACTGATGTAGCTACTCAAATGTTTAAACAGTATTTGAGCTCAATATTGAAGACGTAATTTCTTTCACAATAGTCGGAGGCAGTGTAATATTTAAAAGGACTAAGAATTTTGACGGTTACCCTCATCTATGTTATGCCCATGGAAAACAACTTGCAGTGATTGATGTATTATATAAAACCCGTGAAACTTTAGGTTTGCGATCTGAATCATCAGTATCTTCGACTTCGGGATTCAAAAATATTGATACTGAAAAAGCGAATTTAGATATTCACAATGATTTTTTTTATTATATATTATTAAAAAGTAAGAGTAGTGGTGAAATTTTTCCACAAGTCGCCCTTGAAAAACGACTAATTAGAAAAATACATTTTAGAAGAATACAGTGAAAACAGTGATCTGATATTAGACTGAAAAACTTGGTGGAATAGCTTATCAGATTTGTAGTTGACCGATTTTTTAAATTAAAAACAAGTGTAATTTCAAATCAAGCAAAATTTTTAGATAAAGAAATTATAGACCTTTAAAATATTAATCATAGGTTTGTTTTAATAAAAAAAACATTGATGTCTTTTTGTCGCCTGATTCAAGTATATTAAAAGCAGATCTTTACACTTAATAAATTATCAAACGAACTTTATCTCTCAGAAATATATTAAAAGAAACATAACCAATTGCATTTGGTGTTTAGAACATTTGAATAAAAATGAAATTTTTTTCACGACGGCGGCTGCAGAAATATTTGAAAACCATCGTCAGATTAAATCAGAATATTTATCGTACCATTATTAGAATTGCTGTAATTTAAGCAATTACAATAAATACGAGTCCATAAGGAAGTCTTTAACAACTTCAAACGTTATAACCGCAAGTAGTGATGATGGAGATGAGTTGGATAAAGAGATACGCAAAGCTACAGGAAACAAGAATTCATCTGAATAAAACCTAGATCTAGAATCAATTATTCGAGTCAAAATATACGGTGCTGCTGGCGGCGAAAACGATATATACCTAGTAGATGCTTACGAATACAATATACAAGTGTACTATAGTTGCGGAAAGCTGCCTGTCCGAGCATTACATCTCGTACATCCAAAATGTTCTCAAATCAGACTTAAGGCTAGCTTCAACGTTATGAACGTACACGCTATGCAAGGTTCTCGTGCGATATTTTACTTGTTGCACCTAAAAAAACTAAACATTTAATAATTATAACTGATACCGTACTTTTTGTATAACATAAATAAAAAAATATATATTTATAAAAATGTGACGCAGAAAAATGGATAAAGTTTTCTCCTTCCGGATATATTAATTACGTATACGTGGCGTAATATACGCAAATACATAAACATTATTTACACAAAACTACATTTTATATTCAAAACCGTAAATGAAGTATTAATTAAATAAAATTTTAAAATATATGAAACTTCAGCGCGCCATTTAATTTTATTCTGATTCATATTTCTATCACGTAACGGTTTATTTTATGAATAGGTTATACATTTAACAAAAAAGTAACCACAGAGAATATGTACTCCTATTATTAAGTTTTCTGTATTTACACAATTGTACAATATAAGGATTATAAAAATTAAAATATACAGCACATTTAAAGGTTAACTCGATTTTGGCGATAACATTTTGGCAAATTCAGAGCACTGTTAGAAGTATTAGAAAATCATTTTTGCGGCCTAACTTTACTTAATTTCGGATGAATAAAATAAAATGTGATAATTTTGTTTTCGTTTTAATTTGTTAATATATCTTTGTTCCACATTATGCCAGTGCGAATGTATATGTACATTGTATATATGAAATGTTTTTCACGATCGTAAATATTATATATATATATATATATATATGTACATATATATATATATATATATATATATATATATATTGTATATATATATATATATATATATATATATACATACATACATACATATAAATCAATGACGTGTCCTTAATTACTATTCTCAGTTCCATTTCCATTAACTGTATACTTCGTCATTGTTTAAAATTTCGTAAAACTATCGATTGTTAAGGTAATATTCTTTAATCTATCAACCATTCAGTCCAATTCAGTCTTGAATTAGCTTTAATCATATAAGTGAATTAAAACTTTACTTGGTGATAGCATTAATTTGTGAATTTGGTTTTGTCGTAAAGTCGGATAAAATAGACCATTGGAAAATAGTTTACTATAATAATGTTCTCTAATAAATGTTCCCAAGAGTTTTATTAATTGTGTTTTTATTGATTTTATTAAGTTTTTGAACATTTTTACAAATTGCCTTATCTTACATCTATTTTTACAAATTACCTGAAAATCTTGTCATACCACGAAACCTACGTCGTTGTTAAGAATTTAAATATAGTAGAAATAATACCACGTCACGTAGTTTCATTTAGTTGTGAATAAAAATGAAGTGATAATGAATTTCTACTAAAATAAATATAGCACATACGTTATTATTTTTCAAAACTAAATATATTAAATTTTTGAACATCGTTATAGCACATATAGTTTACTTATATTACCTCTGTAAAATTACTGCAAATTATTGTTAAAAACTTTATAATAATGGAAAATTCCATTTAATTAAAGGCAAATCGAAACCCACGTTTATCCTTATGTCAAATTACCGCAAATAATATCTGAGAAAATAGCTATGATAGAAAGACAGACAGACGTACAGGTAAGTAGTCATTAAAAATGCTGTTCTTTCCCCCTTTGAAGTACGGATCCCTAAAAAGACAATACATACGTTATTATTTTGTGCGATATTAATTGTTTATTTCATTCCGCACTGTACATCGAAGCAACAGTAAACAATTTTTCGTGTTTATTTCCAAATCCAAATTAAGATGGGTTTGAAAGCTGTCCCGTGACCCAATTACCTACTTTAACTTGAACCTTTTCATTTAAAACATGTAATCTATTACCACTGAAAGGAGCTTGGCCCGAACTTTTGTTAAGGTATTTAAAGACAAATTAATTTAACAAACACACAAGTATTACGGTAGAATTGCTTATTTAGTTAGAATTGCCTATACGCTGAAACATAAAATGGAATACATACTGAAATTTTAAAATTTTTCAATGTGGGTAAATTTATTTATAGGTCTTTAAGAGCACTGTAACAACGCATCATTTTTTATTAACGAAGCGTAAATCGGTCATATGATCTTGGCTCAACATATGCAAGTTCTCATATGACTTTCAATCTGTGTATGAATAAATTATTTGTGATTTAATAATCAAATTTTCCCAACTAATAAATTATTTGACAGAATTAGTATGTGATCACATTTCAAGAACTACTAAATATTAGATATGAAAACGTTTGCACTTAAAAATATATTTTCTTGTCTTACCCTTTCAACCAAGTCGACTTGAAAATGATTACATAATGAAGACAGACAAATATATGAATAATATTACCACCGCGTTTTTTGTTCACTTTAAAATAAAAATATATCGAAAGCTTTAAAATATATCAGTTTTTTTCTGAATTTTAGTTATCAATACTGTTAATGTAATTATGATTAAGGCGTACTTAGATACAAACGTGGAAATAGGAAAAGAAAGTGTTGAAAACCAAGACAGAAATAGGCAGATAAATTTATTTATTTTACACTAAGACGAACACATTTAAACATATATACATCTAACAGACTTATTACTTCATAAGCAGTCTCTTCCAGTTAAAAATTAGTTTAATTTGAAAATTGATTCACGCAGAAGACAATGTTGTAGAGTTAAGAAAGCACAAAAACAGAAGTATGTTTTTTTTAAATAATAGAGTTACTTTAACAAAAGAGATCTTAAAATTCCTTGAACTAAATAACTGGTGTTGTTAATGAAACAATTTTAAATTGAGTTTTTAAAGCTTAATGACTTTTCTCATTGAAAAATGAAAAGAATACAAGCTTCTTAGAATTAACCATATATAATTTCTTTGATAAATTGACAGTATTTTTTCATTAAATGAAAACAATGTGAGATGAGCCCATAGTCACATATAACATAATTTCACTGTCAGGAGTTAACATGAATCTTAATTATTTAACAATGAAAATACACTAGCCTAACGTCATTTATAAATTTATTGCTTTATTAAACATCAAATTTAAATTCCTTTAAAGATATTACAACAAAACGTAGCCATCACCGGACGTTAGATTAGATCGGAGTAACGCACTCCAGACTCCAGGTACTGTGTTAAATAGGTCATTTATAATTTCGAGGAATTTTATTATTTACAACATTATTATGAAATTACTTTTAGGTGTGATAAAAATATAGATATTCGATATCTGAGTATCATGTTACTTAGATGCTGGTAGCATGGGATGCTTTAATATGTTTTATCTGTCATCCCCTAATATTTCAAAGTCATAATTATACGCTAGGTAGGAACTTGAATTATCAAATCAGTCAATAATTTAAATGCACGCCTGATTAAAAAAATTGCCCAAAGGAAAAATCTCAGAAAGTGCGGCCTTTCAACTGACGTTTCGATGACGCTAGAGTTAAATGTTGATCAAAACAAGATTAAATATTTGATGTGAGTATGGATTGCAAAGGTTGTTAATATCCTTTGCAATAATAGCAAGTCAAATACTATGTGTGAAATTGTAAATAAACGGAAAATCATCTACCGACCAAATATAAAAAAAGTCGTTCATAGTTAAAGTTAGTGAGTATACAAACCTTTCTGCCTTATACGAAATTAATATAATATATAATTTGAATAAAAAGGAAACTTTGTTTTTTATTCTACGTACTTAGAATAAAAAACAAAGTTTCCTTTTTATTTAATGTTTATCATTCTTAATGCTGATAAGTGTTTATACAAAGTTTTGAAATATTTCCGAATTTTCAATTCATCAAGATACTCCCCTCCAGTTTACGTTTCGAAGGGAGTAACCTGGAGGCATATCTGTTACACCTACTAGGCAATGAGAGTGCAGAAGTACGATGTGCACGATGTGAAACGAACGTTAGATTGACTTGGCGATTGATTTGGTATAGTGAACTATAATGATCTTGCACTGAAAATAAAGTTAGTTAAATGAAATAAATAAAATCAAATGTAACTATGACTAGAAAAATAGCTGCAAAGTAACACATGAAATACATTGTATATAAATAACAAACATTTATTTCAACTAAAGCGAACACAAAGTTAGTTATAAATTATGTGTTCCTACTAGTCCTCCTTTCTTTCCGTACCAGTCACTAAATACACACATTAACCGTTCAATGACCAATCATTCCGGTAAGTTCCCAATATCGTGGCAAATTGTGATTTAAACATATACAAACGTAAACAAAAGAACTAAATTAGAAACAAAATAACCTATACTGACAGAGTCCACACTTGTCTCAGCGCCGCTACACAAGTAGTCACAATTAAAACTGTGCCTAGAGCACTCTAACGAAGGGTGAATCTGTTTAATTTGTTCGCTGAACACGGCCTCAGTATTCAGAGTACAATTTAACGTTGATCGTTTGTGATATGGTTGTATGTATTATATACCTTAACAATCCCAAATTATAATACAGTTGTACCTGAAACAATAATGTAAATTTCTATTGCTATTGCAGTTTTAGTTTTTGTGTTTGACTGAGGCACTTCAGCTTGAATTAGTAATTTAAGATGAAGTACATACAGTTTATTTAAATACATACAGACTATGAGCAACGTTATGAACTGACTTCAGAAACAGCTGCACTTCTGAAGTAATTAACGATACCGTTTTAATAGTAATAAACCAAGTAGTGTGAATCTCTTTCTGGTTTCTATTATAATACAAAAGAAAAATTACCTAAGAAAATAAATAACCTGAAAATGAAATTTTCCTATTTCGTTTTCGATTTGTTATAAATAATGAACAGTAGTGTACTTAATATTTTACTTATTTTTGGCACGCAAAAAGTACAATGCATGTACATTTGTTTGTTCAAATAGATCTATTTTTTTTTTAAATTACTGCAGATGACATTTTACGTAAATAAGAATACAATAAAAATAAAGTATTTTTTATAATAATTCAAAACTCTCCATGAGGGAATAATCGCCGAAGCGAAGATCAGTTCTCAAACTCATTATTATGATAAATATTTATTTTTAATATTTTCCATTTTGCTAAAATACTGATTTTGTCTTATTTGTTTACTTCAATTCAATAAATGAAGCAAAATGCACAAGGTAATTCCCACTTGGGTGAAAAATCTTTGTGTTATGTAATGGCTGTATAATAAATGATACATGACTGAAAATAAAAATCTAACAATTGCTAAGCTATAGTGGAAAGCAGACTTTAGATTTATATCAGACGAATTATAAGAATTATTCATCATACGGTATTCATATATCTTTCCTAAATAAATTTTCTAGGTGGCAAAATTATGAATAAACAAAATCGATGCATACATATACTTCTTCACGATCAACAGTGAAATATACCAGTGTAAGCTGATAAGCGTGTACACGCGATGATAATGCTAATTGTATCCTTTCAATATAGAGTACTTTGAACGTATGAGCAGTAACTTCTTTGCTTGGATCTTTATTTCTCTCATCATAAATTACATATGGAAACCACAACGCCGTGCCTAAATACCTAACGCTTTAGGAGGAAATTTTACAATATAATTCAGTTTTAAAATATTATCACAACAACAGAGACTTTTGGATAACAACGAAAACTTTGTTATAAATTTATGAGTGAATATATTTGATGATTCAGAGCAACTTAATGTTCCAAAAACGACGAAAATTGTCCCATAATGAATGAAGTTAATAATAACTTTAGCATATTTTATATTTTCGTTTGATATTTTCATCCTTTCTATGGATTTTTCGATATACATCTCTTAGGATGACAGAAAATACGTACTGTAATACAATTCTGCTCTAAATTACTTTAAGGTATGATATTGAATTCTAAAGGAAATTGTAATGGATAATTTGCATAAAATTTTGTCTATTTACAAGTAGTAAATTAATCTCAATTTTTCTCGAGAAACAGGCTTTTCTAGACCACTTTTTCTAAATAGAAAAAAGATATATTATCGTCGATAATATTATAATTATTTTTCAAAATAATTTATTTGTCTGTTGAAAATTTATAGAAGCAGAAAAATTTTGTATTACAAACATAGTTCATGTATACACTTCTTAAACTTTCACTAAACTAATAGTATAAAAACATGTAGCATATTGTATACTTGCTATATAGTGAGATATTTACTTACTTATTGAGGATAAGAACGAGCAGAAACAAATGGTAAGATCAACTAACATATTTGTTGCTTCTTAGGAATTTGAGAAATAAACTTGTTTCTTCTTTTAATAGGATGATAAATGTAATCTCATTATCTTTTAATAGGATGATGAAATTACATTTAATCTCGATGGGCTTGCGATATAACATGAATTGTTTAAAAAGAACAATGGTGAAAAGAACTCGGGCTCTACTAAAAACGAGTTGCAGTCTGTGAATTATAGTATTATTAGTAACAAATATATTAAATAAATTTTTCATATATCAATGCCGGTGAAATCTATATTTGGTTGGCTAATAAGTTTTTAACCCCGAGTTGCTGTCAACAATTTTTATTAAAAAATTCATATGTAACACTAAATTTCATTTAAGTATGCACCATTATTATTTACTACTTGTCGCCATCTAATTGGCAGTGACAATATATGTTTCTTGTAAAATTCCGGTGGATCTGATTGATTCAAAAAACTGTGTGAGGTCATTTTGGAGATCTTTTCTAACGTCAAATTTATTTTTACGTAAATGGTAACTTCGGGCCCTGCATAAATGGTAATCAGAGGGCGCAATTACCGGCAAATATGGTGGATGAGTGAACGACTACGTTTTGCAATATGTGGTCTAGCATTATCAAGTAGAAAATAACTCGATCCTGTTGACCACTTAATTTGTTAGCTAATCGGTTCAATTGCTCACAGTAAATATCTGCTTTAATTGTAGATCAACCCACAACTCGTTCGGTATACACACACCGTATTTTGAAACTTTTCCAACCTCGTACAAATGTGTTTCTATGGTGCTATGACTGCAGTGTAGTTCATCTGCCAATCGTCATAATCGTTGAACATCCAATCAAACAGGACGTCCTTTACGGGGTTCGTCCTCAAGATCGTAATCCTGATTCCTGAATGTTCTGAACCAAATCTTTGCCATCGCGTAAAACATCGTAGACTCGCCCGTCGCATGACATATATTATTTGTGGCAGTATTTGCATCGTGACCCGGACGAAATTCGTAAAATAAGAGAACCCATATTTGGTATCAATTTAAATTCCTCATCTTTTATGTAATTCACTTAAAGCTTCGGGGCTGATTGTTGGCAACTGACTGCACTTTGGCCTATTTATACCGTACAGTAAAACTTTCTAGAAGTTTTGAGAATCTTTCTAGAAGTCCCGAAATGGTGGCTAAAAACATAGTAAATAAATCTTTAAAACGTTATCATAAAATTTAAAAATATGATACGATAAGAATAACGCATTTCGATAAACTGGAACTAGCAACAGGAAATAGCAAGATACACATAATCAAACACATGGAAATCAAGGACTTCACTCAGACTTCATTGACAAGAAGAGTCGACGTAGCTTTAAAGTAGTTCTATTTTGAAAAACAATTCTAATTCAGCACACAAACTACTTCGCTTAAAACAGGTTGTGAGTGGCTAATCATTAGAAATACTGATCAGAAATTGATTACCAAGTCAATGAAAAGTATGGAAACATCTTCTGAATTCACTGTTTCATTCTAACGATTATGCCCAAATATAAAATATATTGTTCCATACAAATTGACCGCGATCATAGTATATATTTCTTTTTCTGTTAAAAACATCTTGCAATTTCTAAATTGCACGTAATATTACATCCAACTCAAATCATAAACAGCAACAAAAGTTGCAAAGCTTATCCCAACGGTATACGTAACCGACTTACTTTTACCCTTAGTACACCAGTTACGTAACCGAAATTCGTGCTGTCGAAACCGGGTCCAGAAGCCTCACGGAGGCCATTAAACGTATCTTATTCACATTTACATAACGTATTACATTACGAAGGTACTCCCATAAGCAAATACAAATTAGTAATAACTGCGAGTGCCGACTGCACACGAACGTTCAACGCATGTGCGCCGCTCGACGTGAATTTTAACATTGAAATTAATTTATACATAATTTGAATTAAAATGTCATTAGTTCTTAATGCTCTTTATTCAGGTAAGCTTTATTACCCACCCGAAACTGATTGTTTGTGCTCAGTGATACTGATGAGATAGATGTTTAGTAAAAAGAAAGCGATATACCGAAGTTTTAAATGTAGGACAGTGTCATGGTAGATTTCAAAAGTACAGGGAACATATTATTAAATCATTTATGTGTTAAGATAGCTGAGAGAGTAGTTGTTCACGGGATTCTCTTTATTTTTATTTTCATATCAACGTCCATAAAGATGGAGTTCTCGGAAATAATAAATATGCCGATACCTCTTGAATATATGTGATGACCGAGTTCCAACCCTGTTGACATTTAAAATTTTGTGAGATTGTTATAAAAGATTCATTAGTTCACATAACTATCGTTAAAATAAATATGATTAGTAAAAAATGTCTTTCATAAATACATTATTTTAGTCCATAGAGGTCATAACTTGATTATTTGTATCTCGTTGATTTTTTACAGTTCCCATAAGTAAATAATGTAAAAGATATAGATTTTATACATTTTAAATATCAGTATAAGGTTTTGATAGTTTTTATTTAATGAAATAAGGTATTTTTATGTACTGAATAAATTATCCTTAGTCACAAGCAAAGAAGTAAATATTACATCAATATAAGTTTCTTATTCGTTGTGTGTTGAGTCACAAAATTTAGGACAGGCGGTAAAAACTTTGAAAATGTTGAATATATATGTAAAAAAGTATTTTTACAGATCTTGTCATCTTTACCCATTCTACTATTATGATTTACTTACGTTTTATTCATATTACTGTAGTTCTGTGTGTATATTAAAAATTTACTACATTGAAAAGATTTATATTATGCGGTGTAATAGTTACATCTGCATTATGTAAATCTTTTCAAAGAATAATCTGCATAATGTAAATCTTTTCAATGAACTTTAAAAAATACGTACTATCAGTTTTCAATGAATATAGAAAAAAAATTAATTTTCAAACAACTAACAATTTTTATTAATTTCTGCAAGTTTAATAATTAAATATTTAAATTAATTTCTACTTAACAATTAAAAACGAAATATTCGCTTTCGGCGATCTTTTTATAATTGGTGCTTTAAAGACGTTATTAAGCTAATAACCAGTAAACGAGTAAACAAATATATATATATATATATATTCTTTATTAAAATGTATAAATCCTTAACTTTGACGTCTATAAACAAGTGTTTAATGTGTTTATTATTGACATAAAGTTCTTTATCTTAGTAGGCGACTATAAAATGAGATGATATGCGATGTCCCGATATGATTTTTAATACTAAAAAGCCTCTGAGTTTTGACCGTAAAAGTCGAATTCAGTTTTCAAACTTAGCATTTTCCGTCACTTTAGTTGACGGCATGACTAATTCAATTTCCTGTGACATTTCAGAAATTACTGAAACTATTTAAATAACACGTTATATTAATAACTAGAACTTCTGAGATAGTTTAGTCGAATTAAATGTTTTCAGTTTTTCATTTACTAGAATATATATTTGTTAAAAAAAATTATAATTATGTAAACAGAATTTAAATTAAAAGAACCGTATCTGCCCTTGGAAAATTTGATTAGTAAGTTAACATATTTTCTTGCACAGTATTGAGATTTGTTCGATCGCAATCATCATTTGGAATATTTTCACAGGAAATGGAAAAATGAAAGGAAAGTAAACTTGGGCATCGATTTTAACTATTAGTTTACGACCGTATTGGCTTATGACGTAAATTATTAGCTTCACTTTTCAAAACTATTGCTTTTTTTCTTTGTACGAAGTATAATGGCAGAATTTGCAATTCACATCACATCAATTAACGTCACTTTTATTCCAGTGCATATTTCACTCACGTAACGGTTTATTTGAATAAATTTAGTGTAAATACGAAAGAACAGTTACCGATAACTTTTTTTAAAATTTTTGGTCGTGTTTTACGTAATTGTATCATATAAAAGTTATAAACATTAAAAAAGATGTTGTTTAAATGATAAGTCAACTTTGAGGGAAATATTTTTGCAGAGATAATGCCTTATTATTTTTCGCAGTATTAAATAAATTATTTATGTATGATACGTATCCTATACGATACGTATGACAAGATATATAACACTTAACTTCTACCAACCATACCAACGGATTGAGAAGGTGATTCAGTACTATGGATCATATATTAACTATAGAAATCATTATAGATAAAAACCAGGGAATATCAAATTTCCCTGTGGATTGCATTTATAGATTACATAAAGGTGTTTGACAGTATTGAATAATGGACAGTAATTCAGTCTTTTCTAAATGTTTGTATTGACTACCGCTACACTAAAATGATAAAAATATTTATCCAAATGCAAACTTGAAAGTACATCTACCACCAAAAAACAAACAAGTCGAGATCCGGAAAAGAGTAAGACACGCTTTCTTCAAAGCTGTTCACTTTAGTACTGGCAAACATTTTTAAGACGCTGCATTGGAAGAAATGGGTTATTAATATAAATAGCAAGAATCCGAGTAACCATAGGTTTGCGGAAGCCATCGCAATAACTCGAGAGACTACGGGACAATAATACATGTCTCTGAATTGTTTGGTTGGAAAAAGAAACTTGACGAAACAAGAGTTACGACTAATAGCCCAAATTATGAATATTGAATACATTTGGCGTTAATTTTGTAGATAATTTTGTAGTAAATTCTTTTATTTTCAAAGGTACCTTTACAAATTGCCCACCTGAAGATGTAGTCTTACAACGAAACCTAGGTCGTGGTTAAGAATTTAAATAAAGTGGAAATAATACTACGTCACGTAAATTCCTTTAGTTGTGAATAAAAATTAAACACAAATAATACTACACACATCAGGTGAAGTGGCATTGTCATCGAGAGAGTGAAGAAATATGTGTATGTTGGTCTAAAAATGGTAATAAAAAAGAACAATCAAGCTAATAAAATTGAAAAGCATATAATAATAGCGTGGGCGACCTACTCTAGCCTCAAGGTCGTTTTCAACGTGAAAATCAGTGTTGAACAGAAAGCTCGCATAAATGAACAATTTGTCTTACCAATGCTTATGCAAGAAGCAAAGATGTTGGTGGTCACAAAGAAAATCCTACACAAACTCCTCGTGGTTCTAAGGGTAATTGAGAAAAAAACTAGTAGGCGTTACACTCAAAGACCATAAAAGAACCATAAAACTTCTTAAGAGAGTGCAGCAAGTTTAGTGATGCCACAAAAAAGGTAGCGAAATTAAAATGGATATGATCTGGTCATGTTGTAAGTGGGATATATATATATATATATATATATATATATATATATATATACACTTCTTCCTCGTTCAGACTTGAAATACCATTCTTTTTAGCTTTCAAGCATTCATCTGACCGGTGCCAGGTCCGGTTTGATTCTGTTTTGGATTAGCTTTGATAGTGTATAGTGTAAACTAATTAGAGCATTACTACGTGGAACATTTAATTTGTGAGCATAGTTTTGTCGTAAAACTGTATGAAGTACTGAATGGAAATTGGAAACTATTTTACTGATAGTTTTAGGTTTCCAAGGTAAACGCGCGTTATTACGTAGCTTAAGTATTAACTTCAGAATTTGAGAATTATAGTTAAACAGAATTTTCTTGGAAGTAATATTCCTTAATAAAATAGGTAGGAATTTTATTCATTTATATTGCTGAATATTAAGTCTTTAATTTTAAAAAACCATAGCTTAAATTTTTCCCTCATATTATTGTTATTCCCTTGCTACCTGTTATTATTGTGAGTATTCAGATAGTAGAAAACGTCATATAATTAAAGGATGTTTTGAACCCCTATTATATATATATATATATATATATATATATATATATATAAAAATTTATATATATATGTGTGTGTGTGTGTGTGTGTGTATATTTCGTCTCTTATAAAATCTCAGAAAAACACAATTATGGAACATTCACCGATGACTTTTATGGTATCATCGGCTTCCACAATTTGGTTTATATTTAATGAAGTTTAGAATAAGTGAAAAGTTATTAAAAAGAGATTTAATTATTATTTAAATTACCTCTAAAATAAAACCTATTTAATATGAATAGAAGTTGCAAAACGACGGTTCCATGGATTCTTAGCACATATTAACATTGAAATATATTTAATACTTCTATTGAACCATTGAACGTCTTACGTTTATTACTGTTGTTTTTAATTAGGTAAATGTGTTACTTATTGTATATGTGAAATGTAAAATATCCTAAATTTCTCAATAGCTTAGAATATTAGATTTTCCATAGAATTTAGCCATCTATAAGATATTAAGGGTATTAAACTTTTTTTCTTTAGGACTGTTCACTATAATTAATATTTCTTTTATCCATGTAAATATATTGCCTAACAGGTCCAAAATAACGTAAATTCTGAAAATCTTTAAAATCTAGAATCATAGGTATTATTTTCTTGTAGAATATAAATTTAAATAACCTTGTTTTTTCACAATTTTTACTGCAGTAGTGGGGAAACCTTTCGTTTGGGGACCTTTTCAAGTCTATATCTAGAAGAGCTAACATAAAATAAAAAAGGGGGTTTTAATATCCTTATAACTTCATACACAAATTGATACCTCAGATTATATATATTAAAACGAAAAAAAAAATTTAGTTTCAAGTTTCTACCACAAACAGTTTCTAAAAAAAACTGCTATCACAGACAGGCGGGACGGAAAGGTGAATGATCGGATAAGGGTTCCGTGTTTTTTCCAGGTTAGTGACGATACTAAAATTTAACAAAATCCTAATTATTTTGTGTGATATTGTATATTTCACTCTGCACTGTTTTGTGCAGAGCGGAATGAAACAAAAAATTGATATTGTTTATCTGTAGCAATAGTAAACAAGTTTTCGCGCTTATTTCTCGATTCAAAACGAAAAGGGTTTTAAAGCCGTCCCGTGACTCACTTACCTACCTTTTTCTTGAACAGTCTGGTTTAAAATATGTTGTCTATTACCACTGAAAGGAATTTTGTCCGAACTTTTATTAATGAATTTTAAAATGAATTAAATTGACAACCAAAAAATATTACGATAGAATTACCTCTAGAATCGTACCCATACTGGAGTATGAAAGAAGATATTATTTTAATGTGTCATTTCATTTATCGTCTTTTAAGACCACTGTATTAACATTCAAGTTTTCATCAACGTAACGTAAATTTATTACCTGAAATCGCCTCAACCTATTTCATTTTACACATAATATTTAATATCGTATACGAATGAACTCGTTTGCATATTATTGACAATTTTATTAGTTATTGATTAAAAAATAAGTAGTTATTTGATATAGGACAAGACTTATAAGGAAAAATTAGTATGCGACTTTTTTCCGAGTAGTACTATATTAATTTAACAAACGTTTACCCATAAAATATTTTTCTTATCTTACATTCTGCAACCAAATCCATTTAAATTATTACTCAATGAAGACAGACAAATATATGAGTGATGTTACTTATCCGTTTTCTGTTCATTAAAAGTAGAAAGCTTTGGATCAAGATCGAGGCAGGAATAGGCATAAAAATTATTTATTTTGCAATTAATTTTATACGTTATATAGTATAACGTATAAAAAAAATTAAAAAAAAGAATATATATATATATATATATTTATATATATATATATATATATATATATATATATATATATATATATATATATATATTTAGATATACATATATGTAAATTACTAATATGGTATATGATTATCCATACTATTTATCATAAAATGCTAATAGGGTCAAAGAAACCATCAATTGCATTTTGGAGGCTTCAAATGAAAATTGATGGCTTTTTATATAAACTTATCATTAAGCTATATATAATTACTTTCGAAAATTAATAGTACGTTTCATAAATATAAGAAAATTGATGGCAGATGAATGCCTTATAATAGAAAACCCGCGGAAAAATAAAATAGTAGACCGCTCATCTATCGAATAAATTATGTAAATATATGCTTAGTGAGCAACTTCATGGTGTCAATTCTTCATAGAATTTTTATGGCATAATGAGCAATTTTATTCTATCAATTTTTGGCGCTTTCGTAAAATTTTACTCTCATAATTTTTCATAACGCAACTAAAGAAGTATAGCTTCAAAAATACCTGAAATCCTTTCAAATAAATGATATGGTACAGGTTTAACTTGTGTATATTTTTGAACTTCTCATACATAAATAATATTGTTGAATTAACCTTGAGTTGGTGGAGTTGCGTGGATAAGTGTTGAAATATTCCCTTATCAAGAATCTGTACACATAGCCACTGCAACTCGTGATATAATCGAGCAGATAAAATGAAGTGAGGCAACTGAGTTACGATACATTGACTATAAGGGTTATACAGAGTGGCGACATTACAGATTAAAATGTTTATCATTACGCTAATCTATACTATATATGTGTGTGTGTGTGTGTATATACACATACATATAAAATCTTATCTGAAGTTACTTTTTATTTTTTAGTTCATTTTTTAGACATTGTTCCTTATTTAAATTTAATCCAAAAATATATTTACACCTGAATTAATAAATTTTAGATTGACAGAATGAAATACTTTACCAACATTTAGCAGTACTAGTGAAATTTCTCAGCAACAAAGCTACAGTTGATATGTGTCTTTTAAACATTAACGTATCAGTAGACAGATTTCTTTGTCATAAGATTGGCACATGGGAAATATAGACTACATTTAACAACTGCTACTATTTATAAGTTATAAAATTGATATTTAACAACACAATCAAAGGAAAACTTAATCATTGGGTAATGTTGAATACTGACAAACTGTTAACATTAATTTAACGAGTATTACACTTACTGATACTGCTTAAGTATAATGAATTTTGTTTGACCGACATTCCAACCCCTCCTTTCGTGAATTCAGATTTTTTTCTAAGCAAGTTTTCTGAATATATCTGCAAATATTGTACATACATGATTTAAGTCTATAGTGTTTGAGTGAAAATTTTCCGTTACAAATTTTTATTTCAGGTCTATGTTTTTGCATCTTTTGTGGAACTAATCATTTTTATCACACCTGTAGCACTTTTGTTATCGAAATTCACACACATTGCCTTTTAATTAGAGTCATTTGGTCCACACAATAACTGTTTAACCATGTCAGTTCTTTAAAGGCCGCACAAGCTACTATGAACTCTGCTTTGATAGTAGACAGAGCCACGGTCTGCTGTCGCTGGCTTGATCTGGTGACGGCGGCACCATTCTCGGGAAATGTGTAACCGGTTACAGAACATATTGTTTCAATGTTGCTGTCATAATCAATATCTTTGTAGCCTATCTGGTGATTTAGTTTCTTCTGGAAATTTTAATATCTTCCTAGCTGCTTTTCAGTAAAATTCGTTGCAACAAAGCTGATATCTACTGACTTGATTTACTGAAAACATGATATCTGCCTTACTTACAGTTCCAAAGTAGTATTTATTTTTCTGAGCTTCTATGAACGGTAATAAGCACATGTAGGGGATAATGTTTTACCGTAGTTAATACCTTTAGTTTTACGGTTTGTGTATGTCCTTTTGCATAGTCAGCACTCGTATCTAGGACCTTTTTGCTCATCCTTGTTATGAAATACCCATTTGTACCCTATCAGTGTTACATCATGAGGTTTTCTTACTGGTGCCCGGGTTTTATTCAAGTTGCGAGATGATGGTTATTTTCTTATTGACATCTTTCTATTTTCAGAGTCAGCTGACTTCATCGCTTCTTGATAGTTTAGTGGTGTGTATTTAAACAAACCTTCATTGTAACATGATTAGCAATTTTCTTTGATCGTTTTGGATAGCATTGGTTTGTTTCTTGGTCTTAGCTACATGTTGTAAGGCAAGTTTTGACTTGATGACGCCTCGTTTTGAGGTATGTCCTCTCCATTAGACTTGCAGTCTTCATCTATGTATGTTTATTCTAATTTGCTTCATAAGCTTTCCAAAGAGCGAGATGTCTTGCTTTGCTCTTTAGCTCGGTGAAATTTACCGGAACATGGTTTCATCTAACTGTGGATTCCAAAAACACCGCCTCTATAATTGTGTTATTGTTCTTGATTATGCAATATAAAACCCTCCGTTTTGTGTTTTCACAATATCCGATAAAGTTTACCCTCCTTACTCAGAGATCCCATTTTCTCACTTTTCGTTTTTGGAAGCTGACTCATCGCTTCAAATCAGAATACTCTTAAATTATTAATGTCTATTTTGTTCCCTGATCACACCTGTTTTAAAATTCTATTTTTCAATGCTACTACAATACTGTCTTGGGAGATTGACGTCGAAAAATAAGCATTTTGGCTATTCAACCAGTTTCGGTTTATTTGTACCGGTACTCCACTTTATTTTAGTGCCTACGGGATGGTCATTTTGTGTTTAATCACAGCTTTCTTTATGATTCGAGAGAATTATTTATTTACGTACTTGGGCCTGCACAGATATATTAATTAGTACTATTTAATTTTTCTACAACTTGGCCCTTTAATTGTTTAAATTGTTTCTGGGATTTCCAACTTTCTTTGCAGGAAGTAATTAAAAACCTTTTTAATTTAATAAATTTAATGGTACCATAGAGTTCATTTATGTAAAATTTTATTTATGTAAAATAAATTAATAGTGCTATATAATTGGTCTTCAACTTGGCCCTTTAATTGTTTAAATTTTTCTGGCGTTTCCAATTTTCTTTGCAGGAAGTAATTAAAGACCTTTTTTGAATAGTCATCTATGAACATAAGAAAGTATTTTGCTCTATATAGTGATAGATTTCTAACTGACAAATAATGTCCAAGTGCACTACGTCCAAGAATTTCGTGGCATTTGACCTTTTATATTTAAGAAGTTGTCGCGTTAGTTTGCCTTTTAGACATATTACATACATAAGCCTGTTATTCTTCTTAAATAATTGTATACTATCAGTATTTTGATCAGATGACGCATACGTTGCCCTAAAAATATTCTCTATATTAACATCCGATATGTATGCAAATATTACTATATATGCTTAATCTGTACATACTGGTATTATTGATCAAACTAACAATAGCTACAATTTCATTGTTGTGTTCTGTCGTTAAACTTTACTTAACTACTATTTTTAATGACTTAGCTGACCAAAGTTTGTTGCTAATTTTGGCACATGTGACACTTTTTTAAGTATGGTTGTATTGTACTTACGATTATCGTTACAGACGACAAGGCTCGCATGACCAGAGTCCTTCACCAAAAGTGGTTTATCGTCTGACACATTAAGGTAAGGATGGGTGACACCATCTCTGCCGTTGAATTGCGGTGGCTACTCTAACTCTCGTGGGAAATACAGCTGTGCTTTGTCATATGCATAGAGGCATCTGAATCTATATATCATGCCTCGGTATCACTGACCGAGGCGGTGAAAGCAGTAGCGTGGCTAAAATTCTCATTTTTGAATTAGTCCTTTTGCTTTTCTTCGGATCTGCATTATTTTCTTATTAGACCGAATTTATTAAAGTTGAAATATCGAAGTTCTGTATGCTTGTTGCTTTTGTTTGTATTCACGTTGCTTTTGATCAGTTACGATACTGAATGTGTTATGATTTATCAGTCCTAATGTTTTTACGGATACCACATTGTATTTCAGTTAACTGTGGTTATTTAAATTATAATTGACCATTTGCATTACATTAAAGCCATAGTCATTACTAAATTTCAAAAATATTTTCTTCTGTATCAGTGTCTAAGTACATATCTATAACTTTTCACCGATTAAATTACTCCGGTAAGTCCCCAATATTCTCAAAAATGGTTATTTAAACATAAACAAACTTAAACAAAAGAACTTAATTAGAAACTCATTAATTTGGACGGGCAGAATCTACACTTTTATAAACGCTGCTAGACAAGTAATCACAACTAAAAGTGCACCTAGTGCACTTTAGCGGGGGGTGAATCTGTTTGTTTTGCTGAACGCGGTATCAGAGTCCGAATACAAAACAATATTCGTCGTCTGTGATGTATATACGAGCGTATGTATTATGTAAGTTAGCAGTATTCCAGTTACAGTACAACTGCATGGGAAGCAATAATGCACATTTCTGACGGTTTTGCACTTCTTAGTTTTTGTGTTCGGTCTAGGGGTGGTTAGCTTGAATTATTAATTTACGATGAATCACATACTGTTTAATCTGCAACTATGAGAAATATTAAGAACTAAGTAAACATTAAGAGCTCCAAATAACTCTTCAAATAATTGGTTGACCAAATATTGTGAATGCCTATTTCTATATTCCTTATACCAGAAAGGAAAAATATGTAAGAAAATAAACTGAAAATTAAATTTTTTTCTTTCGATTTAGAATAAATAAAATCAAACTTCATATACTTACATGTACACATATTCATACGCACAAAAAGCGATATACATGCGTCTGTGTGTTCAAATGTAAATTAAAACTTATGTATCTATTTTTAAATATTTATTAATTATTGCGTATAGCGTTTCAAGTAAATAATAATGAAGAAAAATTAAAGTCATTGATAAAGCACCAAGAAAAGAGAGTAGGCACCGGGGCTCAATCCAATCATCAAAATCATTATCATTATTAAACATTTATTTTTTAAAGTCGAGATGTTGTTAAAATACTTATTTTATAATATTTACTAGCTACTTTTTGACAAAAGAAACCAAAAGCGTAAGATAAATTCTCACTTGGGCGAGAAATAACTGTAATTAACTGTACGTTAAATATATATCAGATGAATTAGAAAGAATAATTCATACAGTATCCATAGCTTTATTCTAACATATTTTTCTGTATAATAAAATTATAAATGAAATATTGGGCATATCAGTATAAGAGGACCAGCTTTTTAATGCACACGCCGAAAATGCTTGTCGTGTCATTTCAATATAAGGTACATTGTAAGCAGGAACTTATTTCTTTTGTGAAGTGTAATGGTAGTTTTGAGCCTAGTTGCTGTTGGTATTCTTTTCCATAATTTTACTTTAGGATTAGTTAAACGTAAAGGATCAGTTTTAAATAGGAACAAATTTCTGAGCATAGGAAAATTTTTAATATTATTTCTACTGAAATAATATAAGCAAATAAAGTGTTATGCAAACAAAAAAATATTGACATAACTTGATTTCGACTTGCAATTATATAAGATAGAAAGGCAACTTCCAATTTTACACAAATTATATCCTTACGTAGACAAAATTATCTATTATTATTGAACCTGTAATCAAACATAGTATCACGAACAGAAGTGATAATCGGACAAAGTAAGATATTTTAAAAAGCCTTGTATTGGTATTTTCAAGGTAACAAATAGAAATTTAAGAGAGATAAAAAGTCAAAAGGCAAGAAACTTACTCTTTAATATATTAGTATCGCGACCTATTTCTATAAATTTAGTCGATCCTTATTTGGGTTACCAAACTTAAAAATAAATTATAAATAATATACTATTTGGAATTGAGTACACTTTTAGACTATGGCATAATTTTCTGAATGGAAATTTCAAAATGTGGTGCTGCCGAGACTATCTCACATCAGCTTACAAAAAAATTATTAGTCCTTATACATCTGGTAACAATTACAAGCGTTTTATTACCTAACACGTTAGTGGATAATTTAAATACAATTAAGTTTCTAAAAACTTCCACAACTATAGGATGTTTATATAATTACGATATTTTTGGTAAAAAGTGTAGAAGTAAATATTGTCATCGCGGTGGTGTATCGTGTTATTCACAAGGTATACGGCCTTTGGCATCGTGGCGCACCGAGGCGACCCGAGTTCTATTCCCGGTCGCTCGTCGAGTGGGTCTGGGCTGGTGTAAGAGATTGCTCTCGTAGCAATAAGTTCGCCATATTTATCTATTAGATACATTAAAGTACATAAGTAAATAAATATATACGGTAAGTCGTAATGCAGAATAAAATATTATTTCCAAAGAGAAAAAAAATTGCTTATAACGGATGAACAGCAAAAATGTCGCATTTTATGATTCGTATGACATTTTTATTATTTTTCTTTCTACAGATATTTTACTATCTGCATGATGTAATTAAAAAAAATTTCCACTTAAGAAAAATATTCTCTTTCACCTTATATATTCATGTTATAACTTCTTTCATCACGTGGTCAGTGACTATTGTGCGCATATTCTTTCCGGTATTATTATTTAAACGATTATTTAAGAATACATTGAATATTCAAATGTGCCATTTACATAATATTTAAATATAACATTATTTAGTATATAGCTATTTTCGTGTCTTTCAAGTATTTACTTTAAAATATTTTCAAATATTACCGTTCCTTTTAGTAACTACGAGATTTTCAGCGTTTTTACCATTATTACATTCCTTTATTCTGTTACCAGATTGCTGAGTTCAAATAATAAAATAAGGTTTATTACGTAGGCAATATTGAGGCATAAAGGCTGTTGTAAAATATAAAGCATTTATTAATAAAATTCCGTGGGAATAAAAAATATCCTTTATGTAAGAGAATGGCTTCTTATTTTCTCGTTTCTATGATTTCCAGCCTCGAAACGAAAAAAACGTAATCCTTATAAGATTACTCGCGTCGGTCCGTTTGTTAGAACAGTTTTTCTCAGAATGGTTTCTGAGAAACAAGAAAATTTAAAATTTTAAGTAGAAAATTGAAATTAAGCAGAATGTTGAAGCATATTAACCCACATGTAGCTCATAATACGATTTTTAATAATCAAATATATTCTTATTGAAATTTTGGATGGAAAAATAAAGTACTTTTTATTCAGCTTCATATATCGTGTAGAGTATCAATCGAAAAGCATCTTACTAGTATTCCAGAATTATTTATTTGACAATTTTTTATATGATATTTCTGGGGATATCCACAAGAATATATACCATAACACCGAAAGTTATAAAATGAAAATTATGAAAAAAAACTGCTATAATATAAAATGTTTTCAGTTTTCCGTCCCCTTAAAGATAATTACATGATAAATATTAAAATTATATTCAAAATAATTGCTTGGAGCTGGTTGTTGGAAACTTTTGTTAGTAAGTTAACACATTTATCGAAACGAGAAAACTGCGTCTGTAGATATAAGGCAAGTACGCAAGACCGTGAGCTTTAGAAGATCGCAATGGATATTTGGCATGTTTGCACAGGAAATGAAACGATGAAATACACTTCGGTATATTGTTGTGAACTGTAGTTAGTAAGTTAACGTTTTAACGTTTTTACGAAATAAGAAGACTACATCTATAGACATGCAAGAATGTGTCAAGATCCTGAACTTTGGTCAATCGCAACCGCCATTAGGAAGGATTGTACAAAAAATGGATAGATGGTGGGAAGGCAGACTTTGACATAAGTTTTAACTATTACCTTTTGACCATAATGGCTTATGGCGTAAATTAATAATTTCGCTCTCGAAACATATTGATTCCTCCTTTGTGTAAAATATGAGGGCACAAATTAAAATTTAATACAAAAAAATCTTTTAATGTTTTCCCTTTATTAATTCATACCACTTTTTGTAGGACTAAGAAATACTTTTAAAAAACTTAGGATAGCACAAACAAGATTTCGTTGCTGTAATTCGTTGCTGTAACTTTATCTAAAATCTTGAGTTCAGCGATGTATTGTTGGATTACCGTTTTATATTCATTACTTGATGGAATATTAACGTTAAACATTTATTTTTGTAATTAATAATATAGTAAAAATATATGAATAAGAACACTACAAGGCAAAAATTAAATTTCTCTCAATATTAGTTCTTCCAAAAAAAAAGATTCATTTCATTGTAAAACACCGGTGTGTGAAATTTACTTTCCAACAATATATGAAAATCACTCACACTAAACTATATTATTTGTTCAAACGAAAGCGAACTATGACTTTCATTAAATTTTAGAATGATATTGATTCGATCAATTAATACCACTTTTAATATGATTAATATTTCAAGCACATAAAGGTTTATTTTATGAGCATTTTACACATTCGATAAACAGTGTTTATATATATGTATATATATATATATATATATATATATATATATATATATATATATATATATATATCCTGACCAAACCTAACCTAAATGTAACTTGGCCTGGCCTAATTTAACTTAACACAACCATCTAACTGTTTTGGCAATACTCTTTTCAGCTTAAGTGTAAACATAATTTGTCATGATAATGATAATCATTATCAGGACAAATTGATACTGATTAAGCTGAACTATTTTTACCTAACACGCATTTTCTAGTTTGATTTAGACACAAGTTCTGTTTAAAATCATGTTTGACCGATAGCATATATATATATCAACGACCTGTCCTTCGTTACCTTTCCCATTTCCCTTGCCCGTACATTTCGTCCTTGTTCAAACTTTTGCAAAGGCTTTGATCGCTGAGATACCATTCTTTAAGCTGTCAATCATTCATCTGGCAGTTGACAGCTCCAGTCCAATTCAGTCTTGAGTTAGCTTTGATCATGTAAGCGAATTAAAGCCTTACTGAGTGAAAGCATAATTGTGAGCATGGTTTTGTTGTAAAATCGGATAAAATGGAGTGTGAAAATTGGAAACTATTTTATTGACAGTGTTATTTCTTTGATCTAAACGAGTGTTAATATTTGACGTTTCATTAATTACATGTTGACTTCCAAAATTGCATATGATAGTTAATTATATTAATAGTAGCGTTGTGTAATAACTATTTCTAAAAGTTCTGTTCAATTATATTTTTGACTACTAAGTGCATATGTTTATTTTTGGAACAACATCGTAGTACATCTGATCCATTTAAATTATATTTTTCCGGTTGCACCAGATTATATAAGCAATCAGATAGTACCAAATATCATTTAGTTAGGGACACATTAGGATTCCACCGTTCCATATTGAAAAATATTACGGCAAATAAATAAATTAACAAAAATTTGTCTTTGGACAGAAATAAAGTTCTTCTAAATAATTTACTTCATCTCTATGTTAAAAGTTGCAGACCATATCGACTTGTAAATCCATACGTTTATTTTATCTCTCGTGAAATTCGTGAAAGCAACAACTGTAGAAAGCTTGCATATTTGTAGTGAAGTTTAAGATAAATAAAAGCTGATATTTTTCCTATATTTTAATTATAGAAACTTATTACATATCGAATTAAGATTTCCATAAATTTCATAATAACATAAATATGTTAAGTATTTGCCTATACCGCATATTTAAATATTTAGGCGTATTAAATATTTCTATTGAACTGTTTAAAATTATTAATTTTATTTTTAACCTTGTGAATTTATTGTATAAAGTAAAGCGTAAAATATTGTGAATTTTTCAAAAGCTGTTAGGTTTAGAATCATGGTTATAATTTTTCAGTTCAAAATATTTCTATCGAACTGTTTAAAATTATTAATTTTATTTTTAACCATGTGAATTTATTGTATAATGTAAAGCATAAAATATCCTGAATTTTTCAAAAGCTGTTAGGTTTAGATTCATGGTTATAATTTTTCAGTTCAAAATGTACTTCCGAGTTTTCATATTCTGAGAAAGTAAACTTCTAAATTCTTAGAAGTAGTATTTCAGTAGAAGTTGGTTTTTCTCAATTTGTACTGTAGCAGTTTTGGAGATTGAGGGGACCATATTTTTTGTGGACATTTTTATTTAGAATAGCTTAAATAAAATTAAGAAAACATAGATTGACAATCTTTGTAACTATAAATTGCAATTGATACCTCATATACGACATTAAAAAAATCTATTTCAGTTGCCTACCCTAAAATTTTCATTGTGATATTTAATGAATTATTTAATATAATTAATTCTGTGTTCAACTTCAAGTTTTTACCATAAGCCGATTCTGAGAAAAAAGGTGTGACATATGGACAGACGTGCGGAGATGTGAGTCGTTTTGGAGTTCCGATTTTTCCCCTTTCAGTTACGGAACTGCATAAATATAACAAAATCGTAATTATTTTGTGCAATATTAATTGTTTATTTAATTCCGTACTGTACGCAACATCGTAGCAACAGTAAACAATTTTTCGCGTTTATTTCCTGATTCAAAATGAGAAGGGTTTGAAAGCCGTCCCGTGACCCAATTACCTACTTTTTTACTTTAACCGTCTCGTTTAAAATATGTAATCTATTACCACCGAAAGGAGCTTTGTCCGTACTTTGGTTAATGAATTTTAAAACAAATTAATTTGACAACCAAACAAATGTTATTGCCTATGAAGTTATGTACTCATATTAAAGTGCAAAATGGAAGATATATTATCCTTTTTTATTTTTAATGTGTAATGCAATTAATTTGTTCTTTTTTTGTGGCTACTCTCTTACCTTTTCATTTCTCATCGCCATATGGTAAATTGATCATATCAACTTAGCTCAATATATTTAATTGCATATACGGTCTCCAATCTTGCTTGTTTTGAAATTGCTGTTCATATATAACTTATTTGTGATCAGGTTTTCAAGAAATACTGTATTGAAAATATTTTAATATAAAAATACATATTTTTTTTTTCTTTTACATTTTGAGACCAGATGATCGACTTGAAAATTATTGAATGATGATAAACGAATACATAAATTAAATAATATTACTACCCTGTTTTTTTTCCAATTTAAGCAGGAAGCTTTTTAAAATATGTCGGTTTTGAATGGTTTTAATTATTAATACTCATAATGTAATTTAGGATTAAATTTATAAGTAGAACAAATGTGCAAATATTAAAAGGAGATGTTAAGGATCGGGACAGAAATAAGTAGACGAAATTATTTAATTGTATATACATCTGACAGACTTATTGCTATTAGATGTAATCGTAAAAGTTTAATTTGAAAATTTATTTACGCGCAAAATGGTGTTGAAGATTTTTTTAAAAGATGAAATTTATGAAACCCTTCTAACTAAGTTTGAGCTATTCTGCTAAATTTTTCCATAAATATTAGTTTGATTATTATAAAAGAATAAGTTGACAAGCAAAACAAGTTTTTTCAAAGTGAAGAATAGCCAAATCTTCTTCTGGTAGTTAAAAGTCGTTTCATGAAAATTCTTAGTCTCGTTTTTAGATTGAAACTTACATGGAAATATTTAATTATTTCTAGATTCGTAGCATGGGATGTCTCTGTTATTGATATACATATAGTTGTTAACAAATGGTACACACATACTTGATAACTTGTACCGTAGTAAATTTAATTAGCAAATTAAAATGAAATTGGGGATACAGTATGTGTGTACCGACACAATATACAATACAGGTACCGACACAATATACAAGACAGGCAACACAATACAGTACTTTTAAGTAACAAATAGAACACATTGTATATAAATAAAACATATTTATTCCAGCAACAATGAACAAAAGGCAAGCTATCCATTATGTATTTTTCACTAAATAAATTGTTCAAAATATCTTAAGAATTCTCATAAAAAACCTATATTATTGGACGCAGAGAGAACGAAATTCGATCGTCATTCATTGATTTTTTAAATTAAACATTATTGAAATTTATTGTCAATTAATTTACCTCTATAATCATTGCGTATATATTTTTTGAATTTTGTTCTATGTATCTGTAATACAATTATGCCAAGTCTTACATCTCCTTGCGCGAAATATGCTTTAAAATGGGACAAAATTTTCTCTTCACGTATTAATATATAGATTATCGAAAGACTTCTAAATATAAAAACTCTCGATTTTGAAGAAATTTATAATGTCAGCCCAGCTTATTATTATTATTGATAGTATCAGCTTATTCTGTCGAAATAAAGAAATTAAAATACTTTGAAAACTTCTGACGATTACAATTTAAGATGGTCAACAGCAATAAATAAAGTCTTGCGAAATGTACTTTCAAAACTTTGTATTAGAAAACTTAGAATTAGAAAACTATAAACCCATATATAGATAATTAATGTCCTGTTTCCACTAGTTTTATGTTTAACTGATTTCATTTAAATGATGGGCAGAAATGTTTTCAAGTTACTAGCTTTATATATGAACCAAATTTGCACCCTTATTCTACAAATTTTGTCGCAGTTTATTTATTACATGATATTGGATTTGCGAATATTTAAAGATTTATTATGAATTTACTATAAGGATGCCAATTCCTGTTTCGCATATAATGCAGAAATGTTTGAAAAACTATAGAAAATACATACTAGAAAATATATATCAATCGATACAGGTTATAGAGAACTAAGACATCGAGTGTAGCGCTACATTATTTTTATTAAATATCGTAAGAAAAAGTGGTTCCGCAATGATACTATAAATAATGAGAGTCCTCAAAATAATAAATAACACAGCGCGTGTCCGGAATGTTTTCACCGATCGAATTTAACGCTCGAAGATGTCTTAAAAAGACATCATCGCTCTGTTTAATAATTCAGATTTTTAGATCATTAACAGAGTATTAAACTTATAAATGATATTCCGTGTCTTTCGAGAGGATTACTTCCTACTTTACTTCCACGCAGAGACAGATATGTATAATATATACATTCACATACGTACATACATATGACACACACACACACACACACATATATATATATATATATATATACACACACACATATATACATATATATATATATATATATATATATATATATATCAAACGAGAATATTTCGTGATAACTTATTCAAATATATTTTCCAAATCAGTAGCATAAATGTGGTGTACAATGTGGTTTTCCTTAGCTGGTGTAATAAATTGAGGCTATGCTGCTGTGATACCATGACGCATATTTCCATAGTGATACCATGACGCATATTTCCATAGTACATTTTCTAAAATATTTTATTATATAAATATTCCACCATCCACATAGTGACGTCAGTGCGGAGCGTAATTTTCGCATTTTCCTTTATGTGAAATTGCTCTTACAATTGAAATTCAGATAAAAAGGCATTGCAGTCAGCAATGGGACAGTAGAGTAACGGGATAAGTGGAAAAATATTTTATTAATTTTTAGCAAAAAAAGTATAAATCAGATTAATCGAAATCACAACATGCCGAACAAGCAAAGAGGAATCCAAAAAAATGCCTCAAGCATGCGCCGCGAGCAAAATAACGCTGAATGACGTCGCAGCTATTACAGGGCGTTACCTAAACGCATAACGAATCGAGCCCAAGAGACGTACCCACATAAAGACCAGCTGATGTATTCGATGATACAAACCCATGATTATTTTTACGGATAAAAAATATTAATTACGAGCGACAAATTACTAATGAGAAAATTGAGGTTACCCTTTTTGTTTATAAATGAGTATTTTTAGAGAAATTGGCAAATAAATAATAAAAGTTAAACCGATTACTGGAAAATTGGTGTTTATGGGTAATTAAATAATATTTTATAAGGAACTCTTCTTCCAATTAGAGCAACTGAAAAATCTTATTAAACGATTGGAAATTCTCTCTGCTTTGCGTTGAATTTTCAATTTTAATGTTACAGTAACAGAAGCTACGCAATTCTTTTGTTCTTATATTATTACTATAATAAATATATAATAGATTGTTTTTAGAAATATTTATCTGAATAGTTTCAAAAATGATTAAATCCTATAAATACAAAGGTAATTATAAATTCCTTAAATTGGTAAATTATCACTTTTTTATTTAAGTTCTTATTATATATAAATTAAATAATAATGATTGATTCTAAATATATATAAAAGTCCAATCTTTAATTTGTTTTAAATTTTGTTGGACTGAAATGAACTATCCATTTTGCGTATTGTTTGATGTAACACTGGGAGAGGAGCCTAACCACTGAAGGTATAAATCGAATTTTTTTCTGAAATTTTAGAGAAATATAAAATTATCGTAAACCAAGTTATTGATGTTGACTGTGGTTAATTTTTCATTTAATAATCGATACAAAAAAGTGTTTTGTAGTATAGTTATTATATTGTACGGTAAGTAAGTACGCGTGTACATTGAAACGTTTTGATATGATTAAAATTTCATTTAGATTTCGACTTTTATTGACACTGAGAAAATACGACTTTTCCAAAGTTCTAATTTGGAGACATAACCTGAAGTTATTTAAGAATTTCTTTTTACAGTTTTTGACTCATTGTTTGTCTGTATAAAATTTTATATCGTTGGAAATACAAATGAAAACTCATAAAATATATTTTAAAACAATAATTCACGTAATCTTACGACATTTAGTATGTTCTGATTCATCAAACCTAATTATTTGCTTATGTCCAATATGTGGTTAAATCGAATTCTTCAAAAATCATTTCGTAGTTAACTTAAGCAGTAATTAATTAAATTATTTTTATTAAAGTCAAAATTGGTACTTACCTTTGGAAATATTTCCTTTCTATACTCGCGAACAAGAACACACCTCAACCTTTCAATAAATCACCCCAGTAAGTCCTCAAAGTTCCGGAAAATTGAGAGTTGAACGTGAACAAACGTAAACAAAAGAACTTAATTAGAAACTCATTAACCTGAACTGACAAAGTCCACACTTGTATCAACGCCGCTACACAAGTAGTCACAATTAAAACTGCGCCTAGAGCGCTCTAGAGAAGGGTGAATCTGTTTAATTTGTTTGCTGAACGCGGCCTCAGTGCTCGGCGGATACAATACAACGTTGGCCGTTTGTGATATGCTCGTGTGTGGTATGTAATTTTAACAGTATTCAAGTAATAACATAGTTGTATATGAAACAGCAATGTAAATTGCTGATGGTTTGATGGTTTTGAAGATTTTAATTTTCAAATTTGGGTATTTAACCAGAAATATTGATTTAAGATGAAATACATTCAGCTTAATTTGGATCTCTAAACAATATTGTAAACACAGTTGAGAAAGAGCTATCCTTTTGAAGCGATTAGAAATTCCAGTTTGACAGCGATAAACCAAGTAGTGTGAATTCCTATCTTTGTTTTTCATTTAATTAAAAAGAAAACGTTTCTTAAATAAATAGTCCGAAAATGTATTTGTGTTTATTCTTTTCTTTATTTTCATACGCATAAAGCAAGAAAGATGTACGTCTCTTAATTTAAATCGTATTTAAAATTGATGTGTCTATTTTTAATTATTTATAAATGGTTGCATATCGCATTTAAAATAGATAAGAATAAAGTGAAAAGGAATTAAGCTAAATAATTTAAGCCATACCTCATTTTAGGAGAATTGGCATAGAGATGGAAAACAATTTTCGAAACCATTTTTATAAAGAAATATTTATTTTGGAAATTTCAGATTTTGTTAAAATACTGATTTCGTAATATTTACTGGGCCTTTTTTATAAATTAAGCAAAAAGCATAAGATCAATGTTCATTTGGGGCCAACGTCTATTTTTGTACATCAATCCTTTGTTATAAATGAAACATGATACTGAAAATAAGAATCCAACTACCGCCAAACTACAGTGAAAACTATGCATCGCAAAAGTATCAATTATATTAAAATAATCATACAGTCTTCATACATCCATATATGTAAAAAGGTAAGAACACTTTACATTGATATGTTCCGGTGCTGATCATAATACTAGGCACCTATCGATATACATATGTACCTAGTATTATGATCAACACTGAAACATATCAATATAAGCTGCATAACATAGTAATACACAGTTGATAATAGTAATATTCTTTCAATATAGGGTAAGGTCTAAGTAAACTTCTTTGTTTTAAAATCTGTATTAGAAATTCAACTTTAAGTCGGTTAAAATTGAATAGTTGCAGTTGGTTAAGGTTGAATGGTTTTTTGGAAAGTTACATTATTTTTTCTTACACACAAAGAAACATATTTATTAGTATTAGTTTCTAAAGATAGGAACAGTTTCTAAGCTTACTTTAAGACATTTTAAAAACCTTGTATTTCATTTCGATGTTACCAATAGAAACATAAGATAGATCATTAAGTCAATGGGCAAGAAAATTATATTTAAGTACGCCAGTATCATGATCTATTATTTACAAATTTAGTCGATCCTTAAATAATAAAGTTGTATAAAATTTTTAAAAATAAATGGATTATGGACTATATCATTTGGGGACGAGTACACTTACCGTGGCACAAATTTAATAAATGGTCATCTTATTTAGAAAATATTGATACCGAGAAGATCTCACGTAAGCTTATAAGAAAATATTTAATATTTATTATAACATTAATAGCTGTGATATTTTTTAACAATTTTATTTTGGTTCATCGAAAATTCCATCTCATAACCATGATGAGCCACTTAAAAACCTAATTTGATAGTAAATATTTTCTAAATAAAAATTACATTAAATACAATGAGACATATTTTAAAAATAAAAAAGAAACACCTTTTTCTGAGTTAAAGAAGACTTATCATTATATCACTTTTGTGAGGCACACTTTCTGCGAGAACAAATATTTGGGAGAAATAATTTCAACAATCCCACTGTTATTCTATAATTAATAAATAAATAACCTTGTAATGGACGTGATATTAAAAATGACTTTTGTATTTTACCACTGTTCACGTAGTATTACATGACAGAATGCAAAGATGGATTTGCGCACAAAAACATTTCCATTAAATGACCGTGGAATTCAACGTGGAATTAATTTATTATTAACCGTAGTTTTTGTAGTATTACTATAATATTTATTATTTTGCCGCAAAATATATTATTTAAAAAGGATACAAAGTTATGTGAATTCTTGTTTTAATTTTCTAAATAATATTTATGCTTAGTACAACTCAGTATATCTTTTTTCGTAATTATACATTTACTGAACATTTCATTTATGCATCAAATGCATCGAAAATATCACTGTCACTTGTTTTGATACAATATATCACAAATATCATAATATGACAGGTGCCGTTTTTAATGTCTGATGGTTCAAAGTAAAATCAAAATCTTCATGAAAAGGCAAGGAATGTTCTTTTAAAGTTTATAAATTTGAAAAAAAATTAAAAACCAACTATTACAGTATATTTAGATGAAACTTGGACAACATTTTTTGAATAATAATGTTCGCCAACTTAAAAATCAATTGTTTAAAAATACAAATTATAAAGCTTTTCAAGTATCATATCCGTACAGTCGTAATTTTCCTGCCATCGATAAAACTTTTCGTTACTATTTTTTCTATCACCAACGCTTTAAACAGTTTATGCGTATAAACACAAGACAACAATTGAACTTTCTAGAAAAAATGTATTGTCTCAAGGAGTATGTGCTTTTAAAAATGTTTCATATCTACAGGGAAGTTTAGGTGACAATGAAATCTTTAGCAAAAAGTTTAAAAGGAAATATATTTGGTCAAACATGGTATTGTGAAAAAGTAGAAAATTTTCTTACGATGGATGAACATCGTAACTCTTTGTCGTGATTCACTTTTTCATTTAAACTTTTCGTCACTTTTCCGTCCACGTATCTTTTGATATACACAAGAAGTAATTAATAAGACATCAAACAAAATTTATTCTATTTCGGAATAATATTCTCTTCCATCATATATATTCATCTGACGTCATTACACGTTCGTTAACCATTACCTTATTCTCACATTTCATAAATTGTGATTAAATTTTTATCGATTTAGCATTTCACCCCATTATATTACTTTAAACAATCTAATATCACATAAAATTGTATTGGCTTCGAATATCGTTCTTCGACTCGTATAAATATTGCTCAGAAACAAAAATTGTTTGCCGTAAGTTCGTAGCGAACAAACCGCATTTCGTTACCCCTTTTTGTATAAATAAGACTATTTGTGTCTATTATTGTATCTGATAAATCTGGAATTACGGGTGAATATTGCTATATTTATCGGTTTGTGTTAAATTCCTATTACTCTGTTAGATCTATGGTATTTCCATGTGTTTAACGTAACAATTAATATAAAAATTAAAGTAAAATATAAAAAAGTAATTAAAATTAAAGTATAATCATTACGCATACGCGTATGATGAGTACAATAATATATAAAAACTTTTAAAGATTTATGATGTGCTAACAAATATTGTTCAACATGTGTTCTTGTTGAAGAATTCACAGATTCGATAAGACATGAACGCTTAAAAGTCATAACTTTGAACTAAAATATTTTGATTTATTATTTTAGTAATTTAGGTTTTTATTCGTATCGATTAGAGTCCAGAAATTTAGGTATGTGGTCAGAGTAAACTCCCTACGCGGCTTGAGTAAGTAATGTATACCATCTTTTATGTGTGTATAACGTAACGTACGTAAATAAGTATTACATAGCAAGTTCGCATAACAGGCGGTGAGCGATGAGGAAAAAGAAAAGTTTTTAAACACACTGCCCTTCCAATCACAGCCGCCTGACGCCCTAATTGATGTATTGAACTATTTGTTCTCATTATCTGTCGAAGGGTCATAGAAAATTGTGAATAATACCATTAGTTAATTTTTTTCCAAAAGAAGCACTATTTCATCGGAGGCTTACGCAGCCATTTCACTTTGTAATTAGTTTAATTATATCGATGGTTTTTTATTTGTCTGGAGGTAGATTCCGGAAAAATAAGACTTTATTGTGACGTAATATTAGAGAAACGTGTATTTGTATATTTAGGGAACATATTTTGCTTGCTATTTAAGTGTAAGTAGTATTTTTGTCTTGATGTTAATACCTTTCATGACTGCATTTAAATAATATTACCAAATTGTTACCATTTTTCATGTCATTTATAATACTTTATTATACACAAAATAAAATATATATTATTTTATTTGATTCGTCGTTATTAAGTGTAGAAAAGCGTTAAAAATTTTAAAAAAAAATTTGTGTATAGGAAGTGGAAAACTTGTATGTAGATTGTTATTTTTTATTCTAACTGTAGTCATTCAGTGTAGTCATGCAGTGTAGTTATTCTAATTCTAACTGTAACACCCAAAGTCAATTTGAAGGCTAATATACGCAAACGGATTTAAAAAGGAAAAATGGAAAATGGAAATTCAGATTTATTTGAAAAAAATCAGACTAATGATACTTCTACACGTGTAGGGAAGTATGATAAAATATATTTTTAATATTTTGCTACGTGTTAATTGTGATCTCTACATAGAGCGTATAATTTTAAAAATTTCTTCACACAATTTTTGAATTGTAGACCTGAAAGACGAATTGATGAACAGATTGCCGGACATGACAATATTACAACGTTTATTATTTTATTTTCTTATATTACTACGAAATCCTGAAAAGCAAGGTTGATAGAGTATGCATTATATTTTTATTTTCATATATCACTCAACTTTGCACACAAAGCAGAATAGATAGAATCTAAAAACTATAAAATAGATCATTGTAGACGCTGACTTTGATGAATTACCGCTTTGATCACAAGAAGGTTACTACTAAATTGAGAATTGTGATGAAGAGGAAGTAGAGAATAAATAAAAGACATGAAAAATATAATAGATAAAATAATAATTAGGAAACATATTATTCCGGTCCTTGAGAATCTGTACAAATTATTAAACCAATAATAACAAAGGTCTACAATGGTTTTCCCTTTTCAGATTCGATGATTGATTTCAATAGATTTTGGGGCGCTGATTACGGGAAAAATGCTAAAAAAATCATCCATCACCTTAGAATGTTTAGTTATTTAGCATAGTTTTTTTTTCGAAAGTGCCAAAGACTTCCTGATCCAAGAACTGATATTTTATTTTATTTCTTTCTTATAGAACAAAAAACACACTGAGTGGTTGCAGTAGACAACAATGAATAAGTTCTCATAAATAGTTAAATAAACATAACATGATTAACTAAATAACATACCCTTATTATTGGAAAAAAGGTGGATTTTTAAATCAAAAAATCGTAATTAACTCAAATTATTGGAAGAGGGTCAATGGGGGTAGATTAATAGAGACAGAGGCCAACACTGGACGAAGAAAGAGTGGTCACCGAGGACTGAACTAGTTCCTGAACCAAAAATGTTGTGGCAGAAAATTAAGCCCCCCGAAAGTTTTGCTAACCCTGTACGCATAAAACTGGGAATGATGAAGCAATTCGGACTTTTAAGCGAAAATCTCACAATCGGAGCTTCGGTACAAAAAAAACAAGATACCATAAAAGTATTTAATATTTCTAATTTATTTATTAACGTTATTTAAATGTATTTATAATATTTTAAAATCATGTAATTATTTTTTATTGTAATATAGTTTTTTTACTTAGTAAAGGTGGCATCTTTTTGCGATTTCATACATAGGGTTTTTCCAAAAAAACTAAGGGTGATGGGGAAAATTCCAATTACGTAATTCTTATTAATCAGCGCATCAAAATACCCTAAAATCAGCTATCAAATCAAAAAAGGGAAAATGAGAGTTAAAATTTGCAGACCTGTCTAATGAAAATTAAATATAGTTATCCAAGTTTCGTTCCATTGAAACTATATTTTAACAATAAATTACTCTAATGGTCCCTTTTCCAAATGCAATGGTAAACTTTTATATTAAGTGTAAAAACGTTACATAGACTGACGAGTAATAATGATATCGTTATAATACGGATTCACATTTTCCACATTTCATTTATAGCAACAATAATATTTATCGATAAAACATCGATGCTTAGTTTATATTCCTCACTAATTTCATAAAAAAATAATTTCAAATACTATTACAAATAATAACCATTCGTTTTGAAATAACTGCTAAAATATAAATGTTATAAGTTCGCAAATTAAATATTATGTTTTCTTTTTCTAAATTTTATCTCACTTCGACCTCTGCAACAATTAACTGCATAATGTGGCATTTTGAGACACATTGCGTTCGCGACTGTAACCTATATGCAAATGACGTATTCGATTTTTCGAAAATAGCGCGCATGTCGGATTTTACCTGCGTACAGCTAGCGGGGTTGGCCAAGTATGGCACGTCCAGTGGTTATAAGATCCATGAGTTGAAAATAAGACATTTTTATTGGATAATATTGCGATAAACATTTTAATTAATTGTTTCTACACTCCTTTGTTTCAACCTATTTGAAAATACATGCCCAATTATTCTTCCTTCAAATAAACACTTTTCCTGTATATTTACGTAAGCATTCATATCTCGTAAAATGCATAATGAATACGGTTAAAAATTGTTGAAGTTGGTTAAAAAGTAATCGACTGTCATGCCTGCACTAAATTGTAGAATATCTTCGTTCTTCTTTTATATTTTACACGATAAATTGTTGAAATTTTAACTTCTAGTTAAAATGGTTAAATGATGACATCGGTTTCTGCAACCATAGAGTTTCTTTGTAGTTACACGTGGTATACGTTCTTACAAGGAGCCACGGCCACAAGCCGCTCAACGCAAGACCCGACTCCGAATAGCTGAAAAACAGCTACCGAGCTCGGAACTTTGTAATTAATTTGGAATTTAATAAAGCTATAAATTAATTTCGCTCACACCAATGTCAAATGTGCAAACGACATTTTTTGTGTCTCTTTCCTTCTCTCTCAAGCACAAATACAACGAAAAGCTCCTTGTGACAGAAGGGATTTTGGGGGATGGTAATGTTTTATATTTTGCGCTCGTAAAAAATGCTAGGGCGGAGATTTTTTAAAGGCTTGCGGTAAAATCCTGACTAATGGAAAAATATTGAAAATTGAATGAAGTAGCGCGTTATTTATGCATGTTTACACTAAAATGTTTCGTGTCATTTTAATATTTTAGGTTGGCACGACATCAAAGGTGCTTCGTTTGAATTTTCATTACGCTTAAAAGACGGCGTGTTTTGACAGTTACCATTCACCAAATATTATTCTCGTGCTAAGATGCTAAATTTAAATATATATTTTATGTCATTTTATATCTGATATCAGTTTATTGGAATAATAGTTTGAACCATATATGCATTTTATTAATGTTTTAATGAAGGATGACGTAATCGAGTAGTGTGTTTCAAAATTTGCAATCTACTAAAAATGAGATTACAAACAGCCATTTTGAAAAGCAAGCACTTTAAAAATAGATCAATTAGCGCCTAATACTGTCCAGACAGATATAAAATTACTGCACTTCTACATTCTCAATATTCGTTATCAATATCTTGTGCATATATATATATATATATATATATATATATATATATATATATATAAATATATATATATATATGTATATATATATATATATATATATATATCTTCTCTTCAATATTCGCTATCAATATTTTGTAATTCATTATTACAGACCATACATTGATACTAGGAAATCTTAAAGACAAAACCTTAAATTTTGTTAACATGTTGGCTCCCAAGTCAAAAATTTAACTTCCATTATCGAAGATTCTCGCAAATGTCAACGTGAGAATAAAAATATTTGAGAAAAGCAAATAATTTGTTAGGTATGTGTTAAATGTTAAATTCTAATGTTACGTTATGCAAAGAAGAATTCGTTTCTTCTTTCGAAATATGTACGTTTACTCATTATTCGTACTTTTTTACACGTAAAGTATACGTTTTTACCTATACTTGTAATATACATATTAAGAAGTTCATAGAACTTTGCGCGTTGACGAAATATGTCTTACTGGATTTGTGTCATGTTCAAAAAATGGTCACAAAATATCTAAAACAATTCTTCAACATGACATTAGTTAAATCGACGGGATTAAACAGTCATCTAAATGATTGATATAAAAAAATGCTTTATATCCCTCCCCGACACGCACCAGCCTTAATAGTGATGAATATCCATCTAGCGCTCCTCATACGACTATGACGAAACGTTCTCGCATCCACACGCGTAACTAACTGTCTAACTATAACTTTGCTTTACGAGACTACTTTCGCCCTATCTCTAACGTCGTAGCTGGCATAGATGCGGTGTAGATACACACACATTTATAAATATGTATATATATACCTAGACGTAGCTACCTCAACTAACGCGTACAAGTCATGGGAACATCCAAAATGCGCCAGAGGATTTATGAAAAGCGGATGCCTTACTCAATTTACCGCTTCATCAATTCTAATCTGTTCCGGCCTTCGGGCGTGGGGCTTGAATTTTGTGTCACCACGTCGATGGCGACCGGTGCTGCTCGTTTTATACACATAATAACATTTAATCAAGTCAAGCTATTACTTAGATTAGCTCGATGGCGAACTTGGTACACGGCTGTGTACAGTTCAATGAAATGTGGTCGTTTTAGTAAATGTATAAATCACGATACAAAAACATGATACGCTTATATGCAATTACTTTTCCGTATGAAATCTCTGTGCAAAAGTTATTTTGCCTAATATTTTGAATAAAGAAAAGAAAAAAATTAATATTTTAAAAATATTTTTCATCAAAAACTCATCTTTGTTAAATTTGTTTTATTCAGAACGATATTTACTCCAGTATATTATGATACCATAATGAAAATTAAAAATAAAAGTCAAAATGTTATAAATCGTCAGCTGATATGCTGTAAATCGTCAGCTGATATTATTAGTTATACTTAATTTTAAATTTGTGATAATTCATTTACATTAACATTTTTACACTTAGGAAATTATTGATTTTGTTTTAAAGTATTATTTTATTTAACACTATGTAATGGGTCACAGTCAACACAAGTTAATTCCTGGGTATCTCTTGCTTAATCTCTAATCAAGATTATCTTTTGTCAATAAACACTCTATAGGTATGCATAATGTAGTATCCTACGCTTTGGGGTTCCTTAATCAATTTATTCAGTTTCTTTTTTCTTTGCAAATAATGTAGAAAAGAAATAAAAGTATGTATATTAAATTATCAGTCACGACATAATGTACTTGAAATCGTCTTCACTCTATATTTTTTCTTTATTTATAGATTTAAGGATTTTGAATTTTTTTTCCACATTTTGAGACTTTTAAATTTTTGTCATATCAAATTATTTCGATACCAAAAATAATCTTGTTCCTAATAAGAATGCAACCTTTTTAAATTGTTGACTGTTGGTTGAGTTAGTGCAATCTGTAGCTTCCCTTTAATAAAGTGAAAATTATTTTTATTTACTTTTTAATATGATCATATCGCGATGTAATTTGAATTTAGTCGCCTTGGCCTTAGGAAATTTTGGTATTGTTATTAAACGACATATTTACTTAAAATGCCTAAGTACTATGCCTTTACCAGCCAAGTTAGTAGAAATATATTTTTTTTCATTATCGGAAAATATGTTAAAATGAAATAAAAAAAATTAAAAATTGAATCTGAGAATTTCTCCATAATTTAAAGATCTTTTTCCAGTGATACTGCTACATAAATAGTTCAAGACAGTAAGAAACACGTATTTTTCTTAAGGCCTTCTGATATCAACAGCCTTTTGATATTGTGAAAACCACTTATCAGGTATTATAACCTTTATTAAAGAAGAAGTTGCCTTGTTAATTCAGCTAATCAATTCTAGTTACATGTAATCAAAGTGATATTAAAGAAATGTACCTAATTCTGCCTTTAATAGCTAACAGAAAAGCTATTACTTTGGCGTCTTTCATTATTCAGAAAATTAAATTTACCCATCTATGGTTCAATTGAAATTGAACATTTTCATTCTATGCTGAGTCACAAGAAAAACTACATCGAAACATTAGTACATAGGTAACATGTACTGATGTTTCGATGTAGTTTTACTTGTGACAGCATAGAATGAAAATGTTCAATTTCAATTGAACCATAGATGGTTCAATTGAAATTGAACATTTGAAATAACATTTAAATAATAGTATCCTTTATATTATTTAAATGTTGTTTTTGTTATTATTTGGTATTGAATTTACTATAAGAATTTATGAGTAAATTCAATACCAGCAATGCTATTTCAAATGCTAAAGGATACTATTTCTATAATTATACATACTTTCACAAATACACCAATGATTGTAATTCTAGTAAATTCAATACCAGCAATGTTATTTCAAATTCTAAAGGATACTATTTCTATAATTATACATACTTTCACAAAGACACCAATGATTGGTTTGTACCAAAATATTTTAATAGTCGAAACTACAGTATATATTTTGATTCCAAGTCCCCATTTTGTAGTCTAGAAATATTTGGCATTTCTATACTGCAAAATTAAGTTAACTATAACCTGAAAAAGAGTAGAATATTTAAAGCCTTAAAGAGCAACACATCACAAAAATTGTCAAAAAAAATCACAGCAGCGTAAGTCGGAATAGAAAATGTAAACATTGTTTTTAAAATGTGATTTCTTTGATAATTTAGTAATAGCAACAGAGAATATCAACATAAAAACTTTACCTTTGCTGTATAATATCTTACCTAACACATAAATTCCGTCCACTGATAATTATATATAGATAAATCGCTATGTATAACGTATTGCTAAGAACGACCACCAAGAATATGAAATTAAAACGGGATAATAACACAGCAGAGATTGATTTTAATATAAAAAAAAGGAATTTCCAAGATAAAGTGGGAAGAGATGGATTGATCAAGAAGTGACACATTCGGAGAGATGGATGCTGCATCGTTACTTAAATTGTTGCATCTTAAAATTGAAATGTTACATTTTGAGCCTTAGGATCATTTTCCCAAAAAAATCGTAATCTCTCATTTCTGCGACATTTACTCTTACCCTAAAAATTATCGACCTATGTAAATAATTAAGGTGTAATGAATAATTTAGACAACTCTTTTATTATTAATAAATTATCAACGTATTACTATAGAGTCAATATCGAAAGCATACACCAACTAGAGTTGGCTCCTAACTAATGCAAACAATAAATAGGTCCTTAATAGATTTAAGTGAATATTTGATATTATCATATACGATAAATTAGTTAAATTTGACATTTATCTCTCAATATTACAGGGCTAGTATTTATATATGTCCAAATCACATACTAAATGTATATGTACTATCGATTCTGCCTCACCAAATCGTAATGGTATATAATAAATAGGGGTATGGAGAGATTTAACTCATTTACGCTTCATATTTATTATCAATTAATTAGTGAAAATGTAAGTAATGATAGAATAGAAAATGACTAACTAATAACCTAAGATTATTGAGAAAGTACTGCATAAAACAAAGTACAGTTTAGTAAAAAAATCGGTTTCAAGACCAAGAAAGGCATTATTCGGGTGTTACGATTATGTAGACCATACAGATTCAAAAGAAAAAAAATATTTTTAATTTGAATTGGTAAATTAGAAAAATATTTGATGAAAAGTAATTTTCTGAAAATGCATCGCGTACGATTCTTACGCTGACTGAAGTAAATTTTTTGCAATTATTATCAGTTAGTTACTTCTACAATTTTGTTTTTGGATGTTTGTGACAGTCACTTATTTAGTAGAGGTTTCAGTTTATGCACTGTTTAAATTTTCTTTTTCGCAATAATTAACATCTTTAATTAAACAAGACTGATGTGATTTGGGTTACGTAAGATTATCAATGTTATGGTTTTGGTGTTTAAAAATTAATTACCTACATGACAAAAATACTTTATTAGACCTATCAATAAACTTTATAGCTCAGTTGGCCTTAATTTGGAAACTTTATTTCATAGTTTTGTTATTTGGGAACAACAATTTTGAGATTGGTTTATTTTTTCTATTATTTTTTTTCCAAAATATTTTTCACCAAATGTTTGTTTATAAAAAATATTAGACATACTGAAATGTCGTTTTCGTAATTTACGTAGTTTATGTAGTTTACGTTTTTCGTAATTTGTGTAGTTTACGTTTTTTAACCGTAGCTATTAGTAAAAGAATATTGTTATTAGAATAATACGCGTATTGAATGAGTATCGAAATTTACGACGAAGAGATATTTAGACGGTCTTAAATTATTAGAATTATCAATTTCCCGATAAGATTTCTTTGCTATATACTATTTTATTTTAACAAAGTCTTTCGTCTAATTCCTAGAACAATACGGATAATTTCTTAACATATAACATTGTGTAAATTGGCTAGTGGGATTTTACTCATTTTACTTATGATCGATTGTAAATTCTATACCTAATAATCGTTATCTTTCTGTAATACGAAATTATCTAAACGTCTTGTAACACAAAATATGAAGCTATCTAACAGTGTAATGAGTTTTCGCGTAGACAAATGCTTTTTTTCAAAGTATCTTTCTTGTAGGTTGGATTGATTAACCCGATTTATCAATAAATAAGATAAAACACTACCCTACATTATATATGTGTGTATCTCCTTCTCTGGATACTTTATATGATCTCGGGTCTTTGCTGAATACAACTGGGCTGAGTGTTGTGAATAAAACAGCTTTCAGTCAACCCGTTGTGCATTAGCATTTTAGTTAATATTAGCGGCAGTCTCTTGTTTTCTTTAAGTCTTATTTAGCCGGTATAATTTATTGATTATGTGTTTTATTACCGAAAATGTTTCATAGTGCAAGTATACATACACACACGCGCACATATATATATATATATATATATATATATATATATATATATATATATTCCCCTTATTTTTTCCACTTAATAATATAAACAATATAGTTAACTAAAATTCTAAAAAATTTACCTTTCCGATTGGAACTCATTCGTGCTTAATTTTTTCTTATTAGTTTCAATTGTTTCTCAATTTAAAACGTTCTAGATTATCGTAATTACCATTAAGTTATATCGATATACAATACATAGTTTCCGCATTACGCCATTTACCAAATTTACCAATAATATACACGACAGAATTTTCATCCATTACTTTTTTTCAATCTTCCAACTTCATTTGTTCCCAACACCCTTAATGGATAGACATTGCCATTACCTTGGTCGTCCATAACATATATCCTGTCAAATTAGGTCTTAAATATTTAAATTTAATTATTTCTAGACCTTAGCTCATTTTAATTAAATTTCTGTACAGTTAACAATAAATAAGCCCTAACTAATATTACTCTACTGAACATTTTTTGCTGAATTGTTACTTTATTACGTTCTTCACAATATTTTATTCTAGTTATACTATTATACACTTAGTTATACTATTAGCCGAAGTTAATTTTTTTCTTGAATGATATTGGAATGTAAAATTGTCGTCTTAATGTGCTGTTCGCTGTTGGTCCCAGATATTTATTTCAGATAAATCAATATTGTGTGTGTGTGCATATGTATATACAAAAATAATATAAATACATATATATATATATATATATATATATATATATAATACATACACATTTATATTACTTAGATGCGAGACAGCATATATTTACAATATAATAGATAGACAGAAACAACGTAATAAGATTTGTGTCATTTTCTATATTCATTATAACTGTTCCAGCAAAGATACTTACCACACTTATCCCCAAAAGACATTATTATCTATCTGTTATAATTAAAACTTTGCTTCCGAGTGGCCCATCAGACGGTTAGATCGGAGTATTAACTCTAGAATACACCGTTGCGTATTTTGGTGGTTTAAGATGGTAAACTTATATATTCATCTGTATAGTAAGTTTATACAATTCTAATGCGCCTTAAGGGAATATCGTGAACATACCGATGGTTATAGCATAGCTAAGGGCCATGTAATTGAAAGCTATCTGCGCACATAAAGCATGCCATAGCCCTGGGAGGCTTATAATTTATACGAGCTTTAAAGGTAAGTGCTTCATTTATATTTGACAAGCAAAACCGTAATGAGTTAACATAACGTCTTTAATGGTTTTAAATGGATTCCTCGCATTTACAAGAGCCCACTTCATTTCTACACCACATTACCGCAGTCTTCCTGCTCCTGAGGCTTACGGGGAAATATATTATTGTCGCAGGCTGTAGTAGTTTAGGGAGTATTTATTAGCGCAGTTATACAAGCGCGCGTAAATAAACATCAAGAATGAATATTGCCTTCAAATTTATAACTATAAGGCGGATCGCTTTGTAAGCTTGGTAATCTACAATACATAGCAAAATGTACGTTTGTTATGTACAGTAGTTTACATGTGGAGAGAAATTTGAGTAATTACCATTGGATTTGGGAGAATGCGTATACTTTTCTAAAAGGAAAGTATTTTTTTATTATACACGTATAAAATTTTAAAATGACTAATTGTGGAAAATAAATTTGAAGAAAAGTTTTTATTTTTAGGTTATAACAAAACATAATGTAATAAAATTTAGAAAAAAGCCCGATAATAGAATAATGTTGTTTTATTTTGACCGAATTTCTAATTTTTATTTTCTTGAGTTTACAATGCCCCTATTAATATTTACGAAACCTTATACGAAAGTTCATGAATATTTGTCGTCTACTTATGAAGTGAGAAAAAAAGAAAAAAAGAAAATTCAATACGATTTATTGTAATAAGCGTAAGTATAGCCTTTAAAAAATGCATATTATTAGGTATTTATCAAAATATTAAAATTAATTATAGGTTTTTAAGGGCAAAAATATTATACCTCAAACGTAATAATTCGAATTCGTTGCCAATATCTATGAATTATAAAATTCGAACATAAAAAAACAACATTGCGAAGATTCAGTTGCAACCTACAAAATTTCTATATATTTTAAACCATTTTTTAACAGTAAATACACAGCAAATTATCGTCTTGGATACTATATTTAGAAACTGTACGTATTCTGTACACTTCCGAAAAAATTCCACGCAGATTTTATTTAATTTTTTAATACAAAATATATAGGTGATTCATAATTGTATTTAAATGTAACTGTGAAATATCATTCTGCAGTAATTTTCTTCTACGTATAACGCAACTTTAACAAATATTTTTAATAAGTATACATTCTTAATAAGTATTAAAATACCAATCTCAAAATATTCCTTTTATATATCTAAGATATAATATCATAATATTTCATTATGATACAGATATTTCCTATTATTTTAAATATATAGCATAAAAAATCCTGTAATAAGAAAATGTTCGAGTAAACATAATGATACAACGTTCCATTAAGATACAGAAATCTCAAATAGACATCACAATATTTCCGTTTTTATCAGAATTCATCTGAAACAAATATTATAATTTTTAATGGAAAATACTAAAATATATTTCAAAGTCTTTGGTTTCTTGTTTTGCTTAGTTATTTTTGGCTTATTTCCTGTGAATATTAGTATCAGAAAAACAGATACAAATGAAAATATCCACCGAACACAAATATCTGTGTGTGTGTGTGTGTGTGTGTGTGTATGTGTGTATATACAGATACAGACAGGCATGCACGCACGCACTCGAGTAGCGTCGAAATTCAAAAGTGGAGATCTCTGTAATAGATTGATCCCGAATAGTATAATATAATATTATACCCTGAATTTTAACGAATTTAATTATAAAACGGCCTTAAAATGTAATTGAAGTATTGTCAAATTAAACTATTCTAGAAAAAGGAAATGTCTTTCTAAGTGGTTCACTATCGAGATATACATTTGTATAATATACAGATATCTTTCCACTGAGCCAATATAACTCACATCAAAACATTATTTATTCAATATGACCGACAGTAAAATAAAAAGGAGACAGTAAACACCGCAAGCTAATATACGACAATCAGAAATATTATTACTTTCATTCTGTATATTTACAATATACAACTTAATTAAATACGGAAATTTTATTGAGCCCAAACAACCTTAGGTATATGAGAATAGTTATATACTCGCACACAATATAAGGCGCAGATTGGCTTCTGTAGATATATTTGATGCGGAAATAAATGTGAGCAAATAAAAAGGGTAGCTGGCGCGTTGATACGAAGTCTTGAAGCGTTGCGCAAAATCAATAGGAAAATCGTCAAGAGAAAAATAAGCACTGAGCAATAAACTACGGACGAACATGTCTGTATCTTAGCGGAAAATAATTTTCTCACAATAACGACCTATCATAATGTACTTGCTGTGGAGCTAGAACGTAAGAGAAAAGAGTACGGGGTTTGCTACTGCCTCAGATTACGTGTGATGTAGCGATTCCTACGTGTTTTGGTAGTGTTAGGGGATGCGAGTTTTTTCCGTTTGTTTTCCTCTTGCGATTGATTATTGTTTATTAAGTTTTGTCGAAATGAATATTTTTATGTTTAAGTAAATTTGGACTATCAATAAGTGGGTCATTTTCTTTTGTAATCAAGTTTAATTATATAAAGATTCACATTGAAAATTAAATTTACTCCAACAGTAAAACCATGTTACTATATTGTGTACGAGATATGGAGTACGTTGTTTATTTCTTTGTTTATCTTTCTTTCATGGTTAAATGACTCAACGGATTTTAGTGAATTATGCATATAAATAGTATACATCCTAGATTAAAAGTAGGCACTAAATTTAAAGACTAAAATATATTATACACGTGTACGAAAACCAAAATGAGCTGCTGTTGATTTAATATTTGAAAGTGTTGAAATATGTTTCATTCAATGTTGCCAATTCATGGATTAATTATTGCACGGAATTTAAGTCCGGACTAACAGTACGTAACAAATCATAAACACTGACCTTTATTATAATGGGACACATATAATAGAGATGAGTGGTCACAATAAATTCTAAAAGTCAAGTTTTGTTCAAAATAATACTTACCAGGTAAATAATTAACTAGCCTGATTGCAACTTATACGTATTTATTTGAAAAATATTGTCTTACATTTCTCAAATACCATGCCGATTTTACCTTAATTGACCGTACGCTCAACGGGGAACTGTTCCATACTCCCGAATTGGCTTTAGACTACACCCCTAGCCGTCCAAAGCTGAATAGATGGCGGGCTGTGTTGGAGAAATTGAGTATTGGCAAGATTTAACGTGAAAAGATATGATGCACGGAGGGATATGACGGCCAAACGATGTGAATACCCTTTGATCTACCAAGAGAACAGGGTAATATTTTATGATTCTCCTATTATATTCTAATAGATGTTATACTCCAATACGAAATCCATTCTTCGAATGCAATTATACTCCAATAAAAATTTCATTCTTCAAATTTTCCACAATTTAGAAAAATAATTAGCTATTATTTATGTGTAGAATATCGTATATGAGATATACATATTTGATGTTATTACAAGTGTGTTAGATGTAAACACAAAATAATTTGAACAAATTGGAAGGAAGGGAAAGTTACCGATGAAAATATTTTCACAATATAAAGGCTAATTTCATCTATATAATGCTACACAAGATAACAAAATGGAGCGAAGAAAAAAATAGATTAGGATAGGAGTATACGATATTTATACTTGCTTTCCAAATATATAATGACCGTAATTCATATGAGTGCACAAAGAAACTAATATGGATGTCGATCGAGGAAAAGATATGAAAAGAAATGGAATGTATAATGGAAGTAGGTGAAAAACTGCAGTGAAAACCTGAAAAACTTAGTTAGGTGTAATTAAACTTGAATAGTATTTTGTCAGGCAGGAATGATTTTTGTTCTATACCAAAATGTTGCTAATTAACTATTTTTAAGAATGATTGTTCACTGGCTATACATATTATAAAATGGTAACAAGCCCATGTTCCTTTACAATACAATACAGAAATAATTGAACTGACTTTAAATTAACTTAGAGGATCGATCAACATCTGGAATAGAAGTAATAACACTATTATTTAGAAGTTATGTAGATGAAACGATGACTCAAAATAGTGTTTACATAATTTAACTAACTATTGCAACCTTTAACATACACTGCAAAATATAGTTTTATAGTTGCCCGCTAGATGGAGGAATTTATTTTAATTTTAATAAATGTTATTAATTTATGTTGCATTCCTCTTAATCTATTAGTAAATGTGGTATCAATACCATCTATCGGAATACCATTCACAAATCTTCAAGAATTTCGTCGATCTTTCCATTTTTTTTCACATAAAAACGTAAATAAAAACGTCTTAGAACATTTTGGTATATTCTGCATCTGTTCTAGAAACTCCTTTTCATTTGAATTGATTTTGTTTTGGCAAGCTTTACGTCATTTTATATGACAACTATGTAAGAAAAAATTTTAACAATCTGGAAGACATAAATTTCGTTGTCCTATAAGTGATTATATTTTTACGCTGTTACTTATAACTTCTTTTTCACGTTTAAGTTAATAGATCCCATCACAAACCATCGTAATCACAACTCGTTAGAAAGCAAGTTATTAAACAAATTGTATTCTTGAATTCCGCATTCTTTATCGATACACAAATTTGACAGTAGTCTTGACAACCATATAATTTATTAACTGAGTATTTGTCTTCCTTCATCCTTTCTTGATTTTAGTCTTCCCCTTTTATTCTTATATACATTCTATTATACTTTAAAACATTCATATTTTGTAAAATTTGTTCAATTGTTCAATCCGTCAGGTATACAAATAAAATTTTCAAGCAACGGTTATAATCATTGTGAAACGGTTATTATCATTTACAGTAAAAGATTTTTTACTTTATTCCCAAAAAAAAACCCAAAGTGATAATACTAATTATTTCTAACGTACTTTTATTTTAAAAGATTCTAAAATAGGAAAGTAACATTTTCTGCTATAGAGAAAAAAAAATTATGTATGTATGAATAAAATAGGCATTATTCACTCGTGCCTTATAATATTAATAAGGAACTTTGTTGCCACCCAATCAATTAAAATTCTTTAATAATTTTTTGTCACGGTTTTTTCATAAAAATTTTCTAATAAAAAAGTCTGTAAGATGGCTTACTTGACTATATAAAAGGTAAAAAAAACGCTCGATCGTATTAAGATATTGTTAAAAAAGTTTAATAAAATACCGAAATATATAAAATACCTAATATAAAAATGTAAACTAGTTTATTTACATGTTATTTTAGTGAGCTATCCTTGTTATTTTCTTACGGTGAATTACAGTAGATGGTAATCATCAATGTAAAAACAATAGTAATATAAAAGTTATAGAAAAATTGTAACGAAAACTGTGCTATTTTAGAATGAGGAACAGTTCAAAATTATTGTATTAAATTGTTCTTTGGGTTTGATTACTAAAGTAATGGGTAATGGATAAATAACATTTTTAAATACCAGTCTATAAACTTTAATGACGATGTAATTAAATATACACTTTATAGCATCTTACACGTGGAGACCTAAAATATTGATGTATCAAGCGATATTTACATCATATAGGAGAGTAAACACAAGATTTATTCGCTCAGCATCGCGAATTTAGTTCGAAATACGTCCGTCCATTTAAGAAAGTCGAACTTAAATAAATACAGTTTCACATAAGTCAACATGCGCCAGGTCATATTTCCGTTTATCCAACAAGGTGAAAACATCATCTTGTTTCATCGAGTTAAGTCGATTCAGTAGTGAGGCGACCTTTTTATTTTCAGGCCCCGAATCAAATCCGGATTACCAAGTTAGACGTGATCCTTTCGGGACCCTAATAAAAAATAATCACGGGTATTAGGTAGGGGAAAATGGGACAGGAGCGATCATCCGTAGGGGCGTCGTTCAGGATATTGAATCGATATTATTGGACCCTTCCAATAGTAAAATTATGGTAATGAAGACATTCGTAAATCGATGATAATGTATTAAGAAGAACTGTACAGGCTTGCTCGGGTCGCGGACAGGAAGTGCTTCGCTTTTACGAGGAGCGTGAAGTATGAGCGGGGCGATTAGTTTAGATGCGAGTACGTGATCGCCGTATTGAACAATATTATGGTTTGCATCCGGCACGAGATGTATACGCGAAGTCTTTGTTTATGCGATGATCACGTCGTGAATACACATTGAATCTCACATTTTAACGTGATACACGACGAGATACCGCGCGTGCCTCTTCTAAACTGGCACTTAACTCCTGTTTAGTTTAGGTGGAAATCATAAACCACTTATATCGGTTTTTCCTTTCGCGAGGACATTATTATTAAGGAAAATATATATTGTCTACAATTTTTCATTCAGCAAAGATGGTACGGAAACAAATTAATTTTTTTAATACATTATATTTTATTTTCTTCACAGTTTTATTAATATTTACTTTCGCCATTTACAAATTAAATAAAAATTTGTTTGAATTATAGGTAATAAATAGGTACAGAAAATTTAGATTACATAACGTTTTGTTAAAAATTACTTTATGAAAAAGTACAAAAATATTATACTCCTCATTTGCCTATTAATAGTACTCATGCTCTTTAGGAGTATTAGCAGTATTAATTTGCAAGATTTAGATGTGGACTTAGGTATTCACGGAGTTGTTGTTAGACCTATTCTATTTTACAATTAAATATTAAATAACATTTTTATAATTATTAATAATATTACGATGGAAAATATTGATAGAATATAAAGTAATTTTTTTTAATGAATAAAGTTACGTATTTATTATATATTGTATCCTATTTATAACATATATTGTATCATATATATACAAATATTGTATCATAAAACCTAAAAGCTATCAAGGATGGCAACCTCTCCACATCAAGTGTAATTACATCGAAAAAAATTCTACCATTATATAATTAGAAAAATTACTTTACTACGTTTATTTAGGAATCTTGAAATGCTGCACGATGTTTCTGAAATTAATAAAAATATATTTGTGACATCTGACTGAAATTTAGTTTAGAAAATGCTGATTTTGTAGATATTATTCAAGTTGTAAACATTTTTTTTCATAAAATTATGTTTCGTATCTTCGTTTCTCCATCATCAAAATAAGAGACATTTTTACGGGTTTTCTTTCCACACATAAAAACCAAATTCTCATTTTAGATAAATCATAAATTTATTTCCAACACAAAATTAAGAAATGAAGAAAAAAATTTGTTACTAAAAAAGATACAAAAATATGTTAGAAAAGTAATTTGATAAACATTGGAAAAATGATTTAATTCTATTAAAAAGTTCGAAACAGTTTCAGTTTAGCAAAAATGTAAATTTCCTGTATTTTTTTTATTTTAAATGAAGGAATTTAGGTAAAAAACGAAGTGTCAACAAAAATTAGGGGGCGATTGCCATTATTTTATTTAAAAAAAGGTGATTTAAAAAGATTCCCATACAAAAGTGCATTTTGTCAGGGAAGTATAAATAACAAATCTTTCGACTCACTAAATAAAGAATTCATGAACACAAAAAAAAATTGATATAAAAAACCTGAAAATAGAAATATGAAAATACCCAAATAGGATCGTATAAAGAGAGATTATAAAATGTATATTTGACAATCAGTTAACAACCGTTTCTTTATAAAAAGAGCATTTTTGGAATAAATTTTTTATAATAAAATAGTCATAACCTAGCATAATTTTTAATACACCGTTTTTTATGTATATTCTTTTATTTCCATAAAAACCGAAAAATTTACATTATAGCTAAAATTAACTTATACAGAAAGTTCTTACCTTATGTTCATGCAATTTTTCATATAATGTCATACATCCATAAAACACGAAATACCCTTTAGACAATTAATAAAAATGTGAATACTTTAAATAAGTAGGAATTAAGTTGTAAAACGAGATATAAAATGTAAATAATTATACGTTGCGTTTGGCTATTGATTCTTGCTCAATCTACATTTGCCTCCACAAATGAAGTTTATAGATTTGTCATTCAAATTGTCTTTCAATTAAAGCATAATATCCATTATTAAATATTCCATCAGACACTTACTGATACCAGCAATTATATCTAACTTCTGCTCGCTTCAACTTAACTAAGATAGTTTCTTTTCTCTTTTTATTGACAATGCGATAGTTGGACAATAATGCTATGTTTAATATCAGTCAATATCAGAAGTAAATGAATAACTAAATTATGAATTTAACTCAGAATACAAGTTGGAAAAAAATTTACAATTTGTTTACACGTCATTTCACGAAGAGCTACGACAAAAATATAGCGATTTAAACATTTTCAAGCTTGAAAAATGAGAAAAACACTTAAGATCCTCACCCGTTGACATTTGACGTTTGAAATGTGTCACTTTAATATTTTGTTCCTATTTTCTACTTTGTTGTTTGCTACTTGGTCACTCTTCAGGAAAATAAGTCAGGGATGAATATTGGTCTCATAATTTTGCGTATATGTTTATGTAACACAGTTTTAGCATAATTATATCTCGAAGTACACTCGAATATTTTTTTCTAGTTAGCTATTTTGTATAGAAGAATATGATATGAAGAAATATTAGGATATATTTGTTCATATTTTGTGATCGTCAATAAAATAGTTCAATCTTTAAGAAATGTGTATATTGCTGACTAGAGGTTGTATCTCAAATGCTTAGTGATTCATGATCGACATAATTTCAGATGCAATTTTCTTTAATATGACTTACATTCATAGAGTTCGTAGTTCAAAGTAAATCATTAGCAGTTTTAAAGAATTATTTGTTCCTGGCCTTGAGTTCCATTTTAAAAATTTATTTCGTTTAGTTTTTACGAAAAGTCGTTTACTTTCAAAAGCCTCACAACTTTAGAGTCTGCAAGATTCTAACTTTCGAAACCTATCACTGTTAAATATTTTCAAGCCCCTTGATTTTTATGTCATATTTCTTCTAATATTTAATTCTTCTCCTCTTTTCCTTTTTTCAAGTAGTAATTGTCATCTCTGTTAAATTAAAATTATTTATTAATCCGTATAAATACACATTACTCATACCATAAAATTGACCATCATATCAATATAGAAATATATATATTGCTCTCAAACGTAAATATATAAGTGCAAAGTTTTAATAGATACTTTTTAGTATACTGAAATATTCGAAGATACGAAAAAATAAGGTGAACCGTAAGTTCATTCGTAAGCAGGACAAATTTTATTTAAACATAATTGTGCAAGTCAAATAATAATGTGTATAAAATCAATAGCAATAAAAAACCCGCTTTAAGGACTTAACAATCTTTTTAAGTATTTTAATAATTTTGCTATCGAGTTAAACATTATTAATTAAAGGTACCATTCTCTTGCTTACTTAATTCTTTTTCTTATTTTTAATTATTTGAGATTAAACGAGTTTAATTAGAAAAATCAAAGCAAATTGTATAACCGCAATGTTTTCTAAGAAATAATGTTAAAGTAAAAAAGGTGCGAGCAATTGTATATTGCAAGTAAAATTTGTAAGCTTAAATTAGAAACATATTTGAATTTAATTCCAAATTCCAAATTACGAAAATTATTACCTCCCAAACCGAACCAAACGAAGCCAAACGCTTGACACTTTAATTTGAACAGAAAACCATTCGCAAACCGAAATTACCGGCTGCGTGTTTTCTCGGCTAAATAAATTACTTTCAAACGTAATTTAAAACTTCAGCACCGAATTCAAAGACAAAACGTATATACCTATTTATATATAACGTTCTGTAGGCACCCATAATAAATTTTCCGACTTTTTAAAAACAATTCTTAAGAAAAAATAGATCAGTATCTCAGACTTAAACCCCTTCATTAGTAAAATTCTCGAATTCGTAGCAGTTAGGCGGTAAGGCTTTTAATTATCCTTGGTGTTACAAAACAAAGAACTGCTTCGTCAGTATGGGCGGCGTAGAGAATTTAGGCCGGGAAGCTACGACGCATTACGAAGCCGGGTTGGAGTACGGGGGAGTCATTATGGCGGCACCACTGTCTCCTGTCACTGACATCCGCCCGCCTGGCGAGTCGTAGCCGTCATTGACAGTTAACTCCTAGATGCCTACTAATCTATATATTTTCAAGAAATTCATTATTTATACTTATCAGTTTAAACCGTTTCTAATCTTCTGCCTAATCAGCAAACACTATGAATAGTGCCTTATTATTTTAAAAGTAATTCAAAGTTAGAATGCATATTATGGGTCTTGTTAGGATATAATGAATATAATTTACAGGATTAACTCTAGTTAGCTTATGAAAATTTCGATTGGCCATTTTTAGCTCTGAATATCTCATTTGATATTTGCATTATTGGACAACTTATGAATACTCCACGATCTGCCCTTTTTATTTTTAAAGTTTATTTATTAAAACTGAATACAATAGTCAAACTAAAAAAAATTATTACTTAATTCAAATATTTAAAAAAAACTTAATTCCACCAATAAAAGTTGCCTTACTCATTTCATCCGAAATGTGAAATCTGGATTATTAGAATCAGTAAAGTAAACTAAATTAATAACAAAAAAGAAAATAACGAAATACTTGTATTTAAATTAATGATATTCTAAATAAATGTTATTTATTTTTGAAAGTTAATATTTAATTCGTTTTTTTCTTTCATCTATAAATGTTCTAAATACTAGACTTCAACCAGTATTGCGATGTTATTGATTGGAAATTATACTCTAAAATTCAATAAGAAATGGTAGGGTATAAGTAGGTAGGTAGGGGAAATGGTAGTATAATACACATCCAGCCAGTGAGTTAATTAGTATACAATTAGAAAACACATTTTATTGATTTGTTTGGCAAACACAAGTAAATTTATAAATTTGAAAAAAAAAATATTTTCAAATTACAGAAAATATTCTGCAGAAAATTGCTAAATAGCAAACTATAATTTTAGTAACGATGTGTTAACAATAGAATTTAGTTTGACATAAAACATGAAAAAATGTTGACTCTTCGATTTTCTTATTTATATGGAAGTTTATATATATGTTTTTAGTATGTTTTTTATCAAAAACTTGATAAATAATTGCCTTCTTTTAGGCACAAAAATAAACAAAACTAAGAAATCTGACAAGACGGCAACAAAATATGTATTTGAAGAAAATTTTTGAATGTGAAAAAAAAATAAATTTCAATATTATTAAGGTTGTTTTTAATAATTTATAAATATTATTAATGTTATAATGTTTGTAATATATGACCTCCCAGTTAGTTCTTACACGTGTTCTTTGTGGGTGTAAGTTGAATCTCTTGTATATATGTTTGTATTATATTTATTTCTAAAATTTGGAATTCAAACATGAACATAATTATATATAAATATTTATTCGTCTACCTACTTATATGCACATTGAAATACAGATATGTATAACATACACATGTGTAAAATAACCCACCATTTAATTTTGTTTTACAGCATACACTATCAAAGTCTTGTTTTGACATTTTGTGCATTTGAATCGAAGACTCATATTTTTATAATCGGTAAAAACAGCATTTAAACATATGAGTGTTGTAGCTTTTACGATTGTATTGCTATGACTATTTCTAAGCTATTTAATACTTTAAGGCTGAATAATTCTATAAATTTCATTACTGTACGCAAAGACCTTAAAACAAACTCACAATTTACTGTAGTGATTATAACGAGTTAAACCTACCAGTTCAGCATAAATTAAACAAAGTGAGTAATGACAAGTTACTAACAAACTAATCCATGGGTTTAATTAAATAATATCCTTGATTAAACTAGCCATATAAATGCCTAAACTAATTTTCTTATAAATACATGGCGAGTAGGCAAAGAAATTGTTAAATTTCAAGCATTTGAGATTCTATGTTCCTATTTTTGTGAGATGACAATCTTTTCTTATTTTATTTTTATTTTCATGTAAGACAAATAGGTGATTTTTTTTTTAATTTCAGCAATTATATGCACCGATAGTAACTAAAAGTTACTGATTTCTTCGGTGTAAGATAATGACGCAGTTTTCATATTAATCTATATTGAAATTTAATTATTCTTGTACTACCTAGAGAAATAAATACATACTTATACAGAGAGTTGGGATATCCTATAAGAATAAGAGTTTTAATTAGTATCAATCTTGATCTTATGCAGAAACTATATTTTCCTCCAGTTAAACCTAGGAAAACACAAAAAACACAGAAAAATAATAGTATTTTGAATACATTTAACTGCGAAACATTTACTGGATAAGTTTATACATGTTAGCTCGTGTCAATATATAAAATTAACAAAATTTCTAATTAAAGATAATGAAATATAGTCATTAGACAAAGAAAAACATCAAAAAAATTTATTTCATGAGTTTATTCTGTGATATCATAGAAGGATCAATATTAAAATAATATGTTGTGTAAAAGAATAAAATTAATACAAAGTATCAATTGAAATTACAAGAGTAGAACTGTTTTAAATTTTCAATAAAAGTAAAAGATCTAAAGCAAACTTTAACAAAGTGAAAAGGTCTAACAGAACGCAACTAAAAAAACCAGGTACGTACTCATTGCAAATTACTTCTCGGAAAATGCAGGTAAACTACCCAAGATAACATATTTCGCTCCCTAATCAACCTTTTTTCTACACTACGGCAACATAACTGATGCCGGATGCTCAGTTTAAAGAAGACATTGATGAGTTCCGGTATCCTTTCAAATGATTAATTATTTATATAAGGACCGATATCTCTTCGTGTCCTTTCCGGTTAAGTAGTTGAGTGCTTTCAGCTTAGATTTCCACGGAGAATAATCGCTTATTCGAATGTTCTTGTTCACGTGTGTATGTGCGGTCTTTTGTTAGTATAAGGCTAGGTCGTATATGTATATGTACGGAGCTGCAACTAATATATTGAATGTATACGTATGGTATATATATGTTAAGTCGTTAGCGAATCGTATTCGCTATGATTATGGAGTTCATTAGGCGTAATAATTACTCGCCATGTCTTTATAAGAAAATTAGTTTAGGCATTTATATGGCTAGTTTAATTAAGGATCTTATTTAATTAAACCCATGGGTTAGTTTGTTGGTAACTTGTCATTACTGATTTTGTCCAATTTATGCTGAACTGATAGGTTTAACTCGTTATAATCGCTACATTAAATTGCGAGTTGTATTAATGTATTTGCGTAAGGTAATGAAATTTATAGAACTATTCACCCTGAAAGTATTAAATAGCTTAGAAATAGTCATAGCAATTCAATCGTAAAGGCTACAACTTAAATGCTCTTTTTTATAGCTTACAAAAATATGGGTCTTCGAATCAAATACAAAAAATGTTGAAAGATATACACGGTACACAAGTCTCATAAAATATAAAGTGTTGAGAAAATATTTTCATTCACTAAAATTATATCCCATTGTGACAAATGTATATAACTTCCGTGTTATATGCGTTGGATTGTCACCTATCGATTAATCCACAACTGAGGTATGGAGTATAAATTCCTTCTCAATTAGGACAGAAATTAGTACTCATTCTATTCATATAATTACTGTACGGACATCGTACATTGTCGTGCAAATATTTGAAATAGAAAAATTATTTATATTATGTATTATTTATAAATCAATATGTGGTTCCATTGTATTTAAGAATTTATTAACTTTATCAAAATCGTCTGTCTATTAACGGCAATGTTGCAATAGAAAAGTAATAATGCCATAGAAAAATAAATATTACTTGTGCAGATAAATTACTCAAATAACCTTATTGAATATCTTTTAGTAGGGTAGATTGGGAACGGTTGTGACAATTTTCATTTGATCGCACTTAATTTTGCTAGTATAGTAGACATTTGTCTATATACAGATACTAAAATGTTATCCCTGAGTTCAATAGTTAACTCATGGCAGCAAATTAAAAAAAAAAGAAGGGGAATCTGGGATCGATACGTTAAAAATACACTAAAATTGAATAAAATCACTTTTATTGCAAATAATGACTAACGAGTTGTATTATAAATGTAATTTTCTTAACATAATTTTGTCATAATATTTTGGAAAAATTAACATTTACTTGTCAAAAGAAATAAAAAATAAAAACACTTTAATAACTTATAAATAATAAGTTATTGTAGCATCTTTAGTTCTTATAAGATCCTTCATATTATGATCAATCAAAAAAGTTTAATATATTACAATTTAAATATGTGTATATATATATATATAAATATACATATATATATATATATATATATATATATATATATATATATATATATATGTATATTTATATGTATATTTATATATAAATATTAAGTGTTGTCTAATTTCCAATCAGGCTCATCAAATTTATGAGAAAAATAATGATGACTACCACCTGTGCATTTCGCCTTCAACCGATTTTATTTTTCCTTCTATTCATGTCTGATGGCCTCTTTTTCAGGCGTGTCTGCATAAATGGTCGACTTTTTGGTTCTGAAAGCTCTAATTTTTCTTTGAGGAGCCTTCGGGTAGGCCGAACATTTTCAGGCGTAAAAAGAGGTTGCGTGTCTGCGAATGCCGCGATTGGCCGAATATTGCTGGGATTTGGAATTGATGATCCGCCCAATAATGAAGGTGAAAGTAGCGGAGTTTCACCATTATCTTCAGGATTTTTCTCTCCATCATCGGGGTTTACTTTATCCGTTTCAATGGATGGCGCAAAGTCTATTTCCTGTGATAAAAGTAGCAGTATTTGATTATTAGCTGCAGTACTCTTCTCTCTAATGTCATAGTTTGGTCTGTCTGTTGCAAAAGATAGTGCAAAGTCAATTTCTTGGAACAGATTACAATTAAACGGATAAATACCAGTTTGCAAAAACCAACCTGAATGTTTGCTTGTGTCAAAGCCAGTTATTCTTATAGAGGCATAGTAGTTTTGATAATCCCTGACATGTCGTAGATGGTCAACCTTTTCCCAGGATGACTTCACATCCGTTCATCACAAGCAGTACTTATGACTTTTTTAAGGATCCGAAGACAGATCGATCTAAGGGCTGCAGCTTGTGTGAGCAGTGTGGTGGGAATGAAAACAAACTGATTCCGTTTTCTTTACAAAAATCCAATATATTTATGTGAATATGTGAGGAATGTTTATCCAGAACTAGTAAGACTCTATGCTTGCATCCAGCCTGAGGAGTTTGCTATATACCAATCGATCCTACTGGCCCGTCCCTAACAAAATAGTTGTGATGACGAACCCGGGGAAATATAAATAGTATGTGTAGAGACACAACTAATGTGTCTCATTCAGCTGAAGTAAGAGGTCCTACTTGCCGCATGCCACGACTTGATACTACTCTATTAAGTTTGGACAGTTGTGGGGCCTGTTTCGTCAACATTATATATATCCTGGGTCCTATATTTGTGTCTATCCAAAAGAAATTTAAATTGTCCTACAAAATTTGCACATTGTGTTTGTTAAAGCTTGTTACTCTTGAAAGGCTAGTAGCTTGATCAACCCGAACAGACAGTTAAGGATTTCTATTCATGAATGGATGAAACCATTCCCCTCCAGCCATTTTATTCTCAAGCCAAGTGGCAAATCGCTTTAAATTGTATTTAGTAGTAAGCTCAACAGAAGCCAACTTCCGTACCTCTATCAGAGAAACGTCGAAGTAGGTTTCAGCAAAACGTGTTAGATATTTTGACTGTTGATGTTCTTGTTCCTCTAAGAATACTTTGTTGCTCGCAACGTCATACCCCATGCTGATACTGTCTGCATTGTCGCCAGCTCCATCCCGTTTACGAATGTATCGCAACAAAGACATGCGATTAATTTCATGCATGTTCGCAGTTCTCCGTTTTAACGTTCCACTTTTACTTCTTCATAAGTGTCTTGATGTTTTGTTATATCACGTTCTTCTCTTTCGGTTTTCCTCGCGCGTTTTCTGGGCAACTAAAAGCAAAAGAAATTACTTGTGTACCGTACCCACCTCCCTCTTTTGTAAAAAAACAATCGCCATGATAAAACAAAATAATTTACGTACAATGTAATCACTGCTATATAACTACTAATGTTTACCTTATAATCTGAAAATACACTCATTAATCTATATGTACGCATCCAACAATAATTATTAAAAGAAATCGAAATACTTTTGAACGGGAGAGAGAGCCATAACGCGACATTGACGCTAGCAAGGGCAAACATTATATTTTAATGATAAAAATACTTTTGATCATTAAAATATAATGTTTGCCCTTGCTAGCGTCAATGTCGCGTTATGGCTCTCTCTCCCGTTGTACCCCCTCCGGTATTCCTGGTAGAGACATCCTGACACAACGTCCTGATTCCTCATAGTGACATCCTGATACAACCATACCCAATCTATCCTACACCTCGTCAATTAGAATCTATATGACTCCAAATAATGACTCTTACTTTCAAAAAAATTTACGAATAAATGCCAACGTGATAATATCACACGCATCACACGAAATAAATATGAGTACAGGAAAAGTCGAGTGGGATCCTATCAACAACGAAATTATTGAAACGAGTAAACAACATAAATGTGTCCAATGCCTGATTTAATTTTTACCGGTGCGACCGGACAGCGTAATGATTTTCAATCGTTTTAAATGGATTTATGGAAAAAAGTACCGCGCAAACATATATAAAATTTTATAAAAATAACTTAAAATTAGATTCTTAAATGATTATCGTTTTTTGGAATTTTATTAAAACTAAAGTCTAAAGTAAATAAAATTAAAACTAAAGTTACTTAAGTTGATTAATTTCAATCAAGATCATAAATGCTCACATATCTAGCTAGATGGATTTATACCACATTGCGTAAGACGCATGTGTTAGATCAAACAACACATTCAACTACTATTAATTTCTGAAAGTTAGTAAATATTAAAATATTTCCTTATTAATTATTAATTAAAAAAATTGGGTATTCCATTATTTATTTTTATATTTGACCGTCTAAAAAAATTATTTACCTTTTATAATATGGATCCAAAATTATGATCATAATATATTTTCTTTAGTGAATTTCAGAGAATGGAATGTATTTTTCGTGCAATCGAACTCTACGTGACATAAAAATAGCGATTATGATATTGAATCATCAATGGTCCGTAATCTCAAAAGTAAAAATTTCGTGTTTTATTTAGTGTGCCGTTTTTTCACATTTAACTGCTCACGTTGTTGATCACCTTTTCGAATATTTTATCAATTTTCTTCTTAAAGAAAATAATATAGTTTTCTATAAAGATAATTTCACAAAGTGTTGGAGTAACTAGAGATCTGATATCCGGGTCATGCCATCAAAAAAGGCATTGAAAAGTAATTTCCTCGAAAGTGTAATTTCTATTCTTTTTTCTTCTTATTTACTTTTCTCAAATAATTGCCGATGTTTTAATTATAAATTACTACGTGGTTCCATTGTAGTCAAGTATTCATTACCTTTGTCAAAATCGTCTGCTTATTGACGTTAATGTCGCAATAAAAAAGTAATAACACAGTGAGGTTCTGGGCGATGTCCTTGACATTACGTCGTTATATTTTTTTATTTATCTTTTTACGATATATATTAAGAAATGATAAGTAAAGAATACGATAAGTTGTAAAAAAAAAAGAATATGTAAAAAAGAAAAAATATGCCTGGCTTACTACAAATAGGAAAAAAGAACTTGTAATAGTTTGAAAATATTTATGTGCATAAAAATTACAAATTACTACATGCAGATATGGCTTTACAATATACTTAAAGCAGATAATGTTATCAATTTTAACCCATACAACACTTTCAAAAAAAATTATGATTTCAGAAATGGTGTGATCAATCTTGCTTTCATTTTGCTACCTTTTATTCGCTTTTTCCTAAGATACGTTACAATTTATAATTATAGGCCGCTTATGAATAATTTGCTATAACTTTTATTTTGTACGTCTGATCATAATTATATATTTTTTTTATATCCGATACCTGAATCAAATGGTTTACAACGACACAAAATTGTAAGTACATAAGATACAATTATTTCCAAAAAGTTAACTAAGTATAATTTGTGTCTTATTATTTTTAGAAGTCAATTTCCAGCTATTCCTGTTTTATAAGTGCCCTAAAGTATAATGATGTCGATGAAAAGTAAATTAGTGAAGCGATAAACATTTTGCAAAACAACCGTATATTTTATGGTGCGATAATAACGATTCAATGACTCTATTTGGTATCATAACATTTATTAAATGTCCTCGTTAATTTACGTAATGAAAATATCTGTCGACCTACTGACATACCTTCCCGCAAACAAAATTAAAACTTTTGCTTCAATAACCAGAGTCATGATAAACATTTTATTAATAAGAGCTTTTTGTCAGCGCTTTATCGTTTTTATTCCCCTCGAAAGCACACAACAGCTACGCCCTCAGGCACTCGGCTCGGGAGACGAAAGGGAAAAAATTATAAATCGAGACCGCAAACATTTCTGCGAAGTTATCGCCTTGCCCTGCATCGATTCATCAGCGGGCTCCCGGGGCAATAAAGATAAGACGCGGCCGGTTATATTCCGGCCATTACCTCATGCCGCATCTCGCTCTGGCGCGCGCCCGAACCGAGGGTCGACTGTGAACTATACAAATCTATTGGTTTTGGGAATTAGAAATGAGATTAAGATCCTCCGTAGTTATACGAATGGTCGAATAAAAAAGACATGTGAATTAATGAGGGCCTTTACCGCCCCTGTCTCCCGTGTGTCGGCTGGAGATGAGTTTGGCCCTTTTATTTGTTTCTGTATTTTTCCTCGCATCCGCCGAGATATGGAGGCACGATCCAGCCGTTATGGTTTAGTGTTATGAATATGGCATTCGGCAGGTTGCTTACTAATTGTGTCGGGTTCGACTTGTGATGATAATAAAAGGATTTAATGTAGCAGCTTTCACGTTTCGTTTAATTTTGGTGCCGTTATGTGGGCGTGAATATTAGTGTTATCGCCTATTGAATACGTTCGTTTTTTGCATGGAAAGAGTTCACTTTATTCTTACGTAATTTTGTTTGTATCTTTAATTATAATTTAACGAAAGAATTAGACTTATTACTGGTATTATCTTAGATCGTTCTAATAACCATGTGTACACTAATGGAATGTAAGTATAGGATATTTAATATTTTATTACCGCTATTTTGTCACTCCTATTTCTATCTATTGTATATTTGAGTAATTATGCTAATACTTATATCTATAATAGACCTGCGAAAATAATGTATTTATTTCCTCATATAAAACAGACAGCAATATCAAATTGTGTTCACGCTAATTTCATTCGTGTTACATATACATTTATATTAAATAAAGGGGCGGCCCACGCAAAATTACATTTCCCTTTATAGTCGACATGCGCAATGTAGGCAAAGAAACATAATGTTTTTCTTATGTTGCATTATTAAACTATTTTTACATGAAATTTCCGGTGAAATTAATTACAGCTCTTAATGAACACAACTTATGCAAATTTATATTTTTAAGAATAATTTGTAATTCTTTACGATTACCGCTTTTAATTTTAAGATTAATTACAAACGAAAACCTTAAAATTGCCATAAATGTTACAAGAAGGGAAAACTATACTTTTGTTTATTAATTTTTGATAACATTCGATACTAATTATTCTTAAGCAGATTTAATTGATTTTAGTGCAAAGTGCAAAGAATCTCTTATGGATTACATGAACATATAAGTATAATATCTAAAAAACTAAAGACATTTCAAAAAAGTTTGTGAAAGAAAAACTTATCAAGTACAAGTATAACTCTTATAACGAGTAATCTGCAAACAGTTAGGCACTTACTTATGTTTAAGGGTATATAGTATTTCTCTTAATCTATTGGTGAAGAAGAACCTATCAAGTTCAAGTATAACTCACATAACGAGTAATCCGCAGACAGTTAGGCACTTACTGATATTTAAGGATATGTAGTATTTCTCTTAAACTATTGGTAAAGAAAAATCTATCAAGTACAAGTATAACTCTTATAACGAGTAATCCGCATACCGTTAGCCACTTATAGATATTTAAGGATATATAGTATCTCTATTAAACTATATGTATATAATGATTTTTCACAGGTGAAAAATATGGTATGTACTTAAAAAATATGCCTTCTGCAATCCTCTTTATAGTTTTCCTAAAATCTTTGCGTAAGTATCTAAAACTATATGTTGTAATAAAACGAAACCTAGGTTGTGGTAAAAAACTTGAAGAAAGTAGAAATAATACTACATTACGTAGTTTCATTTAATTGTGAATAATGAATTTCTACAAAATTAACGCCAATTATATTCAATATTATATATCAGATTTGTACTTATTTTTGTTTATGGGGAAGGTATAAATTTCAAGTCTAGTAATTAATGCTATGTTTGGAAACTGATATATAACTTTATACATATTATACTTATAACGTATATATACAAGAATATAAAACTATAAAGCATTTTTTTTTGCACACTCTCATAAAAAATATAAAAGGAACCTTTGCGAAATCATATTGTTTTCTATCTACTTGATTATCCATAATGAGCAAATATCTATTAAATGAATTTACCGTCTTTAACGATTTTGTTATAGGCTATTAAATAAAGAATTTTGGAATGAAGAACTTTATGTAACTTTAAATACATAATTTATTAAACTTTAAAGGAACGTTCTTTAACTTTATCAATTTAAAGAACTTTTTTTTAAATTGACCAGTTATATGCTGTCCACAAGGTATTTGCCAAATAAAGAATTCAGTATTATAAGATAATCGATAATTATGTTATGATATAATATATAATAACATAATTATCGATCATCTGATGCTATTGAATTCTCGACATTTTGTATCATACAATAATTATTGATCATCTGATACTACTGAATTCTCGATGTTTTGTATCATAAAATAATTATCGACCATCTGATACTACTGAATTCTCGATGTTTTGTATCATAAAATAATTATGAATCATCTGATTCTACTGAATTCTCGATGTTTTGTATCATAAAATAATTATCGATCATCTGATACTACTGAATTCTTGGTATTTTGTATCATAACATAATAATCGATCATCTGGTACTACTGAATTCTCGATTTTTTGTATCATAACACAATTATCGATCATCTGATACTATTGAATTCTCGATGTTTTGTATCATAACACAATTATCGATCATCTGATACTACTGAATTCTCGATGTTTTGTATCATAACATAATTATCGATGACCTGTTATTATCGAATTCATGCTTAATTTGGTCATATTACTTGTAGACAGCAAAAAACCTGGATAACCAGTTTATTGCACCTAAAAACCTTAAAAAACTTCGCGGTCGATACCCTAACCGCTGGTCTGATTAAATAAAGATCACTATGGAACTACCTGTCACTTCCAATCTAAGACAAGCCGAAACCAGAATAGTATTGATACAACTGGTCAGCTCTTCTAGTAAATCACATTAAGATGGGTCTACCTTCTGTAATGAAGATGCAACAAAAAAGGCGAAAATTTGAATAAGGGCTTTTGAGAAAAAAATAGAGTCTTGAACACCAAAATGTTTGTTATGCCATTTTTCTATTATGTTAAAAATTAAAATCTGTAAAATATACACAGTCTTGTAATATGTTTTTTTAAATATAGTGAATATTGTGGCTTAAAGGCTTAATATTAAAAAAATATCATTAAAAATATAACCTTTTGATTCAAATCACAACTCATTTGAACAATATATATGGATGAAGGAGTCTTCGGCACCTGATCACCATTTATGAATAACTTTGGCCTACATAAATATTGATCAGGTGCCGAACATTCCTCCACCCGTAGTACGTCGATCACGGCCTTTAATGGCGAGGTGCACCGTGTGAGGTATTCATCGAGCGAGATTGAATTATATTCTGGTTGGCTGTAAGAGCACTCTCGTAGCAAAAAGTCCGTCATATGTGTCAGTTCTATACATTAAAGTCTGTAAATAAATAACAAGTGTATATTTAAGCAATTTTCCAATTATTTCTCTCGCAGCAAACGTCGCAATAATTATTGATAAGCCGTACACACTAAAACACGCTAGCCGTTTCACGCGCCAACTCGCATCAACATACACCGTCATCATAAGTCAAAACACTATTCACGTCGCCAATTATAAGTCGCAGGTAAGCACCCCACAATACGTTAGATACGAATGTGGGGCCGAGCGTAGCGAGAGCCAGCTCGAAACTTACGTGAGTTAATCCGCATAAAGAACCGTCTAATTACCACCGCGCCTTCATCAACGAACTTTGTACGCGTCAACGAAGCAAAACGCGACTGGAGCGAGAAGCGCTGAGTCAGCGGGGGCGTACGAGTTTTATCGGCATGTTAGGCTAATCGAACCCATAAATGAAGCTCGCTTTATTATGGAAACATTTTTGAATGGGGTATTTTTCCGACTAAGGCGCTTAATTTGGCTTTCATTGTGCGGGAGCGCGTCGCTATAACTTTTGATTGGAGAAATGAAATAATTTAATGTTTAATGATACGTTTCTCTAGTGTTAGTTTTTAATGTTCGTTTCATTGCAGCGTTAGTTCAGCTCTATTTGAGGATTTATTTCATTTATGGGCTTGTTGAGAAAGAAAATTTATCCCTCTAGTTTGATTATTTTTATGAGAATGACTTCTTTAGTGTGCAGTGTTTAATTTATGAATTGTATATGTATTATTCAACTGAATCAAGAATTAAGTAATGGAGAAAACTAACGATATGGTTTTAAAAATGATGATATACAGAAAATTTTACATACCATTGTGAAAAAAATTAGATTTCACGACTTCAAAATGGTAAGTAAAGTTTGATTTAAACATACATTGCTTTTGTAGTTTAATTAATAATTCAAAGTATTTAATTATTAAACAAAAGTAATTTAATTCTAAATTCAAAATCATTACTGCACTAATTTCTTGTTAGAATTTCTGTATTAATTATAAATAAAATCGGAAAATCAATTTTGGAAAAAACTTTTCTTTTATGCTGGCAATGAACACAACATGTAAGTAATGTGGAAGATTGTTAATTATATCACGTAAAAAAATTCGTTATATCTGTTTCAATAATCTGGGCCGTATTTAATTAAGATATGATTTTTTCATCACCCAAAATTTATTTTCATATTTCGTTGTTGATATTACAATATTTTAATGTATAAAATCTCTCTTTTTATTTGACATATTATTTTGTTTTTCATTATTTTCATTGCTATTAGAATACCAATCCATCTAATACCACAGGTAGTAAAGTAAAAACTGAATCGACAATAATATGTAGTTTAAGTATTTACTGAAAGTTTTATTATGAAGAATATGTATATATAGGACAATGTATATATAAGTTATATTTTGTGAAATTATGAAAACGACTTTACAGTGGATCTGCCTCAAATCTGTCTGTCCTATTAACTAGCCACAGTCTACAATCACGAAGTTTCGGTAAGATGTGATGCCTTCATGTTATTTATGACTTTGTTAGCTGATTATTTATTCAAAAAAAATTTGTATCAGTATTTCAAAAAAAATTTGGTCCACTGGGTTTTCGGTTTAAAAAATATATTTTATTTTGATGATTTTTATCTTAAGGACCTCAATACTTATTAAGGTATCAATCAATGAAATAACAAACTATTTTATTTATGATTTTATTATCTTGAATATTACGTCTTCGGTATTTTCTTAAAATCTTGGTCAATAAAGTAATTATCTAAAATAAGTCATATTTTATGCCCTAAAATGAAGCAGTAAAATACATTCTGAAACGAGCATAAAGCTTAACTGATTAATTATAATGTTAACACCTATATAATTATGTTTTTATTTAGATTTCCTAAAACGACTGTAATTGAGGTTAGTATTAGAATAAATAGTATTTAGAATATTTTCAGATTAGAAATTAGATCCATCGCACACCCACATTGCGTAATACTTTGAAGCCTAACATATCACAGACGGGCTTAAAAAGTATAAATGTCCAGACCTGTGTAATGTTATCTATCTCGACTCCATATGCGTACTAATATTCCTCATTATCCTATCTAATCCGCGTGGTCTATCGTGGGGACTATATAAACCGTAACTCCATCACCGCACATCCGTCTTAGTTATGGAGTTACTGTTTATGTAGTTCCCATGATAGACCTATCTACTTTTTTCGCTCGGTGACATTATGGGTTGCGGTGGCTATTTGTTCATATTCCTCATCAAGGAATATTTCAACAATGATCCGCGCAGTTTCTCCAACTCAATATTAATTTAAAAAAATTATTACATATTAATTATTATAATAATATTAGATTAACACATGAGATCCTTACTTGGAGAAAAATATGAGGATATTTCAGTAAGGTCTAAAAAAAATTTTGGTAATCAAGACTATTTTTTTCACAAAAGCCCTTATTCAAATCTGTGTCTTCTTTGTCACATCTTCATTATAGAAAGTCGACCCATCTTAACGTGATTTGCTAGAGCCGCTGACTAGTTACTTCCATACTGTCCTAATTTTTGTTCCAAAATACTTTCGACCCTTTCTGAGGTCTGATTCAAATTAGATACGCATAATTTCTGTTAAAGCATATTCTCGATATTAAGTTGCCCTCTTTTTTTTAGGAAAAAACCACTTTCTTCTTTTACTTCAACAATTTCAAGTTTGGAATTTAAGTGAATTTCATGTTTTATTTTTAATTCCACGCAATTGATCTTAGTCTTATGCAAGAAAAGGCAAAAAAGAACTCCTATTAAATCATTCATATCACACAGTCTATTCATATGTCTATTTCACAGCCATTTTTTCTCAGGAACCGTTTGAGCAGAAACTTGAAAATTTGCCGTTGTAATAAAGCGCATAACTTGCATATATTCTCATTACCATTAAAATTATTTATTAAATGATTTTAGATTATTTCCTATTTTGTGTGATGTACCAATTTAGAGAGCAAGTTAGAAGGAAATAAAAATAATTTTGAAGGTCGGTATTTACATAAAATGATGATTCGTGACGTAATATTGATAGTATCGTCTAGAACAGGGATTATAAAAATTGTATTTATGCCCCTTTATTATTTTTTCTCATTATTACAATAAATGCACACGTAATTTTTAAGTCGTTCGTTTTTCATTTACAAGCATAATCAAGTAAATAAAAACATTGGTTTTCACTCCTAAAAATAATTAAGTATAATTAGAAACCAAAATTGAATTGTGGTGATGTTTGTGCCTGCATGCTCTGGACTAGTTGGTCGATTTCAGGTTCGCTTCTTGCCAGGAGTATTGTTAAGTCCTTATCGACGGTAAGACAATTACACTGCTTAGATTTATTTTTGAACCAATGCTGGAAAACCAGTCCACATAAGTAAATCAATAAAAAAGGTATAATTATTGGCAAAGCAAGAGCGATTGGATTAAGGAGAAAATATTTATAATGTCAAGAGGTAGAAGTCATCTTTCACGGTGGGATATTCGTGAATTTGTGAAATGAATAAACAAATAGTCGAAGAGCATGGCAGGCGTAATTGTTTTCTGCATCTGCCGTGATCTGACTGATCTGATAACTATAACGCGCGCGGGTGTGAAGGATGGGAGCACGGAGGGAGTTCTGCTAGTTGAGTTTTGCCAAAACTTGAACAACGACCGAATGAATCAATTTGTGAATTTAAGATTTCAAATAGGTTTTTCTTTAGAAAAAAAATGAAATAAACCTGTGAGCGTAGAGGTATATTTTTTATATATAATAAAAAAAATGTAAAAATGTATTTTTGAGAATTTTAGAATAAATTACAGCAGATTTATTAGGCTATTTCATGTGCATCTTGCCGCCGAAACTTCAACCGATGGGAACGATCCAGCACGTAATTTGTGACTGAAAGAAAATAAAATTAGTATCATATATTTTTCCTCAGATTAAGGATATCTTCTGAATATAAATACTATGTACCTTAGTACTTAATTGGTTTTACGTATATATATATATATATATATATATACACACACACATATATATATATATATATATATATATATATATATATATACTAAGAAAATGCATCACAACAAATAAATACAGACTGAACTTTTTTGTTAAAAACATTACACTTGGATGATAACTACGGTAAGTATTCAAAGGATGCCACTTTTGTTTACGGTGTTCAATAAATGGTTTCATTTACCTTGTTGTTTTTCGTCTGGAATTTAGTTTATGTTTTAAAATTTCTACAAAGTTTATAATTGTTGTCGTATATTTTTAAAAGATTAATTTCTCTTTATGATGTTTTTATTAGTGCTTCGTGATTAACTTTGAACTATTCAATATTATAACCAATTATCCATCTTTACATAGCAATCGTTTCCATTTTGAAATTATTTTACAATCATAATCACTCAATTATATTGTCTACGGCATAGGATTTTTATTAAGCATTTATGGACGAGATAACCGATTAGATGCAACATTATTTACTGAAGAGCCCAAGGTAAATTTCTATATTTAGCGCTGTTATTAGGGATTGCAATTGCTGGATCCAGCATCCAGCAATCCAGTGCATTTTTTTTTACAAGCTGGATCCAGCATGCCGTGCTGGATCCAGCAGCGCGGATCCGCAAACGTATCATATTCGAAATTAGTTAGGATGTATATTTAACGCAGAGTCGGCGAACGATGCGCGACGTTGCCATTCAATTGGTAGTACGTGCCACGAGTGCGATTGAACGGCAACATCGCCCCCTCTTTCCATGCACCACCTACCCTTTGACTTCTTCTGTTTGTTTACCTATTTTAATTATAAATGATGTAAATCAAAACACAGACCACATTTGACTTTCTGCTCTCGCTAGTAAAAGTGTTTTCACGTCAAAAAAGTGCTCTCAACCTGCTGTGCGTGTTGTTCGCGAGACTGAATATATAAGTAAGTAATTTGACTTATATATTTATTTTAAATGATTAATGATTATGAGTTATGATTGAAACATGATTTGATTTGGTTATTGTAACTTACTCAAAGAAAAAACAGTCGACCGACAGTCAAAATAAGAATCAGATTTATTTGCCAATATCGCGTAATCTTTTGATTTTTAGTGTTCCGTACCCGAAGGTAAAACGGGACCCTATTACTGAGACTTCGCTGTCCGTCCGTCTGTCCGTCCGTCCGTATGTCCTTCTGTCACCAGGCTGTCTCTCATGAACCGTGCGTGATAGCTAAACAATTGAAATTTTCACAGATGATGTATTTCTGTTGGCGCTATAACAACAATTACTAAAAACGTTAATGTACTCACGGAAACAGACAACTTTTAGTAAAATTTTAGGTTTTTGTTCAATCACACTTAATTACATCTTATTTTATAGTCATATCTATTTAATTTTCAGATTCCAAGGTTTTCGTTTGGTAATATCCAAAAATGTCTGCTGAAGATGATAAAAGAAATTTGTGGGACTTTTTCACATAATTGGATAATGGTCGAAGTGCTAAATGCTCGTTGTGTTCAAAAATATTGCTTATTAGCAACTGTTCAACGACAGGCTTAAAAAACCATCTGAAAAAGATACACTGTATCAATGTCAACGTCAGTTCTTCAAACACCAAAGATTTACATACTAATACAATTACACCAGCTCCCATTGCCGCCTCAGCGGCCTTAGCAAGCACGTCAAAAAATGAAAATACTCAAGAAGTAGTTCCGAGCAAAAAGTCGAGACTATTGATTCCTACTTTGAAAAAGAAAATTCTATGGAAGGTATGATCACTAGGATGATTTGTAAAGATGGTTTTTGTATGAGTTCATTTTGTACATCACCCGATTTGAGACAATTATTCGCAAAAAGTGGATTCCAACTACCAACTTCTCCGAACACAATAAGAGCGATAATTTACCGGTATGCAGAAAATATCCAAGCAGATTTTATAAAAGAATTCACTAATTTAAAACAAAAAGGACAAAAATTTTCGTTAAGCTTCGATGAATGGACCTCCCTAAAAAATCACAAATACATAAATCTCAACTTGCACCTTACAGATAAACATTTCAATCTAGGGTTGATTAGAATTCACAGATCCTGCACTGCTGAACACTGCATTGAATTAGTGTCAGAACGGCTAAAAATGTTTGGCTTAATCATTGAATCCGACATCATTGGTTTCACAACAGACGGCGCATCCGTTATGGTGAAAGTTGGCAAGCTCATGCCTTGCTATCAACAACTGTGCTTCGCACATGGTATCCAGTTGGTAGACGTGTTGTATAAAAAGAAACCTCAAAACGAAATAGAACAAGCACCAATAGACGAAAGTGACGAGTATGAAGATGAAAATGATGATTCGGAGACAGAAATTAATGAAGGACTGGCAGTAACAAACGAACAAACATCAACGGGCCGTGTTGAATTGATTCCACGTTACCGTGATCTGCTCATGAAAGTACGAAAAGTTGTGAACACTTTCAAAAAATCACCTACCAAAGACAACAAGTTCTTGCAAAAATATGTCCAGGAAGAAAAAGGCCAAGAATTAAGTTTAATTCTTGACTGCCGCACCAGGTGGAACAGTTTGCTAAGCATGCTGGAACGTTTCTACAGCCTAAAAGTTTGCATTGATAAAACCTTGATAGATATTGGTTCTGAGATAAAATTCTCCGCTTACGAGTAGTCAATAATCAACGAGTTGATCACCAGTCTTGAACCGTTGAAACTGGCTGTCGAATCTCTTTGCAGAAGCGAGTCCACTTTGATAACTGCTGGCACATCTCTGAAATTTGCCTTAGACAAACTAAATAATCAGACCACTAACCTAAGTTCCGAGCTGTCCGAAGCACTACAAAACAGAATAGCAGAACGGCGCCTCCCTGAAGTTACAGGTACGTTAGTGTACTTACAAAATCCAAAGAAATATGAAGAAGCAGTAAAAAATCCTGGCTATTTTCCAATGCCGAAAAAAGTACAATGCGACAAGAGATGTAAAATTTGTTGAATCGTGTCAATAAACAAGTGATTGTGGATGTGGAAACAGTGCAAGAGGATATAATGGAACTAGAAGAAGATGGGCCAGATAATCCGGAGCCCGTGAATTTTATTTTAAAACAAGAGCTTGAGAATGAACTAAAACGAGAGAAAGAAAACTTTTATAAACAAAAAAAGGGGTTCTCAAATAGACTACGAAAAGATTTTAAAAAAGGAAATTACTGCTTTTGAGAGTGAGGGAGTGAAGGGCAAACATTTATCTATGATTTATGATTATTTAATGATCTTGAAACCGACCAGCATAGAGGCCGAGAGGGCCTTCTCAGCAGCCGGTTATGTATATAAATATATATAGTCTATAGATAAAATTTGTTATTTAAGGTCTTACTTCCAGCGAATTCAAAAAACTAAATAGTTTATCTTTCTGTTGTCGGAGTTTAAACTTCCTAATTTGATTATAAGCTTTTGATTTTCATAAGATGTCTTAATCTCGCTTACAGTGACGGTAGTAATATAAAATTATATTTTAAATGGCTGCAAAGAAGATCGTTTTGAGACTTCTTGGAATACAGGCTGATATTTGTGATTTGTAGTTGAAGTTGTAGCATTAGCTCTCGGTAGAATTGATTATTACATTGTTTAAGATATCGTTTACTTGCAATGCTTCTTGCATTTGATTTGTATTTTATTTTTCTCACTTCATGAACCATAATAATAGAAGTGTGATTTTAAGTCAATAATGGTTTCGATCTCAAATGACAAAGAATTAAAAAACTAAACCAAAAATATGTAGTAACTACTAAATAAGTAGGTACCCCTTATTTTTTTAATACATGACTTGTAATAAAAAAGTTGATATTAAAAAATGACTAGAAATTTCATTAAAAATTATGTTTTTTTATTCATTTCATATTTTACTGGATCCGCGCTGGTTCCAGCTGGATTTAAGTCAATCCAGCAAAAATCCAGCTGGATTGAAAACCTTGCTGGATTGCAATCCCTAGCTGTTATATTCACAAGAAATTTCAATCCATAGCAGTTGTACTTTTATTCAGTGCTATTTTCTGGATACTACAGTAATGTTACAAGATAAAACTTCATCCATATTTGTAACATGGGTTTATAATTACTCCATACCTAAGGCACAATATACCGCAACTGTATGCAATACAGTTGCAGCTTTCGGGCAATATATTTTTAATATGGGTTTAAAAGTAACGTAGATTTAAAATTTTAAAATTTTTCAACCTCTTCAAATTTAAGATTTAATGTCATATCAGATTATAGCGTCGGACATTTAGCACATACATACTAAGTATAACTTACGAAAAGACTTCTATTATTCCAAAAAAGCCTTTTACTTTTTCACGCTACTTAAATTTGAATATTACTTCAAAGCATTAGCTATTCTGAAGCATCCTGAAGACCTAATATTCATTCCTTCATAAACAGATGAAAAAGTGATAATTAGATCTTCATTGTACTCCATCTTATCTCCAACTTGTGCTTTCCGTTTACATAGAAGACTAGTCTTAATATTACCATAGTTTTTACAATCTAAGAACGAATAAAGCATACAATAAAATTTTCTAAGAAATTTTATTATTGAAATATACTTAAGACTGTCTGATTCAACGTGGCAAGAAGACTATTTTTTTTTACTTGTATTCTAACTAATTTTCGATCAAAGCAGAGGATATTTACTTTTAACTATTCTTTTACAATTACATTCTTTATACAATTATAGACAAAATAATAATCATCTTTCGTTACGTAAAACATTGTGGATTTTAAATAAAAACAATATATCACAATTAAGTATATTTTGCTTGAAAACAATTTTAAAATATGCTGCCGCTTAATTTTTCCTATTACCTTTATTAATCTGTTTTCCCTTTACTTATCTGAATTTTTGAAACAAGTAGACTTCGTAATTTCGAAAAGAAGATCTTGCCTCTCTATTTATATTTAAAGAAATCAATTAGCTGTTTCCTAAAAGTTTGATAAGTGTATTCTTAAAGTTTGGTGGTGTTTAAAAAAATTGTTTGATTCAGATAGTGACTGTACACTAGCAATGGAAAAATATCATTGCCTGATCTAGATCTAAAAAAAATCATTCCTTTATTCTTATATCATGTTCCCATTCTACATTTAAAACTTCCTTGTTATATCACTAAAAAACACAATTCTTCGTAGGCACATCCTTTCAATCCAAATTTAATATTAGAGATATTAAATTTGGAATAGTTCAACAGATGTAATATGGAGATAAGTAGGTGGGCGGCAATGAAGACCTAAATCTATACAACTTACGTATAAAATCTGAATGCACGAAGATCAAAATCTCAATACTACATTCAATATAGAGTTAAAATATTTCGGTAATTTCATTGAAAATGGTAACCGTCGACATAAAACGGATACTTCGTTTCGTAGTAAATGTACATTCCAGCCCTAACCAGGGAATAGTTCCACCTTCTAGGCACCGACAAAGCAGATACGTATCTCGATTCGATAATAACTTAGACGGTAACATCCATGGCAACCAATAATGACTAAACCGCAACCCTCTCAAAGCTGAATTTGAGTGAATCAACATGTTAATGTTCCTTCATTTGTGGAGAACAAACACGCAGACCGCCACTTTCACAAGGCCATGAACAAATTGTTCGTCCGTGGGATTATTGTCTAATATGATTCACGTTTCATAACAGCCTGCCTATGAAACATATGAGCACGAATTTTGGGTGGAATTAGTCGAGGTGTATATATTGAATAAAACATTATAAGGCATAATATATAAGCTATAATAATAAGATTTAATATGAGGAATATTGTTTCGCTAAAGGTAAATGACTCGCCAAACTGAGTCAGGGGCTCAGTTCGGCGACTCATTTACAGAAGTTACACTATCAATAATACGAAATCAATGCTCCATTTACATTTTAGCTTTATTATTTATTAGAGTTTGATTCTAATAATACGTTTTTCATTTTCATGTTTTCAACGATATATGATCTACTTTTATAAAGTTCAGTGATCATAAAACTAGCTCATAAACTTAATATTTAACAAACACGATAATTGTATTAACGCTTATCAAAAAACGTACCTAGTAGGATTTTTTTTGTGATTATTGTATCATTATATTATTGCCTGTATAATTCATATGTGACACAGACGTCCCTTTTAAAATTATTTAATCATATATTTATGACACTTTATTGCAATCTTAGAAAACTAAGTATACAATGATTGATTTATTGCTGCACAAGTAATCTCTTACAATCAATCGCATTAAATCAAGAGAGAAAAACAAGTATTGTGGTAGAATGTAAACGGATGATAAACACAAATTATGAAAATAAAGTAAGGGATATTCATAGATATAGACATTATACAATTAAATAAAAGAAAACGAAGTAGGGAGAGAGAAAATATTAGGATGGGTTATATAAAGGATTTCGAATTGCCGATTGTAATATTTCTTTTGATTTTAATAATTACAATATTATTTTCCAATCATCAACAAATTTCGTACTTTTTTGTGAGGCTTTAGCATTATATTTACTGTCAAGCTTCGAATCAAATTTAATACTAACATTAGAACCACATCGTAAAATTATATTCTCAAAAGACCACTGCAAAATATGTGTAACGCTCTTTGACTTATTATTTTATTCCTTTTTTCCGTATAGTCTTTTCTCTTCTTCGTTTATTATTATATATTTGTCATTTTCATCTCCGTTTACTTTTTAATTACAATTTAATTTTTGTTGACCGTCTTACGCAGCAATAAGTCCCAGTTGTAGCCATAAGTTTACCAAATGTATATAAATATAGAATCTACTGTAGCCTAAAAATATACAAGCACATATACAACCCACGTAACTCTATAAAATACACTTAGTTACCTGTATTATTTTATCGGGAAAAAGTAACTAGTTTTGAAGACCATTTGGTTAAAAAAATAACAGGATTTTTACATATTAAAATTAGAATTTATATACGTGGATGTAAAATTGTAATCTTACAACGATTTGCAAAACTTATTTAAAACTGCCAAAGAATAATAATATATTTTTATTAACGTATTACTTTAAGTAAGGAACTCATATAATATATTATTTATGTAAATGGATGCCATAAGTCAATTAATTCAATTTAGTTGTTACAAAATTAATTTTATCTACTACCTGAGTTTTTGTGATATTTAAAATTAGGTTAAAATTAAGAAAATAATGAAATACATTCATTATTTTCTTAATTTTTACATTACAGTGTTATCAGTGTGTCATGAAATAACAATTTATTATGCCAGTTTAGCATTACAACGATCTCGATTAATTTAACAGTGAGAGAATTAAGTAGATACAGAAATAACTTCAAATAAAATTTTTAAAATATGTAATCAATATATTACTAATGAACAATTTCACCTACCTAACAGCATATTCTTATTGCGGTCTTTATATATCAGGAATTTTGTTCAAAGTTTTGAAACTTTGTGAGCTTATTGAGAAACAAAATTAAAAAATAGATCTAATTCTTGTTTAACTGCTATATTTCTTAAATATTTATATCGTTTCTTGAGCATTTAATTTTCTCCCAAAACAGAGTAAAGAAGAGTTTAAGTAATGTCTTTAGATTTTAATAAGAAATCGGAACTCGAAAACGAAACATTAATTTGAGAAGTAAACCCAACGCATTTACAAAGGCAATTGTCGCCCGCCTGCCACCTTCAATCGGCCCATCCTTCAAACAGAAGGATTTCGACTGGAAAATGCTTTTAAAAAATTATTCATTTGGAAACTTGCCTAATTAATTTTCCAACGAAAACGCCGCAACTCCGTCACTCCTTCCGCCCGTCCCACTGACACGTACCGTTTTGCTCCTAATTAATTACTGCGAGAAAAACATAATTCTACTTGCTCCAATAATTACCATGCAAACAGGATAAATATATACGATATACTAAGATAGGAAAGCCATTTGTATTATGGCATAATGAAAAATTTGAATGGCAATAAGAAAAGTACATAATCCTCAGCGTCCTGTTTTGCATAACAATATTTTGCAACGAAATTATCTCGTAAAACGTCTTAATTTAATAAAATGCAAGAATTTTTTAATAAGCGATCCTCTGAGGTAATATTATTCATTGTATTAAATATATTTCAATATACATTATTATTATTAGACATAGAATTAACTAGGCACTATATTCTAGGTAACGTAATATTTGTATTCATTAAATGATACAAGTTAGTAATTACTGATTCTATTTTACGGATGACTGTAATATAGAAAAAATGAAGAAGGAAATATATATTTCACTTATTTATGGTGTATTTCACTGCTTACTTTTCGCACTCGTAATTGTAAATAGTCCGTAACTGTGATCGTAATCAGGAATTTTGAGCTATGTAAACCGAAATTAAGAATTCATTGAATAGATTTCAGTTAAAGCCATACATAATGTAGAGTTACAATAAGTTCTTATAAGGTTTACTTGAGGTACGTAAAACGAGTTCACATTAGATTCAGGATATATTCATAGTTCAGAAATCCGAGTGCAAATTTTTGAAGTGATATGTTCTTTTGTAAAACATAATTTAAATGAAATGTTATTAACAAGTATTGTATTAGGAAAGAGTTGCCTAGCAAAATCTTGCCGCAATTGTCCATAATTACTTGAAATATAATTACTTTTTCTTCAAATAACTTTGCTCATATATTTTCAAACGAATGAAACGTCATTTGGAAAATAGTGATGTAAAAAATATAAAAAAAAAGGTTACCAGATTTCGCCTTGCCGCAACCTTCAGGTTGCCAGGTGTAAATATGAATTCTTTTGTTGGTGTTATATATTCGTCAGGTTTAAAGAAAAAGTATGTTTACCAAATTTTTAGTTTAATTTTTTCTATACATGATAACCCGTAATAGCGCGTAATGAAAGCAATATTGCTTTTTAATTTTTACCCATAAAATGATGATGTTTGGAAAATGAAGACGGAAACCAAATCAATCTTGGCTTTATTCCAAAATAATTAAAAATTAAATTTTTTTTTCAATATTATTCTTCTTCTAATTTTGTATTAAACTCTTAAGAATCTTCTGAATTCTCATCAGCATCATCATTTCCCTCCTCCTCCAAAGTTTCTTCACTTCTTAGGAACATCCTTCGTTAGAACATCCTCAACTTTTAATAACGTAAAATCAATGATAAACCATGTCGATTTCAAAACAGAGTCAATAAATACCTAATATTCTAAATTCATATTGACTTAACACAATCGATGTGCTCTGCATTTAGCCATATCTAATTGGAAAACCGTTTGCAATATTTTATGCTTCAATGACTTCCAGCATGGAGAAGTAAGTTTCAACCTTTCACTTCTTTTTTATTTTTCTTTCTTTCCATATTTTTTTAATATTTTGTACTTTGCTTTATATATACTCTTTAATGTTATATGTAAAAAAAGTAAATTCCTGGACGTCATTAATTTTTTCTTCAAAAAAAAATTTCCGGGAATGTTAATATTTTGAAAATGCACTAAAAGACCTGAATGTCCATTATTATAAAACGCATCTGTACGGTCGCTGCCAAATGAACGTATGTCATTACGACTTACTATTAAAGAATCGCCATTTGCCGCCTAAATAACCATCGCGTGTGTCATGCTGCATCTTTGTCTATTACATAAAGGATTTCTCTTTCGCTCACGCTCATGCAGTGCGAAAGTAAATCATTTAAGTACTGACAACTATTATTTACCTCAGAAATTTGACATACAACTACGGGTTATATTATGCAGAACGTCAATTCGGTATACATTTTTTTACGTATTTTAAACGTAATGAACGCAGAAAATTAATAAAATAATACCAGTTTAAACCTGGCAACCTAAATGTTACGGCAAACGAAGATCTGGCAACCTTTATTTCATATTATTTATATCATGCTCTTACAAATGATTTTATTTATTAAAAAAACAGATCAATGAATTTATTTTTTTATTTATTGTAATAGCGGTAAAATTTCGCTAGAAAATACAGATAAGCTCAGAATTTTGCAGCGGGTTTATAACTAACACCAAAGTTGATTATTCAGAATGAGTCCACCACGGTGATAAAAAAAATTTGCAAATTTGCGTGTATTGAAAACAATTTAAAATATTTTTTTTATATCAGTCTCCTTTTCAATATTCAACAAAATTGCTTTTAAATTCTATATTTATTTTAATAAAATTATGACCAGAGCTAAAAAAATAGGTTTTAGGGCTTATTAAAAATCGTTATCATTGGCAACACTGTAGATACTGGCCGTAAGTTTATTTCCGCTCACGTTATTTTGCTTCTCACAATCACTGCATACGCAGTACTAGTAAAAATAAAATATTTTAAATACATACAGTGATACTGATCCGATTCTTATATTTTTGTTATAGTAGAAAAAAAATGAGTCAACAGTACGCTACCAGTTTATTATTGTAATAGAAAGACGGAAGAGGTCTATCGGCTGTTTATAGAAGGACATTTATTGTATTAGGTATTGCGGCCCGATGTGATTTACACTTTACGTACGTGTATATGAAGGACGATTATGATAGATATAATAACTGTAAACGAGGCTAAAGACGAAATAAATATATTTAAATATATTTAAACGAAAATATTTATTAATTATATTTGACATAAACATAACAAATGCAGTGGTAGAGCGTTTGAAAGTTTTGAAACATTGCACTAAATTTACGTGGCGCTAAATTTACATAACCACTATTTTTGTAAATGATAAAATATTCTGCTAACTAGAAAATAAATGTTTATGAATTGTCTTTATAATAATTTGAAATTTTTAAAGTTTGATTCGTACACAATTGATTTTATTCTTGTGCCCAAGACCTCAAATAAGATCTTTGTCCTTTATAATTGGTCATTGAATTCATTAAATTACAGTGGTGTCCGAAAATTAATTTAAATATAAATATATTGAATATGATCAAAGAATATTTTTCCGCTTTTAATAAACAGATAATTATTTTCATCTCGTTCGTGTCAGAAAAGCTTTGGGCGTCACATAAATCTTGTATTGGACAATGTAAGCATATAATATAAAAATTACCACCACGATGCGAGATATATTCCCAACAAGATATTATTGCAAGTAACTTTCACTAAAATGATGGTGGAATAAATAAATGTGCAAAAATACGAACCATATCGTAAACAGGAAAGAAATTGTAGTCCAAAGACGTGGAGAAGGTAATTCGAAAAGAAACCTCTGCAAAATCCATACAAGGCTTGCCAGATGGATGTAAGCGCGCCCATAACCACATTTCGGGGCCCAACCGAGCAGCCAATAACAAAATACTATCGTTTATCTGCACCGCTGAACTCACCGCCGACCCAATTCATGTAATGCCATCCAAACTCATCGAGCTCACTGAGCACTCGCGCCTTCCAAACTAAAACAAATTTTATTCACCACAAATATCGAGCATAATAGCTTTATACGTGCAATGTATTCATATCATATCGAGGCATACATTGGCCTTATCGAGCAGTTAGGCCCGCGTCCCAACAAAGTACACACGACGCGGCAGGGGATCTGTAAGTACCGACCTACCCGTCTTTGCTAACGATAGCTCAGAGCGAAGCCTCGCCGAACGAGAGCGATAGAATTTTATGTTATATATTTTTTTCCACTGAAATCAAATGAAAATCCATTGATCTCACGCTGCTCCCGGCGCGATATTGAATAAAGGGCATTTTCTACAAATGCGTGTCATAGTTTCTAAGAGCGGTGTAATAGAATAGTTGAGATTCACGTTGAATAAACAATTTCTATATTCGTAATCCGTGATCGGAATGTTTTGCGGGAATAAAAGGGCTCGGCTTGTCCTCGTTTTATTTTTATTAGGAGCACATAGTGGGGGTGCATTCCAGGATTAATATTCAACTGCCGGATATTTATTTGTACCAAATTTACATATATCTATAGTAACTGCGAATAAACATCACTTGATGTAAAATTTCCTATAATGTTATTTGTAATCAGAAATGTTAGTTAAGTAAACCTAAGTTTGTTACTGTTGCACCATATATATATAAAATCAAGTCGGTTTTATTTCTTGCCTATTGGCAATGTGATCTACTGGAAATTGACTATTAAGTAATTAATATAAAAGTTCCTGATTTTGTCTGAATTATATACATATTTTAGGAGATAATGGTAATATTAATATCAAAGGAAATAAAGAAGTTACAGCAAGAAATTTTAAGCTAACACCATTTTTATCCTCGTAAACAACTAATTACAATAGGAACATTTTCAAGTTCAAACCACGGCCGTGGTTGATGGCAATTCACAATCTTTATATTCTTTTGTTACTTTATAAGATTTTAAACAATATATTCAGATCTTTTTTCTTCATTCACGAAATTATCCACTCATGGCTAGGCTTACCCGGGTTCCAGCTCAGGCCGGGTTTATGCACTAAAAGTTTGCGAATGCCCCTCATGCCTTTTGGACATTACTTCACAGTTTATATTGCTAAATAATGAAATTTATTGGATTCTAGCATCAATTCACGGTATATATACGCTATTTTCTAACGTTATTTAAATAAATATTGTCAAAATTATAATAATACAACATTTCGTAGCCCACTCTTTAATTGTAGTTAACTTGGAGTGATTATTCTTGTATAAATACATGTATAAAAGTTACATTATGGATGAAATTAATAAAGAAATAAAAGAAAATGACTGTAAAATAGTCCAGTAATTAAGTGCTTTGTCTACGGCTAACTACTTGCTTCATAAATATTTACATACTCTATTAAATGACAAATCACTATTTTTGGAGTTCCTTACCTTAATCTAAAAAATTAAAGCCTCATAATAGAAATTGACGTGTCTGTCAGTCTGTCACACATCACAGCCGATTTTCTAAGAAACAACGTGGCCTAGAAACTTGGAATTGGTATAGCAGTACATTTTCTTGATACCTTTTTAAAATATTTTTTTTAATGTTAAAACACACAAATTAAAATACTCATATAAACATTTAAGAAGGGGTAAACAAAGCAATAATTTTTCTTATTTTGTATATAATGGCCTTGAAAGGAATTGTTTTGAGGAAAGTAAAAATATTTTTTCGTAACTTTAATTTGCATATTTAAGAAGGTAGTCTAAAAAATGTGTGTAAATTATACTAGAGAACATAGAAATATGAAAAACCAGAGTTGGTAAAATATGACTACAAGGTTACAGGTAAACTGTAGCTAGTACTTTCAATTTTTAATGGTGCCTAAATTTTTACGGTTTTTGGATTTTAAAACGAAACTCCTTTATGTGCGGTAACGTTATGAATTATATGATAAAAGTATATTAGAATAAAATAGAACAGGTTTATGATAAAAAGGAAACGAATTCATTAATATTCATAGTATATTCAAGACAGGAGTGAAGATTCACCGGAAATATATAATTTTCTACGCCGCTCTTCATTCTGTCTTATTTTATTATTACAAAAAATTAATCGATTGGATTAATTTTTTGTTTGTTTATTCTAAAAGTACGAAACTTCTTTCTCCTTAAGTTTATTTAAATCTTTTAAATTGTTGAATTATGAAATTACTAGCATTTTCCCGCGATCCATCACGAAATTCGACAATTAGCTAATTTAACAAAAAAATTACATAGTAGATGCTTGTATAAATATATCTATTCAAAGACATATTATTTTGAGATAATTATTTATTTCCTTAGGTATTTTCAAAGAGCTTACTTCTAGGTCTATCAGCATTCAAATTTATATACCTTTTAAACATATCTGAGCAAAAAACACAAGTATAATTTCAATATTTGTGATAAAGGGTAATATTATTTGTGATAAAGAGTAATATATTTGTTAATCCTAATTAGTTTAAGATTAGGTGAATTAACATAATCTGGGGAAAAGCCGTTAGATATTAAATAAATATATGCAATTAGAATAATATTTCACTTTCATAAGTCTTTATTCTTCCTCGAAATTTGCGAAACCGGCTTTTCCTTGAAACTCAAACATGAAGTAATTTTTTGTATTCCATTAATTATTAGTGACATTCTAATATATAATCATCAATGCTGAATAAGAATGGAAATAAATATGTAACCTTAGTATGATCCATACATGTGTATTCAAGAATGTATGGTCAGCTATATGAAATACGAGTTACCCAGCAGGGAACACTAGGACCAAGCTCGGTACTAGCCAGTACTATTATTCATGGATGAAAATGGTGTGAAACAGTTTATGTCTTTGTTTTTATTCTCAATTAAAAATTACGCAGTTTTAGTGATACATTAAAAATCATTTATATCCCTCTTATACCTTCTCTAGTTCTAACAGCGTTAAACATATAGCAGCGTTAAGTTTCATATCTCAGTTTTACTCATTTTCAACTAGTTTGTCCCAGTTAACTTTTTCTATTAAATCTAAGACATTTTAACTATCACTAATTAACTGTAAGGTCATCTGTTTACGTTAAAACTCTATGTTAGCTTTATATATACTTATATCCAAAATTAATTTTGTAATTAGTTTTTTTAATTAAACCATTTTACTTATCCTCTATATTAGCAACATTTTCTGCAGTTAACCGCGCACTACGACTCGACAATTTGCTCACCCTGCTCATTCCTGAACAAAGCACTACTCACCAAAGATTGTTCATGCCACTAACCTGTGGAATTAACTCGACCCTTTTGCTCAGTAGTCAGCATCAATACATGCGTTCAAGAGGCTGCTTAAAGAATCGTACCTTTTCTGATCCCAATTAAGTGCCTCCACTTAACTTCCACTTTACGCATCTCAGTGTTTTTCGGAACAAAAATTTTATAAGTTAATGGATGGATATAAGTGTACTTAACCTAATAAAGAAATGGGGAAGCGGCTTACACTTTTTGCCAAAAAATGTTTTTACCAATTGAATGTAGTGAGAATTTTTGCGCGTTTATAGAATTATATGCAAATTGGTGGTAGATGAGATTCATAAATTTTAGTGCTTCGACTTAAAATAAAAGCGGTTAAATAGAAGTACAATTCGTAATACGAGTGTATATATGTGTATATATATATATAAATATATATATATATATATATATATATATATATATATAAATATATATTTGTATAAACATTTAATGGTACATTTTGTGTTTACATTAAACAATTTACTAATATGAATATTATATTTAGTCATATAAATATACTGCCTAGTGTAGATTATGCAAATTATCGTGAAATTTTCTAAAACAGTTAGATCCCGAATTGGCGTTATAATTTTCCGTCAAACTACGTTATCTCTAGTAGATTCGAAGTTACTTTAACTGTTTCGGAAATGGAGGGCATATCTTTTTGAATATTCTCAACAGATATATTCTAGATACATTCTAGAATATATCTCCATCTTACATAAAATTTCAAAAAAATATATATTTTATGATACTTAGCTTGTATTTTTGTTTGATACCCCATAATGTATTTTCATAACTACAGCAAATTTAAAATTGAATTGTTAATAGAGAAAAAATATTTTTAGCTTGTACGTGAAAAAGAACAACTGTTAATCAAAGTCATAATATAAAGCTAATTTTGTGAGAGAAAATCCGTAAAGTATTAATTTGTTTTGTTAAAAAATTATGCTTAACAATTACATTTCAAAAAAAATTAATTAATATAGTACTTCAATATTTTACATGGCTGTGAATAATATCCCAGCGTGAAGCAACAATAGCACACTTCAATTTACCTCCATAAAAGCAGTGGTTCAAAGGGCTAGCAGAAAGTTAAAGTAGCACCTCACTGTCATGAAATAAGGAGGATACATAGAAGCAAAATACGAAGCGGAAATCGTGTGAAAAGTGCATCTCGAATACCGACGGCCAAGCACTATAACTTTAAGTGAAGTTCGCGAAAGCGAGACACGCCGTTTACAGCACGGCAAATACTATGACGCACTTTATTGCATGTCAGTTATGTGCAGGATTTTAGCTGCAAGAGAGAATTTAGCTATTTTGTAAGTTGTGACGTTTTATGTATAAGAGCAGTATGTGTATTAAAGTGATTTGAGTGGGAAACTTCATGGAAGTATTTTACTGACTCCAAAGTGGTATTAGATTTACCAGTTTATGTACACGTGTATGCTTTGTTTGCACTCATTTCTTGCTGATAGAAATATACTCATGTACGAGTGCGAATGCGTTTGCGTGAGTGCCTGTGTGTGCGCGTGTACGCATGTTTCTATTATATTTTTTTAGATATTTTATTATGGTAAAACAAACCATCATCTGGTTATATTATTAATTTTGTTTGTATTTCAGCTGAAATTTAGGGACAAAAATAGCTAATTATGATTATCTCATTTACCCTGCATACTGACGTGGATTTCTTATTTATTTATTTAATATTTTTGCTGTGTTTCTCTTAGAGTCTTATGCTCTTGTGTCTGTGGTCCCCTTCACTGTCAGACGAGTTACAATTTTGTCGATTTTTCAATTACACTTAGTGACTTTTATTGCTCTATATCATATTCATTACGACGACTAATAATAAATTACGAGCGAATTAATTAAAGAGAAATGAAAACATAAGGTGTAACCAGTTTAAAATCACTAAAGATTTGAAGATAGCCACCACCAAAATTAAGTAACGAATTGTATGTACGGACTGAATGATAGTATGAAAGGATAGAGGCAGTAAATATTTAATACTATAACGGTTCAATTCCTAAATGTGTACTTGTCGTTGTTAAGTATGTATGTTGGATTAATTATCTTGTTCAAATATCGATGAATAATATTAATGGCCACAATACATGTGTTATACATATCAATGTTTCGTCTTCTGATATTCAATATAGGTACTATTAAGTTACCGTTAATAAACGTGGCTTGTAATATGTTTATCAATGCATATTTTAATAAAAATATCGAGAGGAATGCACCTTCATAATTTATGATATAAGGCGTTACTAACTTTTTTGAAACACACGATTTGTGTAAAATATATTGTAACGATTCATACGTACAGATAAACTAATTAATATCGACCACAATTATTTGAGTCGTTTTAACATAAAATTGTTTTGCTGTCTAATTACTTCAATAAGAAATATATTTTTAAACTATCATTTGGTAAACATTTCAGTAAATATGGAAACATTACTCCTTATCTTATTTCGGCATACCTGATGTTTTATTTCGATTGTAAAATATAAATACCGATAAAGCTACGAAGTTCGTCGTTTCCTTCAATGTTCAGAGAAACTGAATTAAATAAATCTAATATCCCGTTAATTTAAACACTCAAATATAAATGGAAAAGTGAACAAATCTATTTTTATTTAGCTTTAAATATAATTTTGAACAAAAGCTCTTATATAGAAAAAATACCAACAAACACAAAAATTTTGTTTAAAAATGTATCCACTTTTAGATGGTATTTGTATTAATAAAACAATAATAAATAACGTTTTATTTGTTTCTAGAGTCAATTTGCTTATAATCATTACTGAAAACCCCTCATCATTGATTTGTAAAAAAATATTTACATGATTATATCATTAAAATCCATCAGAGATTCATTTTTAGTATAGCAGGCAATTATATATGCTTTTATCAATAATCGAGAGTATCTTCCGGGGACTTTAAAATCAAAATGTTAGAAGAATTTTAATTAGTCAATATGATGGATTGTTGAAAATATATTGATCCATTATACAATATACTAATGGATGATACAAATTATGTCTACAAAAGGGCTCATAGTTGTAAAAATTGTCGTTTGGGTCAATATCATCAAAAGTAACATGAAAGTGATAATTCTATATGTTCAGTTCTGTATTGTCATTGTTTGGATTTAATTACCAGATCATAACTTATCGGTTAAACTTAACACAACAGTTGAATTTAATTACTGTTAACAAGATCATAACTTATCGGTTATAACTCAAATAGAACTTGTCATTATTACAGAGTGAATCTAATATTAAATTAGCATAAAAAAATCTCTTAAAAATTTCTGTATACTATTTAGGGAAGGACAGATTTTAAAATTTAGAAATGGTTTACTAATTTCACTCTACGTTATCGATAACGAAGTTTTTAAATGTAATGCAACAAGATCATATTAACGTCACGTTTAAAAACGATAATCAATTCAAAATGTATTCATTTGCATTTAAATCGCTCATTAAAGCCATATTTTAATTCAAATTAAAACACTCGTTTATAATAAACATTTCCTAAATTTATTTTCCCGTTACTTCCCATCCGTATAATAATTTTATGCACACTAGCGGGCTCGTGAAAACTGTATCCTTTGTAACTGATCACAGAGCTTTTTCTGTTATAAATTATCGTCAGAATGACAATATTATTTACATTGATTTCCATTGTTCATCGATACGACCTCGCGCGTAGGAGCATTTAAATACATTCGCAAAATTCTTTATTCCAATTACAGGGTTTCCATGCACCGTAATTAAAATTTACCAACAAACACATAAATTTACCCATATCGAACCGTGTTTACCGACGTGTATGCATAATAGCTGTGAGGGCATAAAGTCGGCGGGGTAATAAGTTTTATACATATATGTTTAAAAAATATCGTTATCGTTCGATTGCAATGCAATTGCACTTTACTGCTACAATGAAGCATAAATAGTTTAATTTGTAGTATGGCAGTTCAAATACATTCATACGTATGGACGAATGACAAGATTACTAATGTTTTCATGTATATTTTATAGGGCGACTATTTATTATTTTAATTGTATTTAGGAATATTAATAATCAGGGCCAATATTCAGAAAACTTTGTTATTCTCTTTTCAAATTCACCTATCAAATAGGTATCTCTAAAGTCATTAAGAAACGCATTAAAGCCCGTACTACTTTTGACCCTTAGATATTCAAATACTTAAAAAAATATTATATTTCAGTTAATACGTCTAAAATTTTTAATAAAAATCCTAATTTTCCTATGGATTTAAAGATGTAAAATTATTAAAATGCTGCGCTATTTAAGGAATTCAAAAATTAGTTGAAACTATTTCATCTACTTTAGATGCTAAAACAATACGGTAGTTGACTCATTCTAAATTTTGATATTTTTCGTACAATATAAGTTAATTAAAATATTGTGAAATATAAGTTGATTAAAAACCAGTCTTGAAGAAAATTCAAAAATTGATTGAAAAATAAGCCAGTTGTAGGCTTCTAAATTTTATTTAGAGTTGGGTATATCTCTGTCTCTTTTCCTCTCGTAGAATATAACGTGTAATATCAAAAATGACCTCACAACACAGTATTGCCGTCATTTTCTAAAGGTTAAATTTAAACTTTTATAACTCGGTCAATTTTTAAGATTATTACAAAAAATGTTCACTCTTCGTCCGCTTGTACCTTGAAATTATTAATATTGAAATAAAAAAATTTAGTAAAATAACCAATTAGAGGCATTAGGATTATGATGAAACTCTTAAGATTACTTTTGAAATCTTAAAAAGGGAAAGCTTTAAAAAAAAATAATATATTGTATTAGTTATAACGAGTTATTCTTCGTCCTAAACTCAGTCTTATTAGCATAAAACCTGTCAGAATATTGATTAGGGTTTGAAACACATAAAACGGTATATCTTCATGATCTGCATATGGATTAGAAGCGTACTAAAGTGAAATTAAACTAAAATATAATTGAATGTTAACTGAACCACCTAATAAACGAAAAGTTACAGCCGATCACGCCAAAAATGAAAAATTAAATTCCACTATGATAACAGTTATATACATTGAAATAAAAAATATTCTGATCACGTTCATATATCAACGTTCTTGAAAATGATATCCATCTAAATGACAACAGTTAATTGTCGATTTTATTGTGGGAGGGTTAAACAAAATATTTATTTAATCAATGTTAATAAAATCTCCATTATCTCTGTGAAGTGTTACAAAAAAGTTTCTAAAATAATAAAATATGGGATGTGATTTTTAGGAGTGATGTGATGAGTATTATTTTTGTTACCATTATTGTTTTGTCATTTATTTATTCACTCTTTTTATAATTCCATTCGCTTAATCTCTGTGTAGTAAATTGTGCTGAAATATTTGTAAAATATATATTCAGTTGTTAAACTTTTAAATATTAATTGATCAAATAAAATTATATTACTTAGGTTGATAGTTTTTAATTATTGAAAGTCATATAAGTTTATATCGTTATTTTTGGTAGTGTTTCGTTATTATTAGTAAAGGAATCGAGGTGAATTCTTTTGCGTTAATTGTTTCTTATTCCTGTCGTTTAAACAAATCAATCGCTTTATTCCAGAAATATAATTTTTAGTGTAATATTCCATAAAACGTTTAAATATTGAGGAGGGTATTTCATTCGCAGGATGTTACCTAGAGCAAGCAAATGTAAGAAAAAATATTCATATTTCATATCATTAACGTACTGTTAAATGTTTTTTTTCTTCTACAGATTTCTCAATGAAAATTACTTTACTAAGATACGAAGTTAAGAAAGATTCATCTTTCTTTAATTTTTGTGAGTATTTTTCAAATAATACATTCTAAATAATCAACTTCTATATAGATAGATATATATATATATATATATATATATATATATATATATATATATATATATATATGTATATATATAAATATATATATATATAAATATATATATATATATATATATATATATATATATATATATATATATATATATATATACATTTATAAACATACATATATGTATATATATATATATATATATATATTTATGTATTGCACCAATTTCAATCTATACTCCATACATATATAAAATGTGAGTGTTATTGATTGTAAGCTTATTATTTCGTTACGCTTCAACATAAAAAAATGGACGAATGTATATAAAATAATACGCGGAAAATTATTTACATGTAGACCTTTTTTTCGTGCGTATATAATATGTATATATTTTCCTCCTTACAGAGAAATAGGAAGAAAATACATTTCTCGTTTTATTTTTTTAGCGTTGGAATCATATTTGGCCAGTATTTGATGTAGTGTTATCAATATAATACGATTTGAAGAGTATCTCACGCATACTGTAAACCTAACTTACTTTTGACGATAAAAATGTATAAGTAATCATATAACTTATTCAAGAATGAATCACTGGAGTGTCCGTTTGTTATAAGTTGGTGTTCAAAAATTGGCATAGTATATAAAATTTTAACTAAAAGTGATCGAGGTCAAGTGAGATTCGCTCCAGCAAACTCTTAAATTTAATAAAAAACAATAGCAATCCAAAGTCGATGCAATAATATTTTAATTAATCCCGCTGATTAAATAATTATTACGACATATTTGAGCATATTCAAGTATCGTTTAAATATATTTTAACCTTGTACAACTCAAAAACGATTGAAATTTTCAACAAATAATTATTTTCAATATTTTTACACTGTCATTCACTGCAAAATTACTTCAGACAATGTTTAAAACGAAGGAGTTACGAGATTTTGAAAGATTAACGGACGATCTGACTTTAAAAAAATTATATTTCTAACCGTTACCTCACCATCTTAAATTAATATAAAAACGAAGTAAAAGGAGAAATAATAACCTTTAACTTTAAATCTATAAACCTTTGAAAATGTTATTATATTTCATAAAAATTATTAATAATCCTAATTACTAAGTGCCAAATTACAAATGACATTAAATGACCTTGATACTTGCATCACTACAAAGAAAAACTATAGTCACGAAAACTTTTTTCATAGCAAAACTACTCCCTTGGTATAAAATTGAAAAATTTTCCGGTTACAATTTATCGCTTAAATTAGCGTATTATTTACATCGGCCTTCGTGAGTATTTTTAAACAGAATACCTGCGTATGTGAGCATTTAAAAACATTCCCGAAATTCTTTATCCCAATTACATTCGTCCGCGCCTACCGTAATTAAAATTTGCTAACAAACAAATAAATTTACATGTATCCAGTCGTGTAAACCGACCGATATGCACAATTCCTGCGAATATACGATTCGGCGCAAATGATATATAAAAATATACTGTTTCATCGTTTGTCGCCGATTGCGATGAAATTACATCATTAAGTAGATATTTACTACACCAGTGAAGCTTAAATAAAATATTTAATTTGCGTTTCATAAATGCGAAGGGCCGGTGCGGTTGTTGTTTTTATATTCCTTTTAAATTTTCCACTTGTTCTAAATTTACATTCATTTCACCTTGTTCGTGTCTCTCTAGTTCCATTCATACGTGTTCATATATCAGATAAAACGTTGTGGTTAAGATAGTATAAACACCTACGCATGTAAAAAAATGCTCACCTAAAGTTAGACAGTTAAAGTACTTTAGCTTTATTGTAATAAGTGTAACCTATTTCAGTCTACATTATTAATATTATTTGAATAATTAGTTTGTTTTAAATCGTAAAATTATCAATATGTGTTCAGTTACTTTAATTAATAATACACACATAGCTGTATATATATATATATATATGTATATAGAAAATAAAAAAATATATAACATTTGACAAAGAATGTGTCTACTTTTCAAATAGGTGATTCTTTATAACAAGCTGCTTATACCTGTTTCTGTAAAAAATAAATTTTTTTCGTAAACATGACGACTTTGATATTGTTTTTTTACAGAAATTGCATATAGTTTTATTAACATTTTCTGCTTAGTTTGATGCACAGAAGTACCTATATGAATATTATTCAGTTCTTTACTTCACTGTATAAATTTTAGTATAAGGGGAAATTGTGTTAAATTAATTGTTAGTTTCCTTTTTTGTTAACTTAATATGTACGATAATTAAGAATTCATGTTTCCAAAATGTTTAATATTGCCTTGAAATTATTTTAGGTGCAAAGTAATAAAAAAGATATATATCACTGACATTTAAAACTACTAGAGATCAAAAACCAACAGCTGATATTAATAACTAATAACCTTTGACTGAAATCTTTTAATATCTCCCAAAGAGTCTAAGATAATTAATTTTAAAACCATTATAAACTTTATATGTATATTTACACATATTAAAATATAAATTCTAATACTTTATCTTTGATAAACTGCCGGCCAACACAAATTTTAAGGTCTGCGTGACCCCTTATTCTTGAATAGATATTTAGGCTTACCTTACATACTTTTAAATATTTATATACTTTTAAAAATATCCTTGTGTTCATTGAATAATTCTTCAGCTTGTTTTTACTTACGTGCAAAGTATGTTCGTCCTTTTAATTCAGTAAAAATGAATTAATTAAATAAACAGAAACTTATTATTTGAATACCAAAAAAAAGCTATAAATATTACACTTTCTCTATATTGAATTCTCCCCTTCGCCAGCTGCATGTATTAAACTGCACCTACACTTATGGTTGAAAAAATATAGCAGACCAAATACCATTACCAAAACATGTTGCAACGTTAAGAAAACCGTACTCGCATTTATAAAGCCTACAGAACATACGATTCTGCTGGCACATAACTTACATTACATACGAAAGCGACTACGAAGAACCTAAATGCAATATAACGGGAGGAAACACAGTTATATTTAAAATTTAAAAAGGGTAATCACGCATCGCGCACCGAGGACACATAACCACATACATTCTCACTTGCGAGACAGGGAGCAGGTTATATGTCTCCATCTTTCTCCATTTAGGAAAATAAGATTAAGGAAAATGTGCGACATTTTTGTGGTAAAGGTGTAAGGCCTTATTTATCTCTAGCAAAGAATATGAGTTTCTATATTTCATTTAGGAGATAGGGCGTGCGCTTGATGTAGTAGCGTGTAAATCACTCTGATTGTTAACTGTCTTTTCATGTCTAAAATACTCCGGCAGTGATTCATTGATATTGATGAGCGTATCACTCGTGGTTTCACATAGTTCAATTACGGACACATTTAGTGAATTACCGTCAATTTACATAGAAAATGATCAAAAATGGACAAACGTATGTATGTACATATATATGTATATATATATATATATATATATATATATATATATATATATATATATATATATATATATATATATATATATATAATTTACGTAATTCAAAGAATATTTAGTAAATTTTTTTGTAAAAAGGATGATTCTGTTCTTTAATACTGTGACAGAATGTAGGTTGCAGTCGTTTTATCCATTTACATAGTATACCAACGCAAGAGTACCATAGACTCAATTTTACGCTGGTTCAAAAAGGTGTCAAACAAATAGTGGGAAAAATTGTTTCTCGTTAACTAACTCACAAGACCGTAACTTTTGTGACTTGTCACGTTTCACCAATCCGTTTCACTAAGTCATTATTCCTTTTCATTTGTCTATTCAAATCATCTGTAATTAAGATTCATTATTTTCATCTACGTTTCTTCAGAGGATCACGAGTTTCACATAGATACAGAAAATTTGAATGCAAAGAGTTTTTCCGATATTGAAGATTTTCATTAAATCTTCAATTTCTAATATTCCATAGAGAAACAAAGACGCTAAACCTAATAATTTTAGTAATGTTAATAAATATTAAATTTCCAAAAAGCAACTAAATGAGATTTTAATCCAGTAATACAGAATTACGTAATCTTGCAATGTTACCCTTTAAAATGTGAAACAATTCTCTTCCTATAGGTTTATACATTATAAAAATTAAAAATACAATTGTTTTCTTTCTGCTGGTGTATAAGAAAAAAATATGTGATATCTATATATATTATTGCTGGTATTATAGTTAACCCGGTACTGTAATTATAGTATCTATATTTGAATTTTCGCGACCTTTCCTATTTAGTCTAGCCAACAGTGATATATGACATTAAGTACTTCCTGCTGAATAATGTCACATTCTTTCTGATGTTATCTAGTAGTAGGTACCTGTTAGCGTATCTATTTGTTCATGGGGTGAATAACAAACAAATACACATTATTTGTTTGTTTTTAGACATAAAAACTACTGAGACAAATGTTCCGAGATTTGGTAAACAAAAGATTGTGCCATATTATATAAGATCTGATTACGCTACATAAATTTGGGATAGAATAAGTCACAGTTTGTAACTCTTTAACTATTTTTGTCATTACGTCATCACGAATTAGAATAGACCTACCTGTCAATAATAATGTACTACTTCGAAATATTCTGGAAGACTGCTTGCTTTTTTATCTACCAATGAATATAGCAATTTGAATATCGTTTAAAACTTCTTCGATTTTCTTTTATTTATTTTTATATTCATTTTTACCTAATGCCTTTTGCTCGAGAAAAAATTTCCGCAGAGGGCAGCAATTAATTTTTTAAAAAAATCGCTTTCAAATATTGTTGAAAAATATTTGTCGATTTGCTCTTGTTCTATTTCAAACGATTAAAACTAGGTAAAGGCCTGTATCTGATTTAGCACTGTAAACTGGCAAAAAGTGCATATCTTGAATTCTTCCCACGTTTGCAAAGTTATAGTAAATATTAGTAAAATATCAAGTACAAAATTGATTGCCGGTGATTCCAGCACGCCACGAATAACGGTTTTTGAGAAATCGGCACAAACAATGCGAAACGGAGCACATACGTTACGCTGACAATGGTACAATATCACTGGAAAATATAAATTGGCTTCCGCCCCGTGGTTCCATGTGACGCATTTTCCTAAATTGCTTTTCGAAAGGTCATTAGACAGTCGCTACAAATAGATTTTATAATCACGTTTTCTTCAAAATAATAGTTACTCACTTCACGTTATTCCAGGTGTATTCCTCACAAACACGATATAATGTCTCTACTTCATCATCCTTTAATTTTTTCAAAGTATATGTATAACTCAAATCACTATTAAAAGTTTACATCCGCTTAAGCCATCCGAATCAGATCTCTCACGAAATTCTTATATTCTTCACAGTATCAGTTAATAATGACACATTTGGATGGGAGTAAAACGTTGGAGTGAAACGTCGCGACGTGCCGTTCTGCCAGCTTCGGCTCTTGTTGGCTCTTCCGACTTAATTCTTAAGACTTAAACTAGAACCCACGACACATGTAGTCGTACTTGAAAAATATTTAAACAATTTTATTGAAAACCTCCCAACTAAAAGAAAGTAAGAACCAGTTAATATAATTACAAACCCAAGAAAAACCGTTAAGGCTGCCGTACCTAAAATTTTGCTTTTTATCAGTTCATGACTAATTAAAATTCTCTTAGATGCGCAAATAGCTTTTTCATGCTGCTGTAATATAATTGATATTGAGAACGGAAATGGAAATGGCAGCCCCGACGGATTTTCTTGGGTTAGTAATTATATTAATACATTTTTCCTTTTTTTTTATGGAGGGGGAGTCCAAAAGAAATTGTTTAATCGTTTTTCAATTACAATAACTACATCTGTCGCGGGCTTAATCAAAATTTTAATTTGGCTTTTTATTATTAGTCTTAATAACTAAGCTTCTAACAAAACATTCATCAAAGAGCAAGCTTATGTGGCTCTTAGTAGAGTATGATCTTTAGACGGCATAGTAATAACGGATCTAATTCAAAGAAAACTCTTCAACAATCCACACAAAAGCATAGGATTGGAAGAATTAGAGCGCTTGAGAAATATGTTAAGTGGATCACATATCGACGAAGCCGATGAAAGGTCACGAAGTACTCATTCTAGATCAATCAAAATATTTATTGCAGCGACTCCTGACGAGTTAACAACATAACTCCTGAGTAATAACATTCGTCGTTAAATCACTAACTTTTTACCGAAAACCGTATATAAATCGGTTTAACCGTTTGGGAGATAAATGGAAACATTTGATTGCACACACAAACAAACAACCAACAACTTCTCACCCTAAACACATATACCTCCTCCGTTTCATTGTGGGTAATAAACTAATAACAATTAACGGGAAAACCCCATCACGAATATTTAAAATATCCTCGTTTATATACGTGGAAAAAGTGAATTTTTAAAATACATGTCGCTGTTGAGTAATTTATTAATTACCCAATCGAACAATTATGAATTCCAAAGTTGATACTAACATGCGCTCCTATCAAAATTCTACCTTTTTTATCTCAAAGTCGATATTTAATTAAATCTATTCTTATAGAAAATAAGAATAGGTTTAATTAAATATCGACTTTGAGATAAAAAAGGTACAATTTTGATAGGAGCGCATGTTAGTATCAAGTTTGGAATTCATAATTGTTCGATTGGGTAATTAATTAAATCTATTTTTATATAAAATGCACTTGGTATATGGATCGGCGATATTATGATCTTTTAAAAGTTAATCCTTATGAAAGTATTACGCCGATTTATCATTATTAATAATAACTCCACATTCATTACCTTTTATTAGTACGTATACAAAAGTTACTTCATATAATTTTAATATTAAAACTGTTACTTCATTAATATTAAACATTATTTTTAATACTCTTTAACAAATAAGTAAAAATTATGGCTCTAAAACATTGAAATACTAAAATAAGTTTATATTTTTATACGTTTTCTATAAATTTTAAAAGGTTGGCCGACATACTTATCAGGAGAAAAGTCATAGATGATTTGGGCATCGAAGTTCTCTTGCTGTAGTTCAACCATTTCATTATGCTTAAAAATATTAATTTAAACGGAAATATAATGTGCAAAAACAGAAATGCGTTTAAATAGACGAGTTATATTATCAAAATACATAAACGAGGTCGAACCCAAGCCTAACACAGATATTTATATTAAACCAAAATAAATCGTTTAAACCGCTAACACATCCCATCCTTAACGTTCAGAAACCGAGCGCTGCTACATACGAACGGCCGCTTCCGGGAATCTACTATCACAACTCCGCACCGACGTAACAGAAAACGTCGTTATTACTCTCCTCTTCGATCTAATGTATTATTCAACGGAAAAGCAATATAAATCTTAACGTAAATTTAATGTAACGTTAAATACATTAAAGGGGGAATCCGTTTCGAGTGTGACTTCATAACACTCGAGATCGTTCGTCGCTTCGGAAGGAAATTGCAATTTCTTGGAACAGTCGTTAAAAATCGTTTTCCCTATCAGCTGGCGAGGTGTGGCCTAATCGTGAATAAGATTGAGTGAAATGCTAGCTGCCGCGCCGGGGAGATCTTAACTGTGATTTAGCAGAGGCAGGAACAAAGTATCGTCGGTATTGGATTGACGACAGAGCATAAATCATTGAGTCATTTCATTGGACGCCCGTTGACAAAAGTTTCTTGACCTCTATTCTTTTTATTATTCTATTTCGTCAGTGAACTCGAAGGAAGGGGAGGTATAATAAAAAAGAAAGTCGGATGTGGAGGGTGCGTTTATGCGTATATTCGACGATGGGCGCCATTATTGCATGGAGATTGTAAATGAATTTAAGGACAGTATTTAGCTCATATATTAGATGTGTTCAAATTGGTTATCTAAAACTATACTTTGGTGAATTTTGATTTTTTATTTATGAGCCCTAATATAATATTCTTTAGATATTCGAATTTCTATTGAGTATTAGAAAAGGTACCCTTGTTCTATGTTTGTACGAGGCTGTTTGCCTCGAGCAATCAATATTTATGGAATATTACAAATTAAAGCTACATAAAGCTAATTTTTCTTGACATTTATTCTACTTATCACAACATACACTCTTTTTGGTGTATTGAACCGAAAACTCTTATTTTTAGGAAAATACAATATTATAACGATTGTGTGCATTGCAATGATTATTTGTTTTATTATTAAAATGGTTTCTTATCACTTTTTATGTTTTATTATTATAAACAAGAAGATTTATTTTCTTGAAAATGTTTCACTGATAACTGGTGCTATATATAGGATTATTGCGATGTTTCGGCATCCATTTTAAAACTAACATACATCAATTACAAATAGTATGAAGGCATATTTAAACTTAATATCTGTATAATTACATTTGCGGTCTATAATTATATAGAAATTAAGTTTAAATATGCCTTCGTAATATTCGTAATTACATTTGCAGTTTTATGAGAAATCAAATAGTATTTACATGTAAAGAATTTCATAAATTTTGTAAAACTTTTCGAGTAACAATGATTTGGTCATTTTTTTAGATATGAAGCCTAATTTTTTTTGGGATGAAGTCACACATTTGATTTATACATACAATAATCTACACCAAAGTAGCGATTATTCATGCAGTGTCTGAACAATCAGTATTTTGTATAATAATTTTTTAACCCTTATGTTTCCATGCGTCATCAAATTTCACATTTAAAACTTTAAGATCTTATTGAAAATGTTTTTAATATAAATACCGGATCTATGTGGAATGCATATCCCAAAATTAAATACCGTATGTAAACATACTGTGAAAGTGAATAAAATAAATTGCTTCCTCTCATGAAAATATTAGTTTGTGTTTGATGTAAAATATAATATTTGTATTTTTACATCTGCATTATGTTTTTATGATTCAAGAAATATTGATTGTATTACTTATAACCTCAATTTGATAGGTTTATTTTACGGCACGCTAGTTTACGTGTGTCCGTTATATACGGATGCAGGGTTTCCTATTAAAATTTTTACTGACGTAAACTAGAAAAACGAAAGCAATATACGAAGCCATTCTGTAAAACACAAAAAGTAATAGCAGTATACCACACCAGTGCAAGTAAACAAACACACATAAAATCCAGAACGGTGTCCATAATACGAATGCGTTGTAAAATCTCTTCCTTTTACGTCCGCGGATGTTTGTTAAGTCGTTCCCGAGCGGGGCGGAACCCGTTTTTAATATCGCGGGATGTGTCCCGAGATTTACATTGTTTGTTTGTCGATCATAAAGACGAAATTTTCTTGTAAATAAGAAACCATTAAATTGTCTCCCCGTAGTTTCGATGTATGAGAATGAGCGGGCGGGGCCGTCTATTTCGCAAAAACCATTCATGGGCTCAATTTTGTGGTTTATGGTGTTATTGCTGCGAACCCGACTAGGTTGAATGGTTTCGATTTAAGTCTGATTAGAGCTAGTACCTATACAATTACGAAATTTCAAGTTTGATTTATTGAGAGGTGGTAATATCTGTTTGAGTATATTTATTTTGTAGGTATACCTAAATTTATAAACCAATATAATTCTTACTTACATTAAAATAAAATTGTCTTCTAAAAAAAATGTTAATTTCCAGAACACTCCCATTACTAGAATTTCGTACACACATGGACGTATGTAAATATGTAAAATTTTATAATATTTCCAATGAACTATTTATAAATATTATTTTTTACCTTTTAAATATATTGAGTAGTCTTTCTTTTGATTGTTGGTATTCAGGTGCTATACCTTATAAAACTGATAAAATTTATAAAAAGGATTTTCCATAATATTGATTTTAGCAGTTTCAAAAACGGCGGAAAGAGTTTAATTTATTGTATACATTTTCAGTCGTGTCTCCAAAACCATATTACATAAAATAAAAAAAAATACTTTAGAAACCTTGTAGAATATGACCTCCAGTTGATACCTTACCCCCTTTAATATTTCTAATATCATCGAATGTTGAATATTGAGATATATACGAGTAAACATATTTTATCATTATACTAACATTCATTTCTCACCCTTCAGGTTGCCATTTTTAAAGTTTTCTATTCTAGACACCATTTCACCTATATTTCATTATTTCTACATCCATGAGTATCTATATATCCATAATTAAAACAATATTATTATCAAAGTTTTTATAAAATTTCTTTACATTTCCATTCTACACTTTAAAGTAACTTTTGCCTGATGAAATTTTTCAAAATTGTTGAGGGAGTATAAAAATGGTGAAACAGATAAAAAACAAATGATAAACAGAATAAGAGAAGAAAATGCACTGCTTAAAAGAAAATTATCTACTAAAACACTAGGTTTCTTCACCGTGCAGCTGAAACGACTTGAATGTGTATTATGACAGCATTTTTCCGAAATATTTTATCCAAAACAATTTAAAACAGGTATAAATTTTAAATTATAGTTTAATATTTTTCTACCTCAGCTAAATGCGATTATTTCTATATTGAAAAGCAGCAACATGTATAAACATATTTGGTAGAAAAAAGTGATTCCAGGGAAGAAACTGATTAATGGAGAAAGTATTTAAATATGTAATCGAATTTTATGATTAACTCCTCAGGTAGGTTTATTACATTAAGCGCACTCTAATATTTTAATGATTTCTGAAATATTGAATAAAATAAATGATAGTTATTTGTTGATTTGTGTGTCTATAAACTTGTATAGTCAGAAAAACGAGAAAAAAATTTAAGTTCGTGCGCCAGGCAATATTCCCTGTTATAAGCATGTGAAGGTAGCGATATAGTTTCAGCAGAAAACTCAAGCTGAGTCACTCTACTTACGTCCATCTATCTTAATACATCCAAAATATATCGTCTATATACAAAATAATTGATTGTAAGTCTCGCGAACACCTTTATCGTCTTTTCAAAATTTATTACGCCCATAAAATGACGATAAATATTTCGGCTCTATTCAACTTTGTCGTCAATGGTCGATAGAAGGGGCGAACGTTTTATACGCCATATTTAGCGCGTATATTATATATGCGGTTACACATACACTTCGTCTGCATTACTTCACTCAAAGGATAGTCGTATATAAAGCAAACATTTGAAAATATTTTAGAAATTCTTATCTTTTTGAAGAATAGATGACATGTTTTGAAAATAGGATTATTTCAGCATCGAGAAAAAACGATTTTTTAATCGGTTTTAATAAAAACTTATCTTATATTTACTATACATATATTTAATATATTATCCTTACGCTTATATTAATTACCATTAATGGTGGATATATTAAATAATATTTATCGATATTCGAAGTACATTAATCATGGTTTTCATAACTAAAGTAATTTGGTAAACTTTCCATGCCAATAAGTCATAAATTTTTCTATTATCTTCAATAAAAATATTTCTATTAAATTATTGCCAGCAGCATTTCTTATATTTTTGTCCAGACATATGGTTCTCAAAATTTCATTTAAATTTAATATAATATTTTATTTGCGAATTTAATATGGAATTTTGAAAACAATTGAGATTCTAACTATCAAACTAGGATAGAACCTACTAGATTGTTTCTGGGAGTTTCTCTTTGAGTGACTGAAATAATAAAAACAGACAGAAAAAATATAAATCGTCCAACTTGTTCATTTACTAAAATAACGATATAAAATTATGCGCATATTAAACCAGATAAAATACACGTTCGACAAAGATAAGGTAACAAATCTTAAAGATTTGCTTTAGTTTTATTTATAAAATTTATTGAAAAAAAACCTTCTTTTAAGGTGTTACTTTTATTTTTTATCATTCCTAAATATAAAAACCACTGCTACACAACATTTTATTTTTTTTTCTTTATACCTACGTTATACAAAAATGTAATGCAGGGATTTCATTTCACTTTGCCAAGAATCTGATATTTTAGCCATATCGTTTAGCTAGACAAAAAAAATGCTCTACCGAGTAACAAGCGCAGCGAAACTGATGACGCAGACGAATATCCTTCCGCAGTCCTAACACCTTCCACATTCAACTGGCACTCACACAACACAGCCCGGATGAAACATCTAAGACTATTACTGTAAATTGATGATATAATTTCAACTAACCAGCGAGATTTTTGTAGGCTCTACTGGGCCCTGCGATGATAGTCTCGCATTTATTCCTATCGCTTGAGTAGATATCTCCAGAACTGCTTGTAATAAGCGCAATTTATTTTCGTAACTCGTGAGTGGGTATTTTATTGTTTCTTAGGGATGATTTCCCGAATGGGGCTGAGGGAAGATTTAAGTGTTAGGTCATTTTAACAAAAAAGGCATCAGGCTTATCCTTGTATATTTATTTTATTACATTTCACATATCTCCATAAGTACATAAAATTCGTGCATATTATGTGGAAAATGTGTATACAATATGTATACATAAATTATTAAACCCATTTTTATTGCGTTTACATAAATATATTTGTTTCCAACAATATTTCGCTGCGAAGCTATATAGCGAAAGATATATGTTAGAAAAAAAGATTATTTCATCATTGTTTAGTTTTACTATAGTCCCATCACTGGGTCGTTGGTTAATGCTATTATAATCACATCACTTATAAAGGTAAAAGAAGTAGAAAGTTTTTGGAAAAAAAAATGGAAAACTAGCTAACCATAAATAATACATCGTGTCCGACTATAACAAAATGTATTATTAACATTTTAAATGATCAGAAATAATATTGTTTCTATAAGTACTCCAATAAATAAATGAATACAAGGAATAGTATAAATGGAAACAGCGGTATAGCAAAATATTTTTGAAAATTTCTCGTACAATATCGATAATAATTTTCATGATCGATGAAAAAGATGAGTTTAACAACAGATATTCGCAATTTTGAATGAAAGTTAAATTATTTTTCTAAAAAAAGTTGTCGAAAAGACTAGTTTTCCACGGTCGAATTAAAAAAAAAAGAGAAGTAAGTGTAACTAATACAGTTAGTGTAATTATATACTAACTGATTCGTTTACTAATGTTTATGTAGGCTATTTCCAAATATAATTAAGTTATGATTAGATATGTATTTCTTTTCGTTGAGAAATAGGTTAATATTGTTTATTCTATCATTATGAATTGAAACTGTAACGTTAACTTTGTATTAAATTTAAAAGTGTTTCATTTAAGTTTAATTTTTTTTATATTTAATTGATATCTTGCCTTTCTTTTGTTTACAGGTAAGGCCGTAATTAAATTAATATTAAAAAATGGACACGAGCGTAATTCTGGTTTGATTTAGCCATTTAAAGGTAAAAATAGTGGTTACCAAATTTATGACCAAAATTTTACTTCATATTTCCATTTTTGGTAAGTATAATTTTTAAGATTAAATACAAAAATTCATCTTAAGTTCGAAAATTAAACTAATTTTCAAGACAAACGTTTTAATCCATTTCACAGAGTGTTTATATGTCAAATTTAACTAAATGTTTCAGCCGTTTTGCGTGATGAAGTAACGAATATCGAATCAATGAAACAAATATCTGTTTTTTTTTCAGGTTTATAAAGTTATGTTTTGCATAGCATATTGTAATTAAAGTTTATGTTAACATAAACATTACATGTCATATTATTTTAATTTCAAAGTAGTATAAGATATCTTAAATATAAATTATACGGGAGCGTCTTTACCCATTTCCATAAATTTTATATAATTACACCCAGCCTGTAAGTTTGAATCAACAAATTTTTTGTAAACAAATTTGATGAGTAAAATAAAATAAACGTCGAAGTAACAAATTCCTATAAAAGTGAAATGTCTTAATAATAACAAATTCCTATAAAAGTGAAATGTCTTAATAATAACAAATTCCTATAAAAGTTGTTACGTGGAAATAAGAGGAAATTTATATACTTTAAAGCTTATCTTATAGGCTTTATCCTTAGAGTACAAAATATGGCGGTCAGTGCAAAATATCTTATATTATAAATCTAGAGATAAAAAACTACTTATGAAACATGTTAAAAATGTACTAACATTAAATTGAATGCCAAAATCCTTCAATTTAGCAGTTAAAAACACGAATGCAATTTATTGGCGGCTATTTTCATTACAAAGTTATATTAATATGGAAACATTTTTTGCTGTGAAATTATAAGCCCTTGAGAATATTTCTTACAGAAAAAATAATTGTTTTGTTATATCTAATAATATGCATAGAGAATAAAACATTGTGAGAGACTGATGCCGTTCATGGTTAACTTTTATTACACTCTATATTGAAACTAGATATGATGATGAGCACTTTCCAAAATAGCCTTTTATTATTACATTTTATGATTGGTAGCAACGTTTTTTTTTTTAAATTTAGTAGCAAGTTTTTTTCTTGAAAAACTTTGTCTTAGAAAAATAATTTTGTAAAAACTTTCTTCTGTTCGTCATCCACATTTCAAATTTAGAATCCTTAATATTCAGTGTTTATTTGGATTTATTGTATTTGCGCCTTTTTGGTGTTACTAATCTACTAGAAAATCAAAATACTTTTTAAAAATCAAAATATTTAACTCAGAAATCGAAAAGAAAAGGGTAAATTTAATTTTCGCTCAAAGAATTTATGCACTTCCTTTCCAGGAGAGTGGCACTAGCATAAGTGCCATATATTTACATCACGTGGGGACGCGGTCTATAAAAGCCACTTGCGTACGTCCCATGAGCAAGTTAGTTTCAAAAAACGACATACTTGTGTGCAATAAAGTTCGAGCGTATGTTTATGTACGAAGTTGGAGTTCGGAGTGAGTTTTGGAACTAAAAACACGGTGCGGTTAAAAAATTGTGAGACCGTATTTAGCGTGGAATGTATTTTTGTTAGATACATAGGTTCTATTAATTTTTATCTAAAGTAAAGTTGTGAAACGTGACATATATTTGCTTGGTCCAATTTATTTATGGATATATACGTATTGAAATTATTACACATTTTCAAGATAAAGTAGATATCATACGCTTATCTAACACAGTGCATTTTCTGGTCTAACTAAGACCATAATTCATTTTTTATGTAATTATAAGGATGCAAATAAATAATATTAAATATTTATAGTGACAGCAACACATCGTAATTTCAAAGTTTTTACACAAAGTTTTACTTTGCTGTCCTTAAATGACGTTTATTAATTTTAACGTGTGAAAAAAAATTTCTTTTTATATTTCGCTTAGGTTAACGATAAGCCGACCTCAGAGTAAACAGTGCACGATGCGTATGTTAACATTTGGGTTAATAAAAAAGGACGAAATGTTTAGGAAAATACAAAATAATAATTTCCAGTGTTACATATAGGCATGGTTGAGTTTTACTAAATTAAAGCATTGACAGGAAAGAGTGTGAGTGGTAAATAATTTACGACTCTGTTAGTATATAATGGCATTGATTGGCTAAAATAATGCTGCTAATAAAACATTCAATACTTCCAATTATTATTAAAGGTACTCCTACAAAGATTATCTGAATCTTTGAACACATTCAAATATAAAATTCTTCTACCAGTTGAATACATTAAATTTAAAAATAAGTTCATTAGTTCTTAATTATTTCTTTATACGAAAATTTCTGAATATAAGCAAGATAGAGAAATACTAAACTTTAGTCAAAAGTAATATGAATATTTTATAATTATAATTGTTAAATTTTTACAAAATAATGTGATTCGTTTAGTATTATACTACTAATATTAATGGTAGTTGGAGAATAGACATCAAAAAATGAACCGTATTACATTATGAATTACAATATCCAAACAAAATATGGATACGATCTCAAACCAATCTCAAATTTATACTTAAAATTTCCTTGAACTCATAACAAACTAACGCAATTTCATAAACGTAACATAGCATTCATACAACGTTGAAAATGCCCCGTTTCATCGCACTAGTAGCGGCGTACAGCTGACCGAGTCGGTCGTAACTCCACACTGTTCGCGGT